>BSBM01000577.1:21612500-22295000 GCA_027924585.1 Larix kaempferi
AAGGGGGATCTTAAGGAAGGGTCTACTAGCTCTTCATGTCAGTAGGGATCCTAAAAAGGGTCGATCAAACCTTACTTGAGGATAGTATTCTTATCAAGGGGAAGTCAAGGAAAGGGTTAGCCTACCCTTTCTCTATATTAGGATTCTCATCGAAGGGGTTGGATCAAATGGAAGGGTTTGCCAACCCTTCCTCAAGCATAGGATTCATGTTAGTGGGGATCATAGGGAAGGGTTTATCTCAAGAATAGAATTCTAATGGAGGGGGATTGTATGAAGTATCGACCTATCCTTCCTAAAGCAGAGTATTCTTGTCGTATAATATCCTAGAGAAACATTGTTTGACCCTTCCACATGTGCAATGTTAGACCATCATTAGTTTGTAGTCACCCTTATCTTTATGGTAGACCTTGGCCTAGAGGTGGTTGAGTATAGTTAATCATAGTTCACAAGCATTCACTAGGGTTGACAAGGCTAATTAAGGTTGACTATAGTTGAGTACAATTGGTTGTTAATTATGATTGACCTTTGTTCTATATGATTGACTATAATTATTTATGGTATAATATTGCTATCTATGGGTGATTATGGTTGGATAGAGTAATTATGATTGACAATGGTTGAATGTGTTAACCATGATTTCTTACAAATTAATATGATAAAGTATAGATAACTATGATTGACTATGGTTAATGTTTGACATTACTAATTAACTATCACATATAATTTATAAAATTATATATATATATATATATATATATATATATATATATATATATATATATATATATATATAGTAAAAAATATTAATGATATATATAGTTGACTATATACTAGGCATAGTTGTAGAAAAGTATAGATTGCAACTCCTATAGTTTAAGAAAAATTTGCATTGCTCAATACATGCTAAGAGAAAAAGAAGATTTAGGAACCTTGCAACCTCTCATTTGATATTGGAACAAAAAGTCATGGTCCCTTCTTAATAAAGAACAAAGAAAAATCAACCAACAAATCATTTTATTTATTTATTTTTTCATTATGTTGTTTCTTTTAACAAATAGACAATTAAATTTATCATTTAATATATATATATTATAGGAACCATTAAAACTATACATATACTATATTAAACATAATTTTTAACATCGTACATATATAAGGGGTTTGGGGGAGGTGGTTTGGAGGCTCTCGGGGCTGCATCTTTGGTTTTTTTGCGCCATAGTGCAGGTTTTGTTGAGTTGCAGTAACTTGGAGCTTAGGTAGCTTTTTCAGCTAACTAAAGTACCAACCAAGGTTTTAAAAAAGTGGGAATGTGATTTTTTTCCGCAGCTCCAAAATCTGTGGTTTTTTCCGGTGGTGTCTTTTCTTTTCTTACTATCTTGGTTTTGTGTGGGGTTTTTTTTGTGTGTTGGAATTTCTCTTCTCAGGGTCACGGTGTCCCTTTTTCGAACATGTGTCTTTTCTTGGGTTTTGTCTTTTCTGTTGTGACTGGCACGTATCCCTCATGGATCCCATGCACAAAACGCCTTCTATGGTTCCCTTGACTGCCGATAGTTCTACTTTTGATGGTTCGAATCTGAAGGGTTCGGGTTCTAAATGATTAAACCCTAACTTCTTTGGGGCTAAAGCTAAGGCCCATAGATACTCCAAGACTGTTAAGGAGAGGGTTGGCAGAGAAAATTTTATCATAAACCCTGATTTTAATATTGACCGTGTAGAGATGCTAGCTACTCGTGGGGTTGTTGGGCATTTGGAGTTTACTTCAGGTAGCCGTGAAGAGATCTTGTCATGGGTGAATTTGCACTGGACCCCTCTGGTGGGGTTGGCCCCCCGGGTAAACCTCCTAGTTAATAGGTGGATTCTTTTCGTTTTCCCTTTCGGTGCCCATGTCGATGAGATTGTTCAACGTACCTGGCTTTTCAAAGGTGGCTCGCTATGCTTGAAGAAATGGCATTCTGCCTTTGACCCAGTTCGCGAGAGGCAATGGTTCCGTCATTTATGGATGTTATTGCCGAGTTTTCCAATTGAACTTTGGACCGAATTTTTTTTCAAATATTTGGCTAACTCGGTTGGCAAATTTGTTCGAGGGGACAAAAAAACCATGTTTGGGTTTGATCGCAGAGTTGCAAAAGTGATGGTGGAGTTTGATATGGGTTTGGGGTTGTCGACCGAGGTTAATGTCACTTGGGGTTCTCACTTTTTTTGCCAGTGACTGGATTATTTTAAGATACCATTCCATTTCTTTAACTGCCGGAAGACTGGTCATACTATTGTTAAATGTCCCTCACTTTCTGGAAAGGCGATTGGGGCCCTCGATTCCGGTCTGGGATTGGATGCTTCTCTGGATTCGAGCCCTAAATCCAGAATTCCTTCTCATGCTCTGAATTCCTCGGGTAATCCTTCTCTTGACGAAACTCCATATAAAAATATGTCTAAAGATGAGCTGGATTTCTATGTTGATGTTGAGAACTCTTTAGATCAACATATTTCCCGTGGGGAATTGGCACTAAATCTTAATGCAGTAAATTCCCCCTTCTTGGTTGCGGGTAGAATGTCTCCTCTAACCTTAAACTCTAAATCTGTTGTTACTCAGGTCGAAAACCCTAATTGTGTTCCTCCTTTTTTAAACCCTGAACCGATTGATACTCCAGCGAAAATCCCTATTTCTGATCCTTCCTATCTGACAAGTGTTGCGAGGGTTCTCTCTTTTTAGGATCAAGTTGTGTTGGATGAGAGTGGCTACATTCCAGCTACTGAGGATCCCAACATTCAACCTCTGAATGTTTTTTCCAAAATCCCTCCTTTAAATTCTGATGTGATACCCTCTGACAGCCTTTGTTTCCAAAATGTTACTGTTAGAAAGTCCAAGAAGTCAGGGCGGGGGAATATTGTGGATGGGGTGGGTGATGTTTTCATCCCTTTGTGTGTCAGAATTGATGAAGTTGGTCCTTCCTTTGATGGGTCTTCAAATCCTAGGGCACTTAGAGCGGTGCATCCCTCTGTCATTATTAATTAATGTTGATTATGTCCCTTAATGTTAGGGATTTAGGTAAGGCTACTCGGGGTAGGGCCCTATCTAGATTGTTTTCTGCTACTAGCCCAGAGATTATTCTCCTTCAGGAGACTATGTGTGATGACTATTCTGCCATTTTGAAGCTGGCCAATATTTTACCAGGGTGGGATTTTTCTGTTGTAAGTGCCTCGGGTAGGTCGGGAGGCCTTATTGTTGGATGGAATCCACGTTTTTTTCATTTCAAAACCTTTAAAACCAGTTGGGGTTTACTGACGGTTGGTCAGAGTCTTATTCAAAATTTTAATTTTGCTGTTCTTAATTGTTATGGGCCTTACTCTGGCAGAAAGGTATTTTGGGATTCTCTGATACATTCATGTATCCTAAATATGAAAAATCTTATCTTGGCAGGAGATATGAATTTATCTCTTAGCTCTACTGAGGTTTGGGGGATGCCAGCTCGTATGGATGATCTTGCTGAATATTTTTCCAACATGCTAGTTAATTATGACTTAGTTGATGTTGCTCCGACTACTCTCCTTCCAACATGGACCAATGGTCAGGTGGGTCATGAAGGTATTCATAAAAGGATCGATCGATTTCTAGTTAGTCGGTCCTTGCTCCTCAGCTTTCAGCATTTTAGATCATGGAATGGGGATGCCATCTTTTCTGACCATTGGCCTGTCCTCTTTCAAAGTGATGATAATGTGTTTTTACAGAAGTTCCCTTTTAAGTTTAACTGTTCATGGCTTCAGAATGAAATTTTATGTGCATCAATAAGACATTTTTGGTTAAATCTTTCTTTTGATGATGGGTTGAACCCAATGGATCATCTCATGCAAAAACTCTAGAAGTTGAAAGATATGGTAACAAAATGGATAAAGAATCAAAAGGAGCAGGAATTGAAAGATTATAGAGATATGGAGATCAGGTTACAAGAAGTGTATTATCGAAAATTTGATCTTATGGAGAATTTGGATGATCAAGCCCTAATTAATTTTCTTGAAGAAAAGAAGGAAGCCATTTTGAAACAGGAAGAGGTTGACTAGAGACTTAAGAGTCGCACTCTTTGGTTGGAACTAGGGTATAAAAATACTAAATTTTTTCATGCTTTTGCATCCCATAGACGGAATTCCAATGCCATTTGGGATTTGGAGGATGAAGCTGGTAACATTATCTCTGGGAAATATCATCTTCAGGATGCTGTTAAAGTTTTCTTTGGTAAAATTTTCACGGATCCTGGTGATAGTGACCTTTTGAAGCAGTTGGATCTTGCTAGATTATACCCTGTTTTTTTTCAGTATCCAGGAGGCAAAAGACTTAGAGAAGCCTGTAACTATAAAGGAATTTGAAGATACTTTAAAACTGTTTGCAAAAGAAAAAAGTCTTGGGCCTGATGGTTGGACTGTGGAGCTATTCCTGCACTTCTTTGACATCATGGGGGACGAGATTCTTGCTATGGTTGAATTTTCCAGAATTAATGGTTTTATCTCTGATGCCCCGAATTCCACTTTCTTGACCCTAATTCCAAAAAGCAATAAGCCTCATACCTTTGCCGATTATAGGCCCATTGCATTATGCAACTTGATCTATAAGATAATTTCAAAGATCATTGCTGTCAGAGCCAAACCTGGGCTCTCTAAATTCATCTCTGCTGAACAGTTTGGTTTTTTACATGATAGGCAAATTTTGGATGCTATTGGAATCACGCAGGAAATCATACATACCATAAAGATAAGAAAAAAGAAGGCTTTCTTGCTCAAGATGGATCTTGAGAAGGCCTATGATCGCGTTGACCAGTGTTTTCTCAGACTTGTTCTTATCCAGATTGGCTTGTTGACATTAATGCTCAATTGGATAATGGCATGTGTATACTCCACAAATATTGCGGTTTTGGTAAACGATATTCCCCCCAAATTCTTCAAGTGCTCGAGGGGAATCAGGCAAGGCTGCCCTATGTCTCCTCTGTTATTTTTGCTCATTATTGATGGTTTGAACAGGCTGCTTCATAAATCCAAATCGGATGGTTGTATCAAGGGAATTAAGCTATCCAAAGATCTTGCTATCTCCCATCTACTTTTTGTAGATGATGTGCTCATTGCTGGGTCGGATGCTACTAATGAATAGGAGTGTTATATGTCCAACATCGATTGTTTTTGCTGTGCATCGGGTATGAAGGTTAGTGAAGCTAAATCCATCCTTTATCAGCATCGGGTGGAGGATTCTTAGGTTGTGCAGTTACAAAATGTCCTTCCCTTTAAATTTCATTTGATGGTAGATGGTTTTAAGTATCTCTGGTATTTCCTGAACTCCAATAACTACAAATTCAAAGATTGGTCATGTCTTTTTAAAAAATTTGAATGCATAATCCAGTGTTGGACAAATAGAATGTTATCCATTGGTGGTCTCCTCATACTAGTTAAGGCTGTCTTAACCAGTATCCCTATATACTAGCTTTCCTTATTTAAAGCTCCAAGTTCGGCATTATAGAATAATAGGAAACTTTGCTTTAACTTTTTATGGTCGGGTGGGAAAGACTGAAAGGGTTTGATTATGGAAAAATGGGATCATATTTCCCTTCCTGAAAGTTGTGGGGGTTTGGGTGCAAAAAACATGAAGGTTTTTGGTAAGGCGTTACACCTTAAGAGATTTTGGTAGGGGCTATTTGGATTGTCCTTATGGTCTCATGTATTGAAGGAGAAATACATCAAGCAAGATACTACCTTTTGGCTCTGAAATTCTGTAAAAAAATCTAGGAATTCTTCTGTTATATGGAAAGGGTTCATGAACGTTTATAATTGGATGGCAAAATATTTGCATTGGAAAGTTGGCTCAGGTTGTCAGGTATTGGTAGGAGTGGATCCGATCTTGGGTCTGGATGATGACTACTCTCTGTTTGTTGATATTTTAGCTTTCCTTAGAGAGAAGGAGATTATCAAGCTGGACCGTATGAGGAACTTCAGGTCTTCCAACAGAATTGTATATTGGATCAAAGGTGCGGATCTTGGTTTCTCTGGTAGATATGAATGGGAATGGAACAATTACTTCTCTCGCCTCGATTCGGTGGGATGAAGGTTGTCCAGTGGCAGCGATGTTATGAAGTGGTTGGGTAATCCCAGTACTTGAGAAATTACTGCAAAATCTGCCTATAAGGCCATCATTCAGCATAGAAATTTCTTCCCTCAGCAATGGTGGTATAAAATATTATGGCGTTGGAAACTGCCATTTAAGTTCAAATGTTTTGGATGGTTGGCACTGAAAGGGAAATTAAGATCTTGGGAAAATTTGGTCAGAATTGGGTGGCATGGCCCAAGTTGATGCACTTTGTGCTACGCTGATGTAGAAATCTCAAACCCTCATCTTTTGACATGTTCGTTTACCAGAGATCTTTGGAATATTATCTGCTTAGCCTTAAATATTTCTTAGGTTTGGGGTTTTGAAAACTTTGACCTCTGCTTTCTTAAGTGGTTTGGGGAATGTAAAGACCATTTTCTGCTGTCGGTGATTATTTCCTGGGCTATTTGGTTTTCAAGGAATAAGGCTGTTTTTGAAGATATCAAGCCTTGTGTTCAAAAGTTGGCTGATCATATTCTCAGTCTTTATAAATCCATCCACAGTAAGCAGGAGCCTCCAATTGTTAGGAAAATTGGTACCTTTGATCCTCACTTCAATCGTCCTATTCTATTCTTCGACGATGCTACACAAAATGGTTTGTGTGCAACTGGAGGTGCAATCTTCTTAAATGACTCATTATTTTTCTCTATAGCTCAACTGTGGTAATGGGTCAAACATGAAGGCTGAGCTCCTTGCTTTATGGTGCATTCTGAAAGTTGCCAGTATCTTTGGCATTGATGATCTGAAGATCTTTGGGGACTCAAGGGTTACCATCAAATGGGCGCAAGGGGACTATAATCTAAAGGTGTTGTCAATCACTCATTGGTGTATCTGGATAAACTCCGCGATCCATCTATTTAGAAATATCTCTCTGGAGCACATATATCGGCAACATAATCAACTAGATGACAAACTCTCCAAGCAAGCTTTGTGCGGAGACTATGGTATCTTAATTTGGGAAGAAATTCTCAACTTAGGTTCTGAATTTTGGCTCAGTGAAATTTTTTGAGTAACTGTTGCATCTTGACTATGCTTGATGATTTTGAGGATAGATGTTATCTTCAGGTTTTTTTGTATACTTTCCAGCTTGGTTAGCTGTAGCTTTTTTGAACTTTTTTTTGAGTATTGATGGCATGTTTTTGCGCCACAACTCAATCGATTTAGTCTTCTTACAGACTTGTAAATCTTGTACCTTTTGATTCGTTAATATATATATATATATATTAATTCCACTAGATATATACCTATCCATATGAAATATTCACCAACAAATCATTTTCTTTACTTATTTTCTCATTATATTGTTTCTTTTAAGAAATAAACAGATAACTTTGTGATTTAAAGGGAACACACATTTTTAAAACTATACATATTAAAAATATACATATATTATATTAAACATAATAATTATATATATGTGTATATATTTTTTTAAATGGTGTATATCTATCCATATAGCACATCATAAGTGCTCATCCCTTGCCCAATTCATAGAGCCCCATCCTCCAACACCACTACCAATTCAACAGTACAGCTCTTTCACGACCTTATTCGATGCCTTTCCGGGTCTTTAGTAGGCATTGCACTCTGCAGCCTGCTTATTCCGAATGACTCGTAAATATTCGTGTCGATCTCTATTAAATATAGACTCGCGAGTCGCGACTTGCGTGTGAGACCGCGCCAGAGTTCTGTGCTGATCATGTCAGTCGATCTCCGCAAAACATGTCGTGGCGACAGGCAGGACACAGCCGAATTTCGGAGCCATGAAAGGAAAAACCCTAACAACACCTGCAAGAACACACGCATTTTACTAGACTTGGTCAAGTTACGTTACGTATACGATCAGTGACAATTCACGCCGCTGTCCCCATCGTACCAAACCCGCTATTCTTCAACAAATGCAATAATATATGCTTCAGTATCATATAGATCCTTTGGTTGGAAGCAACCTGATGGTCAATGGACACTACACTACACTAAACCTTTGGCCACACGGCTATATAAAAATATAAGCCCTGGTTTCGGTCTATAAGGCCAGCAAACCGCAAGTTTATAGCTCCAATAGAGGATTGATTGGTTATTGATAATTTAGCTGTATTGGGGCGACCAGGCTCTTAATCCTCCTTACGCAGTACAGAGAAATTAATTGATCTGGTCATTTTTTTCAGCGCATAGCCGACAAGCCAAGCACGACAGATTCAATATTGGTAGAATAAGCAACGAATACTGCAAAACAAAGGAAAAATAGAAATATACGCCAAGACAATTAGGTCTTTTCTTGGGCGCAATGGATACAGAATGCAAAATGTCCGTTGAAGCCGTGGCCATAATGGGCTTCGATTGCAGAACTGTACAGCTACTGTCTGTAGACAAACCATGGCATTTCATGGTCGAAAAAGAAACTACCAACTTGCCGACGGCAGTGGAAGGGGATCGTGGCGAAAAAACTGCAACCGTATCTGATGTGGGCGGTAATTATTCTGTTGCAGAAGAAAAAGAGTACCCAATATTAATTGATTTTGAGAAAATATGCCTTTGGGATCATGATGACAATTTTAAGGTCGGCATTAGAATGGAAGATCCAGTTTACATGAAGAAGAGGTTATTGGAATGGGTTCATGCAGTTGCAGCTTATATTCGTTTTCTCCATGCTTCAGAAGATATAACCTAAAGAGAATGAACGATATATCTGAGAGAACATCCAAGCTTGGTTTCTCCTTTATCTACTCAAGTAAGATCGCTGTAAATATGATATATTCACACAGGTAATACTATTGTTTAGAAAACAGAAAAAAAACATATGACCGGAATTGTTTGAGAAATAAATATTCCGGTCATATTTTTCAGACAACTGGACAAAGCTCTTATGATACCCAGCATTGAATATAGCTTTTGTGTAATGTGATAATTGTCATATTGTGCTTTACCTATTCTATTGCAGATTGATCTGAAATAAAAATATTCCTGTCTTTGCCGTATTTGGTCCAGATGGTATGGCAAACGTGTGCTCTGCATTGTTTAAATATATAAAAGGTTTGTAGTTCTGAATTGATAAAATACTCATTTGACTTGTTATGTAATTTGTTATAAGCTTTGATGGGAGACGTTGTATAAATTTTGGTGTGGATTACTTATGATGTAAATCACGGTTTAGATCATGGTAACGTTTGTAATGTAAATTTTTTGTTATTAATAAAATAATTAAAAAAAATAATTAAAAAAAGATGTTAGTTTATAAAATAAAAATTTAAAATTTAAATCAGGATCTATCAATTAAGAAGGATCAAATTTCTTGAGTTTAAATTTAAAATAAGAAATACACTTCAAAAAATTGCTAGTTTATTTTTATCAATAAACTTATTGGTCATTCAATGTGCAAGGTAGTATGGATTATAAATATTTATTCTTCTTTATCTATGATTTCTTAATTTATTAGTTATTGTAATGTAGTTTATTCTTATGTAATTGGTTTGATTTTAAGTCTTTGGATATGATAGATTTTCTTCAACTAATTAAATCATATTTTAGTATGTGATTTATATATGTCATTTACAGTAGTAGATCTAACTGAGTTCAAATCTCAAGAGTAAAATATATATACTTCCATAAATTTTAGCAAAGCATCTTAGGTATCTATAATTATTCAATGCTGGTGTGAATAGGCACTCTCACGACATCCTCAACTAATGGTTCAATGCTGGTGTGAATAGGCACTCTCACGACATCCTCAACTAATGGTTCCGTTTACTAATGAATAAATGTTATATGCTCATGTAGGCATTGAATATAGTTGTTGTACATATGCAAATTTGTAAAACTTGTATAGATATTCTGGATATATGACTATGAGATCTGCTAGTTGTGTTGGAGCATGGAAGATTACACTAGAGTTTTGTAGTGATTGAGTCTTGGTTTTGTGACTAGGAGTTCTAAAGTCAAGCCAGTCCTTGGAATTTGTGGTATCAGAGCCACTCAGCTTTCTTAAATATCTGTAAGTTTTTTAAAATTTTCAGCATAATACAATAACTGATTTTTAAGTCTCTCCAATCTTAGTGTTATGCAATTCATAAATGTATTGGATCCATATGAAGCAATCTATGTGGAATAGTTTGGGTTTTCTAGAGTTTGTGAGGCAACGATCGTAGGATCATGCGCCTTAAGCGCTCTGTGAAATGGTCTAATAAAGACCTGTAGGATACCCATGAGCTAGACTATTCGTTTACTGCCCAATAAAGGTAAATGTTCCATGGACCCTTCAATGGATTCAATAGAGCTCACGTAGAAGATCATAATAATGTTGCTCTCGCTGAAAGACGTTCCTCATTTGCTAATGTTGAATCTTCTTCTTCGATAATCACTACAATCCATCTACTAACTAATTCTCGGTATTTTACCTAAGGAAGTATATAAAATGAGATGGTGACAGTATGAGTCACATACACAAATAAAAATAAACTCAGTAGATGTTTCTTTTACTGATAAGGAAGAACCAATTCACATAAATTTGATCAACAAAGAACAAATAGGCTTGGAAAAATCTAAAGGTTATAAATATGCACATCTTGGTGCAGTCAAGATTGGTCTAGGTTCTCTAGTTTGGACTTTCCTTCCTGTATCTTCTCTCTGTGTAGTTATTGATACTAGGCATAAGGAGTTTGCTAATGCAGTCATCGGTGGCATTGTTGCCCCCCTTCATAATGGCCCTTGTTGTGGAACTATTTTTCTGAAATATTCTGTCACTTTAGATGACCCCCACATCTATGATTTACTTAAGGCTTATATCTTAACCCAATGATTTAAAATGGATACTCGATCTAAAATCATTCAGTTAAAATATTTTGTTGTTGTTCGTTTTGGTAATGATAGTCTTCCACCCCTCACCTGTAAAGTTCATGATAGCTCTCACTTGCTAAATATGGCATAAATTACCCAAAGCAATGCGAGGTCAAATACAAAGAACAATGTCAAAAAGAAAAAATGTTGAATAATAAAAAAATTGTAAATACTCCCATAGTATTTGATAGATATTTTCACTCTTTCCGGTTACCTGATGGATTCCCCACTCCTATGTTTACTCCTCCTCTCACTAGATCTACTTCTGTAAATACATCCTCCTCTTCTTCATCTCAAACAGTGTGGAATGAACCATACTCTTCAAGCCTTTCAACTTTCTCTTTATCTGATGTTTTTAATACTTAACATAAAGGAAAACACTCTAAATATCTTTCTTACAAATTTTTTTTACAAAGAATGAGGGCCAAAAATAAAATCCCAAGCTTATTCGTGTTCTTCCTTCCGAGAAGTGGACCAGGCTATGAAGTCAAAACACCAAAAGGTGATACTTATTTCATTCTTGGCAGAAATCTTCCTGATGAGACAGCTTTCACATGATGTCCAATCAAAAAGGGAGTAGCTTCCTCATAGGTCCTATGATATATCTAAAACTCTATCAGATGAAATCAAACTAGCAAATTATGACAATATGGAATAGTAGTTAATAGCTCGGAATCTAGATGATATGGATCATGATATCCTACTCTTAAAACAGAAAGCCAATGAAGAACATGAGCAGATCACTCTTCTTAGAGCTAAGATGGATCTTATTGATCATTTGTTAAATGATTCTGATGAAATAAATAATGTTATTGTTACAGTTACAAACAAGCTAGAACAACGCTTAGATGTTTTGGGAAAACTCTTCATTAAAACCCAAAACTTAGAGAAAAATACTAAGTATGTCTGTGAGTCTACTCTAGAGATTGCCTCTATAGGTAACAAAGAGCATAATGATAAGAAACATGATGGAATTTATTCATTTAGTATGATGAGTATCAAAGAAGAAGATAATAGATGAGAGTTTACCTTTGGACAAGATGAAGAAGAATTTAATGAAATATAGTATTTGGTCTCTCAATTTAAGAAAATGCCAAAATCTCTCCCTGAAAGATATCTTGCGGCAATGGAAGTTCCAAAAAGGGAAAATTCTCCATTTCAGGGTGGATCTTCTTCCCATCCATATTTTATCCACTTGCAGGACCTCCTCCTCCCACTTTTGATGAGGTAATGAATGATGCTTCTACCTCTTCTACTCCTTCTCATATATTCAGTTTCAACATTAATGGAATCAATAACCTTATTTCTCAAATTCCAGAACAACCTATCTTGAATATCTAATGTCAATCTAGGGATGAAATTAAGACAACCATTCAGTTGCTAAGAAAAAGGGTTCTTTACAAAAGGGATCAAGACCAGAATATAACGTCTCAAGAATTAGTTGTCCAGTTAGCAACATGCCTATCAACTTTGGTATATGATTGGTGGCGGTGGCTTCCTCAAGAAGCCAGAGATGAAATTTTGGCTACTCAAGATGTAGACAACCAGATTCCCAAAGCATTAGGAAGAGAATTCTATGGTCCGGAATAAACCAAATACTTTGAACATCTTGCATCTTTGTTTATGTCTACTAGAATTTGTGATCTTAGCAAAGTGAGCAATATTTCTATTATATGCAAAATTTGCTTATCTCTTCTGGAAATGCATACAAGCCAGCATACTTAAAGCATTATCTCAGGATTTTCCCATGTCATGTTCCAGATGCAGTAGAACAATCCCTAAAAGATAAAACTATTCCCTTGCAAGGACTCTCTCTTGCCCAGCTACATGGATTCATTATGGAAACATGGCAAGAGCATTGTTTAGAAATGAGAGTTGCCAAAGAATTTAAAAGGAATTCATCCATGTACTCTCCTCGTTTTTGCAAATATGTGGAAAAAATGCCCGATTCAGGATGTGGAGCTCACAATATCCTCAAGGAGAAATATTTTTTCTCCCAGATGAAGGATCCTCTGATTCAGATCAATTAGATCCTTCCATGAATAAATTTGATTCTACAGAATCCATCGATTCCTCTTCTGATTCCGATCAAGATGCAAATTTAGGAGGGTGTGATGGTCCTCCAAAATTTTATTTTTATTTGTTTTCCACATCAAAGGCTTCTCCTCAAATAAGAATTGATGAAATTTTTTCTAGAACACCAGCATATCTTTATGTTCTAAGAAAAGAATTAAAATATGAAAAGAACAAGTTTTTAGTTCAACTAGAAGCTAGAGTGAAACAACCAACCAAATCTAACTCTTTCTCTCTTAATATCAGCATGAATCCAACATTATATAATCCAATGGATCTTTACAAATAATATCCCGATCTCCATGAAGATATAAAAATATTCAGAAAAGATAAAGATCACTTACTAAGGTTTTCGATCAAAGAAAATACAAGATCTTTAAGAAGCTTGTCAGAGAAATAGAAGAGCTAAAAAGAATGCTAGAAATAACTATAAGAGGGCAAGATCAGTCCTCAGAAGAAGAACTGTGAAAAGCCTATGAAGAAGCTCTTAAGATCCACAAATATAGAAGAGCACCTAATATCACTGAATAAATCTTAGCAAAAAAAGATGACAGACCTACTATGTTTCCTGCTCCAAATCTAGATCCAATTCTAGGACTATTTACTCATCCTAAGTTATATAAAATTCTGCTTTTTCCCTCCAGATTTCAAGCCATACCAACTAGATTGCATGATAGAATATGGTTGCTAGATGAATTTGGTAAAAGTAGGTGCCATACCATCATTTTATTGTGAATATACTTCTGATCACGACATAGAAATCGAAAGAAATCATGTACAACTGCTTGGAATATTTCCATACTTCCTAATTAAGATTGAATGTTTACCAAAATTTTTGTCTTTAAATAGACTAGACAATATAAAAGAGGATTATATTTTAGGATCAGAGTTTTTGACTATAGTCAGTCCTATTACTATTGATAGTAATAAAAAGTTGTTCAAATGTACAATAAATGGTAGATTAGTGTCTTGTTCTATGTCCTTTTAAGCTAAATCCAAATTCCCAACTCCTGTAAAGAAGCTCAATCCTGCCCCTCACATTCCATAATTGTTCAAAATGGAAATGCGTATAGCTTATGCAGAAAGGCAGAAGGACTCTGTCTTATCTCATATTTTAGAAAAGCTTGAAAAATATTGCACCTATGAAAGTCATAATCCCTTTTGGACCAGAGAAAAATATTTTTTCTCTCTATCGTATGATCCTTTGGTTAAGCTTAGAGCCCAACGAGCCTCTACAACCTTAATGTCTCTTACAGAAAAAAGAGTTTTGTGCTAGTGAAATCAAATACCTGTTTTCTAAAAGTCTCATTGAACCCTCTAGGATCCCTTGGGTTTGTCATGCATTTATAGTAAACAAGCATTTAGAAATTAAGAGAGGAAATCCCAGGTTAGTTGTAAATTACAAACCTCTAAATGCATCCCTCCAACATGTCAGATACCCTCTTCGTGATAAGTCAAGCCTTCTACAAATAATTACAGGTTGTACGATCTTTAGTGAGTTTGATCTAAAATATGGATTTTACCAGATTGGGATTGAAGCAAACGATTGCTTCAAAATGAATTTTGTTGTCCCACATGGTCAGTATTCAGGAGAGAATGGAAGATATTTTCAGGGAAAAGAAATGGGCACTTGTATATATTTATGATATCCTAATTTACTATAAAAATTTGTAGGAACATTTAAAGCATCTACAAGACTTCTACTAGCTGGTGTATAAACATGGCTTAGTTATTTCCAAAAGAAAAATGGATATTGGGAAAATAGAAATTGAGGTTCTTGGTCTAAAGATGAATAAAGGCCAAGTAATCCTCCAAGAGCATGTTCTTAAGGTTTTTGATCATTTCCCGAATCAAATCTTGGAGAAATTCCAGTTGCAGCGCTTCTTAGGAAGCTTGAATTATATTCGACCCTTCTATAAGGGCCAAGATGATGACATCCATATTCTACAACAAAGATTGAAGAAACACCCTCCAAAATGGAGCAATGAAATGACCGAAGCTATTAAAAGAATTAAAGAAAAAGTAAAACAACTTCCTCCTCTCTCCCTTACCCAAGGTATGAGGGACCTTTTCATCGAAACAGATGCCTCCAGCAAAGCATGGGGAGGTGTCGTGATAGAAAAGCATGGAGATAAAGAAAAAATCTATGGATACACCTTAGGTTCTTTTAAGAGTACATAATTAAACTATGCCTCGAGCCACAAAGAGATTCTTGCTATTAAAAATGCCGTAAACCATTTCAAACTATATCTAAAACCTGTAAAATTCTTGATCAAAATAGATTTAAAAATCATGCCAGGAATTTTTAAGAATGAAATTTTGATGCCTGAAAATAATTCTAGAATTCTTAAATGGTTTATGAGGCTTTAGAATTTTGATTTCGATATTGTATATAAACCTGGTTAGCTTAACTGTGTTGATGATATGCTAACTAGAGAAGAATCTCAGCCTAGTCTCAACATGTTCAATGTCGGTGCATCAGATGCTAGACCATCAGATAAGAGAGCACGCATCAAGCATGATATGGAGAAAGACAAAGGAAAAATAATTTTTTGAGACCCATGAGTTCTCCAGAGTACCTAGCTTTTCTGGAATATGCCAACAAAAAAGAAGCAGACAAGCAGCTATCCATCTCATTGATAAGACATATTCACTCTTTTCCTATGAAAATTGAAATTTTAGAAATATTGGAAAAAACAACATTTCTAAATCTCAGAAATGCATATTATAAGTTATCAGACTTAAATGATATATGGCTGGATACTACTGAGTTTGATGGGAAAAATCTTTTCTTTGTTGATATAGGTGTTGGCTATTTAACATGGACAAGTTACCATCTGATTCTACAATTTTGCAAAGAACAAGGAGAAATCATAATTTGGGGAGATCCATCCTCCTTAGTTCAAAACAAATGGTTAGGATGGATATAAGTATTTCTTGATAAGTTTTGTCCTAGAAAAGATTGGGTACAAAGGCAAGCTAATTTTATTTTGCATCTCCAGGCTGGCATGATTGTAGCTTATCAGAACTATATGTGGTTCAAATTCAAATTGAAACACACTAGAAAGAAATATTCACTCTTAGAACCTCCTATAAAAATGACACAGAATTTTCTCCAACGGGATAAATATGGAAGGATGATTAGACACTATACCAAAGAAGTCGTGCTCAATTACAAAGTGGAATGATTTTTTGAAGGAGAGTTTTTTTTCTCTCTCAATAAAGTTATGATGGGGTCTGATGTAGAAAGATGTTTTTCACATTGTTTATTTCATGATACTGAAATCTCTATCCCTTCTACCTTTAACAATGATGATGAAATTGATGATGGATTTGCTAGATCTGGTTGTGTTTGTGGCATACCAGATCTTGGGGATGGAAAATAAAGATGTATCTTCCTAGTAGGATATGAGCCCTATAACTAATGTAAAAGCGTTGTGGGCCGCTAATAATAGTTACACGTTGTAAATTTTAATTCTCTTGTCAGTATGGGTCCGCAAGTACATAGATTCCTTCACATGGTTCAGATGACTAATGTAAAAGCGTTGTGGGCCGCTAATAGTAGTTCCACCTTGTAAATTTTAATTCTCTTGTTAGTATGGGTCCGCAAGTACTTAGATTCCTTCACATGGCTCGAATGACTTATCCGAAAAAGGGTACGATTTGATCTCCACCATAAAATCCAATCTTATCTTTTACTTTCATTTGTTAGTTTGGTGTCACTGGTTTACTGGATAAATTTGTATAAATAAATCCTCCCCCACCCACTCAGGTATTCATAGTTTGGGAGTGGAGAGTTCTGTAAGTATTTGAGTTAAGGTCAGTGTATCCTTCATGCCTACGCTTCTTGCAACCTAGTATACAAAAAACATATATCTCAAGTGTAAGAATAATTCAGTGATGTATTCTCTCCCTCTGCGCTTAGTGCGACCTGATGGGATCAAAATCTTGTTGATCTTCTAGTGTGTAGTTTGCGATGATATTTGCCATCCGAAGACGATCAGACAAAGATGTGTTATTTTCTAAGGTTCATATTTTTGTAGTGATTGAGTCTTGGTTATATGAATAGGAGTTCTAAGGCCGATCCAGTCACAGATTGAGCTCACCTACCAAGAATTTAGTGGTATCCTTGTGTTGATTAATTGGTGCATCTAGTGGCTATGGATGATGTACTCAATCATAATCTTCAAATAGTAGGTCATGTTAAGCTATGTGCCATAACATCGGTTGCAATGTACTATGAATTACTATGAGACAAGGATATATATGACACAATCAAAAATAAAAGTAATTAAATTTGTTTATGTGGGTCTACAAAATAAATAAAAATTAAAACCAAAGAAAAAATAATTAAAATAATTTATGTGAGATTATAAAATACAAAATTAAAACAATTTAAAGTGTTTGTCAAATGTTTAGAGATGTAATTTTTTCTAAACATGTAAAAACTTAAGTTAAAAAAATTTACACTTCAAGAAGTTGGATTCCTCACTACCACTGAGAAGAAGAGTGATGGATCATCACTAACAGTGCATTGGTAGTGTGGAAGTTTAGTGTGGATGTTTTCCATCTATTATTGTTGGACGAAGATAATGTGATTATTCTTGATGTAACAAAGAAATAGTGTTGGAGTTGGTGCAAGATTAAATATCTTGAGATATGGAGGACCCATCACACACACACACACACACACACACACACATATATATGATTGCTCCATCAGAAAATGCTCTCGAAAGAGGCACCATGATCACCATTATTCAAATTCATAACTACTAAATGCATGTGAAAGTGTATAAATGCAAAAAAAAATTGAGTTAAAAACTATATCTATACCAGCATCATGCATCATGCATAAACACTTGTATTTATCACAATAAGTAAATAAATTTATTTCAAATTAATAGAAAAACATAATACTGATCTTCTAATAGAGAAGATCCAAGCAACTGGTTGTGTGAGAGCAATTTTCCACGCAATTGTAGGTATGAGTTATTGATAGCACCCTCAAGACGGGATATAATGCCACTAGGGTGAATTAAACACATATAGTCTTCTCATGCTTAACCCTTTTTATCTCATGCTTAACCAAACTGCTCACCATTGAGAATTTACCAATATCTCACTTAATCATCCTAGCCATGGGACTCTAATCTACCACCCCACACAACACAAGGAAGGAATTTCCCTTCACTGCTACATAGTTCCCTCAGGAAATCCAACCCTTACAATGCTTACTAGTGTGTGTATAAATATTCCAACCTATTATATGATGATGTAGAACATCCCACAACATTAATTCTTGTCTTCTTAAGCATTCCAGACAAGAAAATACACAATGGGTAAAGGTTCCTATCTTTCCCAACCTTTATGATCCCCTAAATCCATCTTCTTTCCTCTAATGTTTGTAATTTTCTCTTCACAATCCTAATTTTTGGTTATTTTCACAATTTGGTAATGTTAGGATATTCTCACCATCATCATGTAGTCATGCAGGCATGCAGACATGTATTGTCATGCATTTTCATGCATCCTAGTCATCAGTGAGGTGTCCTACAGCACCTAGTCTCTAGTTTGCTAGCCCCGGGAGCTTCTTTCTGCTCAATTCCAGTCCTCCTAATCCATGAGGCACCTATGTTTAGTCTTCTGCATGACAAAGGCGCCCTCTCTCACCTACCACCAGTTACACTTCAGTTAGTTGCTTGATTTGTGGATCTTTCCTTGATTTGAGGATTGATTGACTAGTTAACTAACTGAAACACTCCATTGGACCCCCAGTGAGACTAGATTGTTTTTCTGACTCCAGTTAGATCCTCATGCACCCTCCTTGGATTCGCCTTCACTTCATTAGTTCTCCCATGTGCCAGTTAGACCTACCTACATTCAGTTAGACTCAGTTTGACGCCTGATTGATCATTACTTGTGCATTGATGACTCCACTGATCCGATGATGAGGACTCCTAGTGGAGCCAAGCTATTCCATGCAGGATATTCGAATGACCTCCTTGCTTAATTCGAATCATTCAATCATTGTGACTGCACATTTTATTGTATTCTACTTCCGAGTTCAATAGAGCACTGCTGCAAGTCTTTTGCACAATTTACACATATTCTTTTTTATGCATCTCTTTTAATTGATTACCTTGTTCAATAGATCTGTTGTGTTTCAATTTCACATGGTATCAGAGCCATGGCAGGGACAAGAATTCTTTTCTACAAGGATTATTCGTGAAGATTGAGTGTTTTTTGCTCACAATATTGCAGTAGTGGCATGCATTCTCTGAACTTGCATTCGCTATTGCTCCAAAAATTTCTTCCAACTCCACACCAGAAGCCGAGATTTTCCACATAATTCCTGGATATGAGTCATTGGATCTTCAGGCTTGCTTGATTGTCTTATGCCAGGTGTGATGCAACTTGAAAAGTGTGGGTTGATCGACCTTATGGTTCTTGTTTTCTTGTGATTTGCAGGTTATTCACTCCTATTGCATTCGCTCTTCTTGAAAGATGGACAATTCTTCATCAAATCTCCTCACTCCTTTCAACTATTTTCAGTGGAAGGCTGGTATAGAGATAATGTTGCGTTCTAAAGGTTTCTACACAGTTACCATGGGCCTAGAAGTCAAAGCTACATCAATAGTACAGAAGGAAACATATTTCAATAAGCTTGATGAAGCTTATGGTTTCCTTTGTCTCAGCATCTCTAAGGATATTCTTTTCCATCTCAGTGGATTGACTACTCTGAAAGAGGTATGGGAGAAACTTGCCACACTCTTTGGCAAGCAGGATGAGATGAGATCCTATCAGCTAGAAAACGAGTTGATTGCACTCAATCCTGAACATTTTGAGACCAACAATGACTTCTTCACTAAGTTCAAGAACTTGGTTATGCTATTGAAGCAATGTGGAGTGGAAAAAGAGGATAAGCAATTGATTTTATGCATCCTTACAAAGCTTGGAAGAGATTATTCATTTTTTGTTTCAACTTTCAATACGGGAAAGCTCACAATTTCTAATTGGAAAATGTCTACCTTAAATGTTGAATCCTTGACAAAGGAGCATGATAAGCTTGTTCAAATGGGGTCCATATGATCCAAAGATAAAGCTCTTTTTGCTGGAGGGTCCAAAGCTATGAATGAAAAAGGGAATCAAAAGAAAGATAAGCCAAAGTTTGATCCTTCCAAGCAAAGAGAGAAGACCAAGCAGACGGATGAACCATCCGATTCAAGAAACAAGCAAAAGGGAAAAGAGGGAAAAGAGAAGACTAAATGTTCTTATTGTAGAAAGGAATTTCATCCTAAAATATCATGCACGAAGAATACCTTAGATGGCCCTTCTCTTAGAGAAAAAAAACATAACCCTTCCTGATCATGCAAGGAAGAAGGAGAAAAATGATCACCCTGAAAGAGGTCATGCACTCATGGAAACTATTTCGAATTACACAACTCTACTCATTGATTCTGGGGCTTCGAACCACATGGATGCAAATAAATATTCTCTATCATCATTTGATCCCAACAACACTATCTCCATCCACATGCCGAGATGACTCTCAAATTTATTCAAAGGGAAAAGGAACTATTCATTTAGAGCATGGAAGTTTCCACAATGTTCTCTATGTTCCTTCCTTCTGGTTCAACAAATAGAGTTGTATTCTTTCCTAACAAAGTTGAAATTTCTGATATTGCAAGTGGAAAACTCATTGCGGTAGGAAAAGCCAATCATGCTGCAAAATCATATGAGTTTTCAAACTTTCTGCCACATGAAAATCCTACTGCTCTTCTGACTCATGGAAATGAGGTTAGTAGGCTATGGAATGAGAGGTTTGGACACCTTAATTATAAATATTTGCAGATGCTACAGAAAATCTCCATGGTTGATGGCCTTCCGAAGATCAAATCCTCGAAGGGAATATGCAAATGTTGCATCATTGGGAAGCACCCCGAGCACAAATTTGACCGAGGCAAAGCTAGAAGAGCTTCTTCTATTTTGGGACTGATACATTCTGATATCAACGGTCCGCTGCCACATACCTCCATGAATGGCTCAATGTATGTTCTGACATTCATCAATGACTTCTCTAGATTTACTTGGGTCTTCTTTCTCAAAAACAAGTCGGAAGTGCTAGAAAAATTCAATATTTTCAAGGATTTTGTTTAGACTGCCACCGAGAGAAAGATGAAAGCTCTAAGATATGATAATGGAGGTGAATATATAAAATCAAAGCTGCTGCAACTTTGTGCTGAAAGTGGAATTCAGATCCAGCACACAGTTCCCTACACACCTCAACAGAATGGTGTAGTAGAAAGGAAGAACCGGTCACTGAAATAGATGGCAATCTCTATGATTGAGTCAAAAGGTTTGGATGCAAATATTTAGGATGAGGCCATGAATATTTCTGCATACATTCAAAATAGAGTTCCACATTCATATTTGAATGATACTAATCCTTTCGAAACCTACACTGGTCACAAACCTGATGTGTCCAATCTCAAGGTTTTTGGCTCTACTGCTTAGGCTAGAATTCCGTCTGAGAAGATAAAATATTTGGATCCGCAAAGTGTTGAGTGAATCCTAATTGGATATGATGAAGAATAAAAAGGCTACAAACTCATGGATATCAGATCCAAAAATATATTCATTGAGCGAAGTGTCATATTTGAAGAACCACTTCAAAATATAGAGCTAGTCTAGGAAAAAACTATTGGTTTACTGCCTCTACAAGAAGAAAATTTTGAAGAAGATGATGAAAGTTTTGTATTTGATATTTATGATATTTTATCAAACTTTGATGAACATGAAATATCAGGTTCAGAAGCTGATCCATATGTGCCCCAACAGTTTCCAAAATGGGCCCAAAATACTCTCAATTCTGGTGGTTCTAACATTGGAAATCCGGCCGATCCAAGGAGAACTCGAGAAGACTTTCAAAGAGCAGGTATGGCTCTTTTCATGTTTTGATCCTTTGATATCTGAGAAATGGTTTTTGATGATAGGTTCATATCCTAAATCATATTATCATTCCCAACGAGATTCGAGATGGCGAACCGCCATGGATGAAGAGTACTGTTCTCTTCAAAATAATGCTACATGGGAGCTAGTTTCTCTTCCACCTGGGAGGAAATTAGTCCAATGTAAATGGGTCTACTGCAAAAACGTTGTTGTTGATGGATCAAATTGAAAATACAAAGCTCGTTTGGTTGCAAAAGGTTTCTCCCAAGTCCAAGGAGTGTTCTACACTAAGACCTTTGCACCAGTTGCAAAGATGGATTCTATCTGCCTAGTTTTGGCTATTTCTGCATCTAAGCACTAGGAAGTGCACCATATGGATATGAAGAGTGAATTTCTTCATGGAGATATGAAAGAATATATTTACATGAAAAATTCTGAAGGATACATATCAGATCCAACATTAGTGTGCAGATTGAAGAAATCATCATATGGATTAAAACAGGCCCCAAGAACTTGTTACGCAAAGATGGACTCCTTCCTTCTGTCACAAAATTTTGCAAGATGATAATCATATACAAATGTGTACCTACAGCAACATGAAGGTAATTTGCTGATTATTTTCTTTTATTTTGATGATTTTTTTTATAACTGGAAGCACTCTTGCTTCAATCGACAAGTTAAAAACTGCTTTAAATCTAGCTTTCGACATGAGTGATTTGGGCTTGTTGAAGCAATTCCCTGTGCTTGAGATTGCTCAAAATTTTGATGGGATCGCCATATCTCAGCAGAAATATGTTTCATACCTTCTAAACAAATTTAATATGTCATATTGTAAGGCATCTCCATTCCCATTCATCTCAGGAATCAGTCTTGAGGAGGGAGATTCTACACCGCTTGCAGATTCAACACTTTATCGATAGTTGATTGGTATCCTTTTATACTTGACACACTTAAGGCCTGATATTTATTATGCCATTATTGTTGTATCAAGTTATATGCAACAACCCCATGATATTCACTGGATAGCAGCCAAAATAATCTTGCACTATGCACAGGGTACTAGACATTTTGGCATACACTATGCTACAGATTGTGAGCTAGATTTGGTTGGATTCACTGATTCAGATTGGGTGGGTGATAGAATTGATCGGAAGTCCACTTACAGATATGTTTTCATGATTGGAATGGGTTCGATTTTTTGGTCAAGCAAAAAGCAGGCAACCATTGCCTTATCTTCAGCAGAGGCAGAGTATCGAGGAGCAGTCAATGCTTGCATTCAGGCAGTTTGGTTGCAGGGTATTCTAGCAGAGTTTGATTTTGGTAGCACCACTTTGACTGTAATATTTTGTGACAATCAAAGTGCTCTCAAGATCTCGATAGATCCATTTCAGAGATAGAGGACCAAGCACATTGATATCCACATGCACTACATCCGAGAGCTTGTGCATGACAAAACCATTGTTTTGCAATATTGCCCTATAGAAGAGAAAATTGCAGACATCTTCACCAAGAGCTTCACTGAGAATAAGTTCTCTCACCTCCGTTCATTGTTGGGGGTGAGTTCCATTATGGTGGAGACAGATTATATACTTCTATGTTCAACTTGAGGGGGGGCTTTCTTCCCATTGGGTTTTCCCTCTTTCCTCACTTAGATTTTTTCTAGCATTTTGGATTATTTTTTGTATTGGGGTGACCTTTGGTCTAGTTACTAGGGCCCTATATTTTATTTTTTACTACATAGTATAGCTTGTGGGGGGGTGTTAGTATATTTTCACCATCATTATGCAGTCATGCACTCATGCATTGTCATGCATTTGCATGCATCCTAGTCATCAACGAGGTGTCCTCCAACACCTAGTCTCCAGTTTGCTAGCCTTGGGAGCTTCTTTCTGCTCAGTTACAGCCCTCCTAGTCCATGAGGCGCCTATGTTCAGTATTCTAAATGAAAAAGGCACCCTCTCTCACCTACTACCAGTTACACTTCAGTTAGTTGCTTGATTTGTGGATCTTTCCTTGATTTGAGGATTGATTGATTAGTTAACTAACTAAAACACCCCATTGGACCCCCAGTGAGACTATATAGCTAGTTCTGACTCCAGTCATCTCCTCATGTGCCCTCCCTGGATTCGATTCTTCTTCACTTCATTAGTGCTCCCATGCACCAGTTACACCTACCTACATTAAGTTAGACTCATTTTGACACCTAGTTGACCATTACTTTTGCATTGATGACTCCACTGATCTGATGATGAGGAATCCTAATGGAGCCAAGATATTCCATGCAGGCTATTCGAATGACCTCATTAGTTAATTCGAATCATTCATTCATTGTGACTGCACACTGTATTGTATTCTACTTCTGAGTTTAATAGAGCACTGCTGCAAGTATTTTGCACAGTTTACACATATTATTCTTTATGCATCTTTTGTAATTGATTATCTTGTTCAATAGATCTGTTGTGTTTCAATTTCACAAGTAATAATTGGTAATTGAGTGAACAACATGAAAAATCGTGGCAGTATGTAAAACCTACATGGAGAATGAGTGATAGAACCCAAAGGAGATGATAGGATGGTGAAAAGACAATTGACATAAGTTCTGACCATAAAGGAAGGACTTTTACATTTGTCATAGAAATATATTCATCTCATGCTTCCATAACTTCATGAGAAGACTTTTCCTACCAACCCATAGATGAATTCAATGATTGGATTTAATTTATCAAAAGGAATTAATTGTCTCATTTAAGGCACATGGAAAAAAATGATGAGTTCTAAGGTTGACACTTGGTAATATAGTATTTAATCTCCCATAGCCTCATTTCCTCTTCTCCACTAGTGGAACCATAGCTCGTATAGTTCTCTTTACAAAACCATCTTGGACCATTTTATTATTTTTCAACATAACATTTACATAGCTTTTGAGTGATTATGAAAAATCCCACCACAAGGCCCATATAAAAATATTTATGCTATACATGCTTAGTGATTCACTAATCAGGGCTTGGCCTTGAGCTTTTCACTAGGAATCGATGCTAGCATATTTACATCATTTACATTTAATTTGATTTAATACATTCCAAGGGTCAAACCTTGAGGTATTACATGTTGAATTACTCACAACATTTCACCAAACTACCACCATACACATCATATATCACATGTTGAAGACCCACTTCTCATGGACTAGTTTGTAAAGTCCCTTCTCCCTAAATCACAAAAGACATTGCCCCAACTATGCCCCGAAATTAAGAGGAAACCATTTTAAAACTAAACAATTTGATCTTGTATATTCCTTCTCATTGTATTTATATACCATCATCCCATATTTTCCCTATCACTCTTCACATGAATCATCATTATTGGGAGCATCCCATTCTATTGCTGAAATTATTAGGTCGATGGCTCATATTGCTAACCAATTCAAACATATACTTGTCAATGATAATACTAGTCTCTATGGAAATTGTTATGGAGTAAGAACATATTTTGGTGAACCCACTATCCCTCAAGATTATTGGCATATTCCTTATAGTACATAGAAAGGGATATTACTACATACCCTTTCCCATTGTCTCTTATGGAGGCCTCCATCCTAATAATCAATATATCCACTATCCTTAAGGTATATTATTAACACTTCCATATTATTAGGAAGCATGAATCCCTCAAAATATAGCTCCCCAACTGACATCAACCGGGTACAATATTATTTTTCCCAACTAACCTAATGTTATGTCCAACCTACTCAACAACACCATAATAAGGGTGAGAATAAGAAGGACAATATCAATAGTCAAAATTTCCCTACCAACCTGAGTCCGTCTCATGAATTTGGGGGAGTCATCCCAATTAACCACATAACGCAAGGGGAAACAACAATAAACCTAAATAAATGAAGAATAATTATATTTTCACTAACTTTAATTGCACCCTTTCTAGGTTTACAGACATTATAGCCATCACTGTCCAAAAATAAGTTCTAATGGATGGGGGTGATGAAAGATCTCTCTAAATATAATATACCCTCATGACTTAACACTCCAGAATTTATACAAAATTCATTCCCTATCGCCAACAAAACTCAATGAGTATTGATTAAGAATATCCAACCCATTCTTCGTCTAACCCATATCCCAATTGTGATCCAATGAAACAAACCATTTACATGATTGCATTGAATGAAATACACCTCTAAATTTGCACCCACACATAAAAAAAATATCCAACACAGAATCCATCGAAATAGATGAAACATATCTAACATCTAATGTTCCCTTGCAAATACTTTGACCCAAATTCGATTCTAGGCTCTTGCATCCAAAAATCCCCTTAAAGTGAACAATACACAACCACACGCAAGTGTGGCCTACAATCATTGCATTATGGATGATTTGGGTACATCTCTTCCTACTATGTTATCATTAGAATTCCTCAATATTTCTCATTGTTATTCCCTATATGTGTGTGAACACATTCATGATATTTTCTCATTTTATTGGTCATTAATTACTTGGAATGATTATGGGTTGTTTGCTAAGATGCTATCATTAGAAGTCCTCCATATTTCCTCATTGTTATTCCCTAGGTGTGTGTGAACACATTCATGATATGTCCACACTGTATTGGTCATTAATTACTTGGAATGATTATGGGTTGTTATATTATTAATAGGAAAATAAGGGTTTTAATTGTAAAAAAGTGTTTTTAATGTAAATGGAAAATGAAAGATGTCTTTATTAGTCACCTATCTAATGAACTATATAATGTATTTTTGGTGAGATATCAAATATCATGTATTATGTGTTAATTTGAAAATAAATCTCGTCATCATTGAGTTGTAGGGTATAAAGAAAGTGAAGAGTTGAGAAGGGAGTTCCGCTCCCTTTCCTGTAATGGTCAAGGGAGGCATATGTAATAGTTGATGTAGGTTGTTTGGATTAATAGTAAATAAGATATGATGTTTCCTCTTTTATCTTTTATCTATTTGTGGTGTTTTTGTAGTTTTTTATTTTACTATTGAAGTGTTTATTTGGTGTACTTAGTTTTTTATTTATTTAATAAAATTGGTCTAGGAATAAATGTCATGACATTTTTACAAAGGACATATATGTAAAAATCCTTTAATACTCTATATGGTTGTAGGTACATCCATATTTCAAAGCACATACACCCTTGTGATCTAAATAATAAGTTTCTATTGGGTTACCCTTGAATTGGTGTCTACCATGATGATTTAAAGTGGAATAATATAAGGTAGTCATTAATTTACATAATTGACCCATGACCAATTTGTTGTGAATGGCTTGTTTGACCTCTGAGGAGGCTATATAAATAATTAAGTTCCACATTAGGTAGATTCATGATGAACCTAAAAACGCCAACCAATAGTTGTGAACCCAGATTGTAGAAGTCACTTCAAATAGATACCCCTAGCTATAAGTGAGACAATAAGATGAAATTGAGTTAGATATGGTCTAGGTCCATTTGTATAATGTGTGGCCTGAATTGAAGGAATTTAATTTAGTCTTGCTAGATTTTTTTCTTGATTTCTCATCTGGATAAAGTTTGGACATTTCCTATATATGTTGGCGATAGCTGAGATGTTGATGTATTTTTAACTTCGGAAGATATACTTCTATGTATTACACTTGTACTTTATTATATTCATGATGGAGATGTATTATTCCTCCAATCAGAAGTGTCGTCATTTGTATTTGTAAGTGTCGCAAATGTCGCACCTTATATTTGATGGGTTATTAGACCACCAGTGTGGGGTCGGCCCTGCTTGTGTCATGTGAGTGGGTTATTAGACTTCCTTAGGAAGTCGACATAGCTAGAATTAAAGGAAGGTTAAGTTGTGTATAAATAGAGAGTGAGTGTGTCTCATTCTATTCATTCACTCACTCATCCAACTCGCATTAGTTGAGAGAGGAGTGCACACAAGTGGAGGAGGAGTAACTGTTGGAGTTATCTTTCTTTGGGTTTGACCATTGTGATCTTGTATTGTGACTTATTCTATCTCTGAGGGAGTTGTGGGGTTTTTCACCTTCTTGGTTTTCCCCGAGGAAACTCTGTGTCTCTTGTGTTTATGATTATTATGATGTGCTTTTTATTCTCTTAGTAGGATCCTAGATAATGTTTGAATGCATTTATCGAAAAATTAACATGGTATTAGAGTCGTGCTAAGAAGAAGACACTTTGTAGCTGCGAAAGCTAGGGATTCGTAATTTTTGGGTTTCTCTCCTCAGATCATCAAAGGAAGGAAGCTAGGCTGACTCTCCTTGGAAGAGTAGATCTTTCTGTAAAAACATATTTCAATTCTGAGCACTTTCAGTTTTGGCCATCACTGCTACGAGAAATTAGGGTTTCGGAGAAAGTTGGAATTTTTGGAATCCAAGACCACGGCTAGATGCCCCTCAAGAAAATCGAAGTTTAGAGACCAAGATCAAAATTTTTGGTTGGGCAGAAAGTCGGGCTTCATCAAACCCTAATTCAGGATTTTGATCGGAAAGGTGGAAAATTGGGGTTTTTGCAAAAGTGAAAAATTTTGGAATTTGTGACCACGGATGGATGCTCCTAAAAAAAATCAAATTTTAGAGCAAAAGATCGAACTTTTTGGCTGGGTAGAACCCCAGGCATTATCAAACCCTATTTCGGGATTTTGTTGAGAAGATCTAGAAGTTTCAAAGACAATTTTGAGGGGTCAAATTTTGCAGATTTCAAAATTGAAGTATACCAGCTTGATCAACTCAGCAAGGTGCATCTTTCCATCCATTCAGAAGTTTGGAATTCAAAGTTTGAATTTTTAGGGTTTCTCTTACAAACCTTAATCCAGCTCCAAATCCAGTTTTCAGCAAATCAAGTGGTAAGACCTAAATCTTTTATTTCCATTTGAGTTTCTCATTAAGATGTCTCAACACACCAAGCTTGAGGATAAGCTTGAAGGAGATGACAACTTCTGAGCATGGAAGTGTAGGATTGGGTTAATCCTAGAAGAGAATGAATTGGAAACCTACATAAGTGAAGAGGTTCCAGTTCCATAGGGAGATGAGGCTAAGGCCTTACACAAGAAGAACCTAGTCAATGTTGATGTTTTTGTAACTTCAGAATGTATTTCCTATATGTATATTGTATTCCTATAGAGATGTTATTATTCCTCTATACGGAAGTGTTTGTATTCCTATAGAGATTTTATTATTCCTCTATACGGAAGTGTCATCATTTATATTGTAAGTGTCGTAACTTATACTTGATGGGTTATTAGACTACCTTGGTGGGGTCGGCCCTGTATAAGTCATGTGGGTCAAAGGGTTATTAGACCACCCTATTGAGGGTCGGCCCAGTTAACATTGTGTTATGTGGTTAAGTTAAGTCCGACCTAGTAAAGGTTATTAGGCAAGTCAAGTCAAGTATAAATAGAGTGTGGGAGGCACTCTATTTGATCATTCACTTTCTCACTCATACTCTCATTGGAGAGTGGCACACTTGTGGAGGAGGAGAAGCTGCTGCTAGGAGAATACTATCTCTTGTACTTGGTTTGTATCATTGCTCTATCTATCTTTGAGGAAGTTGCGGGGGTTTTCACCTTCTTGATTTTCCCCGATGAAACTCTGTGTCTGTTGTGTGCTTGCTTTATTGTTTCCATGATTGATATGCTGTAGATATGCTGTACATGTTATTCTCTCAGTTAAGATCCTAGATCAGATTAAAATTTCTAAAAAACTAATAGTCAAGCTTAAGAGAATAATTGTTGATTCTATTAGAGACCATCTCATACCTCATGTGTCTTCCCTAAAGACACCTAAGGATATGTTTGACTCCTTGACCAAGTTGTTTGAAGGAAAGAATATAAATCGGAAGATGAGTATGCAGAATCAATTGAAAGGGGTAAAGTTCCAGAATGGAGAGACCATCCAATCATACTTCACTAAGGTCTCTCAAATCAAAGAAAAACTTGAATCTGTGGATGAAGTAGTGGAGAATGGAGAAATTGTCATGACCACTTTGAATGGCCTACCTAGGTCATGGGACTCCTTCATCCAAGGAATCTGTGCAAGAAAGAAGTTGATCTCTTTCAGTAGACTATGGAAAGAATTTTCACAAGAAGAAGCTAGGATTGTGACCCAAGAAGAAAAGATGGCAAATGAAGATCAAGCTCTCACAGCACACACCAGGAAAAGTAAGCCTAAGAGGGAGCAATCTTTTCACAACAGAACTTCACATCACCATCATCAAAGAGATAAGAAAGATCTGAGATGCTTCACTTGTAATGAGAAGGGACACTATGCCTTAGAATGTCCCAAGAACAAAAGTAACTTCAACAAAAACAACACAACAAGAGCAACAAGAAGATATATCATGCTCATGTTGCTGAGGATGATGAACCTCCCAAGAAGAAGGCTAAGGTAGAAAGTGAAGAATTTTCAAGTGACGATGAATATGTTCTAATCTCTGCTCTCACAAGTACTGTTACACATGGGTGTAATGATTGGCTTATTGATAGTGGGGATTCTAAACATATGACGGGATTCAAAGATTCTCTTATGTACCTATTTGAACACAAGTCACCTCATAAGGTGAAACTTGGGGATGACTATCAATACCCCCATAAAAGGAAGTGGTGAAGCCTCCTACAAGTTAGACTCTGGGAAGTCTATAAAGATGCAAGATGTTCTATATGTACCTGGACTTAAGAAGAATCTTCTCTCCATATAATCTTTGGATGCAAAAGGAATGAGAGTTGCATTTGTGGATGGCCAAATACTCATGTGGTCAAAAGGTAAAACCATAGATGATGCAATAGTGATTGGAGAGCAAGAGGGAGGATTGTACAAATTAAAGGGACAACCTGAACATGCCATGGTACATGAATCCATGGATCCAAGTGAACTTTTTCATATAAGGCTTGCTCATGTGCACTATAGAGCACTACCAATTGCAAGAAAAGCAGTAAAAGGTCTTCCTGAAATCCATTCAAAGCATGAAGGTGTTTACAAAGGATGTGCAAAAGGAAAGAACATAAAGAAGGCATTTCCAAGTAGTGAAAGCAAAGAAAAAGGAATATTGGAGATTATCCACTCTAATGTATGCGGACCAATGTCATCCAGTTCTCTGAGTGGGTATGTATATTATGTTTCTTTCATTGATGATTTATCTAGGAAGACTTGGGTTTATTTCTTGAAGAACACATATGAAGTGTTTGATAAGTTCAAGGAGTTCAAAGCCTTGATAGAAAATCAAACTGATGAGAAGATCCTTTAGATCCAACAATGGCGGAGAATTCAATTCAGGAGACTTCATTAAGTTATGCAGTGATTCAGGGATTAAGAGGGAGTTGACCACTCCCTACAATACACAACATAATGGAGTTGCAGAAAGGAAGAACCTCTCAACATTGGTTAAGGTGCACACTATTAGAAGACTCCAGTAGCTACTGAAAGGAAGCAAATATTGAGAGGGAGTCCACCCAACAAACAAACAAAGATAAGTATTTGAATTGTCATTTCTTGTATATCTGTTTGTTTAAATAATATTGTTCAATGATGTATATACTTATGTTCCTAGACTTAGGTTGTGTATTATGAATATTAGAATAATTGCATTAATGAACAGTATACTACTAATATGAATGTGATGGGTAAGTGGCCTATGGCACTGCACAACATTCCATTGCTACTTATATAGAATGAAACCTCTTTGCTGACATGTTGGTGTTAGGAATTATGATCCAAAAATGTAATAAATAGAAGTTTAGTTTAATAAATGTAAAAGGGCATCTACACACTCACGTGATTATGTGAGGTGTCCCTTAGTTAGTTTTGGTAACGGTAAATTAGTTGTTACTCTTTGGATATTTAAATCCATCGAGTTTTCCATGTGAGGTAATCTTTCGGGATTTAGCCCTCACATCTCTGTGATGTAATTATTTTCCTTCTTCATTAATAAAGTTATGTGTCTGAGGACACTTTGTCAAAGTGGTATCAGAGCACGCAGTTGAAGCTTGGTCTGGTTGAAGCTTGGTCTGGTTGGAACCTGGTTGGAAGGTGCTAAAGGTTGTTTGAAGAAGGTGACTTTCAAGGTTTTGGAATAGCGAAATTTTAACCATAAGTTAATGCTTCCTATTCTTTTGGGCTAAAAAGAATCTCTGCAGAATTTTTTACTTGGAGAGAGTAAATATTATTATTTTTTTTAAGGCAAGGTTATATAAAAATTTTGTGGTGAGAGAGAATCTAAATAATATAGAAAGTGAAGATATCATGTCTAAAGAATATAGAAAATCGTCCAGTGCATTCTTTGGAAATGTCCATACTTTCTCTTCTGCATTCCAGTGTCTCCTAGCCACAGATTGGTAGGTTTTCTTTATAATTGCTTCGGATAGCGATCCGGTCTTCATTTATTAAATATATCATAAGTGACCTAAGAATCACAGCAATTAATTGAAGAGTATAGAGCCCAGATTCTAGCTTCTGATTGTATCTTTAACTCTAAATCATCAAGCTGGAGCTGATCCGATCAGCATATCTGATATATAATTCTTTCAAATTCGCTCTCCATAAAATTGCTCAATAAGCGATCCTTTCTTGAATCCCGTGACAGTCCATCAAATAATGAAGCAGTAAGTGAGATAATTCGCTCTTCCAACTCCTCCTTATACCTCTCTTCCTTGACTGACGTATGTGTTGGTCGTGGCCCGTCTTGGAATAACACAGAGGCTTGAAAACGGAGTGCTGGTAGTGACCGTGGAGATATGATGATGGCCCGTCTTGGAATAACAAAGAGGCTTGAAAACGGAGTGCTGGTAGTGACCGTGGAGATATGATGGGAGCAGTCGAGTCGCATGGACTGCTGAAACCATCGAGAGCAGGCTCTTTTTTTTTCAAGTATGGTCAAAGGCTAAGTGTTGGATCTGTTATGAGTGCAGGTCGGAGTGGACATTTCATTTGGAGAAAGAATATCGTTATGTTATTTGAACCCAAATAGACACAAATTCTGATAAATCCAAGGTTGTCTCCATTGTTTTCTTATTATGATATATTTGTTTGCACTCTGAACGTTCCAGAGGCTGGATTTTCGCAGAGCAGGTTGTGGAGAGCCCAGCGTGAAGCATGTGTGAAGCTCATGAGAAAGATCCAGAAAAACGTGTGTGAAATGCAGGCAGGAAGCCATCGTGAAGGGAGGAAAGATCGGAAAGATCCAGCAAAATGTGCGTGAACTGAAGGCAAGAAGTCATCATCGTGAAGGGAGGAAAGATCCAGCAAAAACTCCAGCGTAGAAGTAGTCCAGCAAAACTCCAGCGTAGCAGAAGAATTATAACACTCGGCTTTGAATTTGAATCAGGGTTATTTTTTCACTTTTCATTTAATTCAATGTTTATGTAATATTTTGAAAAGTGAATAATTACTATTCATTTTTATTTTTGGAGTTTTTTTTTATATATTAAAACAAAAACAAAGGTGGAGAAATCAATTTAAAAAAAAAAGGAAGTTATTTTTTGAAGTTGATGGGATTGGATCTTGTGACCTCCCACTCAACAATAATGTATCTTTCCAATTCACTTATAAAGACTTGTTATTTTTTGGAGTAATAAGGTGTAATTTTTTGGGCATTGGAGTAATAAGGAGCATTGTTTGGTGTCATAAGGAGTACTTGTACTTTCATTCAAGGTTTGATTAGAGCAAAGTGAAGCTCTATCAAATTCTTTTCTTGAGGCTATAAGTGGGTCAAGGCCAAGCCCCTATAGCTTTCTTTTGCATGGTATGTGGTGTTTCTTGCAGCATTTCTTTCATGGTGACTCTTGTTGATGAGTAATTTTCTTTTCATGTTGGTGGTGATATTTTTGCATAAAATCTTCCATTGGTGATATAAGGTGATTGTTTACTTCTTCTGGTGATATAAGGTGCTTTCTTTAATGCTTGGAGCTATAAGATTTGCATAATACACATCTTCTCGAGTTATAAGGTGTTTATTATTTTTTTACAATGTCTAAAGTTATAAGTCTTTTTAATGAATCTGACAAGTTGGAAGGATCGAAAAATTATAAAGTTTGGAGTCGTCATATTCAAAGCACTCTTATTTACAATGAATTGTGGAAGGGTTTCTGTAATGCTAAACCTACCAAACCAACTAATCATGATCAGCTTGCAAAGTGGGAAGTAAAAGATGAGAAGGCCTTAGCATTGATTCACAGTACTGTTTCTGATGATATTTATGTGCATATTGAAAATTGTTCTGATGCGTGGTCAGCTTGGAAGACATTGAAAGATTTATTTGATTCTCAGAGTGAAGCTAAGAAAATTGATCTTCAATTGAAGTTGTTTCAACAAAAATTGTCTTCAGGAGGTGATGTCATGGAGTACATTTCTAGATTAAAAAATATCAAACAAGAAATTTCAAGAGCTGGTTTTGATAAAATTGAAGACAGCATGATGGTGACCATTTTGATCGCAGGATTGCCTGAGACATATAAGCATTTTTTGGAAACTTTACAAATTACAAATAAATTGGATAAAATTTCTTTTGATGAACTAAGTGAATTACTTGCCACACATGAAAAAAAATTTGGTAAAACAAAGCAAGCAGGAGAAGATGTTTTGGTTGCAAGTACTAGCAAACAGTCTCCAGGTAATCATCAAAGAGGCCATGATCAGAAAGCTTTTCAAAATTCAAATAGAGATCGTGGTCAGGGTTTTGGAAGAGGAAGAGGCCGCGGAAGAGGAAGAGGAAGAAATCAAGGAAGAGGTTCTAAAGAATTTGAAAGTACACAGTCACAGTTTTCTGGAAGAGGAAGAGGTTCAGGTAACCAACAGGTCTCTGGAAGAGGAAGAGCTAATAAACAGGTCACATGTTTTCGTTGTAATAGAGTTGGACATTATGCTTCAGAATGTAGAGTTCCATTTGAAAAAATTCTCAAAGAAAGAGAATCTAAAGAATCTTCATCAGCGGCACATTTTGCTCATGCAGACGATAGTGAAAATTGTGAATATGTCTTTACAGCACTTGGACAATCAGAATCAATGGATTTTGTTCAAGTTCATCAGTTGGAATCAGTGAATTTTGTTCAGTCTTCTTCTTGTTTCAAAAATGATTTTGAAGATGCTTGGATTATGGATACAGGGGCTACTCAGCATATGACATATAGGAAAGATTTCTTTTGGAGTTATGAAGATTGTCATTTAAATTCAATTTTTCTTGCAGATGATTCTATTCATTTACCACAAGGAAAAGGAACAGTTAAGGTTGATTTGCCTGGAATTGGAGAAAGATTGATTTCTAATGTTTGGTATGTGTTTACATTTAAGAAAAATTTGTTGTCTTTAGTTGTCATTCGTCAATTAGGACATCAAGTTGTAATGGAAGGTGGTATCCTTTTTGTTAATTCAACAAAGGATGCATACAAAACAGTTATGACAGGTTATGAAGACGGAAAGCTTCTTAGGATGAAGGGAACAATCATTCCTAGGTCAAAGGAACATTTGAAGGAATTTGCAGGTTTAGTTGAAATTGATGTTTCACCTATCCACTTGTGGCACATTCGTTTTGGGCACTTGAATGTTGATAGTCTTGTACAGCTTCAAAAACAAGGAATGGTACAGGGGTTGCCTACTTTTCGGAAGGAAAATGCAAAGTGTGAAGCTTGCATTTATGGCAAACAGAGAAGGATAGCTTTTTCAAAAAGCACTTGGAGAGCAACAAGGAGATTACAGCTTATTCATAGTGATGTTTGTGGTCCTTTGGAAACTTCACTTGGTGGTTGTAAATATTTTTTGTTGTTTATTGATGATTTTAGCAGACTGGTTTGGGTGTATTTTTTGAAGGAAAAATCAGAAGTGTTTGAAAAGTTTCAGTCATTTCAAAATTTGGTTGAAACAGCAACAAAGGAAAAGATTGCTACTTTGAGAACTGATAATGGTGGTGAGTTTACATCAAATCATTTTTTGAATTATTGTCAGGAAAAAGGGATTAAAAGACAGTTGACCAATTTTTATACTCCACAGCAAAATGGAGTATCAGAAAGGATGAATCAGACTTTATTGGGCATGGCTAGAGCAATGTTATTTTTCAAAGGGTTGAAATCATGTTATTGGGCAGAAGCAGTTCATACAGCAGTTTATTTGAGGAATAGATCTCCTTCATCATCACTTGATGGAATAACTCCTTTTGAGGCTTGGTATGGATTCAAACCTATGGTCAAACATTTGAGAGTTTTTGGTTCAGTTTGTTATGCACTTGTCCCAAAAGAAAAACGAAAAAAGTTAGAGTCTAGAAGTGTTAAGTGCATGTTGATTGGTTATTCTCATGAAAAAAAGGGGTATAGGCTTCTGTCAGATGGAAAGTTTATTGTCAGCAGGGATGTGATTTTTGATGAAACTGAAAGTTTAAGTGTAGAAGAGGTTGAAAAACAACTTAGTCACTTAGAGGAAAAAGTCACTAAGGAACAATTAAGGATGCAACACTTAAATAAGACAAGGAATGAACAATGGTTTGATCTCACTTCAGAAGTACAGGATGATGAACAGGTTGAAGATACTTTGAATTCTTCACAAGTTAACTTGGATGATTCAAATCAAGTTAACATTGAAAAGAAGAAACCAAAATGGGAAACTAAGTTACTTCAGGATGTTAAGTCTGATGAAAAAGGTAAAACAGGTACAAGGAGTTCTAATACGGGTTCAGAAAATTTTGCTCTTTCAGTTGTTGAACCAACTACTTTTAATGAAGCAGTTGCATATGATGAATGGAAAATGGCCATGCAAAGTGAGTATGATGCAGTAATGAAGAATCAGACTTGGAAAATAGTTGATTGTCCACATGATGTTAAACCCATTGGTTGTAAGTGGGTTTACAGAATTAAGTACAAAGCAAATGGAGATATTGATAAATATAAGGAAAGATTGGTGGCAAAGGGTTTTGCTCAGAAAGAAGGGATTGATTATGAAGAAACTTTTGCTCCAACAGCGAAATGGAATACTATTAGGATTGTGCTAGCTTTAGCTGCACAAAATGGATGGAAAGTGCATCAAATGGATGTAAAAAGTGCATTTTTAAACGGTGATCTACAAGAGGATGTTTATATGATTCAACCTCCTGGTTTTGAGGTTCCAGGGAAAGAAAATCAAGTTTGTAAACTAGTTAAGGCATTGTATGGATTGAAACAGGCTCCCAGAGCTTGGTATGCAAAAATGGATGCCTACCTACAGAAAGTTGGTTTTCTTCGTAGTGAGTCAGATGATACTTTGTATGTTCGAATCCAGGAAAACAACTTAGTCATTTTGGTTATGTATGTTGACGATTTGCTCATAATAGGTAACAATAATGATCATATATTTCAGGTTAAGAAAGAACTTCAAATAGGTTTTGAAATGACAGACTTGGGATTACTTCATTACTATCTTGGAGTTGAAGTAAAGGAGCAGGAAGGAAGTATATTTATTTCTCAAGCTAAGTACATATCTGGATTATTGAAGAAGTTTGGAATGGAGGAATGTAAACCAGCGATTACTCCCATGGATCAAAATTTAAAACTTTCTAAGTTTGAAGGGGGGGAACTTGTAAATTGTACTGGATATAGACAGTTAATTGGATGTTTGATTTACTTGATGAATACTCGTCCTGATCTATCTTATGCAGTTAGCATACTTTCTAGATATATGCAAGAACCTAGAGAAAGTCATTGGAATGCAACAAAAAGGGTGTTAAGGTATCTTCAAGGAACAAAGGATTTTGGACTTGAGTTTAAAAGAAACAAAAATTTCAAGCTTGTTGGCTATTCAGATGCGGATTTTGCTAGAGATGTTGATGACAGGGCATCTACTTCAGGTTACTTAATGAATATGGGATCAGCTGCGGTGGCATGGAGTTGTAAAAAACAGGATACAATTGCAAATTCTACAGCAGAAGCAGAATATATTTAAGCTTGGGAAGCTGCTTGTGAGATAGTTTGGTTAAGAAGGATTTTGCAAGACCTCAAAGTTGATCAGAAAGAAGCAACTTCATTATTTATTGATAATCAGTCAGCAATCAAGTTAGCCAAAAATCCTGTTTTTCATTCAAAAACTAAGCATGTGGATACTAAGTATCATTACATTCGGGCTCTCGTCGTCAAACAAATCATCAAGCCAAAGTATTGTCCATCAGAAGATCAAACTGCAGATATTTTTACAAAATCTCTTGGAAGGGTCAAATTTGATAAGTTTAGAAATGAACTTGGTATTTGTTCAAAAGAATTTTTGGATCAAAGGGGGGATTGTTAGGAATTATGATCCAAAAATGTAATAAATAGAAGTTTAGTTTAATAAATGTAAAAGGGCATCTACACACTCACGTGATTATGTGAGGTGTCCCTTAGTTAGTTTTGGTAACGATAAATTAGTTGTTACTCTTTGGATATTTAAATCCATCGAGTTTTCCATGTGAGGTAATCTTTCGGGATTTAGCCCTCACATCTCTGTGATGTAATTATTTTCCTTCTTCATTAATAAAGTTATGTGTCTGAGGACACTTTGTCAGTTGGGAGTAGTGCAAACTCTTAACAATGTTCTGGTAGATATGGAAGGCATCTAGAAAGTTACCATAAGAATACAGGATATGGATGAATGTTGTATTGAAGCATTGGCTAAGATAATTGCATAACTGTATGACATATGCCTTTATGTGTAAGAATTTGTTCTGAAAACTATGAGAAGTTTCTAATCATGCAATTGAAATTGATTTGTAGGAAAGATCGTTTACAATCACCTACAAAAGAAGGACTACAACATTTGTTCCAGCAACGAAGTTCAAAAAAACTATCTATTGAAGATATTGAAGAAGCTGAAGTTCCCAGGATCCGGGATATAGTAATGAAAGGATTCCATGATGGGGGAGTACCAGTCGATCATGAAGAATGATGTCTTGGATGTGATCCCAAGACCAGATGGGAAGTCTGTTGTGACTTCCAAGTGGATCTACAAGATCAAGCATGCTGCAGATGGCATCATAGAGAAATACAAGGCAATATTTGTAGCTCATGGATTCTCCTAGAAAGAGGGGATAGATTATGAAGAAACTTTTGCACCTGTAGCAAAATACACTTCCATCAAAACAATACTTTCTCTAGATTCAGTGATGAAATGGAAGATACACCAGATGGATGTCAAGACAGCTTTCTTGAATGGTGTAGTCGAATATGAAGTGTAAGTGTAGCATCCACTCGGTTTTGAGACACATGACAAGGAGTCATATGTGTGCAGAATGAAGAAAGCCTTGTATGGATTGAAGCAAGCACCTAGGACATTGTACAGAAGGATAGACAGCTTCCTATCTAGTTTGGGCTTTACCAAGAGTACAACGGATTCCAACCTTTACTACAAGGTTGAGGAAGGCAATCCAGTGATACTCCTTTTGTATGCGGATGAAATTTTTTTGACAAAAGAGGATAGATTGATTGCCGACACGAAGAAGAATCTTGCTGCCAAGTTCGAGATGAAGGACTTGGGTATGATGCATTACTTTCTAGGTATGGAGGTGTGGAAGAGTGCAGATGGAATCTTCCTTGGACAAGGGAAGTATGCAGTAGAGATCCTGAAGCAGTTCGGGATGATGAACTGCAAGGCCATGGCCACACCTATGGCATCGAACCTAAAGATATTGAGTGATGCTTCATCAGATTCGGTTTATGCCATGAAGTATCGTTAGATGATTGGGTCTTTGATGTACCTGATGAACATGAGACCAGATATTTGCTTTGCGGTCAACACCTTGAGCCAGTTTCTGACAGATCCTAGACATGTTCACCTGATTGCTGTAAAGCATATTCTAAGGTACCCGAAGGGTACAATTGATTATGGGCTCAAGTATGATGTGAATCAAAACTTTAACCTGGAGAGTTATGTTGATTCAGATTAGGCAAGCAATGCTGCAGATAGGAAGAGCACTTCGGGGTGCTGCTTTAGTATGGGATCAAGTGTGATTTCTTGGTTTAGCAGGAAACAATCCTGCATAGCACTGAGTACAGCAGAAGCAAAGTATGTTGCAGCTTGTTCGGCTAGTTGTGAGGTAGTATGGCTATGGAAGCTACTATCTAATTTAATTGATCTCCAGTTGGATGCTACTTGTATCTATTGTGACAACCAGAGTTGTGTGAATTTTTCAAAGAACCCGGTGTTCCATGACAGTTAGAAGCACATCAAGATCAAATATCACTATATCAGGGATATGGTGCAGAGAGGAGCAGTGAAGCTCTAGTATGTTCCGACAGAAGAGCATATTGCATATGTCTTGACCAAACCACTAGCTAGAGTGAAGTTTGAGTACTTCAGAGAGAGGCTTGGTGTTCTTTAGATAGAAGATACTTCGAGAAAGAAGTGATGGGGAACATTTGCAGGAGCCATTCCAAGCATGGTGGTAGGAGGATCCTTCCCATGGCTATGGATGTAAGCATTGTGTGATGAGCATCAGAATGATGCTCCGATTACTTCTATGTATAATGATCTAGATGATCATATGTGATGAGCATCAGGAAGATGCTCTGGATAATATGCATCAGGACGATGTTGTGATGATGATCATGCGATGATGATATGCATCAAGACGATGCTATGACGATGATTAGGATTATCATGCGATGATGATGTGCATCAGGATGATGATCAATATGATCATGAGCATTAGGAGGATGCTCTGTGCGAGGATGATCAGGTGGATCATGAGTATCAGGATGATACTCCGTGTTTGTGGACATGTTGTGCGATAAGAATGTAATCTTTCCCTAGGAGATTTGTAGATACTCTTGCGAGGTTTTGCATATGGCATATAATAGCTCCCTGGGAGATCTAGTAAATGCTCTTTCAAGGTTTTGCTTGGGAGGACATATAATATTTCCATGGGAGATGTTCTTGGTCGTGCTTAGGCACATAAACGATCCTGGGATACTGTTTCGAGGTTTTGTCATGTAGCATATAATGTTTCCCTGGGAAATCTGATAGGTTGAGCAATACATTCGTAATCAATCCTAGGATGCTCTTTCAAGGTTTTTCCAGACCACATGTAATCAGTCATAGATATCTTGTCGATCGTGCTTAAGGCACATAAATGATCCTCGGATGCTCTTTAGAGTTCTTTTCGGTCGTGCTATGCACATAATTGTCCCTGGGACACTCTTTTAAGGTTTTGTGGTGGTCACATGTAATATCTCCCTGGGAGATCTTGTCGTTCGGGCTTAGGCACATAAAGGATCCTGTGATACTCTTTCGAGGTTTTGTTGATGCACGAAATTAGTCTTGAGGATTCCACAGGATGACCCGCTCGCATAGATGATGAAGACCTACAGGAGGCTAGGCCTACAACCATCATGAAAAAGTGTTGGCTCTATAGAACTTCCTATGACAAGAAGAATTGAAAGATATCCCAGTGATCGAGATGACGAGTATAGCAGCAGTGATGATGATGCTCCATGATCCAGTGATGATGATCCAGCTCCAGAATTGAAGACTTGTGTCGATATGTATTGATGACCTGTGTATAGAGAATAAATTCCTAGTTAATAGGGAGTGTTGATGTATTTGTAACTTCGGAATATATTCTTCTATGTATTACACTTGTACTTTATTATATTCATGATGGAGATGTATTATTCCTCCAATCAGAAGTGTCGTCATTTGTATTTGTAAGTGTCGCAAGTGTCGCAAGTGTTGCAAGTGTCGCAACTTATATTTGATGGGTTATTAGACCACCAGTGTGGGGTCAGCCCTGCTTGTGTCATGTGAGTGGGTTATTATACTTCCTTAGGAAGTCGGCCCATATAGAGTTAAAGGCAAGTTAAGTTATGTATAAATAGAGAGTGAGTGTGTCTCATTCTATTCATTCACTCACTCATCCAACTCGCATTAGTTGAGAGAAGAGTGCGCACAAGTGGAGGAGGAATAACTGCTGGAGTTATATTTCTTTGGGTTTGATCATTGTGATCTTGTATTGTGGCTTATTCTATCTCCGAGGAAGTTGTGGGGTTTTTCACCTTCTTGGTTTTCCCCGAGGAAACTCTGTGTCTCTTGTGTTTATGATTGTTATGATGTGCTTGTTATTCTCTTAGTAGGATCCTATATAATGTTTGAATGCATTTATCAAAAAATTAGCATGAGAGAGAGGGAATTCACATTATAGGATTATTTATATGGTGAGCACTCTCATGTAAATCAACAACTATGAGAAATTATAGAGAAGGTAACCCCTTAATTGAATAATAAAATACTATACCTAATGTGTTGTGAAAATATACTAGTTAAGTCCAATGTGTTAAACTATTATTCAAGATTGAATGGGTAGAGAATATAATATATGAACAATGAGGCCAATGCACTCACTAACCCCCTTGAGTAGATGGATACTTTTAAGGAGATCCAAGTTTCCAATGATAATCTAATAGAATCATATGATGGGGTTTTCTTGGATAATATTTGTCTCAAATAATTTCACCCAATTGCATAAAAACATCTTTAGAACTACAACAAATCAAGTACTTTGCCGATGTGAAATGGTTAGTAGTTACATAAATGAAACCTCTCTAATTAGGTAGAGATAAGGTGCAATATTTTCTTGTTGGAGCCTCCATAGTTTTCATAAAATGGACTAATAAATTAGATAATTTTAGAGAGTTTTGGGTTCAAGCCGTGGTCTCATTCTAGATTTAGCCCTTTCATTAGAAGAGAAATTAAAAGAATAGAAGGAAGTAGAATAGTAGAGTTGACTCAAGGATGACTCAAAGAGTGTCGTTGGGGGTTTTTCACCCTTTCATTTTTCAAAATGTCAAGATGTTAGCTTTTCCAGTTAATCTAAAAGTGTTACACCATGTTTGGGGTTGCTTCAAGATATTTGTGGTAAATGGTGTATGAATAGCCCTTGGATGGTTTTAGATGGACTGTAGCATGATATATGTCCCATGATGTATATGCATAGTTGATATATATTTCTTAATGGGTGTTTGATCTTAGCATCATGATGGCGTGGTTTTCTTCCCTTAGGTGTTGAATATCTCTTGATAGTTTGTTTGATACCCTTCATTGAGGAATGATTGAGGGGCCTCTTACTTGGAAAGAACCCTTCAAGTGATGTGCATAATTTTGCATCATTGAGGGGAAATTCAATCCCTAGTTGGATAGTGGTAGTTTGGTTTCATATTTGGAGTATTAGAGATGGACCAAGGATTGTTGGGGAGCCTCTTGCAATATAACAATATGTCATAAAAGAAAGAATAAAAGGATTAAAATATTCCAAGAAGATGGGTGGTGTCTAAAAAAATGGTTACAACACTTAAGAACAATGCGTTGTGATTAGAACATCACAATGCATTCTTCAATATCAATTGCAACATATCAAGACAACCCATAGGGTCGTTCTTTCATAGTCCCCATATCTAACAAACTCCCTTGAAGTGAGGATGATTTGGTCGAAAAATAAGGGTCATTGGTTCAAATCGTTTCCACAAAATTTGCAATGTCACAAATATTAATTGACTTCTATAGGCTATCTAACCATGGCCTCATTGACCATTTAGTCAATTGATCACCCAATCATTCAATCGAGCCTCCAATCGATTGCTCTACTATTCGATTGATGTCTTTCAACTAATTGTCTCTAGAAGATCCAATGGTGTGATGAACCTACATATCCTTACGTTCCAACACCCCCCCCCCCCCCTCAACACAATGCTTTGGAGATTTAGGAGGTGAAATTATGTTCTTTGAAGACCCCCCATAATTGCAGCTTCCTGAAGCCCAAGAATAGCCTGAATTTTTACAAACTTAAATTCCAGTAGAGGCTTCATCAATATATCAACAATCTAATCATTTTTCATACAATAAACAAGAGATAAAACTCGCTCTGTATCAACTATATCAAATAGTGAACATGAATTTCAACATGATTCATTTTGTTGTGAGTAAAAAGATTATCATCAACCTGTATTTTACTATGATTGTCACAATGCATAATAATTGAGGCATGAACATGAAAACCAAACTTATATAAAAGATGACGAATCCAAACTGCCTCAATACCTGCATTGACATCTCCACGATATTTGGCTTATGTAGTCAAAAGAGAGACTACCTTGTGTTCCTTACACAACCAAACAAGATTCCATAACTAACTTGAAATACATATCCATAAGTGGAATTTTTAGTCGTCAATTTCACCTCCCCAATCGAAATCAGTAAACCTAACCAACAGTTTTATACTCCGAAAATACTTAATACCAACTGATAAGTTCTTTTAATATAGTAGACGATTCTCTTTGCAATTTTCCAGTGGCTTTCTTGAGGGTTCTGCATGAATTGGGAAATCAAACTAACAAAATAGGAGATATAAGGTTGAATATGAATTAAGTAAATTAAGCTACCGACCAACTATCGATAAAGATTGGCATCAACTCAAGGAGAGTCATGGTCCTTAAAAAAATTAGCGCTTGAATGATTAGGTGTAGCACAAGACTTACAATCATCCATTTTGTATCACTTCAAAATATCCATAGCATATTTTGGTTTATTATCCATTTGCAAAATTTGAATACCTGGAAAGAAATGCAACAGACCAAGATTAGTCATTTCAAAGGTATCTGCAATTTGTTTCTTCAAACCCAAAATTAGATTGACATTATTTCCTATTATGACTAAATCATTAACATATAATTCCACAAACCAATTATCACCATGAACATGTAATACCTAAATACTATAATTAGAATCACAAGAATTGAAGCCAAGATTGAAAAAGAAACGATCAATCTTCTCATACCAAGCATGGGGTGCTTATCTCAAACCGTGCAACGACTTCTTCAATTGAAAAAAAAGACCATAACCTATCACAAAACTAGGAGGTTGTTCCATATAAATTTCTCTAGACAAATATCCTTGAAGAAATGCACTTTTAACATCCATTTGATGAAGTTCTCATCCAAAACGAGAAGCAATGGGAAGAATCAGTCGAAAAAAAATCCATCTTTGCAATAGGAGAAAAGGTTTCAGTGTATTCGATGCCTTATTGCTAAGAGAATCCCTTAGATACTAGTTGATCCTTGTCATGTTCAAAAACACCATCGAAAGTAAACTTGGTATTGTAGACCCATTGAAACTTCACAAGATTCTTTCCTTGTGATCGAGAGACCAATTCCCAATTTTGATTCTTCTACAAAGAATCAATTTCAACATCCATAGCATTTTCCCATTCATGCACTCCTTGAGAATCAACATAAGTGTTAGGATCATAGGTTTCAAGAACATGTGCTATTAGTGCAATGCTACCATATTGTTTCCAACTACGAGTCTACTGACCAATACGAGCATATCCAACATCAGGTTGAACAACTTCAATTGTTTTAGTATCCCGACAAGGTAGAGAAGTTTGCGGTAATTCAAGTTTGTGATGGTTAGTCAAATGAGCAGGTGCATCAACCTTCTCAATTAATGTATACTCACTACATGTTGAGTCAGGAGTAGAGTTTGATTGTCTGGTCAAAGATTCAATGAAGAGTATAGTCAATCTAGATTCTTCATTACTATCAAAAGGATCACTATGCAATAGAGAAGAAGAGGATTTCAATAACTTACTACCTGGAATATTCTCATCAATGATCACATTTCTGCTCAAAATGATCTATTGTTTAACTAGGTCAAACGGTCGATAGTCTTTTGATTCATCATAATAGCCCATAATGATGCAAGCATGATTTTTTCATCCAATTTATTCCTATAGTTATCACTCGTATGTGCCAAAGAAACACCTCCAAAGTTTCTAAGGTTTCCAACAGAGAGTTTCCTTCCTTTCCACTTCTTTATTGGAGCATGTCGCTAACATCTTTATTTGGGACAAGGTTCAAGATATTTTTTGAATACTAAAAATATTATATGTAAAATCTAGTTGGAAGGCCTTTGGTCTGCAGTAGGCATCGGGTCATTTCTACCAAAGTCCGATTCTTCCTCTCTACGACTCCATTCTAATAAAGGGTGTGATTTATTCTTTAAATTGTTGACTCACATGCTCCCCACCATTGTCTAATTTCAATCATTTGATGGTTATACCGCATTGCTTCTCACACAATTCGCTAGATTCCATAAATATTTCAAAGACATTACTCTTATTCTTCAAAATATGTACCCACGTAAATGTAGAGAAATCATCAATGAAGGTTAAAATATATATCGTAGCTTCTAATGAGGGTTTTTTCATGCAACAAAGATCACTATGAACAAGTTCCAGTTGGTCCCGCGCTCGCCAAGCTTTCTTGGATTCAAAAGGTTCCTGATGATGATTTCCAAGAACACATCCTCTACAAACTCCATCAAGTGGAATATTATTTGGGAGACTAGTAACCATATTATTTGTTACCATACTCTTTAAACTTTGAAAGTTTAAATGTCCAAGTCATTCATGCCAAATTCAACTTTTGTCTCAGTATGAACAATGAGTGCAGTCGGTCCATTCGGTTGAAAATCATTCGTGGGAGATTCATAGAACTTGTAAAGTCCATATTTTGGATCTAAATATCCTGAAGTAATAGTTTCCCCCCCAAGCCTCAAATCCTTTACAATAAAGTGATCTGACCAAAAATCAATAGTCTTCTTAGTCTATGTAAGTTGCGTAACCACCAAGAAATTTGTGCTCAAGATAGGACATGATAAAAATTAGATATTCTTCAACCATGCCTACATTCAACATCGCCACTTCTAGAAACTGTGAGAGAATAATCATTCTCTACATAAAACTTGTGTTATGGAGCTCCACTTAAGGAAGAGAACAAAGAGGCATCCTTAACCAAGCAATGAGTGTAACCATAATTGACTATACATTCAGTTTGAGTGGTACGGGAATGTAATGCTTGGGAAATGATAACAAAAAAGGTGAAGTTTTCTATAGTTTGATTAATTGAATGACCAGTTTATGTGCCTTCTTCAAGATGCTTGACCTTTTATTATAGGTCCTTTCTCTTCTTCTAGTAGTTTTTATCCACATGTTCCACTTTTCCACAGTAGTGATAGGTTTTATTCTTTCGATTCTTCTTGGTTGATGTTGACTCGTTAGTATTTCCCTTGGTAGGTTGGTTGATACATTTTGCTCAATGATATAGCCAACCATATTCCTTATAATTTTGCTTAAACTTTCCTTTGAGCAAGTGAGCCTGGTGTTTTCTACCAATATTTTCCTGATCAAGAAATTTTTGTTGATCGTTGATCAATAAATCATAAAATATATCAAAGGTGAAGTCCTTACCATCTTGTTTGCATGATATCCAATTGGAACAAAAGGAAGAGCATAATACATCATAAGGTGTTCTCAAATTCATCAGGACCAGTTCAATGAGTTTTCCATCCTTCTTCGGAAAACTCTAACCACATTTTCCCAATTTCAACTATATCTCCTTGATGCGAGCCAAATAGTCCTCAATATTTTCAAAGGAATTGGGTTCCAGAGAGATCAACTCTTTCTCTATACGCATCACTTGAATTTCATTAACCTTGCAAAATAATGACTTCATCTTACTCCAAACGACATTAGGGAAGTTGATCATGCTTGAATGAAAACAGATCTCCCTTGAAATGTAGGTCGTAATGACCCCAATCGCCTCATCATTATTTCTGTCTATGAAAAACTTAGGTTGGTCGTCAAATGGATCTATAATAATGAATTTAGTATATTTGCATTTATCCTTTCTCTTTCAAAAAGTTTCCATATCTAGCACCTGGATTGCATAGTTATTCCCATTCAAAATAAAAAGCTCTATCTTGGAATCCATCCTTCTTGTCTCAAATAGATCTAATCCAAATTTAGAGAATAAGTATCAGTCGAAAAATATTCATCCCAAAGTCAATCAACCCTAGATTCAACTTAGCATGATTCATAGACACTAGGCCAAGTAAAAACCAATAGCTCTGATACCATGTTGGGGAACCTCTTCCAATTGAACAATAGGATAAAAAAGAAAGAATAGCAGAAAGAATAAAATATTCCAAGAATATGGGTGGTGTCTAAAGACACCGTTACAACACTTACACATGTTGCATTGTGATCAGAAAATCACAATGCAATCTTCAATAGCAATTGCAACATATCAATACAACCCATAGGGTAACTCTTTTGAAGTCTCCATATCTAACAAACTCCCTTGATGTGAGGATGACCTTGTTCACAAATAAGTGTCGTTTGTTCTAATAGTTTCCACAAAATCCAAAACATCCCAAATATTAGTTTACTACTCTAGTTGAGATAATCATGGCCTTGTTGATCATTCTTTCGATCGATCAATTGTCCCTCTAGTTGAGTGGTTTTTTAATCGACTGATGTCTTTCAACTGATTATATCCAGAAGATCCATAGGTGTGATGAACCTACATATCCTTAGGTTCCAACAAGGATTCCTAGGGCTTCAACAATGTTCTTAAAGGGGGTTGTTGACCTAATGGAATACATTTTTTATAGGACAGATGGATTACATGGAGGCTTATGATGGGGTGGTGTGGAATTTCCATATGTATCTACATCTCCTTAGATTTATTAGTTTGCACACCATCTCTATTGGATCATGACATATGTACTTTAGAGTGGATGTCTCACTCATGTGGCCTATAAGATATCATGTAGTTTGCTTGTAAGGGATTAAGGCCACATAGTATTGTTGGCCTTTCTTACCTCTCATATAAATAGATGAAGGAGGGAATCTCTTTGTATCATGTTCAATCACTCATTTGTATTCACACTTTTTATGAGATGTGACTAAGAGAATATGCCTCCTCTCTCCTTCTCTCTTATATATTAACTTTCACTTGATATCTCTCTATATCTTGAGGTGTTAGTGTTTCGTGGTCTTCTTGTGTTTGTTGGAGCTTCTTTGAGTTCTAGGGTTGGAGTTTTACCCTTGGATATTGGATATTATGGTTTTTTAATAAAAAACTAGGGTGGATTGGTGAAGAAGAGAAGACAAGAAGGACATCTTAGCTTGGAGATTGTGTTGGATAGATTCATGCACTTGCTTCTTCTTGGTTTATTTAGGATCTTTTGATTTACCCTATTGAGGGATTTTTGGATGTTTGTATTTTTGTATTAGCCTTGAGAGAAGGCTATGATATGTACTTGTACTTCATCTTGTGATTATATATGATGTTTCTATCTAAATCTTGTTTCATTTTTAGATTTGAATTTCCAACTATATGTTCTTTATGCTTTTCTATTTAAAATGATTTATTTCTTGCTGAATTGACATGAACAAAAGAGAAAATTGTTAAGTGATTTAACATAGTAAAATGAGAACATAATGGGTTTCATTTATTGTTGTATTTACTATTGTTAAAGTACATTTACAAATCCGGTTATCGGGTGATAAATTTCCCTAGTAGCGGTTGAAACATATCTAATTGTTTGGGATATTTTCTCCTTGAATTAATGTGATTTTTGGCCATGTTAGAAGTGTATTATTGTATTATAGTGTTAAGATTTGAGAAAACTTCTTGAAAGAAGGTGAAATTTCTAAATTTCATTGAAGTGTCATTGCAATAGATCTCCAACATGGTTTTAGAACCATATTATAGTTGAGATCACTCTTGGGTAAGAAAGAGCTTGTACTTCAAATAAATTTTAATTCGGATAGTTACTTGCCTATAATACCCCAATTTTGACCCTTGGAATGTAATAAATCAGATTATGTAAAATTATGTAAATATGCTAGTATGGATTCCTAGTGTGGAACTCAAGGCCAAGGCCCGACTAGTGAATAGGTAGGCATGTATGATGTAAATATCCATATATTGTCCATGTGGTTGGATTACCACAATGATGTAAATATATGTAAATATTATCTTGGAAAATAATAAAAATGGTATAAGTTTGTGTAAAGAGCACTAGAGGGGCTATGATTGCATTAGAGGAGAAGAGGAAAGGGGGACTATAGGAGAGTAAATATTCTTTACAGGGTGAAATTTTGTAAGCTAGTATTCATAACTACCCATCAGAGTTTGTAATGTGAGATGGGCACGTTACACAGTGGTATTAAAGATATTGGTTGCAACATTGGGGAAGTATGGGTTGGAATCAATGTTTATAAAAAGGAATTAGAGGTTGCAAACAAATTTCTTGATGAAATATCACTGAGAAATTTGTGGTTTCGAATTGCTAGATGCTATTTTAACAGAGCGACAAGCTAGATCTTATGGTTATCAATAGGAATGACAAGTTTGGTCTGAGGAAAATTGGGAAAATCTTCCAAAAGTGGTAAACATATCATTTCTATTAATTAACAAAATATTAGTTTCCAAATTATGGGTTCATAGTTCTATTTGAGAGTTAAAAGATGATTGATTGTTGAGATGAATGTGGGATTACTAGATCATTATATTAGAATTGTTCAAAAAAAAAAATTTGCATAGAACATAACATAGGGAACCTCACCATTAATAACTAGGATTAAGTCATGACACCTATATCATTAGATCGTGAATGCATGTGCAAAGTGAAGCGACCAAGCTTTAATATAAGTGGTCACTACATAAATGGCCTAAATTAAATTGAGAAAATCCTATCAATGGATCGTGTTCATCAACACAAAAGAACATAACCAATGCATAATAGGAAGGACCATGCCAAAATGGTCTAGATTAAAACATGTAAGGAAAATCTATAGATCTTCTCTTCTCACACAAAGCAATATTATCAATATTTATCATGAGGGGGATTGTTGTGAATGGTTGAGATTGTATTGGGATAATCATACCATCATATAAGAAATATCCATGCAAAGGAATGTGGCTAGGATTTAACAAGAGGGATGAATTCAAAGTTCACAAACATGATTGATACTTAATCGTCTTGATCAAATCAACAATGGAGAACACTTGTGAAACTTGGTAAATGTAAAGGTGATGGATACATGACCTTGTCAAAAATAGTCCATATTGTTGTTGGTATTTGATTTATATGGATCAAGTTTGATCATGGGGTTCCTTCCATTATTCTTAAAAAAATTGTGGTTGAGAATCTCCAATGGTGCAGTGACATGGATATAGGGATTAAAAAGAATATGAGATAGTGGAATTAGGGTCAAGGTGGGTTCTGGTTCCACATCAGCACCTTCCATATTGTTCCATGCCATTTAATTTAGGTTCCACATCAATAAATGAAAATCTAAAAAAAATGTTTGGAGCCATTTACTTGTCCAGGCCATAGCAACAGTAGATTAAGTCAAATTTCAATGAAACGTTTGGGGTATTCCTGTAGATTTGAGGACTAAAAAAATGCTAGTAAGGGAGGATTTCTTATTCAACTCAACATTTTTCATAAAATCAAGATTAGTTGTTTCTGAAGACCTTGATGAAAAAACCAATCAGAAACCCTAATGTTGATGAAATTTGGAGAGTGTAGCATGTGAATAGGCATGAAGAAAACCATTGGATAATTTGATAATATTATTAATAATTTTGAATAAAAATTAATAAATAGGAAAAAAATCCATTATTTTGAGGTATTTTTGGGGATTTTGAAAGTCTTGTAGGAGAGAAAAGTGACCTAATATTTCAAAACTGATTTTTTTTAATTTACTTAAGATTTAACCTTCTCAATGATCCACACGTGGCCAGGAAGCACAAGGGGGACAACAGTTCGACTGAATGAGTCGGCTCTATTATGGCGGAAGCTTATGAAATAGAATGCGCAAAGCAAGAATACACTACATAGACATAACACAAATATACATAGATAATATGCAGGAATGAAAACTGGTCTTCTATTAGTGGAAACAAGTTCATGACTTGATGTATGTTACAATATTATACATGATTTTATAGAATGTGCTAAGATGCTTGGGTTCTTTCTCATTACGTTCATTTACAAAAGAAGTTAGAATAGTTTGGTAGTTCAACCGTTACAGTTGAATGGAAGGCAGAGAGACAGTCTGTCGAAGTTATACAGTTGTAAGTCGCAAATCGACGCTGCATGTCAATATTGCGAAACTGTGAGGTCGCATAACATGTCGAAGGCACGAAGTTGTCAAAGTTGGAACTTGTCGAGGTTGTGTCGACGTCGATTACTGGTCGAGGATGTGTCAAAGTTAGAATCCAACAATAATTCCAACTGCGATGTGGATCAGACCTCCTTCCTTAAGAAACAATGGTCCCCATTGTTTGCTCGTGAAGGTGAGGAAACTTCTCAGTTAGTTCAATAGCAGAGTACCACTTTCCTTGTGCTGGGATATATCTGACTTTAGCAACTTGAAACAAGGGAATTGTGTTTGTCCTTGTATGGCGTACTCATCTTCCCACAATGGTGTCACAAGGAAGAGGCTCCTAAACATCTGGATTGATGTCGTCGGGTTCTGTTGTTTGCAAGTCATTTTGTTCCAACAGTGGTGCATGGGATGGTCGAAGTAGATCCAAATTGAATACTGGATGTAGACCCAGGAATGCAGGAATTTCAAGATGGAAAGGGTTTTCTCTAATCGATCGAAGAATACTTTATGGACCATATCGCAAAGGATTGAGCTTCTTGAATGGACCAGTGAAGTGCTCCTTCTTGAGATGTAACCAGACCTTATCTCCAATTTGGAATGAATGAGGAATATGATGCTTGTCAGGTTGGACCTTAGCTTTCTCATTTGCTCATTGCAACATTTCATCTACTTGCTTCTGGATGTTGCAGATTTGATCTCGAAACTTCGAAGATTTATCAACTTCTTGCTGGCTGTAGTCGGTGTTATTGTTTGGTTGTGTCGAGGAGCTAATCAAGTCGATAGGCACTAAGGGTTGAAATCCGTAACAAATCTCAAATGGAATCTTTCATGTAGAGTTGTGCTGAGCACGATTGTAACTGTGTTTTATGTATGGAAGACTTTCATCCCTTGTGCATCGATGCTTGTGGTTATACATGCGAAGTAGTTGTACGACTAAGTGATTCAAAACTTATGTCTGTCCGTTGGTCTGAGGATGGAAAGCTGTCAACAATGAGAGTCGTGTGTCTAGTTGTTTCTAGAGAGTCTTCCAAAAGATGATGACGAATGTTTCATCTCAGTTGGAAGTAATGGTTGTGGGTAAACCAAAGTGTTTCCAAACATGTGTGAAGAAGAGCTGAGCAGTCTATTGCACTGTCGTAGTATTCTTGCATAGTATGAGAATGGCCATCTTGGAAAATCTGTCAACTACTACTAAGATCACATTGTGTCGATGTTTGGTAGTAGGATATCCCATCAAGTATTCCATAGAAATAGATTCCCATGGTTGACTAGGAACTGGAAAAGGTGTGTACAATCCCTGTCGTCGATTAGGATTTTTAGCAATGGCACAAACCACGAATGATTGAACGTACTTTTTGACATCAGTTTTAAGTGTAGGAAAAAATAAATACTTCTATAGAATAGAAAGTGTCTTTGCTACTCCAAAGTGTCCTACAGTCTTGTTGCAGTGCGCATCCCAAATGAGTTGTTGTCGATGCTCACCGGTCGATACACAAAGTTGTCCAAGATTGCATAGAAAGGTGTCTTTCAGGAAATAGTTGGTGGTCAACGACTTGTCAGTATAAAGCTGTCGGTAGACTGGTGAAAAGTCGATGTCTTCCTGATACAATTGAGGCCAAGTATTGGTGTCATATCCCTACATACTCATCACTATAAAAAGGAGAGTAATGAGTGGTCTGCTTAGACAATCGGCAGCGGCATTATATTTACCTTTCTGATACTTAATTACCAACTGGAATTGTTGTAGGTAATTAATCCACTTAAGCTATAGAGTTGTTTGTAGTTTTGACTGGGTCGGAGCAAACTGTAGAGGCTTATGGTTAGTGAGGATGAGCATTTCCTTTCCAAGGATGTAATGCCTTCATTGCTTGAGAGCTTGCACAATGGCGTACAGTTCTTTTTCGTAAATCAAATATATTCTAGCTGTGTCATTAAAAGTTTCGGAATGAAAAGCGACCGGGTAACCAAACTGAGTGATCAATGTGCCCAAGGCATAGTCCAATGCATCCATCTCAATATCAAAGGGATGATGCAAATCATGTAACACAAGTACTAGTGCAGTGCAGAGCTTGTGCTTGAGTTGTTCAAAATCTTCTTGTTGTGTCGATGTCCATTTGAAGACAGTTTTTCAATTTCTCCTCATCAACTGATTCAAGGGCCATGATATGTCACTGAAGCCGAGTATGAATCATCGATAGATATTTTCCGAACAAAGAAAAATTCTTAGTTCTTGAACGCTTTGAGGAATGGACCAATCTTTGAGGATCTCTACTTTGTCTAGATCGACATGAATGCCTGCAGAGTCAATTACATACCCCAAATATTTGATGTTGTTCATCACAAAAGTGCACTTGTCCATGTTCAAGTAGAGTCGAGGTTGTTGGAGAGTGTCAAGGACTTGTCGAAGCTATCTAACATGTTCTTACCCTGATCGACTGAAAATCAGTATGTCGTCGAGATAAACAATGACCCATTTGCCAATGAAAGGTCGAAGAATGTTTTCCATGTATCGCATGAAGGTCGCAGGTGCGTTGGTTAAGCCGAAGGCATGACTAACCATTCAAACAATCCTTTCTTGGTCTTGAAATCTGTTTTCGACACATTTGAGGGATCGATTGGAATTGATGATATCCCGACTTGAGTTCGATCTTAGTAAAGAATTTAGCACCTTTCAAGCAGTCGATAAGCTCATCTATCTATGACAAAGGGTACCAATTCTTCATCGATATTTTGTTGAGTTCCCTATAGTCGATGCACATGCGCCAAGTCTCATCTTGATTTGGAACGAGGACGACTAGACTTCCACAAGGAGAGGAGATGGGTCATATATGACCTTTGTCGATCAAATCTTGGATTTGTCTGGGAGTCTCTTCATTTTCAAGAATGGATCTTCTGTAAATAGATGTGTTAGGAAAAGAAGAACCAGGAGCAAGTTCAATGGAGTGTTTTACCTGACAATGTGTTAGGAAAAGAAGAACCAGGAGCAAGTTCAATGGAGTGTTTTTACCTGACAATTGGTATGTCCAAATTCATTTTCACTTTGAAGGGGATGATTTTATCGGAGTGAATTCTCGTCATAAATCCTCCAGATGTCGAAGAAAATCACATGAGAATTTCATTGAACTAGGCGAACATCTCTGTTCATTGTCGAGTCAGCACTTGCTCAATAAGTTGTGCTATCTTGTCAGCAACATGTTTATCATATGTTTCTTCTGCCATTTCTAGAGGTAGTGTCTGCCTGGATTCTAAGATTGCAAGTGTGTTTGAACAGGCATAAGTCGATAACTTCGCTGGAAGTTTATACGCAAACTTAAGCATGAACAAAGGTGAGTGCTCTAATACCAAATATCCACACGTGGCCAGGAAGCATGAGGGGGGAAACAATTCGACTGAATGAGTCGGCTCTATTATGGAGGAATCTTATGAAACATAATGCGCAAAGTAGGAATACACTACATAGACATAACACAAATATACACAGACAATATGCAAGAATGTGAATTGATCTTCTATTACTGGAAACAAGTTCATGACTTGATGCACGGTACAATATTATACATGCTTATATAGAATGTGCTGAGACGTTTGGGTGCTTTCCTGTTACGTTCAATTACAAAAGAAGTTAGAATGGTTCGGTAGTTCAACTATTATAGTCGACTGGAAGATAGAGAGACATTCTGTCGAAGTTCGACAGTCGCAAGTCACAAATAGATGCTTCATGTCGATGCCGTGAAACTGTGAGGTCGCAGAACATGTCGAAGGCACGAAATTGTCGAAGCCATGTCGAAGTCGGAACTTGTCGAAGTTATGTCGACGTCAATGACTGGTCAAGGATGTGTTGAAGTTAGCATTCGACAATAATGCCAACTGCGATGTGGATCACTCATCAATTTTAACAACTTTGTCCAATTGAATATTTCTTAGAAATGCTTATTTAAGAGAACATATATGGGAAAATATTCTAAGCCTATAAAACTATAATAAAACACAAAGTATTTGATTCCAGAAAATTATAAAAGTTGAATGGAGCATCAAATCAGTTATCTAAAAGTTGCTAAATAATCCATATTAGAAGTATTATAATCTATCGGTATAAAAATTTGGGTAGTTATTCCTATATTTTCTTCTACAAGTGGTTGTAGTTAGTCTCTAAGACTAAATGAACCTACAAAAAAAGTGCATAATTGGGAAAAATTGATAACTTGAGAGAGATGCAACATCCGACCCCAATCTCATAACTGACTATGGTCATAGACATTGGAGATTTAATCAATATAAATGAATGTGCATTATTATATTATGAATAAGTGCTTCATATAATTCCATAATTGAACAAGAAAAGAGCTTGTAGCCTTGATTTGACAAAAAATATCAACATGTGTAGTTTCTAGAATGCATGAAAATTAAATTCTATAATATTTTGAGGATATAATTATGCATCTAACAAGTGTAATTATATGAACAATTTTGTAGATACAACACCATATAAGGGAAAATTGAGACCAATGTTCAAATAGTTGAGATTAGATAGATTTGGTCTTAGTTGGGCCATGAACATTATCACCATGGATGATGCACATGATCCTTATTGAGTTGAGACAAATGTCATGGGAGAAAATATTCATATATAAAATGTAGAGACTTAATCCAATGCCCATAGAAATCAAGTAACTCTCGTAGATATTGCAAAGACTATGATAAGTCTAAGAGTGGATTTACAAAGTTGTAAAGAAGATTGTGAAAGGCTCATGACTAAAGACCAAGAAGAATAGAGCTAGTTGAATGCATCCATGCTTTAGAGTATGACAAACATATAGAGGATAATATGTCATGGAAATGACTCAAACAATTATTATAGGAGTAGGAATAGCTCTAGGACACATTATTACAAGAAGTCCCAATATAGTATTGGAAGAACTTCTAGAGATAGGACATATAGATTAGTAGAATTTTTTGGTTGTGATTAATCTACCTTTAAAGACTCCATCAACAACTTGAGCCCTTCTTCTTATTAGAATAATAGAATGAATCATTTCAGGGATAAATCACATGGATATTTTCAAAAGGCCAAACCTCCTATATTTGATGGTGAAGTGAAATATGGACAAGAAGATGAGACTTGGCTTCTTAATCTGGGGGTATACTTCTAAGTTCCTCATTACTATGGAAACATGAATAAATGAGTGCCCATATTTTATTTAAATGGTAGAGTATCAATTTGGTGGGATCACCTCAAGAAAGTCAAGAAGATTAGTGAAATATAAATTGTTTGGAAGTAGTTCGAGAAGTACTTTAAGATAAGTATCACTCTAATAGATTGCATGATGACAAAATCAAAGAATTCCATACGTTAAAGTTGGTGACAATGACCGTCAATTGGTATGCAAATAAATTCTTGGAGTTGTATAGGTATTTTAGGTATGCCAAGGATGATAAGGTGAAAATCTAAAGATTTCTAATTGGATTACCTTAGTCAAACAAGGACAAAATTGAGTTTGATGAACACAAATTCTATATGATACCATAATAAGTATTTTTATGCTAAAGAAAAAATCAAGAAAAATTTCCATAAGTCATGGAAGGAAAAGAAAAAAGAAAAAATGGATCAAAGGAAGAAAGGGTCTAAGCCTCTACATTTTATAAATAAGTAAAGGAAGTTAGGACATGGTGGGACTAAGCTAACTAAGATGAAGGAATATAATCCAAGGGAGCCCCTTCAGGGTTGAGGATGTTGAGGAGATCATTTTATCATAAATTTTCCATACAATAATGGAATTGGAAAGCATATTCACCACATCCAAGATGATACAACTATGATTCACTAGAGGACCTCCAAGTAGACCATCAATCAACTTTGGTTGAGGTTGAAGGTAATATTTCTTATCAATGTATTTCTATTTTAATTGACATTGGATCTAATCACAATTATGTTACTCCTATAATCGAGATGTTTTCTTTTGAGAACATAAATACTAGTGAGTCATGTTTGATATAGCTAGCCATTGGAACTAAGAGAAAATTTAGTGAAGTGGTAGAGAAATTACCATTAGATATGGGTGGAATATTTACATGTGAAAATCTGAAATATTTCATAAAAGGTTTTCATTTATATGAAGCCAATGTACTATACATAAAATAATATACAAGTCACATGTTGGAGGACTTCAAACATTGCAATAATTCAATGATGCATTCCCTTAGGAAGTGTCAATATTTCCATTGAATAGGGGTATTGATTTCACAATTGATCTTATGCCAAAAGCTATATTAGTTAAATACACCTTATACAATGAGTACCTATTGTGAGGAAAAGAGTCACGGTGCTAACAAGTAAATTTATTTCCCTGGTGAATGGGTTAAGTTCACAGACAAATAAACAAAACCAATTACTTATACTTTTCCCTAGATTCTACATGCATAATAAGAGAGATTTTTTAGAGGAAATTAAGTAATGTGTACCTTATTAATGAAGTTTGTCTAATGAATTTGTTGAGATTAGATCATTTTATTCAGTTTGTTTCTCCAAAGTCTTATGAACATTCATGCACACAAATAGGCAATGGACCCTCCTCATTCTTTTAACAAATAACAATCATGCATAAAGAAACTAATTTATTCATCGATCCAAAAATTCATAACATGTATCTCGGGGGAGGGAGTGAATTATTTGTATTGATTACTAAGAAGAAGATGATACTTGAAATCCTTTGGTCATACATGTTGTACTTCCTTCTCTAGAGTTTGAGTTACCTCCCTTTCCCTTAGCTTTAATGAAAAAGCTTCAAACAATGAAAGCATTCTTCTCTTTGATATACTAGTTATCTTCAACCTTTGGTCTAACCTTGTCAAACCTAATGTATCTTCACCCCATAGGAATTTTTATATTTTTGAGATAGGACTAATATGGGTGATTATTACAAAGTGCATGCTTTTCATGCACTAGAAGTCCCTTCCATGCAAAATTGAACTTCAGTTTAACTCCCTATGTTATTTTTATTGTTTCTTCTCTTAATTTGGAGACCTGGTTGCGCCGTATGTCCTCAATATAGTGAATACATGAGTATGTTTGCACCTTTTTGACTCAATGTTGTGATTGGTCACCCTTCTCCTTAGGAAAAGTAATGACCATTCTCCAATTAATTTCAAATTTCACTATTTCAGAGCCATTTTTTGATATAGAAGGTGTATTTATGTCCATTGTAAGGCTTCATCATCAAGGTTGTTAAATATAATTATAATATATACCCCCTAATGTGTGAGGTCATAAGCAAAGCTTATGGCTTAAATACATTAAGTCAAATAATCCATAATTGTGGCTAATGGGATAAGGAGAAGAACTGGATACTAAGTATCGAGAAAGTACCTGCATGCAAAAACCAATCTCTTAAACATAAAACAACTTCCATAAGGCATACATACCCATGCTCAATGGAAAAGTACAAGCATGGACCTGAAAAAATACATAGTGGATCCATGTCAATAAGTGCATTAGTAATGAAAACTAGCACTATGAGGATTGCAACGCTTGATCGTCTTCAAAGTACTTCAAACATGGTAGGAAAATATTGCACAACTCATGAAGTTAGCATCAAAGAGGGATTCTAGTGTTATTCCCAAGGTCTTCAATCCAAAAACTCAATGATAGTACAAGCCTACATCATGCAAATAAATTAACTAAATTCAAGCATGGTATACTTCCATCTAATCACCATTCATTTATGTTTACCATTGATAGATGTGAGGAAACCGACTGATAATGAAAATGAGATCGAAGTACAAATTACAATATAGCAAGTGTGAAAAAAGGAACCGATTTAAAACAATTTTAGAATCAGCTAATAAGGGGTCATTGATGTATACCCACTATCGATTGTGAAGAAACATGTCACTAATGACTACAAGTTCCAAGGTACTATCAGGGATCCTAGACCAACATCCTAGAAAATGATTTAGAGTTTAAAAGAAGAGGTCCATTGGAGGGACGTAATAAAGTCATCCCACATAAACTGACACAAAGAAAGATCAAGATTATTTTTTATTTGTTAACACTAGAGTTGAGAAGAACCACCACCATATACTGACATAGAGAAATCCAACACGATTGCGTAAGGATAAATGATGAATGGATAACATGAGTTTTTATAAAAAAACTTCCCTTGAACATTCATTACAACACATAATGGTCACATGAATCACATGAATTAAGAAATATTAGACCAATGAATTCCATTGATTCTAGATTCTTTGATGAATGCTCCATAGTCACTAGAAGGATAACCAACCATAGGAGTATAACTCATAATCAGGGTACAATTTCCTAGTTAAATGCTATAAATCCAACTGAATATGACTGATGCAAATAGGTGTTTTTTTCAAGGATGACAAGGAATGATTGTGGCAATGTTAGCTATGTGATCTAATACAAAATCCCCCCCATCCCCCACTTATATTTTTAAAGTTATTTTTTATGTTTTTATATTTTTAATTTTTATGAATTATTGAAAAAGAATAAATAATGGTATGGCACATTGTAGGAAATGAGTATCTCAAGGTCATGCACTTACATTTCAAGGGCACGGATTATGCCTATGCAAAAATAAGTTGCGGAAAAGGTATTGGGTTAATTGTGTACACTTGTAAGGATGTCTCTTCTAGGGATATAGGTCATTGAAACAAGATAAAAAGTCAACGAATGGCAAGTATCAAAAACTAACTACAAATATCAAGGTGGAAAAATGACCAACAAGTAGTGATGTAGTAGGCATAGATGCACAAGTGGGACCTCATAGTCTTTCCTTATTCAAATGAAACCAAACTCTGTCTCCCACCTTTAATTTTTTTCTCAACCATGTGTTGGGCATATATTGCGTTGTACTTTTCATGTGGCTTATTCAATGTCTCATGTATTTGTAAATGGATCTTCCTAATCTTATCAATGAATTTGTCATCTCTTAATGCTTCACCAATGGTTTCTTCCCTCACTCCAACTTGATGTCCATAAAAAACATCTAGAGGTGAAGGTGGCAGATACCCAAAAAAAAAATCAAAAGGGGATTTTCCAATGGAATTGTGGACTTCTCTATTATAAGAGTTTTAGATTTAGATCATATTTTCATCCCAAGTATTCATATGCTTCTGATTGTAACCCCTCGAAAGATACACCAAAGTCACATTGCCTACTTGTGTCTACCCATCTATTTGTGGATGGAATGGTGTATATCCCTTCAACATAGTGTCCATCTTCTCCCAAAGTGTAGTACAAAAGGAACTAAGAAAATAGTATCCCAAAGTGCACCTAGACTTTCTCAAATAACATGTTTGATCCTTCTTGTCCTTTAATGGTGTTTTTACAAGGCATAATAATGCGCATATGGTTGAATCTATCAACTACCTAAATAAAATAGTCACATCCATTCCTAGTGGTTGGAATACCACCCACAAAATCCATGGAGATGCTCTCCCATGCTCTTATAGGAACAGGTAAGGGATGGTATAGACCTTGTTTCCTATTACTAGGCTTGCTTGTAAAACAAAGGATGCATCCTCTAGTAAACCAAGCTACATATTCTTTCATTCTAGGCCAATAAACATACCTTTTCAAGATGGCAATTGTCTGCCCAACACAAAAATTACCTACAACTATGTAGGTGTGAACCTCTATCATGAGTGGTAATCTCTCACCTTTAGGAAAATAGATCATGGCCAGCTTGTAGAGCAACCCATCATGGATATGATAGGCAACCTTGATATCACCTTCTTATACATGGAATCAGTCTTGTAGTTGTTTAATTAACTCCTTGAAGTCCTCATACTCTGTGTATTCCTCCTTGTATGCACCATGGTTTAAAGGCTCCATATGCATAAGAGTATTCAAAGCTATGATCTTGGTTGTAGGTGGAATTGAGAGCATGTATACCAACTTGTTTTTACTTCCCTTATTTTATTTCATCATTATATAATTTTTTTGTAAAAATCCCATCCACTCGTATTTATGTGTTTGTTATAACATTTAAACCATCCATGTACCTCTCCATGTGGGGGTTTTTGAACCAACCCCATAATTTTATATGAGGGGGGTTGTAGACCACCTCCACACATTGTTGTCACGGGGGTTTCAAACAACCCCCATACATTGATATGAAAGCGATTTATGTATAACTACTTCTAATAGCTATCTTTCTTATGAGGGGGGTTTTTAAAACCGCCTCTAATACACACCTTTTTTTAAGAGGGTTCATAAATTCCTCCAAAGGAATATTTGGAGGTAGTTCTAAACCACCCCCGAAATTTACTTTTGGGGGCCTTTAAAATTTCATCTTAAACCATCATTAAAAGGACACATTTTTAACATCAGTGTTTTTGGGAATGATTTTTTAAAAATCGCTTTTAATTCCAAAACCGCCCCTAATTCCCACATTTAGTGATGGAAAACAACCACCCTTAAAGACCTAAAATGTAGTAGTGAATTCTTCATGAGGGGGATATGGTTTTGCAAAAGTAGATTCCAAAGATTAATCCAATATAGGGATCCCCTCTTCAAGATGTGGATTCTCATTGTCAAATTTATGATATGTCTTTACATGGGTAAATTTATCTAGATGACCAAGCTGCCTCTCCACAAACTTGTCATATTTATTCATTTCAAGAAAAATAAAATCTATAGAAAGAATAAACTTTTTGTTTACTACATCATAAAGTTGATATTCCTTGGTGGTGTTTGAGTACCCCAAGAAGATGCACTTCGATTCTTTGCACCAAGTTTGTTTTATTTTTCCTTTGAAATTAAGACATAACAGGTGGAACCAAAGATCGTAATATGTCTCACCAAAGAAATGTGCCCATACCACATTTCATATGGTGTCATGTTGGTAAAATCAGGAGATGGATTTTTGTTTCTCAAATACAATGACATAGAAATACATCACTCCAAAACATCAATTTAACATTCTTGAAAATAACATGGAGCATACAATATTCAAGAGTCTCCTATTCATTATTTCTAGTACACCATGTTATTGAGGATTATATGGAATAGTAGTTTTATGCATAATCCCATGTTGAAAAGGATAGTTTTCAAATTCATTAGAGGCATATTCTTTTCCATTATCACTACGAAGAGTTCCAATATGAGATTGTGCTTCATTTTCAATCCATACATGAAAATTTCCAAATGTTTCAAACGCATCATATTTTTTCTTAAATAAATAAACCCAACACATCCCGGTGTAATCATTAATAAAAGTAACAAGATATTTATTACAGTTTGCATATGCAATAGGGATGGGGCCACATAAGTTAGAGTGTATCAACTCTAATTTTCTACATGCTCTGGAATGTGAATCATGGAAAGGTTGCTTACTATGTTTGCAAAGAATGCAAGAATCACAGTGTTTCAACTTCTTTTGAATGCTGGGAAAACCAGAGGCATCATTCTTCTTCAACAAATGAAGACTATCATATTTGATATGTCCATATCTAGGATGCCAAAAAATAATGGATGACAGAGTACCTTCATCATGGTGAGATAGGTGTGCAAAATTATGTTCCCTTGCAGACGTCACTTTCTTCAACAATTTTAATCTTCCCATCCAGTCATGGCGACTTGATTGTAAGAGGATATCCTTATCTCATTTTCCCACCAAATATGCGGATGGAATAGTTGTGTTGTTGAATGTGCATAATATATAGTAAGCTTCTTTTCAATATTAGAATATAAAGAATGTAATGTGATAAAAAGTCAGGGAATCAAGGAAATTTAGGCCTAATGGTGTCAATACCCTTGGGTTCGAGGCTAGATATATCTACAAAATATACTACACCATATACATTGTCATTCAATTCTTCAAAGAAGTATTTTTCAAATGCCATGTGGTGGGTTGCACTACTATCCAGAAACCAAGTATCTCTCCAAGATGAAAATGAAGTATTGAACATAATCCTATTTATGTGAACGTTAAAATGTGCAACAATGAAATGAGAAGATTCAATAGCTTTACCAAGATCATGAGATTTACCTCCATCTTCTTTTTCCTATTTCTTCTTTGTGATTTTATCCCATGGAATTCTACATGTCTTTGCCTCATTTCCTTTCTTTCCACACTAAACACATTGAAGATCAGATATTTTACCATGGTTTTGCCTACCCCCCTTACCTCTGAAATTATTTCTTCCATGTACTATTTTTCTTCCACATCCTCTAGAAGAATCATGTGACTAATTATTCTTTTTCTAAGTAAGGCACATGGTCTCTCTAGTGGGATCAATTGTCTTATTTCCAAAGGCTTTCTCTCATTATGCAATCTTCTCCACAGAGTGCCAAATTTGAGGTCTTTTAGTTTTTCACTATCTTGAAGTGACTCAATAGAGTGTGAATATGTGGGGTAAAAGACCTTGATGCAGTAAATGAAAGCAAGGTATACCTTCATACTAGTAGCATCAATGTCATGCATAATGGCTTTGATCTCAAATGCCACATGTCTTCAACAACAATTGAATTAGCTCCAATTATGAGTATGAGTCATACAAATATTTTAGCTTCTTCAAAGAATCATTTAAAATTTCTTATTATATGAAATATGTCCACTCACTTCTTCACTTACTGTAGAAACAATTAGTACATATGCCTTATTATCTTTCTTCTTCTATATAGAAAGCTCTTTGTCTGTTTTGGGATCTTCAGATGTAGCATCACCTTCTCCTTCATAGATGTAATCCCATAGATTGTTGAATATGAGGGTGTTTGTGATCTTCCTCAACCATTCTATGTTTTTATCCTTTCCATTGAGCACAACTCCAACAATAGAAACTAGAGAATGCATCTTCAAGGACAAAATTAATTGAGAAAAAGATACAATCTCTTCAATACAATGCTATCTTTAAGGAGACTATGTAAGCCACACTATAGTCAATAATTTAATTTATGCAATAGAGTGAACTACAATTATTTATGTGTACAAGTCTACAATCTCTACAAAAAGCTTACAACACAATTACAAAACAATCTCTACAACTAGTTGCAAGAGTCTTACAATATAGTGTCTAAAAGATACACTCCAGTGAACTCAATCTATGCAATACAATGTAGTCTTCTACAATCTCTATTTAATGTGTTTTATATACACTCCAGTGAACTCAATCTATGCAATACAATGTAATCTATGCAATACAATGTAGTCTTCTACAATCTCTATTTAATGTGTTTTATAGGATGTGAAAGAAACCTTCAAATTCCCATAACCAAGTGTGAAATAAATATGTATTTCATAGTGAAAACATAGGTAAAATTAATACCTTAGGCCGAAATAAAATGCATAGATCATAAAACATATGAAATGACAAGTTACAACTCATCAAAGATTTGGGTTTATCAAATAATTAAAAATGACTCGGCAAGTAGACAAAGTCACTTTCCATAAACCATTATCATATGAGTGAAACATAGTAAATTTCCTCAAATTACTCATGTACTAAAACCTTCGAAACTACCTTAAATAAAAAGGGGAAATAATTTGAACTTTAATTTAAACATAAACATATGAAAAACGCTTATGTTTTAGAATTAAAAATAAAGATAAAGGTGGGAGACATAGTAACTGTAATGTCCTTTGTTTACGCTATCACGTTAATGAAAAACCTTTAGATTTTAGAATTAAAAATAAGGATAAAGGTGGGAGACATGGTAAGTTTAAGTGTGTCCATGAACAAAACACAAACTAGAACGTGGGTAGAGAATACTTAGAGACTACGTGGAGTCTACATGAGACGCTAGGTGAGGAGAATGTAGGTAGAGACTATCGTGAGATGATAATAGAGAAGTTGGAGTAAAACATAGACCATAATGTGAGAAGAGATCGTGTGGAGATTATGTGAGACGCTGCGTGAGGAGAATGCAGGAAGAGACTGGTTGTAGAGAGAACATTGGTCACGATGGAGAAGAATATGTAGACACGGTTTGTTTGTACCAAAAAATACATGCATAGAATGGTAATGGGTTGGTCCAAGATGGATTAATATGTTTTTTTTTTCTATTTTGGTGTTTTATGGATAGAAATATTAGATGAATTGGCTTGTATAGGCCATTTTAGGGGCAAGCCTCACTTTGTAGATTTCGGCTCCAATACTTTTTGGAGCCTATTTTAGGGATTAAATGATTTTTTTGGGTCAAAATTCTATTGTTTGTGCAATTCCCCTTGAAAATATTCTACACTCCGAGACCTTTTTAATGGTCCAAGAATTTCATAAATCAAAGTACGTATGAGGAAGTTATGCCTCTCGCAAGATGACCTATCCAGTTGAGCATCATGGTACCGAGTGGATTCCATATCAAATCTCACTTCTCACAAATGTGGAGCTAGTCACGTGTGGAATTTCAAGAAAATTTAATAAGTTCCAAAACCCTAACCCTAATTAGGATTTGAGGCATGTACAAACCCTAAAAATAACCCTAGACAACTATTGGGATATGTTAAATATCAGACCATTAAGAAAAGAAAAGGTTCTATTCTTATGATGTTATTTAGTGTTCCATAGTTGAGCAAAGACATAAAAGTGGATAGTATAGCAGAACAAAGGAAGTAGGAGATCTTGTAGTATCCTAGTATGGCCACAAAGGCATAAGTAACTCCATAGAAGAGTGCCACTTTCTTTGTATTTGTATTGCATATTGGGGAAGAAAAGACCAAGGCATAGTCCTCACTTCTAGCTTGTTTTTTCCACTTAGTGGGTTTTACTAGGGTATATCTTGTGTTAGTTGTGTGGATGTGTTATTCTTCTCTAGTTATTTTTATTTCAGTTCTAGTTTATTTTATCATTTAGTGAAATTATCTAATAAAAGAACTAAGTTGTAATATCCATTGTGATGAATTGTTCCAGTGGAATATCCACAATAGTTTACAAATCATATTGGTATCAAAGTAATTTTCGGGTTTTGTGGGAAATGGTAAGATCTAGTGGTAGAATTAAAAAAAGACTTCAAACCATAGCAAAGGAAAACGAGTCTAGTTAAGAGGAAGTGGCTGATTATGAGCATAAATTTACAAAGCTAGAAATACAAGTCGTCGTGTTATATACCTATGGGATAATAATATGGGGTGCCTAGGTAGGTACCTAAGGGGAAAATATGATGTAATGGGTGTACCCAAAAGGGAAAAAACTATGTAATGTGTACCCAATTGAAGTAATTAATGTAATGTGGCCATTAATAATTGAATATGGTCCACTTGGTGGTTGGGGGTTAGCTAGAAGAAATAATATAATAATAAAGCATAGACCCCTAAGCATACTCATGAGAAAGTATAAATAGAGATGAGTATCATTGTAGTAGCCATGTTGAGGATATTTATTGTACAAACATGGCTTGTGGAGTGATTCCTTTCTTAAGAAATATTTGATGGTGTTACCCTACCTTAAGGGTTTCTCTATATCTTGGTGTTATTCTTATGGTGAATGTATTTTGGTTATTTCTGAATTTTAAGTGTTCTATATATTTGTTGTGATTCAATTTTAATTATTTTATAAAAATGCAAAAATCGTTTATCGTGTCTCAGTTCTCAGTTTGTGGTGCGTCTTATTTACTGTAATGCACCAGATTTATTATAACTTGTTTTTTTGTTTCTTTTTACAAAAAAGAAGAAGTTGATTTTAGTATTTCGATTCTCTTTTACCAGTGTGACATATTGGAATTAATGCCTCGGTGTGATTGTGTAACTAATGCACCAGGGCTTTTAATTTATACAAGTGCACCGAAATCAAATTTATTCTTTTTTAATAGAATTTTTTTTCATAGTTTGAATGTCTGTAATTTGTTTGTATAATATATTGATAGCTTATGTATTTAGTGGTATAGGTTGTTTATTTATAAAAAATACATGCTATGAGTTCAATAAACAACTTTAATCAACATGATAGGAGCACATCTAGAATTACGAAGAAGGAAATTGCTTTTAATTAATTTATGTATTTAAATTTATTTGTTTCAATTATTTGTAAAGTTAACTAATATGTATTGGTTAACGTGTGACATGCAATTCCAAAAAATGAGGAAGCTCAATAATATTCTTACCAAAATAACTCCAGAAGAGTGTAAAATGTTGATGGAAAAGTTGCAGATGGATGAATAAGGTGAATAAAAAATAAGTCAATATGAATTATTTATTGAAATTTGAGTAATAATATACTTAATTAATAATATTCACTAATATGTTTCAAATAACGGAATTCATATATGATGAATGTTATGCAGGTAATGACATCAACAGAAGTCAATGTCATCATAAGAAAAAAAATTATGGAATATGCAAATGATAATCAATTGGTCCTTAGCTCAACTGCAGTGGTGTTGGAAGTTAATAGAAGGAGCAAATAATTTTATATTACTATGAGGGATTTAGTGGAAAGAACGTACATGCTTATTTTTCACTTAGAATATAGAAACCAATCAAATAATTCAAAAAATCAGGTCATATGTAAACTACAAGAGGCATTCCTAGAGCAATGGTCAATGAGACCTGTCAGGATTGCAATAACAAAAACATACAACAACAAAAAAGAATCATTCAAAAGGTAATATTCCTAAACATGTCTATGTAGAATATGTATCTAAAACTATTACAAAGCATCATTCACTTAATAATTTTAATTCTATCATATTTATTTTTCATATCAATAGAAAAATAGTTTAATGGCATTTGACATTTTCAGGAATATTATGAGAATCCCAAAGGATGACCGAGGTGATATGCAAAATGTGCCAATAGGGATGTCCAAGAAAGTGTACAAGGAGATGGTAAAGGAAATGGACATAATTCCATCGTAGGAAGATGCATCTCAACAACAACGTGCTTCAAATGCATAAAATCATTGGTTTTTAGGTTTATGTTATACATTTCATTAATTAATTCGACATTAAACATTAATTTTCAATTGTTTTGTTGCAAAAAATAAAATAAAATGGACCCCGTCAAAATACAAGACCGGATGACAATGAAAAAAGGGGTTGATAGCAAAGTTTGTGAGTATTTTTTATTTCATTGTAAGAAATAAACCTTTCGTAGTGGTTGTGATCGGTATATTTAAATTTTTTTAATTTGTTTTCACTGGCAATCCTTGCATGCCTTCAAACATGTGTTAACATACAAAGAGGAGCCATCAAAAGAGTTGATTGACATTGGGTTAAGCAAGGGTTGTGAGTATATGTTGGTGTATCAAAAATTAATTGTGGGTTTTGTAAGTCTTTATGTTGTTTTACTTCTTTCATTTTATAATTAATAAAAAACAAAAACAAATTATATTAAACCTATGATTTGTGACGGGGCATAACACTTGCAGGAAACAAATTATGCAGTGGAGCCAACAGAAGACGTGTTGATAGAAGGCATGAGATTTGGTTTTGAGAGAATGTGTATCATTCATGAGTCAATTATTTCTATGGTATGTCGTTTTTCAATTTACATTAGTGTATACTATCTATTTATTTTTCATTCTTCTCGCTGGTACTATAGATACATTCAGTATTTTTCATTCTTCATGCTGAAGAAGAGGAACACAATCGAGCCAATCAACAAAACATTTTGACAAATAACCCGATTGATGCAAGTGGCTCGAGCATTGATAACAGTTCCAACAAAGAATGATGCTTCATATTTAATTTTCATGTTAATTCAAGCTATTGTAGCTTGTATATTTTGAAATAATTGTTTGTGAAAATTAGACATTTTGTATAATAATGTACTGGACATAGTGTCTGAATTGAAAGGCGAGTTACTAAATTAAGTGTAACAATAATTACATGCATGTTGAAATTTTGATTGTTGTTGTCTCTATGTTGTCATATTTTGTATGACAAAGGCACTCTTATTGATATATATAAAATAAAAAAAATTATTCTATTGTATTCATCAATATTATCGTCAAATGGAACATGTGAAATGGTACATTGGTAATTTTTTTCCAATAAAAAAATGTGTATTTTCGTACAAGATGGAGCAAAAATAAATTATCCACTACCACAAAGCACTCGTAAATGGTAAATTGGTAATTAAATGTATGAATGATTAAATATTACAATAGATTCTTGCATCTATGATATCAGAAATTAATCCAAATAAAATATTCCAATAATTAAAAGTGAAATGAATTTTACTATAAGCAAATATTTCAATTTCAGATGAATAATGGAATTAAAAAAATATAAAATATAATTTATATATTTGAATGAAATATCAACAACCATTCTTAACATAATTATATTCGGTGCTTTTAATAATATATGTCGCACTAGGGATCTTATACTAACTTTGTGCACCGGTGCGTCAAATAATTACGCACCAGTGCGTTTACAACATTCTACACCGGTGTGTTTTATTATATTTATTGCACTAGTGCATTTAGATTTCTTATGCGCACCGAGATCGATCATAGCATATGGAAACCAAATTTTATTTTTTAAGCCTTGCAGTGTGTTGCGTGTGTTTAAATGCATCGGCCCATCCTACCAGGTTGATATTTTGTAAGCACGGGTGCATTCTACTGATAAATGCACCGGTTCGCTCGTTCATGAAATGCACTAGTGTGGTCGGATAAATGTACAGCACCATTAAATATAAATGTAATGAAAAAATGTACAGTTCGTATGATATAAAATATCGCACCGGTGGGTATATTTTGTAGAGATGCCCTAATGTGTATTTAATATACTCAAGCACTGGTGTAGTGTTGCAATTTGATTCTTTCTGGTGCTTGTTTTGGTTGAGTGCACTGGTGTGTAGGTTCTATGTATACAACATCGGTGCGTTAAAGGTTAAAACATGCCAGTGCGTTTAATTTTTGTTATGTGCACTAGTAAGCTAACCTTTGCTAAAACCTCTAGTCGCCGAGTATTTTTTAGTTATAAATTGTATCCATTATCACCTCCATAAAACATCTTCTACCAATGGAGGAGGTCATAGAGAAGGTATTTTTGACAATTTTTGCCAATCTTGTAACACTAAAAACCTCCGATGTGACCTCTGCTACATGGCCTTTTCCATGTAGTGTGAGATGTCAAAGGTGGAAGAGGAGGAGGTGGAGGTCGAGGAGGAGGTGCAATGGATGGGGAGGCTGCTCCACTACTTGAATTAGCTGGTGGAGAAGGAAGTGGAATAGGATACTAAGGATATCCACTCTCATTACATGATGAAATGCCATCAGGTATGGCATCTAAAAGAATGAAAGAACCAACAATGTGCTACATCAAGCTCCTCATATTAATAGGAAGCATCCTCCATAGCTCAATGTACTGATCCTTCCTCCAAATCTCCTTGACCGTAACAGGATGAAATCCTCGATATGCTAATAACCTAGACAACCTATCCATGATGTCATGTCGAAACCTCTTCTCTGGCTTGCATTGAAGGATAGGTATGGCTAGATGAGGCACCTTGGGATGATCATGCATCTCCATGTCCTCATCCTCATCCTATGGTGGAGGAGGCCCCACATCGCCATCACATGTGCCAATATCTATAAAATATATAGTACACAATAATAATTAGACAATTTCATTAAACATGAATTTAATATAACAATTTAAAGTATATTTCATTTGCATTAAGTATAAAGAGAATAAAATGAAACTAGATTAATTTAAACATAACCTTAAATTTACCTCTATCATCGAGTGGCTTGTCTCGGGTGAAGAATATGTTGGTACGCCCTCTCCAATCCAACCCCGCATATGGATATGCAACCATCTCTAATCAAGGCTAGTCCTCGCCGCCTAGCATGTCCAAAACATTCATGGTAATCCTCGCAAGAAATTCTGGATGCCCCCTCTTGGGAATCATCTTCCCTCACATGCACATATGCACATTTTTCATCAACCTAGGAAGGTGTTGATAAAAATATGTCCTAGTCACCATAAATCTCTCAAAAAATAGACAAAACAAATATGAACTTAAAGGGAAGTTTTCCCTCCAACCAATAGATGCACACCATTGAATAACAGCATAACAAAGCTATCATAAAAAATAGTAGACCACATAATGCATCTAGGTTCCTACACTACAGAATCAACATAATATAATAAAGGGAAGCTAATATGCTTCTCATAACTGGTGTGATGTGTGATGGTCATCACCAACAAAGAGAGGTACCTCACATCCTCTCTACCAAAATAAAGTATGGAAAGTTTCTCACCACTGACCTGAAACTGAGCAGGGTTGAGGATGTTGGGATCAACATATCTCCAAACATAGACTACCTTAGTCACTGCAACAACTCAAACAAGGACCTCAAGGAACTAATAAATGTCCTCACCTCTCCTAGAGATCCCAGTGATAAAATATATGTCGTCCTCAGTGGGTTGGAACCACTCATCGAGACCAACTTGAAACACCTACTTATGATGATTCCAGTGTGCAATCAACTAGGTGAGGAACGCACTTTTCCCCTTGAGTGATGTCGCCTCCTCATAGAACTTGAGGAGGCTGAAAACTCTCAAGAGGCGTCTAGTCTGAGGAGTAATGGGACGAGAGTATAAATCTCTCTCCCTCTCCCTCGCATCCCACTATCTATGAAAGTTATACTAATATACTTGTGCTTCACACTACTACCTAGACTTGCGACGATCATGTCTCTGTTTCACATATAACATAAATTAGTCTCATAAGCATACATATAAAAGAATTATATTAGAAATATATCTACTAAAATAAAATAAAAAATTTCTTTTCTAAATGACAAATATTGCGTCAATATAATCTAAACACGCCACAGACAGTGCTCTTATATACAAACGACACCACACAACGATGCACTCAAATATGTATCGAACAGCTCTATTATATTTCCATATATTTAAAATTGATTTCAACGGTGTGCCAAATACTTAACGCATCGGGATGCTTTATAAAATTTGATTCACAATGTGCCTAAAGCTCATTAACACACTAGTGCACTCACGTGAACTAGGCACACCATGAAACGATGATTTCCTACATTTTCAAAAAAATAAATTGTAAATGTTAGTGCATTTATTTCAAATATACGCACCGTAAACGGTGTTCTTAAATGATCTAAATGCACCACCATTTAGTAAATCAACTAATTTTATTGAAATCTATTCACGGTGCATCTATGGCACGTCATACCACTGGGTACTAGTGCTCTGACATGCCAAAGGAGTAATGTTAAATTAATATTTTGTGTGATTCAAAATTTATATTTTTCAGGTGTCTTTGCATTTAGATAGCATCAACGTGTTGTTAATGGTGCATTTACACGATCTAAGAGCACCGTTGTTTCTGAAATTTTAACATTTTTATGAGAACGTGTTAATGGTGCATCTAAAACACGCCATATCACCAAAAATTGGTGCACTAACATGACATGAGCACACTGTATAAATTATTTTTTTCATTTTTAATGGTTGTTAACTAGTGTGTTTAATACACTTACATCGGACTACCGATGCTCTTTACTATCCAATGCACTCGTAAGCAGTTGAATGTTTTTTAAACTAGAATAGATCCATCTTAAAATCGTATCTATCAAGCACCGAGAAGGATCCAATTTCTTGAGGTGTATTTCTTTTTTTAAATTTAAACTCAAGAAATTTGATCTCTCTTGATTGATAGATCCGGGTTTAAGTTTTAATCTTTTATTTTATAAACGTCTATTTTTTAATTACTTCATAATATTTTATTTTATGAACCAACATGGATTTTTTTTAAATACTTTTCATAATTTAATTTTTTTTTATGAGCTGACATCAATTTTTTTAATTATTTTGTTAGTAACAAACGTTACATCACGATGTAACGTTACATCACGATGTAATGTTACATCACACATGTTACAACATCTCCCTTATACTGGGTTGTAGAGCACCTCATTTCACTCAGTACAATAATTTTTCATGATGCAATAGTGTGCTCAAGCCGTTCAGATCACACCACAAGCGGTTTTCCCTCTAAATTTTTACAGGGTGTACTATTACGCGATGCGAGCCGAATGGCTCAAACGCACCGCACAATTTTTTTAACTTTTTTTTTAAATAGGACAATTTGAAGCTCAATTTTAAAAAATAATCTATAAAAATTTAAATCATGAAGTAAGACTCATTTTACTTATTGAACGACATATTAGCAATGTATGGAAAATTTAAATCTTTTTTCGTTGTTTGGAAATTTTCAAACTAGAGTCAGTAGCCAATAAAAGTGAGTAATTTGTCCACGTGGACCACGGATGTGAGGGCATCCAGGTGGCTGAAGTGCAGCATTGGTGTAAATGGGATCAAATGCACTGAAGAGGGTAAAAATGAGTTTTCCGCCGCGGTTATTTTTTTTATTAAACCATGTTCTGGTGTGCTTGATGGTCAGGTGCATAGGTGCAAGTAGGTGTTAAAATAAAATAATATTTTTTAATAAAATGAAAAAAATATTTTCTTTTTAACAAAATAATTTTTGGTGCGTTTGGTTTCTTTACACACACTGAGGCGTGTACTGTTAGTGAGCACATCGGTATTAGTTTGTAAAAAGTCACTCATTAATAAAATTATAATTTTTTTTAATAAAAAATTGGCAGTCCGTTACTGTATACTACATGCGCCGAGGCATTTAACAACTAACGCACTGTTTATAGGTTTTACATAAAAAAATTTGTGAATTGTTTTTAATAAATAGTTTTATTATTTTTAATAAAATATATTTTGGTGCATTAGTGTTGATAAGACGCATCAGGGAGGTTATTTTTATTTAAACAACCGAGATGAGGTTTTTACCTAAAATTTAACGTTTTTTAATAAAATAATATATATTTTTATTTTTTAATAAAATATTATACAGTGCATTCATTTATACTACACACACCCGGGTGTTTTGGTGTTAGGAAATGCACCAATCTAGTTCATGGAATTTTTTTTTTTTTGACAATGATGTTTTCTGGTCATGGTGCGACATGCTAGGAAACGTACTTGCGCGAGTTGATGACAAATGCACCAATACATTTAATCTACTAAATGCACTGAAAAAAAAAATCCACTAAAACCTCTGGCTGCTCACCTCTGCTACTGACCTCCTCTATAAATGGATATTTGGTCTCTTTTGAGAGGAGCATACACTATAACCTCTACTAAAGTGCCTTTTCCTTGTAGTGTCTATTTGATTCAAGTTCATAGGAAAATCTCGTAATATAATATATGGTAAGTAAGATTGGATTGGAAGTAAATGATCACCTTATCCCATATCCATTTGGATGGGTAAATAAGGATACAAAACTTAGGATCAAAGAATATTGCAATATTGAATTTTCCATAATTGAAAATTATATTGATGAAGTGGAGGTATACATAGTACCCCTTGATGTTTGTGGTGTAGTGTTTGAAAGTACTTAAATGCATAAGAGGGATGTGATCTTCATGAGGAGAGAAAACCATTACCACTTGATCAATGATAGGAAATATTGCATCATCAACGAGCACAAACATAAATCGAAGATCTCTCTAGTAAGTTCCAACCAAGCGAAAAAGTTGATCAGTTCAAGTAAAAAGTTTCTGTTTCTTTTCTTAAGGCTTAATCAATAATAAGATGAATCAGTTAAAATTAAATACATCTTCGGAGGGATGTACCAAAGTGAAAAAAAAAAACAATTCAAGAACCTTTCGTAGGCATACATAGAAGTGTTCTAGGAGCCTAGAGGCATACATCATAAGAGGGAAATGGAACATGAAATATAACTATTGCTAGATTCTCCATTGTCGAACATCAAACCACGGTATTTTTTAGTGGAAAAATTTAGCCAATTAAATATGTTTTAGCCCTTTTTTCAAAAAATAAATTTTCTAATTGGTCATTTTTACTTTAAAATCACCTATATCTACATAAAATACATTTTATTTAATAATATTTTCCAAAATTTACAACTTTTAGTAGTAAATTGTCTAATTTAATTTAATACTCACCTACCTATTTATATGTATGATTTTTTCAATACAAAATAATCACTTAGAGTACTATACTTAGGTATAATATTTGAATCCTTAAAAAATATCATGCATTGGACTATACAGATAGTTTGTTCTTGAAGCAAAATAAGTGAAGAAGTAGTTGCAACAATTGATGGAGCAAGGAGTAATCCGACCAATCACCTCACCTTATGGGTCACCTATAGTACCTAAGATGGAATTGGGGTATTTGTATTCACTACAAAGATCTGAATAAGATCACCCTCAAGAATCGATACCCTCTACCCAGGATTGATGATTTTCTAGACCAGTTGTAGCATCCCAAGTACTTCACCAAGTTAGATCTCAAATTGGGATACCACCAAGTAGTAGTGAAAGAAGAGGATGCCTAGAAGAACACCTTCAAGCCTAGGAAGTTCTATATGAATGGTTAGTAATTCCTTTTGGTTTGTGTAATGCACTGACTACATTTATGCATTTTATGAATGATGTATTGCATCCCTTCATAGATTCACTCAAGTTAGGAGATTTTTGGGGATGACACAACACCTTGGGAATTTCATAGATTTTTTTTTCGTTTGTGGCTCCACTTGTCCATTCAAAAACAACCAAAAGCAAGGGGTTCCAGTGGGGAAAGAATCAGTAGAAATCCTTTGAGGATCTCAAGCGAAATATCATATGGGCACTATCTCTTTCATTTCCTAACCTGTAGAAGACTTTCAAATTGGAGACAAATGCAAGTGGTATGGGAGAAGTTTTGATGTGAGGGGGGAGACCAATATACTATCATTCTCAAATGTTCCATGGTGGAGTCATGAAGTACCCTACATATGACAAGGAACTCTATGCCCTAGTTTAGGTTGTTAAGAAATAGAAGAACCATTTTATGGGAAAGGATATCATCATTCACATTGATCACCAGTTGTTGTAGTATTTGTAGGCCCAAACCCCTCAAGTAGAATCTTATAGGGATGGTTTGCAACCACATCAAAGAAGGGAATATGGAAGTTTGAAACACCCCTCTACCATATCATGAGGGGAGTTGTGAAACTTCCTTAGAGAAATATAAAGGGATGGTTTGGAACCTCTCTCATAAAACTTATATAGACACTCTGAAACCCCTTTCATAGAAAGATACAAAGGAAGTTTGAAACCTTTATGTAGATTTTCTCTTTGATTGAAATTTTTACATATTAATTTTTTAATTAAATTTAATACTAAAACTATTAAAGAAAAAAGATAATAATCTAGTAATAATATGATATAATGCCACAATATAAAAAATATAATCAAGTAATAATTTTTTTTTTTAGTGCTTTATATTTTTTAACCTGAAAAGCACGGGCTAGTTGGTCAATTACCAAAATGTGTCATGTCCTCTCCTATCAGTCCAACTCAAGGAAGGGAACATGACACCAAGTTTGGGATTCTAGCCCCATGATCATTTTTCAAAAACATAACAAGTAAAAATACATGTGCAGATGTATAATTCAAATAATTACAGTGGAAGAAAAATTCTACTACATCTAGCATGCATTCAACATATTCATAACAATCATCAAATAAAGACATTACAGAATGAACACAAGAGATTACTTGTCTTGATGTGTAGTCACGAGCAACTCGCTATGCAACTACAACGTTCCATCCAACCATAGGCCATTTGTGCTCATCAATCTCTCAGCACAACTGCCACCCCCGAGCTAGGCATGATTTCCACAAGGAAAGGGAACAACAACTAACACATATCCAAGTCTATACACATATTAGCCAAGCTAGACTACATCTGGTTTTATTAGGCTGTTAAGGCAGTAGAAATGAATGAATTGCTAAGCTAGTGATCTCAACCATAGAGCTATTGGCACCTCTACAAGATCTAGCTAGATTGGCATGCACAATACCTACAAAACCAACACAAGGAAGTATTACCTTCACTGCTACATAGTCTCTCAAGCCATACCTTCCCTTCTAGTTCTCTTTAGGGTGTGCATAGAAGAGTAACCAACATCCCTTTCATCTTTGGTGAGGTTATACTCTTCACTAGGTTTATCAAGCCAATTCTAATCTTCTTCTACTCATGGTTTCTTACACACAATTCAATCCAAAACAGGGATGCACATAATAGCAAGGCACAAATATTGGGCATGGGAAAACATTTTAACTATAGGAGGCCCAAAACAATATTTCCATCGGTTCCACCAATTCATGGCACACCAAAAACCTATTTGGATATGGGAAAACGACCACTAAAAGTTACAGGTTGAATTACCAACATGTGCAAGGGAAACTAGGCAAAAAAAAAGGATCTCACGGACCCCCAATTCGTTTTTCCTTCTTCCCAGTTGATTTGCAACACAAAAACGACTTCCCATCTATGAAAAATGAGGGAATGCTCAGCCAAAACATGGGAGGAAACACCCAGCAATATTAGACTACGTGAGAGAGCCAAACTGGTTGATGAATAATAGCTTGGGGAGCAATTTCGTGGGTCCTGTCTTTCCCAAGAAGAAAAGAATGCGATTTTCAAAATTGATGGCTTGCCCATACATGAAATTGGGAAACCATACCTCTCCATACCCCAAAGCATTAACTACCTCAACCAACTCTTGGAAGAATTAAATGATTGGGTGCATAAGTTAAAATGGGTAGTTGATGGTTTATGGGTTCTCTCATTGACACTTGGCTTGACACTATTGGCTCAAGGGTTTCAATATTTTACCTCCCTATTCCTTGTAAAATCATGCCCCCATACTCTTGTTGCATTGCATAGCTATTTTTATTAAAATACATATTTACATGATATTTGTAATTTCTATTGTGCCTGGCTAGCACGCAAACCATATGCATCAATTTTTAAATGTCGATACATAAACGATAAATCGATGGTTGGGCCTTGGCCTTGAGCTCCTCACCACGATTTTTATATAACGATATTACATCATTTACAATTTTAATGGAAAGGTCAAAATCAGGATATTACAAAATGCTTTAGGGTTTAGTGTGCAAGACACTTCAAATTCATTTTCCGTAATTGGAGCTTAGTGGTGTGTTAGCACTCAAATTGTGCTGAAAGCTATGGCAACTTTTGGTGTGGATGGAAAGACCTCATGAAACAACAAGACCCGAGTGGATAATCGGCTCTCGGACTACATCCCCTAAGATCAAGGAGCAGGCGGTTGTTAGAGGTCATAGTGTAAACAAACAGGATAAACGCGCTGGAAATAAGCTAAGTAGGCAATGATGGCTGAGATTGAATGTCCCGAAGATCAACGGTCCTGAGACCGCTACGCGAATGAAGATGTAGGCAATATAGTATAACGAGCAGGTGGTAATCGGTGGGTAAGTGATGAAATCAATCGATGGTGGAGATCAGCGTATAGAAAGATCTATGGCGCATAGTCCTCGTGCTGATCCAACAAGCGCGAAGCATGTTATGTTTCAAATCGCCGCGGTCAAGTTATGTATCACGCAAATATCAACGACATAGATTCGCCAAGGGAAAATCAAAGGCCCGAGATCACCGCGCTGATTTTTCTCGCCGATAATTTAACCGCATCTCAAATCGGCGCGGTCGGTGAAATTAAAACCATCAAACCACCGAGTTTTGGGCGGGAAAAGATCAACAATGGATATGGCTTTACCATTGCCACACTTGGAAGCACGATAAGGCATCCAACGTTATAAAAGCCAGAGTGGTGCAGAGACTTGGATTCCACCTGTATCAAATACATCGGAAAGCGAAGGAGCCTGATCCCGCAGAGCCTACCAACCAACCAGAAGTCCAGGAGGATTGTCCAGGTGTCGGACCACTAGGTTGGTTTTGTCTTTTCCTATTTTCTGTGAAATTGTTGAATGGCAGAAGTAGGAGATTCCCCTGGTCCTGAATCCCCATTCACCGGTCCCCGGTGGGAGGACAAAGATGGTGACATATATGACACCATACTGGCAAACATCTCCGTGGATATGGCCAAAGAAAGGTTGGAAGTTATAAGGGGCAGGCAGATAGACGTCCACAAAGTTTATCAATCCTTCTTTCATCTGTTCACCACTACCTAGACCCACAACTGTCCCGAATTCGTCGAGTGGTGTGCCACAAATTATTCTTCCAAGCAGAAAGTAATCCTAAACACCTCTGGCACTAAATCCCTTTGCTCAATAAAAGCCCCAATTGTTAGAAAGGCCTTAGCCATCCCTGATGAATTTGGTCAGAAATCTCTAGAGTACCGAATGGAAGACTTGGTTCAGTACTTTCGTCTACCCCCTGAGGAACTCAAATAGAGTTTTTACCATGATGCTCTAGTACCAAATGCTTTTTTCCCAGGTTTTCCTTTCCCCAATGAGGTCAGTTTGTTCAGAGAAGAGTCCAAATGGGTAATCGCCATGATAAGCCAGTTTTTAGGGTTGGATAGCGACCAAGAGGTTCCAGAAACATTAGTCAGTTTAATGTTCATCTTGAGTTCCTGCCCTGTAGAGCAGACGGACCCTTCTTCTTTTATCCAGACAGCATGCTTCAGGTTCGATGATGCCCTAGCTGAGAGTATCCATTCTCAGTTGATTGATTTCCCTAAGACAAGGTCATTCAGATTTCAGTCTTATTTGCTGAAGATGTTTCTAGTTGCAGTTGAAGACACCCCGCAGATATCTGGACTAAAAATTTCCAAAGAAATGTATTTAGATTACATGCCTTTCATGAATGACTTGATAGCGCAGGTGTATCATGCCTTTTTTCAGAAAGGTTTTCCTAGAGTGCTTCCGGAGATGAAGGACTTGCTACAACCCCCTATGGAAAAAGGGATTGGAGACTGGTTTCTGCTAGAACATGGAACCATAATTAGAGTCTATGGTTTTTCACATCCACCATATGTAATCCCTACATTTCTAACACCTAGGTTGTTCCATCTGGACTTTATAAGGCAGAAGCTGATAGCTGAACGGGAATATTTCATAGATATCAAGAATTCATCTGACATAACTTTCCCTTGGACCGTGGGTTCCTTTGTGATCAAGCACAAGATGGCCCTCTTAGAAGTAGCAAGGGTTGCGAAAGACCTAGGACTCTCATCCCAAGCTGCATTGAACTATGATCCACATTACGTAATCTCGGAAAGAAGGAGAACAGCTGGCAGAAAAGGATATGATCATGTTGAGATGCCCGGAATGCCTGAGAAAGCCAATTGGTTGGAATATGTGGATCAAGGATCAGTGGAGGTTGATGATATATATGTCTCTCAAACTCCGAAATTCCTTCTTCAGGAAAAAGGCACTTTTTCGGGGGTTGTTAGCCCTATGGATGTAAATAGTGATCCCGAGAGAGCTACTAAAAGGCAGAAGCTGGAGGGAGAAGGTTAGCAAGTAGTTAAGATACAAGAAGATAAAGCTAAGAAAAAGGAGGTCAAGTTTCTCATGCCTCATTATGAGGTAAAGGAGCACGTGTTTGGGAAACCTCCCAAAGAGCCTACAGGAGCAGTTATCACCAGGAACCAGCTGTTGGAAGGTTATGATGAAAATGCTGACAACATAGCAGCAAAAGCCAAAACTCATTAAACCTAGTCATGGCTACAAAGAGCAAAGCTACAGAGGTGAAACTAAATCTGGAAGACATCCCTGTCCCTGATATCATTAAATTACACAAAGAGACAAGGGAAGTCATCTACAATAGGTTGTTGAAGGTTTTAATAGAGCTGTCTAAAGTGCAGACCTTTAAATCCAAGATCCAGAAGTAGTTGGGGATCAAGAAAGCAGAAAACAAGTTCCTGAAAGCGTAGGCAAAGAAGCCCCAAACGCAGGTGCTAGCAAATGAGATCGATGAGGGCAGAAAGAAAAACATCCAGGAATTGCTAAATGGGAAGGCCCAAGAGATCTTGACATTGAAAAAGCAATTGAAAATCCTCGCCACTTAGTTGGAAAGTAGTTCTGAAATAGTGGAGTTGGAAGAGGAGAAACATAAATTGAAAGGGGAGTTGTTAGACTGTAAGGCAAAGTTGGTGGAGTTTGAGGAAAGGGAAAAGAAAATGAAGTTTGATATAGCTTTTATAGAGACTGGTGCAGACTCATGGAAGCCTCGATTTGATGAGCTAGAGAGGAAGATGAAGACAAGGGAAGGAGCAGTGGGACAAGAGGCCTCTACCTTTGTTGCAGCTGGGGACTTTTCCTTGGTATGTCAGATAGCTGAGGCCATCCTAGAAGATGTTGGACTGGTCAGATTAGAGAAACAAGTTGTCAATTTGAGAGTTTTGAAAGATGCTGCAGAAAAACAAAGGGAGGCTTGGGAAACCAAGAACCAGGATGCACAGTCTGAACTTGATAACTTGAAGGAACAGGTAATAGGGTAGAAGGTGCTACTGGAGGCTAGGAGAATCATATGGGATGACATCATAAAATAGGTTGATGATCTAAGGCCATATCTAAATTTTATATTGGATAAAGGTGTGGTAGTAAAATTGGCTCGACATGGTGTGATAGTGGCGAAAGAAAGGTTGAAAAAAAGCCTCTGGAACATGCACAGAATGCAGTTGAATTTCTAGGTGGTCTATTAGATGAGAAAATTGCAGCTTTAGACGTCCAGGACAGAGTGTCAATAATCTTAATAGTTAAGAAGGTGATTAATAAACACTAGCAAGTCCAGGTTGTTCAGTTGGGAGTTGATATCATATCAACCAAGGCGTGACTCTTTAGAGAAGTCTGCGATCCTTTGTTCATAAATGGGCTACCTCCCTTTTGGGATGAAGATGGAACTATCCTCACGAAATCCGAATATAGAGCTAAGTTGTGGGACCGCAGAGTGAGTGAAGATGGTATCCTCGATAGTGATGCTCCTTTGACAAGTGGCGCATTAGTTGATGCACTGAAGGGTGATTTTGAACTGGCAACAGCTTTCAGAGAGGTTAGAACTCTTCACGAGGGTTATTCATATACTAAGCACATTGAACTGAGAATATTACTCAAAGAGCTCACTTCTCAAAAATTACCTTCACCCGAACACTAGAAGCTGGTCGAGAAATATGGAAAAGCGAAGTTAAAACTGGTAACGTGAAATGGTGTAGGGGAAACAGAAAAGCATCTAGCGTATATGTATCTAGGAATTGAAGAGCTCATGAAAGAAATCCGACTGGCAGCAACTACATTTTTGTATTTTTGTACTTTGTTTAAAATAGTTGGACTATGTAGAGAAGCGACTATGTAATTATAAATGGCAGTTAAAATCTATCCCGTAGATACTTGTTTAAGGATAGCAATAGCAAACGATGTTCATTTTGGCTGTTAGATATGTGTCAATTGGTTGCAACTAATTTTTGTTGAGAAGGAGCCGAGTCTAGAGCTCAAGTCCACCTATATATACAATTGTAATCAGAGACACAAGGGTTGAAAAATATTATGAGAAAGTATTTGTGTTTTGATGATCAGTTTGTAATACATTTTCTTGGAGCTGTTTAATAGAATTTGCAGAGCTTGATGCCTGCGTTTTTTATAAGGATTCCTGTGTAGTTGGTCTGGTAGTCTGTACCTTTCTTTTCCCATGTGCAAATGTGTTTCTATCTTTTGTTATTCCATTCTGTAATATTTCCTTCATGCTTGGATCAGGTGATAGTTAAGTAGAATTCATAGAGATTATGCTCTACTTAGCTTATTCCAATTGTTTCACCAAATATATTCTGCTAAAGTTGATGTAGGATTCATCCTTGTTAGATGCCTTACATTGATGGACTGTCTCTTCTATCTTCTGTTCCACAAATTAAAGCTCTTTGACTACTAGCTGCTTGCTACCTTTCCCTTGTGAATGCATTCGCTAAATCTTTGTGAATAATGTTTGCAGAACCAATTAAATTTGACTCCATCGCCCCAAATGAAATCCATGCGTTTTCAACCAAATAGCTCTTAAATCATTTTTGTTCCATAAACAGAAATTTGATCTTCTATGCATTGTCGTAATTGAATATCTTTAGTGTTTGAATGCTGGTGTATGTTTTCGCTGATTGACACCTTTGAAGATTTCCAATATTCTATGAGTTTACAGAGAGAGCCCTCTCTGTTTATTTTTTATCAGAAGCGTAAACCAAAGATTGGTTAGTGGTTACCTGAGATTACCCTCTTTCAGCCTTGGGGGTCAGTTTTGGTGTTAACAAATAGACGTGAGTTGTTCATCGAGCCCTGAAAGAATGACATACATGTCCGAAATTTCAAAAAATAAGATAAATCCATGTGGGAAAACAGAGATCTCCACATTTTCAAGAAGGTTGAAGAATTTTTCCCTGGCGACTCCACTTATTGAGACTCGACAATTCAAGAAGACTACACTGGAGAAAGATCAGTACACCAAAATATACTACTAAAGAAGTTCTAAAGTCTTCCTGGCCCCAAGAAAGATTCATACAAGAGGTTTCATCATCCCTGGGAGAACGACAAAGGGGCAGATCTGAATGTTGATGGTGAACAGCAATCAGACAATGAGCAGGTTGTACCATTCACCTGGCGACTCCACTCAAGATTCAATTCAAGTTGCAGACTCCACTGGAGAATGAGCTCAACCACCTTAAAAATGGAAGAATCAAGGTTCAGGTATCAAAGCATCAGTCCCTTCAAAGAAATCTTGTTCTTCTGTATCAAACTCCTTTTACATCTATGTATATATATCAAGAAAATTGTGTTCCACCGAAGAGATCTAGGCTATGAGAGACTCTCTTTTGTATATCCTTATATAGATCTTACAGATGTACATCCTCCTTCAAACCCTAGAGCTGATCCCATTCTTTCTTCTAAAACATACAAGATCCATAGCTAGCCTTGCAAATCCCATGAGGATGAGGCTGAAGAATTTTCCCCTGTACATATTCCTTTTCCTCCCAGATCTCAGCTGAGATATGGTCCTTTAAAGTTGCCCCCTTTTCTTCATGAATACCCCCCCAAATACCACGGATACCTTCCTATATTTGATGGAGAATCCGAAAACCTAACTACTGAGAAACATCTTCAAGGCTTTGAACATTTTCTGGATCTTTTTGAAGTGGAGCATGATGATGTTTGTATGAGGGCTTTCGCCCAATCTTTCCAGGGAGATGTGAAGAAATGGTTTACCCGTTTGCAGCTTGAGTCTATAGACACATGGCAGGGGTTTTCTGATGTTTTCTTGGAATTTTGGGGTAAGAGAAGGTCATGGGACCTAGTGCTTTCAGAATTTTACTCCATGAGAATGCAGGAGGGGGAAATCATGTCCAGTTTTAACAGAAGGTTTGCAAGTTTTTATTATGATATGCCAAGGGAAATTCGACCCCTAGAGAATGCCACCAAGTTACACTATGCATCTATCTTGCCTTCTGATTTATCTTTTCTTCTTTTGGAGAGAATGTCTCCAAATCTGCAACATATGCTTATTGATGCTTTGGAGGTTGAAGAAAACCTTAGAGTGTCTAGAAAATTATCAAGTAAAGATAACGATGAAAAGATTGAAGAGGAATCTAGATCCGAAGAAAGACATGAACAAGGAGAACTCACTTTGCATTCCAGTCTTTCCCAGGATGTGCAGAGAGATGATCAACCCGGTGATGTACCAGAAGAAGGTAATTCTGATTCGTTTAAGGAAAATTACAATCACCCTGCTAAAATTTCTGGTGGTAATGATATTAAAAAGAATTTCAGTCCACCTAAGTATGATGAGTATGATGATTATGAAGAAGATTGCTCGGGTATTGAGTCAACTGAAAAATTTACGAGTTCCAGGACCGTTATTGAAGAAAATCTGGTCACTATCCATGACCAAACCTCTGAAAATAAACATGCTGAAAATGACTGCTTACCCCTCTATTATGCCTCATTGGAATTGATAAAACAGAGAATCAGAGCTTCTAATAAAAAACAAAAGTCTAAAATGGAAAGCTTCCAATTCTTTTTTGAAAGTGAGGATAAAGAGGAGAGTCAAGTGTATAATAAATCCCAAGAAGCATAAATTTGCCATAGGAAAGAGATGTACTAAACAGAAAATCAAATCCCTCTTTCACATTCAAAAAATTTCTATCAAGAAGAGTTTGTTGCGCTTAATTTTATTGAAACATTTAATGATATTTATGTTGTGTTTGATAGAGAAGAGCAGGTTCCAAATTATGAGATTTCGGATAAAATTGGTGATGACCTCCATATCTATGCTCCCAAGAGGGATGAAAATTTTCTTCAGTTTTTCCAGTTGTCATATGATTTAGAAGAAGATCAGAATAGTCAGATGAGCTCTTCTCCATGTCATCCAACTTCAGATTCTTGTTGCCTAGAAGGAATTGTTTTCTTTAATACATTTGAAGGTATTGATACCATCTCGATTGAAACCCAAGAAGAGCTTCAGTTTTATTAGGCTAATGTACATATGTTTGATTGTCCAATATCTCCTGACAAAGAAAATGAACATGATTTTCAAAATCTTTATGAAACTCAGTCTAGCAGATGGCAAGTAAAATTGCAGCTTGATTGGCCTTGTTGTGACATGGATAATGTGAACAATCAGCAAGAACCTGTCGAAGAGGATCTGATGGTTGTTCATAAAAATGTAGGACCTCTCCATTTCATTGAAGATCCTTTTGCTAAATTGCTGGAATCATCAGAGAAGATGGAGGCTATGTCATTCAGGAATGTAGGGATCGAAAAATATTTTCAGTTGGGGTTATCATTTGTTGAGTTCTTTTTTCAGGTTGGAGAGGCTAAATCCGAATTTCAGTCTGGAAGTCATTTGATCGACTGGCTTCATTGGGAATATGTGATCACTTGAGTTGGTCCGTATGCTCATGTAAGTAGGGTAGGAAATCGATTGTATATAAATAAGCTTGAAAGTCAAGCATTTTCATTAATTTTAGTAATGTAACATAGGCAGGAGGAATAAGTTTGCTCAACATGCAGTTTTCCAGTATGTATAGTGTTATTTTTTCAATTTGCGACATGTTCAGAAAATTTCAGTATATTTTCAGTTTCGACAATTAGCAGTTTTCAGTTGCAGTTTTCGGATAAGGGACAAATTGCAGGTTACAGTGGACAGGGTTGGGAGCCACCCAATGGATCAGGCACTTAGTCTATGGGCATTCTTTGCTACCTTGCAGAGAGGATAGCATCCCCATTGGAGCCAGTTGTTAGCACTTAAATTATGTTCAAAGCTATGGAAGCTTTTGGCATGGATGGAAAGACCTCATGAAACATCAAGACCCGAGTGGATAATCAGCTCTCAGACTACATCCCCTAAGACAAAGGAGCAAGCAGTTGTTAGAGGTCATAGTGTAAACAAACAAGCTAAACGCGTTGGAAATAAGCTAAGTAGGCGATGATGGCTGAGATTGAATGTCCCGAAGATCGACGGTCCAGATCCCGTTGCGCAAACGAAGATGTAGGCAATATAGTATAATGAGCGGGTGGTAATCAGTGGGCAAGTGATGAAATCAATCGACGGCGGAGATCATCGTATAGAAAGATCTACGGCGCACAGTCCCCGCACTGATCCAACAAGCGTGAATCATTTTATGTTTCAAATCGTCGCAGTCAAGTTATGTATCGCACAAATATCAACGGCACAAATTCGCCAAGGGAAAATGAAAGGCCTGAGATCACTGTGCTGATTTTTCTCACCGATAATTTAACCGCATCTCAAATCGGTGCGGTCGGTGAAATTAAAACCATCAACCGTCGAGTTTTGGGCGGGAAAAGATCAACGATGGATATGGCTTTACTATTGCCACACTTGGAAGGACGATAAGGCATCCAACGTTATAAAAGACAGAGTGGTGCAGACACTTGGATTACACCTGTATCAGATACATCGAAAAGTGAAGGAGCCTGATCCCGTAGAGCCGACCAACCAACCAGAAGTCCAGGAGGATTGTCCAGGCGTCAGACCACCAGGTTGGTTTTGTCTTTTCTTGTTTTCCGTGAAATTGTTGAATGGCGGAAGTAGGAGATTCCCCTAGTGCTGAATCCCCATTCACCGGTCCCCGGTGGGAGGACAAAGATGGTGACATATACGACACCACACTGGAAAACATCTCCATGGATATGGCCAAAGAAAGGTTGGAAGTTATAAGGGGCAGGCGGATAGACATCCACAAAGTTTATCAATCCTTCTTTCATCTATTCACCACTACCCAGACCCCCAAATATCCTGAATTCGTCGAGTGGTCTGCCACAAATTATTCTGCCGAGTAGAAAGTAATCCTAAACACTTCTGGCACTAAAGACCTTTGCTCAATAAAAGCCCCAACTGTTAGAAAGGCCTTAGCCATCCTTGATGAATTTGGTCAGAAAGCCCTAGAGTACCGAATGGAAGACCTAGTTCAATACTTTCGTCTAGCCCCTGAGGAACTCAAACAGAGTTTTTACCACGATGCTCTAGTACCGAATGATTTTTTCCCAGGTTCTCCTTTCCCCAACGAGGTCAGTCTGTTCATAGAAGAGTCCAAATGGGTAATCTCCATGATAAGCCAATTTTTAGGGTTGGATAGCAACCAGGAGGTTCTAGAAACATTCATCAATTTAATGTTCATCTTGAGTTCCTACCCTGTAGAGCAGACGGACCCTTCTTCTTTTGTCCATACAGCATGCTTGAGGTTCGATGATGCCCTAGCTGAGAGTATCCATTCTCAGTTGATTGATTTTCGTAAGATAAGGTCATTCAGATTTCAGTCTTATTTGCTGAAGATGTTCCTAGTGGCAGTTGAAGACAGCCTGCAGATAGCTGGACTAATAGTTACCAAAGAAATGTATTCATATTACATGCCTTTCATGAATGACTTGATAGTGCGGGTGTATCATGTCTTTCATGAATGACTTGATAGCGCGGGTGTATCATGCCTTTTTTCAGAAAGGTTTGCCTAGAGTGCTTCCGGAGATGAAGGACTTGCTACAACCCCCTATGGAAAAAGGGATTGGAGACTGGTTTTTGCTAAAACATGGAACCATAATTAGAGTCTATGGTTTTTAACATACACCATATGTACTCCCTGCATTTCTAACACCTAGGTTGTTCCATCTGGAGTTTATAAGGCAGAAGCTGATAGCTGAACGGGAACATTTCATAGATATCAAGAAGTCATCTAACATAACTTTCCCTTGGAATGTGGGTTCATTTGTGATCAAGCATAAGATGTCCCTCTCAGTAGTAGAAAGGGTTGCGAAAGACCTAGGACTCTCATCCCAAGCTGCATTGAACTATGATCCACATCACATAATCTCGGAAAGAAGGAGAGCAGCTGGCAGAAAAGGATATGATCATGTTGAGATGCCCTGAAAGCCTAAGAAAGCCAATTGGTTGGAATATGTGGATCAAGGATCGGTGGAGGTTGATGATACAGATGTCTCTCAAACTCTGAAATTCCTTCTTCAGGAAAAGACCACTTCTTCGTGGGCTATTAGCCCTATGATGTAGATAGTGATCCTAAGAAAGTTGCTAAAAGGTAGAAGTTGGAGGGAGAAGGTCAGCAAGTAGTGAAGATACAAGAAGATAAAGCTAAGAAAAAGCAGGTCAAGTTTCTCATGCCTCATTATGAGGTAAAGGAGCACGTGTTTGGGAAAACGCCCAAAGAGCCTACAGGAGCAGTTATCACCAGGAACCAGCTGTTGGAAGGTTATCATGAAAATGCTGGCAACACAGCAGCATAAGCCAAATTATATTCTGAACTAAGGAAAATGGGCAAGAAATACGTGGCCTTGGTTACTAGCCGAAATCTGGCCCAAAACACATTAAACCTGGCCATGGATACAAAGAGCAAAGCTACAGAGGTGAAAATAATTTTGGAAGACATCCCTGTCCCTGATATCATTAATTTATAGAAAGAGACAAGGGAAGTCATCTACAATAGGCTGTTGAAGGTTTTAATAGAGCTGTCTAAAGTGCAAACCTTTAAATCCAAGATCCACAAGCAGTTGGGGATCGAGAAAGTAGAAAACAAGTCCCTGAAAGCACATGTAAAGAAGCACCAAATGCAACTGCTGGAAAATGAGATCGATGAGGACAGAAAGAAAAATGTCCAGGAATTGCTAAATGGGAAGGACCAAGAGATCTTGACATTGAAAAAGCAATTGAAAATCCCAGCCACTCAATTGCCAAGTAGTTCTGAAATAGTGGAGTTGGAAGAGGAGAAAGAGAAATTGAAAGGAGAGTTGTTAGACTGTAAGGCAAAGCTGGTGGAGTTTGATGAAAGGGAAAAGAAAATTAATTTTGACATAGCTTTTATAGAGACTAGTGCGGATTCATGGAAGGCCTGGTTTGAGTAGCTAGAGAGGAAGAGGAAGACAAGGGAAGGAGCAGTGGGACAAGAGGCCTCTACCTCTATTGCAGCTGGGAACTTTTACTTGGTAAGTCAGATAGCTGAGGCCAGCCTGGAAGATGCTGGACTGGTCAAATTAGAGAAACAGGTTGTCAATTTGAGAGTTTTGAAAGATGTACAGAAAAACAAAGGGAGGCTTGGGAAACCAAGTACTAGGATGCATAGTCTGAACTTGATAACTTGAAGGAATAGGTAATAGGGTAGAAGGTTATACTGGACGCTAGAAGAATCATATGGGATGACATCATAAAACAGGCTGATGATCTAAGGCCATATCTAAATTTTATATTGGATAAAGGAGTGGTAGTAAAATTGGCTCAACAAGGTGTGACAGTGGCGAAAGAAAAGTTGAACAAAAAGCCTCTGGAACATGCACAGAATGCAGTTGAATTTCTAGGTGGTCTATCAGATGAGCAAACTGCAGCTTTAGACATCTAGGACAGAGTGTCAATAATCTTAATAGCTAAGAAGGTGATTAATTAACACCAGCAAGTCCAGGTTGTTTAGTTGGGAATTGATATCATATCAACCCAGGCGCGACTCTTTAGAGAAGTCTGCGATCCTTTGTTCGTAAATGGGCTGCCTCCCTTTTGGGATGAAGATGAAACCATGCTCACAAAAGCCGGATACAGAGCTAAGTTGTGGGACTGCAGAGTGAGTGAAGATGGTATCCTCGGCAATGATGCTCCTTTGACAGGTGGCACATTAGTTGATGCACTTAAGGGTGATTTTAAACTGGAAGCAGCTTTCAGAGAGGCTAGAACTCTTCACGAGGGTTATTCATATACTGATCACACTGAACTGAGAATATTACTCAAAGATCTCTCTTCTCAATATTTACCTTCACCTGAACACTGGAAGTTGGTCGAGAAATATGGAAAAGCGAAGTTAAAAATGGTAACGTGAAGTGGTGCAGGGGAAACAAAAAAGCATCTAGCGTATATGTATCCAGGAATTGAAGAGCTCATGAAAGCAATTCGACTGGAAACAGCTACATTTTTGTATTTTTGTACTTTGTTTAAAATAGTTGGACTATGTAGAGAAGTAGCTATGTAATTATAAATGGTAGTTAAAATCTGTCCCGTAGATATTTGTTTAAGGATAGCAACAACAAACGATGTTCATTTTGGTTGTTAGATAGGTGTCAATTGGTTGCAACTAATTTCTGTTGAGAAGGATCCGAGTCTAGAGCTCAAGGCCACCTATATATATAGTTGTAATCAGAGACACAAGGGTTGAAAAATATTATGAGAAAGTATTTGTGTTTGATGATCAGTTTGTAATACATTTTCTTGGAACTGTTTAATAGAATTTGCAGAGCTTGATGCCTGCGTTTTTTATAAGGATTCCTGTGTTATCGGTTTGGTAGTCTGTACCTTTATTTTCCCATGTGAAAATGTGTTTCTATCTTTTGTTATTCCATTCTGTAATATTTCCTTCATGCTTGGATCAGGTGACAGTTAAGTAGAATTCATAGAGATTATGCTCTACTTAGCTTATTCCAAGTGTTTCACCAAATATATTCTGCTAAAGTTGATGTAGGATTCATCCTTGTTAGATGCCTTACATTGATGGACTATCTCTTCTAGCTTCTGTTCCACAAATTAAAGCTCTTTGACTACTAGTTGCTTTCTACCTTGCCCTTGCGAATGTGGTCGCTAAATCTTTGTGAATAATGTTTGCAGAACCAGTTAAATGTGACTCCATCGCCCCAAATGAAATCCATGCGTTTTCAACCAAATATCTCTTAAATCGTTTTTGTTCCATAAACAGAAATATGATCTTCTGTGCATTGTCGTAATTGAATATCTTTTGTGTTTTAATGTTGGTGTATGTTTTCCCTGATTGACACCTTTGAATATTTCCAGTATTCTATGAGTTTATAGAGAGAGCCCTCTATGTTTACGTTTGATCAGAAGCTTAAACCAAATATTGGTAAGTGGTTACCCGAGATTACCATCTTTCAGCCTTGGGGGTCAGTTTTGGTGTTAACATGGTGATACTTTGCACATGTAGAATAATATCGAAATATTTCTTTGTATTTGTTTTTTCAATATTTATTTTAAACACATAGATTAATCGCCACTTTCATCTTGAATTTATGTTGTGAATGTTTGAATAGCTTCATTTTATGGTTTAGGATTTGGTTTTTCAAATTTTATTGCATTAAGAGTAGAAAGGTGCTTATAACCCAATGTCGGGGAGATGTTGTGATGTGATGTGATGTAGCTTGACATATTTTAATAATAATAATAAAACAAATTAAAAAACATGTCAGCTAATTTTTTTTACATATGTTTTACAGAAAATAAAAATCGAATAACCATTATTAGTTTTAGAATTTTTTATCTTAAATTTTTCTCTTTCAATGATGCACAATGTTATACATATATATTCAATATTGTATATACTTACGAAAAAATTTGTCAAATTTTCTTTCTTTTCTCAAATATTTATATGGAAGTCATCTCAATCATTAACCACAATAGATCAACTAGCAACCTTAAAGGCATTGAATGACATCATAGAAATTACCATAAATTTTGATTTAAAATAGTGCATTCAAAGTAATTAGATTTAGTAGCAATTCAACCACTTAGCTAGAATAACAACTAATAACCCTAGGGAAGTGAAGGAAAATTTGAACGTGTAACCTATAAGACTTCTACCACCAATTGATGGTTTAAATAACTGAACTACATCAATACTACTCACATTAATATTTATTGCAACTATCATTATTATTTCTAAACTTCAATTTTTTAATCAAATTAGATAAATTAAAATATTAAATTAATATTTCTCTTCTAGAATTTAATAATATTACTATTATATATGTTTGATATACACCTCTTAACAATATTAATTTTATGGAAATCAATACGTGAATTTATAAATAATTATAATTATATAGAGATTATTAATAATAATAATATAATATTTTATTAAATCGAAGATTAATTGATTTATTTTAATTTTTGATAACTTTATTTTAATATTTCGATTATCTATAAAAGTAATAGATTTTTTTCTAAATTATTTTTATATTAAGATTAATAATATTAAACTATAAAACTAAAATTAATATGATAAAAGTAGTTGGCTTTTATTAATGTTTATAAAAGGAGATTAACTTTGGTCTATTTAATCTTTAAAAAGGTAAGGAATCACTTAGAGCTTTAAGAAAAGCATCCATAGATCATCGTACTTGTGATGAGTTAAAATGTTAAGATGGTCATTGTTGTAGAAAACATTTCAAAATTGAGATATAATGTGGGTGTATGTAGGACATTCCAAGAAAAAGTGATTTTCATGCTCAACTCTCTTAGTATCACAAGGATGCGGAATTCTTTAGACCCACAATGTTTTAGGTTGTTTCACTGTGGAGTTAGTGAGAGTTTGTTCTAGGCCCTTTGACTTTGGAGTTAGTGAGAGTTTATTTTATTATAACAAAAGAGAGATAATTTTCATTTTCTAGATTATGGTTGATCAACTTCTTATAGTATCTTAATTTTGTCTTATCCTTTAATCATTTATATATTGTTCTTATACGTTATGTACCTAGCCATAGCCATGTTCTCAATGGGGGGAGAGTTCTAGGAGGAGGATATGATAGGATATATTGTCTTAAATTTTGAGATTAAAAGTTATAAAAAGATTTTGGATTTGCTTTATCCATCTCTAAGATTCTATAGAGATGATGCAACCCCAAACTTAACATCCATATAAAATAACAAGAAACCGCCGATAGAAAATATCATAATCTTTGTTTTGTTACCCTTACTAAGAAAATCCTAAAAATAATTAATTAATTATTAACACCATATAATATTATTTAAAGTGTATATCAAATACATATAATAATATAATGTTTAACTATTATTCTATATATTTAATAAACACATTTGACTTAATATTATTCATTAATTTTCAACTTAAAATATTTAGAATTCGCCGAGAGGAAACACAAAAATAATTCCAAAAAATTATGTAGACTCATAAAATAAAAAATTATGAAATGTATTAATATTTTATTATGAAAAGTAATTAAAAAAAATCCTCTATACAATAAAAACATAGAACTTCAACTTGGATCTATTAACAAAGAGAGATCAAATTTCTTGAGTTTAAATTAAAAAAAATACACCTCAAGAAATTGGATCTCTCTACGTGATCGATAAATCCAGGTTTAAAATAAATCTATATTGATATTATTATTTTTTGTGTAAAAATGATTTAGAAAAAATAATAATATTATTAAAATAATTACAATTTTAAAACAAAATAATCACAATTTAAAATAAATCAATCTATCTCATTTAAAATTTAGTTTAAATCATTTAATAAACTAATATCAATAAATATGCATATGAACAATAAGCACACCCATTACCATCAAACATAAATACACAATGCATACACATTTAAACACTACCATTTCCATCAAACATAAATACACAATACATACACATTTAAACACTACCATTTCCATCAAGCATAAATAGAGTGTTGAAAGAGGTTCAAACTTCATAAGAAGTTTGCTTAAGAAAATAATTTTTTGTGATATTGTTATTTTTTATTATTTTTATTGTATTTTTATTGTAAAAATAAATTGAATACTTTCAAATATTTTTGAAAAAATTAATGATATAATTCCAATAATATATATTTGTAATTTTAACAATTTTATTAAAATTTTGACAAAAAATAAGACAAAAAAGATAACTCAATTTGTATTTTTTATTGTAAAAAGAATTTTAGTACTTTAGAAAACTTTAATTATCCAATTCCAATAACATATATTTACAATTTCAACCATATTATTAAAACTTCCATAAAAATGTGACAAAAGTGATAATCCAAATTGTATTTTTTATTGTAGAAATAGATTGAATATACTGAAATATTTATGATGAAAGCTTTAATTATGCAATTCCAATAGTTCATATATTTACAATTTCAACAATGTTATCCCAAAAACGACCTCTACGTTCGGGAATTATTAAGAGTTACAGATTGTAGAATCGATCTCATGGCGGCTTCTGTAAGCGAGGCGGACTTTCTCTGCGGCTAGGGCTCAAACCCTAGCCACCTCCGCTTTTGATTTTCGTTTGCAGGGACGCGTTCGTTCAGGGACTGTCTCTCGCTCCTTTGCTTGCAGGGCCGCGGTTCGAATCTGACCAAGTTTTCTCCTGCGTTTTTGCTCGCGTTCTGGAACAGTAGTCGGTGGTTTTCAGCTGCTTCTAGGCTATTGCTGGTGGTCGCCGCCCTGCTTCGATGGCCCCTGATCCGATTGCTGAGATGGAAAAAGACCCTTTGGAAGCTTTCAAAGCTTTAGTCCGTTCGGCAGGACCTAAAGCTAAGCCTTCTCTCTCGTCTAAGTTTGTTAAGAAGATGGAGGAGATCCCTTCTCTGGAGCTATCTCCAAAAGAGCCATGCAGTCTTGCCCTCCTTCTAGCAGAAAGAGCCCTCATCGGAAAGTTCACGGGGTTATGGCCTAGCCCCAAAACGGTGGAGGCTTGGATGGAAGAACGCTGGAAATCGCTGATGCATGGAAACGTTTCTCTGTGTGCAGTAGGCAGGGGCTTTTTTGTTTTCAGCTTCTCGAGCAAAGAGGACCGTGATTTAGTTTTCAGATCGGGTCCTTATTTCATGGGGCCGAGGGGGCTGTTTTTAGCCCCCTGGACTCTTGATTTTAATCCCGGAGCTGAGATCACCGCAGCCCCTGTTTGGGTTAGGCTGCCTCATCTCCCCTTGCATCTGTGGGGGAAAAGTTCTCTGGAGGACATTGGTAATAAGCTTGGGCGTTTTCTGGACAGTGTGGAGCCGAAAGGGGATCAATTTACCTGTGCTCGTGTTTGTGTTGAGGTTAATCTCGAGAAAGGACTCCCGGAAGCCATTCAGCTCTCCCTGGGGGAATGGCGTCATATCCAAGAGTTGGACTACGAGCAGATTCCTTTTAAGTGCCTTCGGTGCCATGCCTACGGTCATTTCTCAAAATGCTGCCCCAAAGCCACTGAGGTTGCGGAACCAGTTAAAGGAGATGACTTTCAGCCAGTAACTAACCGGCGAAGGCAGCCAAGGCGAAAGGAAACACTAGCCCAGGCTCCGAAGGCCATTCCTTCAGCGGAGGCAACTCTTGAAACTAAAAACAGCTTTGATGCACTGCAAGAAGAAGAAGCCCTAGACCCTGAAGCAACAGCAGTTAAGGAAGATCCTCCGGTAGACGAAAGACTTCCGGACCCCGTCCTACCTGGCTCAGTAGATGCGAAGGAAGTCAGGGCTTCTGATCCTGAACCCCCCGCCTCTGCAGGACCGGCTGTTTCAGTCCCCTCCAGCGGCTCTGTGGAAACTATTGAACCTAAAGACATCTCAGCCCCGTCTCCACCCCTTACCAGAGGGCGAAGGACCAACAAGGCACATAGAGAAAAGGAGACGGCTTCCAACATCTCTTTAGGACCTCGGAAAAAGCTAGATCCCTACTTTAAGGGGCAAATTTCATCCTCATAAGTTTAAATGCTTTGCTTTTGTCTTCTACTTTGCTCACAGTTTGTGAGAATTTACTCTTGTAAGCTCCTTTCATCATTTTCTCGAATTAGCTCAAGAAACAGATGGGATTTGTCTCCCAAGACTTTCACAAGAAGGTTGGCAGCACTGTTAGAGGTCACCAACCTTCTTTAGATCTGTAACTCTTTCATTCTGGCTAGCCAGAATGCCGATTAATGCAACCTAACCGTTCTTGTCAAAAAAAAAACAATGTTATCCCAAAAACGATAATCTAATATGAGCAAAATATAATTAAGTAATAAATTAATTACATCGATGGTTACATCGATAGGTGTTTAGATATTATCTGAGATTTTGGACTTCCTTGAGGGGATCAACAAGATTAACTTGCGTGTAACAAGTGTGCAGTTGGGATTCATTTCATGGTCATTGTATCTTGTTATGCTTAAATGCATCTTGATTAAGATTTAAATAAGTTAAGTTAAGTGGTGATTAAGAAAATGAGTTTGTTTATTAAATAGTATTTGTTTTATGTTTATATTAATTAGTTTAATGTTTAACCTTTATTTAAAAACAAACTATTTCCACAAAATTAAGTGGTTGGTTACACCTATCAATGTTCACCAACCAGTCTACTTGTAGCTATGCCAATTACTATTGACTCTCCCATTAATAAATTAACAATTAGATGTTGACAAAGTACTAAGAAGGATAATCATAGAATATGATCTGAAGAGAGGAAGTCATGTGAGTAATGTGTATAGAAGATATTCCCAGAATAATGAATCATACTGGTTAATCCCAGAATGCTGATTAAAACTTACGAGGCCGCTCACATCCAAAGTTGAAATAAGGCGCCTATCCGCGTAGGCATACAGTGGAGAGAAATGCGAGAGGTGACAGTAATTTGATTGGCGGCTAGCAGAGTCGTGAATGGCAACACCACTGGAATACCTCGCTCGGACAAATGAAAAAATGGCACACGCATTTTACTGGACAGGGTCAACTAAGTTATGATGATTTAACGATCAGAGCCAACTCATACAATGTTGAATATCAGTCATTAATGCAGATCAATAATATAATTACCTTGCCGTGGATTCGTCGCAAAATGATTATACTTCACCTTCCACTATCATTTTAATGAACACGACACGACTATTTGAATCGGGAAGCTTCTACCGCACGCCTGAATAAATAATAAATAATAAATAATAATATCAGGCATCCAGAAGCCGTAATTTCTGTATATAGTAAGGCAAATAATCACCAATTTCATAATTAGTCACTTATCTCTCATTTGGCTGTACACGGCCAATCTAATCTCAGAGCAGTACAGTACCTGAAGTTATTACAGATCGAAGATCGAGATACTAATTTATCCCATCATTATTTTCGGACCATCACAGGCAGATTGAGTGGTGAAATTGGGTTTTTCTTTGACGATGGATTCCATTGAAGCCCTTCGAATCATGGGATTCGATTACAGAACTATACAACTGATGGACCTGGAGAGGCAATGGCATCTCATGGTCAACGAAGAAACTGCTAACATGTCGACGACTGCAGAAGGGGATCGTCCGAAGCCTGACGAAAAATCTCCAGCCATAGCGGGAGAGGGCGAAAATTATTCTGTTGCAGAAGCTAAAGATTACCCAATATTAATTGACTTTGAAAAAATCTGCCTTTGGGATCACTATGGCGATGGTAAGGTGGGCATTAGAATGGAAGATCCAGATTATATGAAGAAGAGGTTATTGGAATGGGTTCACGCAGTTGCAGCGTATGTTCGTTTCCTCCATGCTTCTCATGCAGATATAACTTAGAGACAACGAATCCGAGCGAATATCAAAACATTGTTTCTTCAATCTTCTACTCATACGAAGATCACTGTAAATACGAAATATTTCGTAGTTCTAGTAATACAGTAAGCTAATAGTAAGAATCGACAATGGATTTTGTTAAATTTTAAATGTAGAAATGGATTCAGCATCAACTAACCAAACTTTGGTTAGAAAAAATAAATCTTTACTTATTTCAAAATGAACTAAGAATATAAATATATACCACCTTATCATATTTCTCAACAGCCAAAGGCAAGAAGGTTGGGCAACCAAACCAACCAGCAGGTACCAGAACGAATGTACTTTAAATTAAAACCATAATTGTTACTTAGAACTGGGTAACTTCATTTTTCTTGGTCAAAGTTTAAATTATATATATTCTTTATAACTTTAAAACGTCTCTTACCTACTTATAGGCTACTCTCTTTTCCATAAAAACTTATAAATATGATTTGAATGAACAGTGAATGAGCAAAGCTAAACCTTAAATACTATAGACGTGGCATAAATGTCTACTTTCAAATTTAGATGTTTTGCAAGATTTCCAGCATGAAACTTTGATATCAAAGTTTCGGAGAAGACATTTATGACAAATTTATGTGATATTTAAAACAGATGTCTCTCTAGTATTTGTTTGTTTAAACAAATTATGGTATGATTATATAATGATTATCATGAAAATTTGGCTATTGGTATATATAAAATTAAAAATATAAATTGAAGTTTTATTAAATTTGATAGTTTTTAAGGTCATTATTTATCATTTTACAATTCAAAATACTTTCACTTCATAAAATTAAAAGTCATTAATGAAGTGTGAAATTTTAATTTCACCCATAATTTTGAAGTGCATTTTTAATTTCACCTCATTACTATTGCTAATTCTTATTAGTACACATATTATCTTTACATTTATAGTTCTAATATAAAAAAATTTATTTTGTTAAGGTATCTTTGTCTCTCTTTGTTAGATAAATTTGACTTGGTCATGGTGTTTTTAGGTCCATGGTAATGACCAGTTGTATTACTTATGTATTACTTTTTTTTAAACTTTTTTATTTTTATATTGTATGAGATAAAATATGAGAATTCAATATTTCATATAATTATTATAAATGTTATTTAAAAATTAAAATTTAAAAGTCAATATTCCTGACATTATTCTTTAAAACTGTAATATTCAAATTTTTCTAATAAATTCTACTATATTTTATTAAACTTATATAAATCTCATCTTACGTACCATAATAGGATGTTTAGATTTACGACAAGAAACACAGTCTGATGCAATTTCAGAAATGATTCAAGATTCTAAATAGAAGGTTGAAAAACAATACCTAAACAAAAATTGCACAAATTTAAAAAAGAATCCGAATCAAAATTTAACACTATGTGATTTCGGGAGTACTGCGCGTGTAGAATTGGAATATGTGTTGAAAGTTTCTCATGTGAAAGCAAAGTACAACTCTGTAGAATCAAAATTTAACACTATGTGATTTCAAGAGTACTGCGCGTGTAGAATTGGAATATGTGTTGAAAGTTTCTCATGTGAAAGCAAAGTACAACTCTGTAAAAAGTCAAAGATCTTGATTCCAAATAACTGAATACCTTAAATGACATTACACACTTCAGTGCTGATTGTGTACATTTTAAATCAATTTTGCACAAGTTGTTTCAAATGGGTAAAACAATGAAGGTTGTAGTGATAAGAGGTAACGGTGAGCGGTAATCACCTTTCAATGTAGCATTAAATACTGTGGCAAGTGTTTTTGTTAACTATTGAATCTGAAACTGAATACAGTGTTTTTGTTAACTATTGAATCTGAAACTGAATACTGTGGTAAGTGTTTTTGTTAACTATTGAATTTCAAACTATTTAAAATCCAGCGATCAACAAAAATACCCACCCCAACATCCATTTTATTAATTATTGAATCTCAAACTGTTTAAGATCCAATTATCAACAAAACACCCACCCCAACATCAACAAAACAATGCTGAGTACTTTATAGCTTCCCGTAAGTAAATGCTTTTCATGTGACTTCGACTCACTTCGAAGTCGTGACCTAACCTACCACTGAGAGCCAAACCATAGGTGGTATCCAGGGTTGGACCGAAGTTCACGGTATTGTGCCACATGGAAACCACTCCAAAAGGCGGTATCGGGTGGTGAGAATAGTGTAACCCGGGAGCTACTCTATCGCCCGAAGTTCTCCCTTTGCGGTCGACTGGAGAGACATGTGGATGGGCAGATCTCGCTCTTTATCAAGTAATTTTATCTCGGCCTCCTCCTCGATTTGGCTGCTGTCAACAATCATTAAGTTTCCACCAGTGTCAAAAGTTTTAATGAAAAAGTAATTAACTTTCCTTTTAACTCAAAAGTTTTAATGAAAAAGTAATTAACACCCCTTTAACTCAAAAGTTTTAATGAAAAAAGGAATTAACTCCCCCGGTAACTTAAGAGTTAAGTTAAAGCATGTATAAAGCACAAGGGATAAAGCATAATAAAGCATAAGTTAGGTTAGGGTTTTAACATATAGAAATATTTAAATATAAAGCTTTAGGTCCATTGTAATTATAAATTTTCATGTCAATAGAAGAGCAGTACATCCAAGCAGTGTTGTATTCTTTCATCGTCAAGAATGATTCTTCCACAGCCAAGAAGAGAGAAATCGTTAAAGGTAGTTAAATCTAAGCCAAGATGATCTAAAAAATTGGACAAAGATCAAGGTTTGAGTCTGAAACACAATATGGAGAAAGCTTTTAGATCCACATACATGAAGCAAATTCGTGAAGATATGCCCAGCCAATAACTCCAATTGCCATTGGAGAGTGTGAAAAGGCAGCCAGTCCACATAATTTCTGTGTTGAAGGAAGTGATGTCAATCTGTTCATTGAAGAAGAGAAGACCTGCTCGGAAGTTGAACCATCCGTGGAGAAGGTTATCGTGGAAGGTAGCAGCGTGATGAAATCTGTATTGGAGAAGCTAGCTGCCCGTTGAGATGAGACCGTAGGCCGATGCAGAAGATAAGTCTTGTGAACAATCCGTTGAAAGAAAGCGTGAGATCGCTGCACTGGAGGAGCCGCTTGTTAGATCGCTGCAAGATCCATGAGAATCGTTGTGTTCAAGTGTTTGTCCAAAGCCAAAGGTATTTCAAAATAATATTAAAAATAGATTTTTTTGAAAAGGAGCTTATGTCATATTAAAAGGAGATTTAAAAAGCTTTATTTCGAAAAGCTCCTTGTTGGATTAAGTAAAAGGCTTCATTTACGATATTATATTTTGGAAAAGGAGTTTTTCAAAATAAAAAGTGTATTTAAAAAGGTTTATTTAGAAAAGCTCCTTGTTGGATTAAGTAAAAGGCTTCATTTACGATATTATATTTTGGAAAAGGAGTTTTTCAAAATAAAAAATGTGAAAGGTTTTAAAAAGGATTTGTAAAGGTTTTAGGAAAGAAGAATATAATTATAATATACTCATAGAAGAAAGTTGAGCAAAAGTTTTATTTTGTTTTGCAAAAGTGTTCGAAGCATACTAGGCAACGTCTTGCCCTCACACATATGCATATAAATAACATTTTTCTTAGGTCTTACACAAGGCCCAACTTTCACTCCTTGGTAATTGGCTGGTTTGAGATCCCCTCCTAGATCTTAGGGGGGTGGTTCCTCAAAACAATTTCATGACATTTGTCATTCTCTTCTCTTGAGCAGCAGGCCTATGTTCCCCACCCATGAGGTCATGGTTTACCATGTTCCAACATGGATGTTCTAATTGTCCATATATTTATTAAGAGTGTTTTTAACTATCTTTACAACTTCCTTCATATAAGGTCAAATGGCAAGTTACTAACTTGTTCAAATTAAATAATAATAATGTATTTTTTTCAATTGGACACCCCAATTCAAATTTCCAATCTTAATCACACAATTATTAAAACTCAAGCATGGGAGACATTACAATGCCCATGAACACTCTAATAAATCATTCATCAAGGAAGAGAAGAGTAGTGGGAATTACCATGAAAGCAACAAAACTATTTCATTTTATTGCTCAAAGAGTAATTCCTCCACACCACGGTCACATGAACTCGGTGCATTGGTTATCATTGTGACAACCATGTTTGCATTTGGATGGATGCCAATGCAAGCAATTAAAAAGAGAACGTAATCTACGAGCCCTACTAGGATTCTGATTGATCTTCTAATAACAAAATTCAATTTTAGAATCACTAGAATCACAATACAAACTCTTGAACTTCTAGGAACTATAAAACCAGGGAACATCTAGAGATTTTGACGAATTAACAACAACGCTTTCTATGAAAATAAGAGCTCGAAATTGTACGACATTCTAGGATATGGAAACATCTCAAGTAAGCATGGGAAGAACTGAGTTTCATACACGTGTTAACCAGAAGGGATGATCAGATTAATGGATTGCAACTATCTCGTCATCTAGCATGGATAACCATTAAATTCTGATATGAACACCCATATTTCCAAACAAAATTGAATGTTAGTCTTTTCAACTAGACCACCTACCCTCTAGAAATGCATCTTGGTAAGTGTAAGGAATAATTTTTATTTTTTTTTGGATAAAAATAGTATAATAAGAAATTCCACTCTAATGAGAACACAGTACATATTAAAATACTTTATTAAAAGTAATAAATTTACGTAGACTTTATTAATTACGTAAAAGGCGTATTTATTTCGACATTCACGATTTTTCATTTTTAAAAAATTGAATTGTGAGATTGCAATGATACATGGGATATGCTTGGTTTTCTTCATAAATCAATGATTCATATTCAATGAATTATGTTCCGTGCATGTTTTAATTAGGGCTTATTAAAAAAATTAGAGTTATTCAAAGCGATTGATTGTCCTACCTATTAGTGGGTTTTGTTGGGAGGAAATGAATGTGAATGACGAGGAATAAGATTATGGTTTCGAGTTCATGGGCACTATAACTCTGCCTTACGAGGTGGCTTCTTTTCTCAATCCGTGCATGGTTCCATCGGAGAAATGGGCAGGTTTGGGAGAAGGAATATGTCATCATAAGCTTACATGGTCAACATATAAAATAGAATGAATTAGTTCTTTGCACATATTGAGTATTTTGATAAATAGGTTTGCATTTTTCACACAATTACAATCCATTTTTTATAACAAGTTTGCTCCTAAAACCCCTCGTCTCCTATATTCCATGTTTTTTATTTATTATGTAGTTGTACTTGAGTGCCTGCTCTTTCACCCATTAACTTAGTGCTCTTCCACCCATTAACTTAGTGAATGAATGGCATTGACGAGCTAGGTGGTGTCAAATTGCTATTCAAGTGTGTTATATTTTAAAATAGAAAAATATATTTCAATTATATGCAGTGGAAATAAATAGGATCAATGGAAGATAAACTATGCAGAGAAACAAATAGTTTTATATTGAGATCAGAGTTGTATCCTTCTTATTACTTTAGTGTAGTAGAGCTTGATATATTAATTATTGAATAGTTTTTATAAGTTCGTACAATAATAATTTGACCTTTAGCAATATATAGGTCTTCAAGGTAACTTTCACATAAAGTCATGTCTTTATATGATTTTTCCTTTTCACTAAATAAATACATTACTAATAATATTATGAGCTTACGGGAATACCTCCCGAAGCTACATAAACATCAACACTCCCTCTTAGCTAGGGAGGTATTCTCATTTGTATATAAATCTCTCCAACTAAATGACAATTCCATGTCATCATATATGGAAATCTAAGAAGTAGAACAAGGCATGTCTAAAGATATCCAAGGTATGGTCTTCAGCGCTTCCTTTCTCGTACATCTCGTCATCATAAGAAAGGTTTATTCTTGTTCATGTGGCTATGACCAACATGACATCCACACAACTCAGTTCGTCGAGAAGTGTGATCAACACAATTCACATAGGACAAGGATTCCACACAGAGCTCATCTTGATCACACAGAACCACAGTCCACATAGGACAACATCCCACACAGGGATACATCCCACAAAGGAGTCAGGCACAAGTCTCGACTTGTGCCACATCAACAACCACATTGGTCATCAATCTCACTTCTTGATGAAGGGAATCTCCAACACTCCAATCCTTTCATGGAAGTACGCAAACTTCACTATGTACAAAGGCTTGGTGAGGATGTCTATAATTTGATTATCTATTGGAATATACTTGAGCTGGAATATACCTCACTCTTTAGCCAGGGAGGTATTCTACTTCACGAGCTTAGCCATGGTGATGGTACATTCTCCTTCCAATCATCTCTAATTATTATAGAACTCTTAATGTTAACTACATTAGATTCATCCTACTAGGCATATGCATCTCAAATCTTATTTAGCTCCTTTATGGGCCCCATCCACCAAGATCTCCTTGGAGGAGTATTTCCTGATTTCAACACTTCAAGTCTCCTCTCGATACTCTACCTGGAGCTTCTCCTTAGTTAAAATACAAACCAGAGAATCGTCTCTATGCTAACATACCCATTGTTAGCACTTCAAGTCTCCTCTCGATAGTCTACCTGGAGCTTCTCCTTAGTTAAAAGACAAACCAGAGAATCGTCTCTATGCTAACATACCCAATGTTAGCACTTCAAGTCTCCTCTCGAGACTCTACCTGGAGATTCTCCTTCCTAGCTGATGTTATTCTTCTCCTCACATACACATCTATTTATGTATAGGGCTCTTATGTGTGTGCCCCCACATTATACTAGACATTGTTTATTCCACAAGGGGTAGCTAGTCCCTATCAAATAAACAAGTCAAACCTACACTATAATGAGATAGATCGCTCCATCACGGAGCACGCCCTCACAGAGTATGCAATGTGACATCAAGCCTTATTCACACTTAGCCAAATCACATGACTAAGAAAGGTTGTGCAAGCACTTCGAACCCTAATCACACTTAGCCAAATCACGTTGCTAGGAAAGGCTATGTCAGGGCCATTCGCCACTAGCCAAATCACATGGCCATTTCTTTTGAGTGAATGTATCATTCTCCTTGGTCAAATCACATGACCAATTTGGTAGAATTTATGCCCGATATTGCACCCTGGAGAAACATCAACATGATACCACTCCCTCTCAATGAGGAATGCATTCTCCATCACACCAAGCTTGTCCCTGAAGTATACAAACTTCAGTGTGGACGGAGGCTTGGTGAGAATATCTGCAATCTGCTCATCTATGGTTATGTAATGGAGTTGCACTGCTCTATTCTACACCATTTCTCTGATGAATTCCTACAATAGCCTCCCTGAAGCCACATTGCTTCGCGACTTGCGACATTGGTTGTGATATACTCCACATCTGTTGTATCGAGTGCTACAGAAATTTGCTTCTTGCTCTTTCTATCCACTACACTCCACCCAATCAGAACATGTATATCTCGGCAGCCTCACTTCATCATCCAAGAGATATCTCACGCCATATCCAACTAGAGCACATAGGTACCTCAACACGTGACTTAGTTCACCAAATATGAATCAGAAGAAAAATCACTCAACTTCTCCATATTTTTCCTCACAGGTGTAGCCATGGACTTGTAGTCCATCATCCTGAATCTCTCAGGATACCAACTATGTAATTTACTCGTCCGAGGAATATTTTTCCTAGTCTCTGCCACACTTCTAATCAATCCAAGACCCTCCATATCACACTTTGAATTCAACCATTTTGTTGTAGCTACTCCCTCTATGTTGAAGCACCAAGCTCCCTCTACACGTTCCTATCCTACTCCCTCTCTTTCTGTGTTCCCTCTGCAACTGAGAATCCTATATTGAAGTAACTTGCTACTCTCTACACGGATCACTCTACATCTAAGTATCCTGCACTCTCTACATCTGGACACTCTGCATTCTCTTTTAGTTCTGGTACATGCATTATTCCTATCAGCACTTGACTTGAGTTGGAATCGAGCTCATCCGACTTCCTTGTATGTGTGATCTTCCACAATGGATCTACCTTTACTGTTGTCTCCCTCTTGATCTCTTCCTTCTTGCAGAAATCATTGAAATGTAACCAACAAGACTATACTTGTTTATCCAAGAGTTTATAAAATTACTCTCGAACACATTTACAATGGTTGCCAAACAAAGTCTTAGACATAGGACAAAAATGTCCCTCACTTTTTTAAAACTTTAAGAGTGGCTAAAATAATCCCCTTTCCAATAATGTGCAATAATTAATATTCCAAATGCAAAACCATACCTTGGCTTGCATGTTTCCACAATACATATGGAAATATCAATGACCAAGTGTCACTTAACACGAATGGCAACTAGTACAAGTGTAGGTTTTAAAGATGGTTCATATGACATAAAAACAATTAAAAGAAACCCAGAGCACATATACATATCAAACATATGCAATAAACTAACCCTTGGACTCTTGGTAGGATAATATGCCTTATGTGAAACCATGTGTAGGAAAGAAGTTGTCATGTATATTTATAAATAATATATTACCTACATTTGACTTCCTTATTTGTAATTATTGTTTTAAGTGTGGTAAAAGCATTTTTAACATGTGCATAAAAAACACCAACCAATTGGTAAAACCATGTGTTGGGAAGAAAACCATGTTCATACATTAAAGTACACATTAAAAACATGTCCATAATAAATAGAAATTAGTAAATACCACATACTAATGAAATACCATGGATTGGAAGGACATATCATGTTTGTAGGTGAAAGTCCACATAGAAAACTTATCCATAGTAAATATAAATTACTAAATACCATTTACTAATGAAATACCATGGGTTGGACTAGAATACCATGGGCCACACCCTCACAACTTAGTTTCTGACAAGGTTTCTTTCAACATTAGTCTAATACCAGTTAAATTTTAAGATACAAAATGATGCAAGTGTGTTAACCATTATACTTATTTAATACCATCATTATACTTATTTATACCACTTTACAATATAATAGAAAATGATGCGACATACAGCCTATGCCTTGGGCAGGAACTAATAAAAAAATAATTAATATTTAGTAGAACTATTATATTATATTATATTATATTATATATATATATATATATATATTAAACCTGGATGTCTCTCTTCAATATTAAATTAATATTCGACATAGTACTCACATACAAGTAGCAGAGTCGTGAATGGCAAGTTAAGTCCGTTGGATTACATACCTCGGACAAATGAAAAAATAACACATGCATTATACTGGACACGGTCAACTTAGTAATGAGAGCCAACTCATAGCGTGTTGAATACTTGTGTTTAATACAGATCTATCAAATTACCTTACCGTGGATTCAGCACAAATGATTGTAATCTTCCACTAACATTCCTCTCCATTTTCTTCGAAGCAACCGGATGGTCAATGGAGACAACACGCCTATGCGAATCAGGAAGCTTCCAGCGCACGCCTAAATTAAAATTTCAGACATATAAAAGCAAGGCGAGTAAATAACAATTTCATAGTTTGTAATTCTGAGGTGATCTCCCCTTTGGCTGTACAGGGGCAACCGGGCATCCAATCTCTGAGCAGTACAGTAGCTGAGGTTATTATACTAATTAATCCCATCGCTATTTTCAGAGCATCTCAGGCGAGCCAAGCAGGGCAGATTTAGTGGTGAAATTAATCAAAGAAGACTGCAAAGGCAAGGAAAATAGAAAGATACCCCACGGCAATTGGGTTTTCCCTTGACGATGGATACTGAATGCAAGATGTCCGTTGAAGCCCTCGGAATGATGGGATTCGATTACAGAACTGTACAGCTGCTGGATCGCGAGAAGCGATGGCATCTCAGCGTCGAAGAAGAAACTGCAGAGGATCGTCGGAAGCCGGACAGAAAAACTGCAACCATAGCAGCCGAGGGCGAAAATTATTCTGTTGCGGAAGCTAAAGATTACCCAATATTAATTGATTTTGAAAAAATCTGCCTTTGGGATCACGATGGCGATGTCAAGGTGGGCATTAGAATGGAAGATCCAGATTATATGAAGAAGAGGTTACTGGAATGGGTTCACGCAGTTGCAGCGTATGTTCGTTTCCTCCATGCTTCCGCAGATATAGCCTAGAGTTTGTTAAATTTCTGCTGCTGGAGTTTGTTAAATTTCTGTTGGTCTTCATCTCGGCGAATACCAACAGAAGACCATCCTAAATGCTGCTGGAGTTCGTTAAATTTGAGGTTGAGGTTGAGGGTGAGGGTGAGGGTGAGGGTGAGGGTGAGGGTGAGGGTGAGGGTGAGGGTGGGAGCCAGACAGAAGAGAATTACAGGGCATTTAGGATGGTCTTCATCTCGGCGCACAAACTTAGTGATAACATCTTTGTTATGTGGATATATGATCATTTTTCTTTCTGACTTAAATTATAAACCCATCCTTTCAGTGTGAGAGATTCCTAATTGTAACCTAAAAACAAGAGACAACACATGATAGCGAAAACACTTTCTCCAATCATCTTACTCATCCAAAATCAGGCAAAATCACTGTAAACATAATATATTCCAATTAAGACAATTTTATTTTGGTGTTTAAAATAGATCTTTCTGGTTTTTTAGGTTTGTTCCAAGGAATTGCATTATATAATGATTATCTGAAAATTTCATTTTCTTGAGAATTTGGCAAAATAAAACAAATCCAAGTTTCACGAGATTTGACTCAGATTTAGAGGTCACCAGCCATGAAAATATATGGAGCTAAGAGGAACTATAACCTGGATTTTAACCTCTAAAATTGTAATACTCAAATTGCTGCTGGTTTCTAGTATATTTTATTAGTGAAAAAATGCTAATTTTGGAGAGTCCTCATCTTTCGTAGCATAATAAGCTGTTTACATTGAAGACAAGAAACATAGTAAGATGAAATTTCAGAAAAGCTTGAAAAACAATACCTAAACGGAAATCGCAGAAATTTCAGAGAGAATCTGAATAAAAAATTTACATTCTAGGGACATCGGTAGTATTGCGCGTGTAGAAAAAGTTTCAACATGTGAAACCAAAGTACAAGTTTGTAAAAAGTCCAAGATCTTGATTCCAAATTCCTAAATAACCCATAAATTTACATTGCACTGTTCAATGCTGATATAGACGGCAGCATTGTAAATCTGAAACCAATTTTGCATTGCACAACGTGAGAGAAGGAGGATACTGGTTGGAATATGTTTGGTATCTATTTGGTTTTATGGAACTGTACTCTGGTGAAGGTGATACAATCGGGACATGTTGTGCCCATTTTGTAGTTAATGGATTTACGCCTCCGTTCAATGAAGCTAATGACAAGTGTACTACGCAAGAAGTCTTTTTCCTATATAACGAGTCTCCTCTGCCATGTCTGCACCTTATTTTGCAGTTTTTTGGATTGGAGTTGTAAGGGGAGGGATGTCTATTGTTGAACAGGACCACTAGTTGTCACTAGTTGTCATAGAACTCTGCTGCAGCGAATGCAACATTTCCTAGAAATTCACCTTAACCCTAACCCTATTGCAGGGATTGCAACATAAACCAACAACACAAACCCTACATAAACCCTATACTGCAACATAAACCCTACTATTATCAATTATTTAACAAATAAAATTGTCATGCGAAATACAATTCAAACTTGAATGCACAAAACATAATTGTGCATTGTGCCATAAATAGAGATTTCAACAATTTCCACCATAACCAGTTGAATGCAACACATTCATTATTCACCATAATTCCCAGCATAATAAGGAGCACAAGAATTATAACAAGCACAAGGAGGAGCGGGCCTGGCATACCAATTCCTGACAGCCCCAGAACGCAAACCAAAACCACCAAACAGTTCAAATGTAAACCCACAAAACCCTGCTGCAGCGAATACAACATAAACAAATAACACAAACCATAAACAAACCCCACATAAACCCTACTGCAATGTAAACCCTGCTATTATCAATTATTCAATAAATAAAATCGTAATGCGAAATGCAATTCAAACTTGAATGCATAAAACAATATTCTGCACTGTGCCATAAATAAATAAACATTTCAACAATTTCCAGCATAACCAGTCGAACAATTTCCAGCATAACACGATTTAGAACAAGCACAAGCAGGAGAATGCCCATAATACCAATTCCCGACAGCCCCAAAATGCAAACCAAAACCACCAAACAATTCAAAATTAAACCAACAAAACCCTGCTGCAATGAATGCAACAGTTCGGAGTAATTCACCAAAACACCACTGCAGCGAATGCAACATAAACCAACAACACAAACCCTACATAAACCCTACTTCAACATAAACACTACTGCAACGGACCCATTAAGAAATGCAACATTAACCTAGAAATGTAGCAAAAAAGGTCCACACAATTCCTAGCAGCTTGAAAGTGTTGAAAAACACAGTCGCAGAGATAGCTGGTAGGAGATTCCTACCAGTGAGCCATCAAACAAAGCCACCGCCATGCCACTGCACCCACTGGACCACGAACCCACGAAGAAACCAGCTACACAAAGCTACCAAACGAACTCGAGTAGGAAAACACCATCTCCACCACCAAACCCTCTAGAGTAGGAACCCACCATCTCCACCACCGAACTGACGGAAATCTCCAACAGGGTAAGCTTCAGACGGACTCACCAACCTCTAGTGCGCCGCGAGCATGGGGCAAGGATCTATGTCATGAGAACTAGTAAACCAAAGCATGCGCACCAATGAACGCCTTCCAACCGCAACCAAGGAACCTTCCAGCCGCAACCAGCACAGAACCAGAGCAGGATACGACCACAACGGAGGGTGAAGTGAACAAGTTATGGGGCAACAGAGTGACCACACACCGAGCCCAAGCAAAATAACATGGGAGAAGAAAGCGACCGTGGAAAGATGGAAATGGGACCATGGAAAAGCGTGTTGAAAAGGCCGCATTAAAGCGCTCACCCACCACGACAGGTGGCGCTGCCATCTTAGCCCGCAAACGCCAGCTGTTGAGGTGGCCACGTGACATGGGGAGTGGAGTCAGGTGGGGTGTCCAACTAATGGAATCCATCCCCTATCCATTCTACAATTTTTCCTAGACGGAAACCCCTTTAACAAACCGGTTGTCACGTCATGGCTCGACAACCCCTTCAACCTCCGGCCATGACGTCATAGGCCCACTTTCCGCTCCCGTACATAGTCAATAAATGCAGGGTGGTGAACTCCTTTATGGTGGGTGAAATTGAATTCGCCTGCCATCAATCCTTCCCTTGAATCATTTTTCGGTATTGAACCTTCATCCCCTAAAATCGACTTGCCATCCCCTGAAGCATTCATGGCCCGAAACAACAAATGAGAGACACCATCATTACAACTCTCCATCGAGCTTATTCACATCAACTTTGTAGCGCTAATTCACATCAACAATTTCCCCTTCCCGAAACCTGTAAGAGTCTCGGTGAGTTGAAATTTGTTTCATGAGTCACCCCTATGGCCTGCTAGTCAGACAAGACCACTTGTTGGTTTAAATTTGTATTGATTCTATAGTATGCAACTCACTCACAGCACTCATTTGCTCCTCTATAATTGTATTTCAATAGCGCTTAAGAATTTCAACACACATGTAGAGATGAAAGTGCTCTAATAAGTAGTAGATCCATAAAACCTCCCATAGTCACATCACACTCAAATTCTTTGAAACAAATTTATTTATGACCAAAGTTTTTGGATATTTTAGGATACAAAAAAAGTTCTTGAATATAATGTATATGAAAATGTGAATCATGTGACATTCCAAAGAGAACTATTTTCTGATCTTTTAAACTGTTTAAGAATCCATCGGAAGCAAAATAAATATTTGAGGCAATCAGTCTGCTCAAAGTAGTTATGTAAAGGGTTCTCTAATATCTCTACTAGCTGCAACAATTCGATTCCAGGGGTCATGCTTCCATGCTTCCTTTTTCATTTTCTAGATTTCTTAGTTGCAAACAAACTGGTGAGCAATTATGAATACACTAACTAAAATGTTGCATAATGCAAATGCATGTTAGATATATGGAGTTTTGTGGCCTTGAAATTGTTGTTGTTAGGAGGTTTAAACTTACAAATACCAACTTTTTAATCTGTGTAGCTCTGTGGCCTAAAATTGATGTTGTTATAAGGGGTATTGCTGATATTGGACAATGTGGACAATATTCAAAATAGAAGGTGCTCATACGAAGATGATACCCAAAAGTGTTGCAATAGGAATTTCTTTCCTATTTTCAAAAAACTAAATCTATGACTCTTTTTTCATTTTCCTCTCTCAGGCATAGTCAAGGTAAGGAGGGAGACTAAGAGAGGGATGGAGAGGGAGTGGGGAGAGAGAGAGAGAGAGAGATGAAGAGAGAGGGATAGAGATAGAAATATATGGAGAGAGTGAGAGGGAGAGATTGTAAGGGGAGAGAGAGAGAGAGAGAGAGAGAGAGAGAGAGAGCATTATTGATGGATGGTGAGAGGGAGAGGGAGGAGTGGAGAGGAATAGGGAAAGCGATATGGAGAGAGAGTGTGGGATAAAGGGAGAGACACAAGCGAAGGGAGGGATGGTGAGAGAGAGTGGAGGAGGGTGGAATATAGCAAGACAGAGAGAGAAACATATAGCGAGGGAGGGGAGGAGTGAGGTAGCGAAGAATGGAGGGTGACAAATAGAGCGAAGGAGGGAAGGAGAAGGAGGGACTGAGGCTTGGAGAGAGAGAGAGAGAGGGTAGGGGGGAAGAGAGAGGGGTGAAGTTAGAGAGAGAGAAAGAGGGACCAAGGTGGGGGTCAGAAAAATATCGATGCAAGGAGGGAGATAGGGATATAGGGAGGACAAGGGACATAGAAAGCAAGAGAAAGAGGGGGGGATAAGAGTGAGGGAGGGAAGGAGGAAGGTGGGGTAGAAGACATACTAAGGTAGGGAAGTATTTAGATGGATGAAGAGAGAGGGGGGAGGAATAAGGTGTGGTTAAGAGAGAGATCAATGTATTGGGAGAGGGAGAGAGAGAAACGGGAATGGAGGGTGGAATGGAGAGTGGCGTAGGGAGGGTGTTAGAGGGATTGGGGGAGATATAAATAGAGATCAGGGGTTTTGGAGGGAGGTAGGAAGGAAATTAAGGAAGGAAGGGAGGGAGGGAGGGGGAGGGGTGTGAGAATGTATGCACGCACATGTGTGTGTGTGTGTGTGTGTGTGTGTGAGAGAGAGAGAGAGAGAGAGAGAGAGAGAGAGAGAGAGAGATTTAGGGTGAATGAAAGGTGAGTGAGTTTGAAAGAAAGGGAGGGAGGAAGAGAGAGGGAGTTTGAGAGAAGGTGGGAGAAATATGGAGAAAGGGAGTGTGAGAGAAGGTGGGATAAATATGGAGAGAGGGATGGCAAAGAGGGAGAGAGTGGGAGGGAGGGAAAGATTTGAAAGGAGAGAGAGAGAGAGAGAGAAAGAGATTGGGTTTAGGGGTTTAGAGAGAGAGAGAGATTGGGGGTTAGTGGTTTATATATATATATAAAGAGAGAGAGAGAGAGAGAGATTAGAGGATAGGGGTTTAGATAGATAGATAGAGAGAGGGGGGGATTGGGGGTTAGGGGTTTAGAGAGAGAGAGAGAGAATGGCGGTTAGGGGTTTAGAGAGAGAGATATTGGAGGTTAGGGATTTATAGAGAGAGAGATTGGGGGTTAAGATTTTAGAGAGAGAGAGAGAGAGCGAGAGATTTGAGATTAGGGGTTTAGAGAGAGAGAGATTGGAGTTTAGGGGTTGAGAGAGAGAGAGAGAGAATGGTGGTTAGGGATAGAGAAAGAAAGATATTGGATGTTAGGGGTTTAGAGAGAGAGAGATTGGAGGTTAGGGGTTTAGAGAGAAAGAGAGAGAGAGAGAGAGAGAGAGAGAGAGAGAGAGAGAGAGAGAGATTGGGATTAGGGGTTTAGAGAGAGTGAGATATTAGAGGTTAGGGCTTTACCTAGAGAGATATTGGGGGTTAGGGGTTTAGAAAGAGAGATTGGAGGTTAGGGGTTTATAGAGAGAGATTGTGGGTTAGGGTTTTAGAGAGAGAGGGAGATAGAAAGAGAGAGATATATTGTAGGTTAGGGGTATATATATATATATATATATATATATATATATATATATATATATAGAGAGAGAGAGAGAGAGAGAGAGAGAGAGAGAGAGAGAGAGAGAGAGAGAGAGAGGGGGTTAGGGGTTTAGAGAGAGAGGGAGATAGAAAGAGATAGATTGGGGTTTAGGGTTTTAGAGAGAGATAGAAGGGGAGGGGGGTGGAGGGAGGGAGGGGGGAAGAGAGAGATGGAGGGATGGTGGGAAAGTGAGGGAGTGAGAGAGAGAGAGAGTGAGGAAGCAATAGAGATAAAATGATGGGGAGAGAAAGAGAGGGAGGGAAGGACTAAGGTAGGGAAAGAGAGAGATTAATGTAGGGAGAGAGATGGCGGTGAGAGAGAGAGAGAGAGAGAGAGAGAGAGAGAGAGAGTTGTATATCTAAGAAATACCTTTCCAACTATATAAGGAGAATCAAAATCTAAGTTCTCAATCAAATTTTATGGCAAAAATAGTGAAGTCATGTTCTTATGTAACAAAAACGTGGATGTATTTAATTATATTGGTAAAACAATTCATAATATTATTTTACAAATAATAGAAAAGTGATTATGAATCATAGAAAACCTAAAACAAAAAAGTTTTAGAGCTAAGAAATACCTTTCCAACGGTATAAGAAGCATCAAAATATGAGTTTTGGATCAAAGTTATGACGAAAACAGTAAATACATCTTTACATGTAATACACTTATATCTCTATCGATTTGATGAATTATTGTTGAGTTGTTTTTAGTAGATGGTTGGATGGAGATAAGGCACAAATTTGTATCATGTGATTCATGTATAAGAACAAGATTCTTTGCTTGATAAATCTAACATCTTTTTTGGTCTGAAGAATTCAACATGCTAAAGAGACTATGCACATGTTCCTCGTGACATTTTTCTTGTAGCCAATTGAAACAAAGGATTCATGGAACAAGGTGTTCATATTAACGAAGGTTGAGACAATGAATATGAATACCCCAACTAAGATGCTGCATAGTGCAAATTCATGTTATATATACTGAGTTTTGTGTCCTTGAAATTGTTGTTGTTAGGAGGTTTAAACTCACAAATGCCAACTTTTTAATCCATGTAGATATATGGCCTGAAATTGATGCTTTTAGACTTGGGTATTATTGGCAATGTGGACAATCTTCAAAATACAGCTATATATCTATTGATTTGATTATATTTCAATTTCACTATATCTCTTATACTTAACACTTAATACAAGCCCTTTGACTTCAATATACATGGAATTTGTGTGAACATGGTTTGAAGTCTTGATATTTAGCAATGCCAATTTTCTCTTTCTATGGCTATGCAAAATTACAAAACACTAGTGTACATTAGCACATAATTTTCTTCCTCCTTGACCACTTTTTGCTAGATGGTCAATTTGTGGAATTAAGGGATATGATCAACTACTCCCCATCATAGCATTCGGTGAATATACTGTACTACTAATTTTTAGTTTGCATTCATCTCTAACAAGATAACACTTTTCCCTATCACATATTCAAAATCTTCCCAAATAACAATAGGATGTGCTTTTTACTGGCATTGCCTTTGACCAAAAATGTCCTATTACAATGGTGCATGTCAGGACATCTTTAGTCAATCATGAGAATTTTTTTGAACATTTATGAATTTGTGACAAGTGAAGTAAACATTCAAGAAGCACAACCATGCATTTGGCTTCTCTGCATGCAAACTTCCATCACATTTCTTAATCACTAGTTTGGAATCCATTTGAAAAGGGCCTTGTTAAGGTACAAGGAAAATTGATAGCTATGTACTGCTAACAAGATAATTGATATCCATTGCATTGGTTTCAAGTTGTGCAAATGAGGATGATGCCATCTACACCAACAGTCCAACTTGCATTTTCATTATGGACTGGAATTCTACCATACCCTCTTTTAAGCAAGATAACATATGCTTGGTAGAGGGATTCTCCTCTTCTTAGTACTGAAATTATTTGTCCATTTCATTTGTTTTCATAATTGGTTTATTTCCCTTCTGAATGGTTTTCTCTATAGGTTTTGCATATATAATAATGAAGACAACAAACAACCAAGATGTTGAATAGTAAAATTATGTTATAACAAAATGAATCTATATATACATAATGTTACAACTTTGAAACATGACAGATGTTACGAAATATTTTGTAAATGAGGACCTCGTTAAGCATCCTCAAGCAAATGTAGAGTTCTTCCACGTGAAAGTAATTGGGTGTGTGCAATGCTAAGAATATCAAACTATAGATACAATTCACTAGAACTCGCTAACCTCAATACAACAACTCAAAGGCCTTACATACATGTTAAATATCAAGGACATTTCATTTTTACAATAATATTCAATATATTTCTTTGGATCTTATCTTTTAGGATTGAATCTTTCGAGACAATCTCTCTCTTGAGGAAGCTAATGATGAGCCTAGAGTTTGTAAAGAATTTTAACAATTTTAAATCCCATCTTTGAAGAGTTTAAGTGACCTAAGAATTATTGCCTTATAGTATGCATTCCATTCTTGTTTATTCCCAAACTTGGTTTATAGGTATAGAACTTGTCTCTAAAACACGGGAAGTCCCAAGCTCCCTGCTCTACCCATATCACCTTTTAATGCCCCCATCAAATTGCAATTGTAATTTCTATAGACTCTATCCTATTTCAATCAATTATGTCATCCTCCCACATCCTATCAAGTATTTCCAAGTATCACATCATCTAAAATTGACATTGTAAATATTTTCACAGGACCTGACAATGGACAAGGTCAAAGGGCACGAATAAGTGATTGGAAATTCAATGTCTTTTAGTAACTTTTAGTTAGGTAGTTTGGGAATTAAATTGCAACAAGCTAATGTAATAACTTGTGTTCTTGATTATGTGAATTTTTTTCAACTTGGATAAAAATAAAACTCATGGCATCTATTTAAGTACGATATGAATGGAAAAAATTGGTTTATCTAATGAGAATTCACTAGTTGAGAAATTATATCTGTTACCACCACAAAATTCTTTCTGGAAAACTAGCATGAGTCAATATAACTTATATAAGTAGAGCCAATGTCACCTTACTCTAATCCTTTCTTTCTTTTCAATCTATCCTGGGAAAAATTTAATTACCATATTTTCCCTAGAAATGGTAATTAAATTTGGCATTCAAACACACTAGACACAATTGAGATAAATTGAAGATCATACTTCATGATTTGAGTGAATTAGGAGTTGGATATTTATATGTTATCTCTTTACCTTAAGGATTTTGTCCTCTTTTCCCCCATATTTTGGGAATTTTCAAGGATACAACATTGATTTCCCTACCGATTTTACCCTTCAAGTACTTTGGTCATATACATATCATATCCATATCCCAACCTTATGCTGGGAGGAGTAATTCTTACTTCACTTAATGCTTTTGGTAAGTTTGAGTTATGATTTTTAGAATTTCAGTTTCTTTCATATTAGTTGGTTAGCCTAGGGAATCTCGTGGGTTACATTATTTGATCGTTTCTTGTCAAGTGTGGGAGGTGGTAATAATATTCTTTGGCCTTTCCAATTTCACTTATTAAGTTGTTTACATCATTTTATAAGTTTAATTAATCCTTCATACATGTATATTATGCAACAATTTCATTTGGTAGTCTAATAATTCGGTCATATAGGGATTTTCAACTATAGGGGGATGGTGTGGAACTCAAAAATGGAAATGAAATGATATGATTTTAGTGTAACTAGGTCTTATTGCTTACAACTTGTAAAATTTTGACCCATGACCACTTTCCAAAACAAGTTAAGCCTTTATTCTATTCTTATTAAAATATAATTCGAGGTAAGTTAGAGCTAAAATAAACTTAGTTCCACACTAAGAGAGTTCTATCCATTCGTAGATGCAATGGAAGTAGGCAATAGATGGTAAAACAAATCTAGATCAACTATAAGAGATATGACTTTGATTGCACTTAAATAGACTCTGTTGGCCTTAGTGGTAACAAAGTTAATGAACTAATCAAGTTTGAAGAAGGAACACCTATTTCATTAAACTTGGATATATTCTAGTCCAAGTCCCTTCGAAGACATGTAAAAAAAAACCTTTCTAAACCTTGAAATCAAGGTTTCAAAGGTGCAAAATATGGTTCCAAAAGTGTACTTTTTCATTTGATATTTCCACTTTTGAAACTCGTTTTTGCACTTTTCCAATATGATAAATATGATAATGGCACTTTTAGAACCCGATTTTTCTCATTTGAAATGTTGTTTTTGACACTTTCAATACTTCAATTTGTGATTTTGAAAACCGATTTTGGCACTTTCAAGTTCTAATTTTGCACTTTTGAAAACCAAACACGACACTTGGTTTACATGTATTGTAATCACATAATTGAATATATAAAAACCCAAAGAGTTTATTCATGATAAAAAAAAATTCAACTGTATTATTTAACAAAATGGACTTTCCATATTTTTTACAAATGGCCTCACATCGCTCACACCATTCAGGTGCATCAAGCAAGGCCATAATCGATCTACCAAGAATGTGTCATTGACATAATCACAAGTACAATATTTTGTTATAACACAACTCCCTTCCTCGTTACAAACATGTTTTTATTTATAGTCATCTACAATCACTGTATTTATAGCATCATGATGATGATTCAAAATATCCCAAAGTTTTTTTATAGGTTTGAGAAAAATATAAGGATTCCCATCACCCTCAAAACCCTATATGTGTATCCGAGATAATCATCTTGTGTTAATAAAAATCTAAAATTGTTCCCTTTTCGATCTCGTTCTTTCCAATAATATTGGAAAAATATCATCCATGTTTTTTTTCGTGTGGATGTCCATACACACACTTCAAATATACTAAATCATTTTTCAAAAAACTCCTAAATCCCATATGTATAAAATACGTCTTTTCACTTGATTCGATATCTAGTATTATTGGCAATCTGAATTTCTTTTTTCTATGTATTGCATGTAATAACATTCCATTAAAATCGAATATAATCAATGGTTTACCTGTAACTAATCTTCTAGTAATATCTGCAAAAAAAATAATACACACAACCCAATCAATAAATTTTTTGTTTAATGAATGTTTCTATTTGTATGCAAGTATATTATTGGCACGATATGCAATTTTTGAAACACATATTCACTAGATACATGATATTATGTCCACAAATATGGGAACTATCCAAAAACAAAAAATTGTTTTTACATTCGTCGGAGTTTTCAAATTATACAAATCACTAAATCAATTGTTGTCACTAGTATAATATGAAGGTCATATCAATTTGAAGGTTTATAACCAACGCCCCATTTTTTAATGAGGCCTGAGATGATTCAATAGAGAAGACAACATTGTTTTATAGTTATTTCTCTCTCGTGTGAACCGTCAAATGCCCAACTAGTCGGCATTTTCAAGCAATTTTCTTTGCTATTATATTTTGAATGATATTGTCCTTCATTTATAAACAACATGTTTGATTATATATATATATATATATATATATATATATATATATATATATTGGAAAAATGCATCCTTGAAGGAATTTTTGTATATGTGGAGTACTTCACCAACACTATATGTAGGCATTGAGGAATTATAAATCGTTCTATGTTTACATTGCTCTCGAACCCAAATAAATACAAAGTCCTTATTCTTCAAACATGCAAATCTATCAAGGAATTTTTTAATTTCCATGCTTTCGAGTGAAGAAAACCATAGAGCAATGTCAAAATGTTCTCTTGCAGCATTGATAATATCAGGACTGAACATCCGTGCATAGTAATGAAAGAAATTATGGACAACATGAGGTTGTTTGGAAAACGCTTCTCTTTTGGATAAAATCCGAACTCCAAAGAGCAATCCCTCTACTCCCAGTATCAATAGTTTCTTTTGTGGTGATCTTAGGACTACATACAAAAACCATGACTATATATATATAACTAGAATGACAACACTTTGTTCATCAATTCAATTATCACAAACATGCAGTTTTAAATGTATATCTTAAATTCAAAAGAAGAATACAAACAAATTACCCAAATTTAAATTTCTAAGATTCAGAAGAAATAAAAGCATCACACTAAAGAAATAATAATATCTTAGAGTAAGAAGAAAATACCAACATCACCCAACAAAGAAAAAACAATTGTTTAATTATTTAAAATCTCTATGGGTTACATTTAATGTTTCTCTCCCTTAGGCGAGACAATGATAGGTTACATTGAATGGAACTTGTCGCTCTTGAATGAGACAATGATATGTTACATTGAATGGAACTTGTCTCTCTTGAATGAGGCAATGAAGGTTCTAATATTAGTTGATTATGGCATTTTACATAAATACTGCCAGATTCCATGTACCATATCACTAGTATCTTCCTTAGTGGATGATGTATTGAAGGGATTATGCAAAATACAGTTTTCATATGGATGTGCTTGTGCATCATCACCCTCCAAAACAATCATTGATGTATTAGTTTTCAAATATTTCACTGGGAACTCCTCCCACACTTTGTGAATGTTTTTTTTGCATCTTTCTTTCTTTATCTTTGATACATCTCTCTTGAAACCAAAAAAATAGAGTTCAATCCCAATTTATTTTTCTCTTTTCTTTGCCCCTCTAAATTTAAAAAACAATGGTTTCCCTTCATTTATCGAATTTTGCAAGACATAGTTCCAAAAATTGTATCACATTTGGTCATGATTTATATCAATTTTCCTTGTACTTAAATTCAAATTCTTCATCAATTCTATCATTCACCCTTTTTCCTTTTTTGGAGGCATTTTCGATGACCTTTTTGGAGGCATTTTCAATAACTTTTTTGTAAAATAGAAAACATTCCATTCAAATATCAATAACATTTTTTTATGGAGAGATGCACATAAATAATGTGTGTTATATATTCTGTAATAAATTTGTTTTACCAAATTCGACAGAAAATAATCATGGTCTCTTACCTGTCAATGACCGGTGTTACGGAGAAAAATTCCTATGGCTTGGGGTGGACCACAACAGACAAATGACTACCAGAAAATAACTCAATTCCCAATGCAATGCTATATAAATGACAATGCTAAGATAATGGAGTAAAAGAGCAACCTTCAACCGGATGTTCGGAGTAGATCCCCGTTGAGCTTTCAACTTCTACACTTGAACCTGTAGATTAGTCTCAACAACAAGTACAAGCAGGTGCATATAACATGTGAAAGACATTAGCATAATCAATAGCATGATCTGTGATATCATAAGCAAATATAACCAAATGTAATTTAACAATATTAACAACATCAATTGGACGAGAAAATGAGTATTTCCATTAATGAATAACAAGAAGTACAATATACGACCTCTTATCAGCAACCAATCTAAACCAAGAACTGGGTCTCTCCACTTGTGCCTCCACCACTTCGATCCCCCATGCAATGGAAAACTCAAACTATGAACGGAGTTTGGTAGGTGAACATAAGGAATTCACAACAACAAGGATCAATGAGTGTAGACTCAAGTCACAGAAAAAATCCACAAGAGTTATCTTGCTCTCTCTTTCTTCTCGCTTCCATACACCATAAGAGCTCAATATATAGCCTTCCAAAGGTAAGTGAAAGGTCGAATCGAGTCATTTCAACGTATATGGAGGGCCAAAGGTCACCCTAAGACCACTTTTTGGGAGTAAAGAGTATTTTTCTATTGGTTTTTACCATTTTACTTAGTGTCCGCGGGCTATAGTGGAACAGGCTGCTTGTACGCTGGCTATAGTGGAACAACTAGCGTACAGGAACAAAAATAGGGATTTGTGTGTTCCTAGAGGGAAAATGATAGATCTAAGTCAATAAAATGGATCCTGAAGGCCAAAGAATGGTGATGCTCACAAGGTGGAAAATCACGCTGTAACAGATGCCCCCTAATGTGTGATGTCAGAGAAGGTACTACGATGGCCGAAATACATTATAAATCTCAGAAGTGGAGTGATGAAGACACAAATGGAGAGAGTAGATCACTTGTCATAATACAATAATATATCTGAATACATGTCGGTACAATACAACAATCTGATACAATGGCCATGATAGGTAGTATATAGTGAATACAACTAGTGCAATACTAGAGGTACAAACTGTTGATGTATGAGAATAAGATCTCATGAGTACAGTCACGATCAACAACAGCATACTGAATGCTACTAATGTCTGGGGTCTTCTATACAAATCATCTACGGTGCAAGTGCCATCAAGTGAATAAAGGTGTTGAGGTCGAACCTGATGTGACATCGTCTGATTATCGGTCAATGATGTATACCATTAACAGACACGAGATAACCCATTAATAATGAAAATGGGCATCAAGGCACATAGTACAATCATCAAAGTGTGAATAGATGTGTTGAATTCAAACACTAAGATGAATCCATCGATCAGGGGACATTGATGTATTCCCAAAACTATCGATGGCGAGAGAACCTACCACTAATCACTACAAGCCTCAAGGTACTCAACCGAATCTAAGTCTCAATTCTGGAATAAATGAGTTGAAGTCAACGGAATGAAACTCGCTGGAAGGAGGGCATTAAGGCATCCCCCATCAACTAGTGCGAGGTAACAACTATGATGAAATATTTGGAATAACTCGGATGAATGGAATGACTCAATAAGGATGGCCGACATGCAATAGTCAAGAGATCTGATGAGTGACCGACTCTGGTTTCAGGACTTCCTTTGAACAAGAGCATGAGTAGATGGATAGACTCAGGCACCATGGATTCAAGATAACCACAACTGTGAAATGCAGGAGGTATAAACAAAGGGCTCCGTAGTGACTAAAATCTTAACCAATCGGTGGAGTGAAACTGAGAAACGAGTACAGCTCCTAAGGTCCTCCTATAGTCTCGACTCATGATGGATGGAGTGGAATGAATGCTCTATTCAAAGGCAACAAAAAAGCTGCCAACAAAAAGAAGTTAATATTCTCCCATTCGACGTTTTGGAATATTTGATTTTTTTTGTTCTTTTTCATATTTGGAAAGCTTGAAAAAGAATAAAATTGCTTATAGTACAACAAGTGAGGGAACGAATGTCAAATAGTGAGAAGACTAGTCCCAAGTAGTGGAACATACCTATGATCAATGCAAGGAAGCATGTGCAGGGTGTGGACACTCACGGGGGTGTTTCCTTAGGGTCAAAAGGTCATCAAATTGCGAAAGGAAAATGTAAGCTCTACAGGGCTCGACAAGGGAAGTGCTCAAGCACTAGGCTAACAATTGAGTAAGCGGGAGCCGACACAAGGCTCAAGCGGCAAGTAGGATGATGCAATGCAATCACAACTTGGTAAAACTAGGGGAGTCCTTATGGGAGATGGCTAGCATAAGACAAAGTAGAGTATGAGTCTTTATCACAAAGTCATGGCGTAGCTACAAAGGACTCCCGATCGTAGGGAGAAACAACAACATGGGCGCCAAAAGGAATAACAAGGTTCTAAATAGGGCACCCATGTTTAGACAAGACCTACCACTAAATAATGACACTTCTATAACAATGTGAAGGTTCCGTGTCAGTTAAAAAGTGGGGTCGCACCTAAGGTTAATGACAAATGGTCAAAGGTCAAATGCATAATGTAGGTGAAAATGACATCTAGCCTATATGACGAGTGTGAAATATACCTTCCGTAGGCGCGAAACGGTAAAAAATTCAACTCTTCTCGGAAAAATCTATTCAAAATAGTGCTCCAAGACATTTCATTAGTTTGAAACAACTTAAAATGGCGAAAACTATAGAAAAGTGGGTTTGTAAAACTATAAATAGTAAAAATAAATTACTATTTACTAATTCATTTTCATTTTCATCCAAATAGTGGTTTTGGTTAGTTTTCACCTCCAAAGTTCAATTGCTGATTCCGAAAGCTGTGGGTATCCATTTCATGAACCGTCTGGAGAAGGTTAGTCATCTCATCCCCCTCTTTCATTTCGTAGCTTTTATTTCAGTTTTCAGTGGTCCAATTTTTTATTGGAAAAGCCCTACTTCTCCACGACGTTATACACGGGCTATAGCTTTGCGGGTCGTGGGTAGGGCCTTCTAGACATGGTCAATGCTTGCGTTGAACGCAGGTAGATGCCTTTGTTTTCTCAATTTCCCGTGGGTATGGCCGTGAGTTTTGTTTTTTAAGTGTTAAAGGATAAAAAATATTTTGTTTCTTCCTCCAGGATGGTTCTGGAGTGGAGGGAAAGAGAGCATGATGTTGTGGTTGAGATGGTTCACCAAGATTTTCCTGCACAGCAAGCACTACAAGCATGTGGCCTATATAAATTCTGGAACATTGGGGGTTTAAGGGCCCAAAACCAATTGCTCCATCGGTTGATAGACTACTGGGATGTAGACTCACAAAACTTCAACATGGATGGTCAAACACTCTCCTTAGAGGTGGATGACATATACTTCATTACAGGGTTATCCCACCGAGGGGAGGTGGCTAGCCTTCAATCTCATACTATTGGTGGTGGGATCACCATTCTGGACTACATAGAGCGGTATTGTTCTCCCAACACCCAAAAGGTGGGGAGTCAGGTACCCATTGGGGCTATAGTTAGCTTCAGTATGAAGATCATAGTGTCCACTCTCGTCAAGATCACAGGTTCAGCAGCTCTACGCTAGGATTCAAGGCCGTTGATGTTCTATGCCTTAGAGTGCATGAGGCCCATAGTATTTGACTGCTGCACAACGTTACTGGCGTCTATGAATACCCAGTTAACGGAGTGCAAGCGTGGGCAGGAAAATAACTTCGGGTATGGCAGTATATTATGCAGCGTTTTCTTTGAGAGAGTTCTGGGGCTTAGTCCGAGGGTTGAAGTCCCTCTGCATACTCTCCGTGACCCAACCCTGACCTGGTGGGAATAGGTTCTTACGTGATAAGGTGGTGGCCAACATGCATCACCATATACAGATGAGTTCTTCCATTGGTGGGATCAGCAGGTCATTGCCATTGACGACTACCCATATGCCGAAATAGAATTCCATGGCAATCGTGACATGCCGCTTCCTCCAGGGGCCGTGTTTGGAGATATTGGTAAGTTACTCTTTTATGTTTTGTATATTTAATTTTTTGGGATTTTTTATTATATATGGAAATGCAAAAATATTTTTGGTGTAGTATCACATATTGAAATTCCACTGTTTGCTCGCAGATGCTGGTCCGCAAAGACCAGAGGGATTCTCGAGACATCGTCGACGAGGTAGGGGTGGAGAGGTAGCTGGCGCTGCAGCGGAGAGCACATTAGAAACCATGCGGGTCAACCTGTCCCACATGATCAACAGGGTACCCATGATAGAGATGGAGCATCTTCCAGAGGCGATGCAATGACATGTTGTGGGAGTACCGAGAACTTGGGTGCGACTACTGCGGTGCATAGCCCAAGCAGTACACTACTACTATCAGACACATCCTGCCGAGGCAGCTAGGCCTCCTCCTAGGGATTATATATCTCAGAGTCTCATATTTTGTATCGATTATGTATATTTTTGAGAGCTACGGGCTCCAGTTTTGTATTGTGACACTACCTTTTTGGACCTGTTATTTATAAAAAAACTATGATTCTCCAGTTCTACTATATGTGTATGTACAAATGTGTGAATGAATGTTTATTTGTGTGCTTCTTTATTGATGTGACAAATGCCAATCTAGGACATAATTAGCATATGCATCATATACATGATTAAAACACCTTGTAACATGAATGTATGTAATGGAAACAAAATGATGCTCCAAGAGTCTTACCCTTAAGAACCTCCGTAGCAATGTAGGATCCCTCACATGATACTCGCCATTCAATTGAGACACAACGAGTTGTGAATCCAGGCGGAGCTCTAAATACTGGATACCATGCCAAATGGCATCCCGAAGTAACTCAACTACAGCACTGTACTCAACCACATTGTTGGATGTAGGACCGAGACAGGCACCTCCCGAGGACACAATCTGATGGTCTGGTGAATAAATAACCCACACAGCAAAGGCGAGTCGCTACGTATGACGACTAGCACCATCCACAAATCCTAAGAACACGAGAGATTCTACTGACATATGTCAACCACACGGAAGCGAATTAGTAGATCTGAAAAAACCAAAATAAATCTAAACTATGTTCAGAAGCAACTATACAATAGTATACAAAAGTATTACCTCGAGCTAGAAGCTCAAGCGTAATATCGCTTTAGGTAGAGCCCATTTCTAGGCTCCTTCAAGGAATTCCCCTCATAATCTTCCAATTCATAGGCTCCTTTTTCAAGGACACGCCTCACTATGTAAGGACCATGCTACATGGGGTTAAACTTGCCTGCCCCCAGGGGTTCCTTAGCTTGGTCATACAAGAGGACCAAGTCACCTTCAACATACTGTCGGGGACGAACAGACCTATCATACTGAACCTTGACACGACATTTGTTTCCATCTATAGCCACGATGACATATCAACGTTGCTCGTCAAGCTGCTCAAGGTGGATCAAACATTGCTCAACCTCCAACGTATCATGCAGGATCTCTATGGATAGTTTTAACGAAGGGATTTCGCATTCAATCGGTAATATAGACTCCACACCATGTACTAGCTGAAATGGTGAGAAACCGGTGGCAGTCTTAACTACGGTTCGATATGCCCACAAAGCAGGATATAAAATAATATGCCAGTTGCTCTTGCTTTGCTGGATGGTATGTTGGAGAATGGTCTTTAAGGATTTATTGACTGCCTCAACTTGACCATTCGCTTGGGGGTAGTAAGAAGATGAATGTTCTTAACGAAACCCAAGCTTGAGTGACAAATCTGCCATCATCTTGTTCTGAAAGTGACTACCAAGGTCAGTGACAATCTCTTTTGGGATACCGAAACGAGCGATAATCTGATTGAACACGAAGTGGGATGCTGTAGAACCATCGGCTTTTACGGTAGGCATGGCCTTAGCCCATTTGGAAAAGTAGTCCATGACCACTATGATATGGTGATGCCCCCCAGCCAAAGTTGGCTTGCAATCCATGAAATCCACCCCCCACTTAGTGAAGGGACCGACGGTGACAACCAAGTGAAGGGGCGCTGGGTGCGAGTGTATATTCCGAGAAAACACCTGGAAAGGGTGACATATCTTCACAGTGTTCATACAATCTTTAAATATTGATGGCCAGAAGTAACTTGCTTGCATGATGCGGTCGGCTGTCGCAAGCCCTGATAAGTGACCACCACATGCCCGATAGTGGTAGTCATTCAGTACTAACTTCGCTTCTTCATGAGTCAAACAACAACGGAGGATAGAGTCCTTTCGTTGACGATAGAAAGTGTTGCCGACGATGACATAATATTTAGCTTGGTGGCTCACACACCGTCGTTCATCCCACGAATAGTGCGAAGGGAACTTCAAAGTTTGGAGATATATGATGATATCCCCATACCAATGGTCCGCTGACGAGATAAGGAATAAATGTTCATCGACAAAGGAATCTTCATGAATGATATCCTCATGAATGATATCCTCATCAATTCATGGAAAATCTAACGCGAGCTCGACGAAAACCAAGGATCTCACTGACTTCGCCAAAGAAAAATCGAGATCAAACTCTTGAAGAATCAAAATCCATTTATTGCACTTCCCCCCTATGAGATGTTGTGATAGCACAAACTGAAATGGATTGATATGTGCTATAACCATGGTTTTCCTAAGCATGATGTAATGTCGTAAATGTTGGACTGCATGGATAGTCGCAAGTGCCAACTTCTCCACATGAGTGTATCTCATCTCAACGTCTGCTAAATTTCGACTAAGATAATAGATACCATTCTCTTGGAGCGCATCGTCTACCTGAACTAAGACCATGCCAATCGCCTCAAGAGATGTGGCCACATAAAGTAGGAAATCTCTAGCAAAGTGGGGTGGACTGAGCAGAGGGGCCGATACCAAATATTTCTTCAAATTGTCAAAAGAATGCTGGGCTCGCTCATCCTATATAAATAGTGTGTCCTTCTTCAACAGACACGCAAAACCTTCGGTAAGACGAGCATAATTCACTACAAATTGTCGTAGAAAAGTGGCTCTCCCTTGGAGGCTCTAAAGTTGAACTATGTTACGTGGGGGAGGCAACCGAAGTATTGCCTCAACCTTAAGAGGATCGACTCTTATACCCTCTTGTGAAACTATGAACCCTAAAAGGCGACCCGTTCTCGCAACAAAGATGCACTTATTGGGATTCAAACAAATCTTGTAACATCGGCATCTTTCGAAAATGAGGCGAAGGTGCTTGGGGTGGTCCACTCTCTTATGAGAATGGCCCGCAAGATCATCCAAGTAAGCCTCCACTATACACTTAAGGTCATGAAATGCATAGGTCATAGCACGTTGAAATGTAGCTTCGACGTTTTTAAGGCTGAAGGGAATTTTTCGGTACGCAAATGTACCCCAAGGACATATGAAATCCATTTTATGTTGGTCCTCGGGCTTTATCTGGATCTGATTATATCTGGAAAAACCGTCCATAAACGAAAAAACTTCGCTTCTCGCACAGTCATCCAAGATTTGATTTATGAATGGTGTAGGAAAGTTGTCTTTCAGACATGCGCGGTTCAGATCTCTAAATTCTGTGCATACACGGATGGTTCCTTGCTTCTTATCTCCAGGAACGGGATTCAACACCCATTCAGTAAGGGGAACCGAGTAGGTGAAACCAAATTTAGGTAGTTTCTCCACCTCTGCCTTGATCGCAGCTGCCTTCCTAGGGTTCACAGCACGAAGTCGTTGGCGAATCGGCTTGGCATTGGGATATGTCTTAATCTCGTGTTCGAAAATACTAGGGTCTATTCCTGGAATCTCCTCATATGACGAGGTGAAAATATCCCAAAATTCCTTGAACAGTTCGTTGTAGATACGGATCTCCTCGGGAGAACAATTAGCACCGACATAAACATTCTCTATCTTCCTGGGTGTGCAAGAGATGTTGATCGGTATAGTTGGGGAGATATTCGCCATATTCCCCTTTGCGTAAATCCCATGTGAATCCAAAGGTTCCATAGGGTGACCAACCTTCTCTACAAGAGTCATCCTAAACTCTTCTTTCTCAATGAGATTGAGGTTAGGGAGGAGATAAGAGCGGTGATGCAAATATTCCCATGGCCTCTCACTACCGCACATGGCCTCAATGATGGCTTCATCCGAAGGAAAAGTACCATCAAGACAATCGTGCGAGCAAGACAAGCCAGCTTCCCATGCCGGAAGCATAATGGGATCTTCCTCCTCTGTCCGTGAAGAGGGCGGATCCAGCTCTACAGTGGCTTGTTGAATTCATGCTATGCAAGCTCAGTTGCAGATAACGGCATAGCCATTCCAATGCATGAAATGTCTCCAAGCGATGTACTCGTGGATGGTACAGTCCATGAATCATTAAAATATGAGGTCTAGAATGGTACATTATTCAATGAGGAGGACGCACTATCGAAAACAGGTCCAATAAAAGAAATTGGTGCAACAAAGTCGAATGTTCCCAACAAGGATGAATACAATCCTACACCAATGTTCCCAGTTTCTGGCTGAGAATCGTTGATCTAGGGAACAACAGTTCCCAGGGATGCTACGGAATTAGAACTAGGGAAGTCTAGCTGATCGATCGTCACGATTCTACCTTCATGAGGAAAGCAAATAACTCTAAATACGGAGGATAAGATCACTTTCATTGCGTAGATCCAATTCCTTCCCAGAAGAAGGTTGTAGTCGATAGGCGCATCAATCACCTCGACTTCAATAGGCACAGATTTCCCACCCAAGTGGAACTCAAGGGAAGGGATAATACCATGTTTCCTAAATGACCGACCATAGAATGTAGTAAGCATAGTCATAGATTTAGATAGGGGAGGAGAGCCAAGAGCTTTCCAGCAATCCAACGACAATACCGAGGTGGAAGCACCTTCGTTAACCACCGTGCGTTTAACAAACTTATCCAAGCACCTTACATGGATTTGAAAAGCAACATGGTAAGGTAAGTGAGGCTGGATGTCAGAAGTGTCGAATTTAATGATGCTAGGGTTGTTCCCATCCCGAAGTCCCAAAGCAGATAAAAGGGCGTGCTGTTGTGAAGGACATTCTTGTAACACCTCAAGAGCCTACATAGGACACGGATTTTGACCCAAATCTTCTACAATAGAGTAGTCCTAGGTGGCTCGAGCATTGGGATTGTGCGCCGAGCACTTAAGAACACCTTTCGGTATCTGCGGCATAGTAGTGGGCTTCTCGATATGCTGTGAAGTGTCAGGAGGATGAGGAGGCTCATTCCCCATATTCGGTTGTGGTGCACCATAATCGCGTTGACGAGTAGCAACACTAACCTGAGATTGGACCATGTTTACGCATATGTAGCCACCGACATGAGAAGAATACGTTGTAGTTTCATTAGTCCCATAGCCAATAGTGGGAGCATTCGAAGCCATATTCTGATGATGTGGAAGGGGATCTTTCAACACAGCTGCGCTTTGTGCAAGATGCTTCGATGCTTCTTCAATTCGAGGACACAAGTGAGTCAGGTGATCCTCCCCACAAAGTTTGCAAGGGAATTTCACTTTATGTCTCGGCTTACAGTCCCCACCAGCATTTCCGCCGTCTCAAGGAGGGTCGGTGTTCTCTTTCCTAGGAGTGTTTCAATTACTTCCATTGTTCGAATTATTCCCACCCTTACGGTTGTTTCTCCCCTTCTTCTTACCACCAGATTGTTGGTTACCTGATGTGTTCGCCGTCTGTATAGAGTGAACATCGGATGACTGGGTAGGAGTGGAAGAGGCGCGAGCCTGTCCGGGTGTGGATTGGCCAATAGACAAATTTTGCATTTGGTTGGTGACCAAATCCACGGGTCGAGTACTTGTAGATCCAATAATGCCTTCGGCATGTGGTCTAGGAACTGGTTTGGGCTCACGTCATGACCACGGTGCATTAGGAATAATATCATATAGGATCCCAGACTGAGCGTAGACTATGTCTAGCTGCTGGACTTTAAGTATAGCTTGTTCCTCATTCGTAATGCCATATATGGAAACCTCTTTCGAAATATATGGAAGCAAAGAATTAAGAAACCATTCCAACAGAAAATATGGAGGAATGTTGGCTTTCACCATCCTCTTCCGTCGACGCCACTATTGAACGTGGTTAGATATGTGCGTGGCCTTGTCTTGGTGGAAGGTAGACAAAATTTTGGTGCTGGTATCGTAATGAAATAGCAGATGAAAATGGTCTAGGAAAACCAAAGCTATCTTGTTGAAACCTCTATAAGTGCCCCTAGGGAACTCGACATACCACTTCGCGGCTGGCCCCGTGAGGGTGCGTTGAAATAGTCTCTGACGAATAGAATCGTGATTTAATGAATTCGAGGAGCACCAAAGGTGAAAAGTCGTAACATGATCACTTGGATCCTCACCATTCTTCCCTTCAAACTTAGGAATTTTTGAAGGGAGTTTGGTAGGGACTGGAGGCCAAGATGGATCGTGACACACCGGATGATTCGTAAGCTTTGAAAGATCGGGTAGGTTCAGACGAGCAAGAAACGGGAGCGGTGGATGTGAAACTAGATTAAAGGCTCCCAAAAGACGCTGACCATGCAGACCTAAGGGATGATATGAACCATGACCATGACCATAGGGCTGATAACCGCCCCCACCTTGACCCGTATATGGGTACGAAGGCATATATGTGTTGTGAGTACCGTGGTGAGGAGGGTTATAATAAGGGCCATAACTGGCTGCATTATAAGAAGGATTGCCACCATACTGATGGGGCATATACGTGCTAGTTGTAGCAGGAGCAGTTGAGTAATGACCACAATTATAGGGTACGTTTCCACCCCCAGCGTTAGGAATGTTCCCACCCCCAACGTTGGGAATGTGTCCACCTCCAGTGTTGGAAATGTGTCCACCTCTAGTTTTGGAAATGTGTCCACTCCCAATGTTGGGAATGTACCCACCCCCAGTGTTGGGAATGTGTCCAACCCTAGTGTAGGGGTATGTTCCCTCCTACCATGTTGGGAATGTACCCACCCCCAGGGTTGGAAATGTGCCCACCCCCAACATGAGGAATGTGCCCACCCCCAGGGTTGGGAATGTGCCCACCCCCAGCATGAGGATAGTTCCTACTCCCAACAATAGGAGGGACATGCTGGTTAGCAGTCGTGGTCGTAGTCACAGGTATATGTGTAGAAACATGCGCATTAGGTTGTGTAATGTGAGCCGTGTTATGTGAAGTATTCCCACTAAAATGAGGGGAATTCCTAGGACGTGTTCCTCCCCCAACAGCCGTAGAAACTGAAGGTACATGACCAGACATAAATTGAAAAGGAGCAATAAAGGTCATGCCTCCTCTGAACGGAGCGGAAGTAGATGTGCCACCCCCAGAGGGGGCAGAAGAAGTTGTACCACCCCCGGAGGGAGTAGAATGGGTGGCATCTCCCCCGGAAGGGACAGTGCCCATAGCTCCAAGGCTAGTATTAGCTTGACTACCCGACGAAGTGGACGTAACAGTTGAATTAAGGATAGGCATACCAAGTGAATAAGGATTAGTGGTAGAAGGGTTCGTGGTGTCATTAAGATCTGGCATCCCATATCGGAATCGCTGTGGGTAAGTATCATAAGATGGATTTGTCTTCGAGGGTGGATATGGCCCAAAATTTGCAAAAGTGACATGTGGGGGTGAACCTTCCCCTCCTAGTTCCCTAGGAGTGGAAGGAACGGGCTGTCCATCGACATCCGCCAATGGAGTCATGGGAATTATTCCCAGTGTGCCAGAGGCAGAAGTCATAAGGTAGTTGTGAATTTCTTCGTAATTATCAAAAGTATCGGAGGGGATCCTCTGGTGTCTCTTATGAAAAGGACGTGCTACCAGGTCAACTGGAAGACCAGCTAAATGACGAGACCGATGGAGAGGTGGATCTCTCTCCATGATAACTCCAAATAAATAGCACACCTCATAACGGCCAACTATCGATCAAAGAGCACACACCTAAGAAAACTACAACCAAATGCACACAAATAGGACTGGCTCAAGGGACCTCCCGACACTACAGCCGGTATGTCTCACCTAGGAGAGGCTTGAGACTCTCAAACTATAACTGGAGGTAACAAAATCAGTTATAAGGGTTCCCAAACTTCACTGTGTGCACAGGGTCAAATCCCTATACAACAGGCAACTATTTTTTCCAACCCCTATCTGACTCAGGATACGTACAATATAACCACTACAAGCACCCTATGCGATACCTAGGTAAAGCAACTAAGGTCACCACAATATAACCAATGCTCAGGGGGACAGTCACAGGTGGGATCCATCGTATGGGAAAGATAGCTAAGCCCAAAACTCAAGAGGGTCAAATCCCCCAAGTGTCCCCATACATGAACAAATCCTGGAAATATATCCCACGTTCAACCAGTATTGGAGGGCTATCTCCACAACCAGCCTCCCGTGACCTCGTGCTTAACTCTGGTTTGAGTAGAGCTTCCTGAGAACACTGATGTATATCATGGGTTTCACCACTCCCTGGTAAGACACATAATGTTGGTTCAATAGTCTTGGATTGTTAACTCACAACAATCTATTCCAAGACTCTAAACCTAAGCTAGTTGGTGCACCCTATAAAATAAAAATCGTTTCTAATCAATTTTAAGATTAAGCGTTGATTTTAATGGTGTAATTACTCAAAGGATATGGTCATGAAACTGATGATGTATAAGACTCAATGTTATGCACAACCGAAAAACACTAGACTCATCTAATCAATAACAAAACATGCCACTAATATGAAAATCAATCCAACGGTTTAAAATAAAATGCAATCTCTTTAATGTGTCAATGCTCAAGCAAGTCCTAAATGAAATCACAAGCACTTAGATGCAAAATGCAGTACATAAATAAAATATTTTTGTATTTTCTCTTATAAATGCAAGGAAAATGAAAAACAATGTTTTTGTATTTTTTCAATATAATGAAATGAAAAAATGCAAGCAAAATCTAACTATTTAGTAAAGAAATGCGGAGCATATAAAACAGACAACCCAGCAAGACCCAAACATTAAGATTCAGCCAAGCTAATGAGCTATAAAATAAGAAATTCTGAAAAATCTAAAAGCTCAAAAACTAATAGAAAGAGGATTTTCTGGTCACAAATAAGGCATGGGAACAGTGAGGGATTTTCTATTGGTTTTTACCATTTTACTTGGTGTCCGCGGGCTATAGTGGAACAACCTGCCTGTACGCTGGCTATAGTGGAACAACTAGCGGACAGGAACAAAAATAGGGATTTGTGTGTTCCTAGAGCGAAAATGATATGTAATATCCTGGGCAAGAACTGACCCAGATATTAACTCCACTTTTAAAACTATTACAATTTTCCCTAGTAAAATTTTCTATTCATTCCTTCGAACCGGGTAGGAGGTAAGTGAGGGGTATTGATGTGAGGATTGAGGATGGTGGGATGGATATTAAATTATGTAAAATGTATGAGTTTAGGTGTAGAAGCAGACCAAGGTGGACAAATCAGATTGCCTTATGCACAAGGTACCAACACCATTCACTTTTCAGCATAGAACAAGTCCATGCCTACTTCGAGGCTTCCTGGGTGTCTGGCATATGCATACAGGACAGGGAGGGGTCACTGGGAGTTAATAACAGAGTTTATATCAGTCACATATATGCTGGATAAGTTCAGTAAGGTAAATTTGTAGACTTATGAAGATATGGGAAGAATTTGGGTTTCTGGGCTCTCCCGGGATTGTTGAGCTAGTAATTTTCTTATATTTACAAAATGAGGCTACAATTATTCAAATTCTAGTTTTGTGGACTGAGATGGTTAATATAACATGTTATTAACCTACTTCAAAAGATGGGAGGTCAAATGGATGCACAGATTGCATTTTACAGTAAATTCAGTAAAACTAGTCTAGAAAAAAACACCCAAGTAGCTAGTCTTGCATTGTAATTCATCTAACTGCTCCAAAACTTCAAATAATATGTTCTGCTATTATATAATGCTTTGATAAAGGATATTCAACACATATAAGTCAAAATATGGGTTCATAACACTTTCTTTCTCATTATTAGATTTCCTTCCAAAGTACATGCCTCATAGGCTAGATTTTCATTACAATAGTGGGAGAAATGGAGAGAAGAATGAGAATATTATTGTGGATATTCTCCCGAGCTATGATCAAGTCACCTACAGGTCATGTGACTGTCATTGGCTGCATACTAAACTTCTGGGCTTGATTGGGGTGCATTCACTGAGCCAACCCTCTCCTTCAGGGAAAGCTCCTCTAGATTTAGCTGTGAATGGGAGAAGAATGTAAGAAGAGAGTGAGGATCATATATGAATCTGATATATGGACATATAACTCTCTGATATGCTGCAAATCATGGCATACTGAACTTCCTAGATATTTTGGGCGCAATTCCTGAGAACTAGCTCCTCCTTCTGGTTATTTTCCTTCAAATCTAACTGCTAATCCACTATAGAATTGTCCTCCTCTTCAAGCTGACTATAGATATTCATGGCTGGAATTATATGAATGTTATTGGCTGAAATAACATATCCTGGACTTGCATAACACTCTTATATAACTTATAGAGTCTTGGGGCACATCACCCAAGAGAAATGGTTGAGGCACATCACTCAACTAGAGAAGCATCAGAGCTCTCATGAGAAAACATAAATGATCAAAAGTTGTCAAATAGAGTTAGTTGGATTCTTTTATAAACTTCTGATGACCCGCTGAGCAAGTTCTTGGCTTGGTGACCTGTGAGAGTAGGTTACCCACTTTCCCATTCTACTCCAAAGCCATGAGGGCGCCTTTCTTGTGGAGAATAGCAACTTCTGAGCTTTCAAAACTTTCTTTCCTTCACCTCCTTCACTGAATTTGGGCAAGTGCGCTTTAGGTAGCTTTTCTGGTTGTTTCTATTTTCTTTCAGAAAGATTTTCTGAATCTTTCCACTTTCTTTACTTTCCTCTTTCCTACTTTTGTCTGATTTTGCTAGCTTTTGTCAATTTCCTTTCTGGGTTCATCTTGCCAACTTGTCTCCACTAGATTCCTTAGCTTTTTTGAGACTTTACCACTTAGGAAAGTTTGGCTCACTTACCAATTCGAATTTCCTAGCCAAGTCATCAACCACTTGGCACATTTATTAGCAATAAACATTTAAATGGAAATAATACAACTCAAAAATAATTTAACTTAGCAATTAATTAATTATCTAGTAATTAATTAATTGTTATGGTGTAATGCCTCAAAATTTCCCCAATTAATTAATTTCTCAATTATTCAATCAATTGGACTTAGTCATGGGGTTAATAACTGCATGTGGGGCCCTCCTTGTCCATTTAATTCCCAAATACAACCTTAGGCATCTTCCATAAGGTAGTTTCCATACTTGCTCATTAATTAAATAATTATTGCCTAGGTGACTTAGACCAAAATTACCCCATGGACCATGGAAAAATATGGGGACATGACATGATAGATCTGAGTCAATAAAATGGATCCTGAAGGCCAAAGAATGCTGATGCTCACAAGGTGGAAAATCACGCTGTAACAACCAGTGAACATTTGAGTGGAGAATAACAGTTCAGGAGCTACAATGCCCCCCCTAGTGTTTCCCCCCCAAATCCATGCTTGGATCATTTTTCTCCAAGGTTTCCAATGCCAATGTGCTTGGTTTAATAATATCCATCAAGATCCTTGAACCTTGCTCTTTTTGTGGAGAATACACTTGTTAAAAAAAAATCCAATTGTCTTGACCTGCAAATTTGCAAGTATGCATTTTTTTTATAAATTTATGCTTTTCAAAGTATAATACCAATTATCCTCGATCACAATTTAGATAATTTAATACTCAATTTTTTTTTGGAAGATAAATCATGACCTTATTTTTCAAACCCTTCTTGTCCATATTGTCCATAAGTTTGGTAATTATTTGTGGATTCTCCATCACCCTCAATGCCTTCATTGGATATTATAATTTTATTTGACAAATAAGTTTCCTCTATTATATGTAAATCTAGTAAAAAAAGAATTTGAAAAATTTATTGAACATAACCGAACAAAAAAATAAAATACAATGAATAAGACAATTGAAAACGTAAATAATACAAGTACCTTGCTTTATAGCCAATTTATGATAGAAACTATTCTTAAACAGTTCTTGTTGTATTTTCACCACGACATAAATAATTATTATTTTTGGTGACCTGGTCAATGAACGAAGACAAGTTTAAACTTGAAGATAATGTTTAATTTAGTAAGCTCATAACATATTCAGAAATTTGCGAGCATTGATTGATAAGATTAAAAACTTTATATTTAACACTCTTCACTAGAAGTATTTCCCTTTCCCGAGCAAGATAGCCTACCACAGTGTATCCATTTCTCCCTTGATTTCACAACTTAATGAATGAAGGGAGTTTCTATAAATTCTTTGTTTGAATTTTTTTGCTATTTGCATAATTTGCTGATAATATTTTGAGGAGCATCTTTGTGTAATAGGCAAGCTGTCAGATGACAATATCTTGATTAGACTGGTTGATATTTATCATTTTCAATGATTTTTTTCTACACTAAAATAGTATGTTGTCCATCCTAGAATATATAAAACTTCAATGTAGGAAAATTAATTTCTTCTTCATTTCTAGGAACATATCCCTCCCCGGTCACAGTATCGAAAGGAAAAAGAATAGCATCTCTCAATGTTGTAAAAATTGAGACAAGGGATAAAACCATCTTTGCCACAACGTCATCATCAAATTTTTGATATTGCACTTTTGGAGGCACTAAATCAAATCTTGTTACATCAATAGAAAAAACTTTTTCATTGAATAAAAGTAATCATTTTTTTCTTGTTGAAAGTATTTTGAGATATAGAAACTCTTACTGGATTTCTGCAGCATCACCTTAGATGGACTTGATTTGAGTGCCTTGAAATAATATTTTCTCACATGTTTTTCAAGTTTCTTGATAAAGGATATTTGAAGGTACAAAAGAATTTTTTCATGAGAAACATTTGACATATTTTTTTACATATTCATGTAATGCAATACAGATGATGTCTTCCCTGCCAAAACCATTTATTCAATACTAATAGAATTCCTTTCTTCAAATATGTCGTGGTATTTATTCTGGACTGATTACATCCATCATACAAGGAAAAAATCCATCCTTGCTTCTAGCACAGGAAACCAGATCCATTCCTATTCCACTTTTCATTAGATCTGGTTGAAAATTAAAAACTTGAAGATCAAACTGAAGGAGGAAACACGTATCTAGTTTGATAACTTCAATTTGAACACATAATAAATCTTCAGTAATGGCATTTGCAGATGTCAATACTCCAGTAGGAGTCGACACTCCTTCCTCATTAGAGCGGAAGAGATATAAATCCATGTACAAATTAGATGGTTCATGCATCTCAACATACCATGAACCTATGAATATACCAATGTTGTGATTTTGTGTAATTTCAAGAAACGAAATTTCTTTGAATTAAGTAGTGGTCATGAATAAAGATATATTTGACCTACAGTAAAGTAAACATTTGATGGTCAATGTAATAATCTACATACAATGTTTATAGTTTTCAAATAGTTTCTAACTATTAGATGTTCTGATGAAAATGTTGATGCGAATGATCGATGGAGAAGGCACAATTGTGACCTTTCGTAGATTCAATATTATTTATATCTTGATCATAAAGGAAGGGATGGCCAATGATTCTTATGTTCACTATATTCTATATATTTGAAATAAAAGAAGGGCCGGCCAACTATTCCTAGGTTAAATACTCTTTATATTTATATCAAAGAGGAAGGGGTAGCCGATCCTTCTTGTGTCAACTATTCTTGATATTTTCATAATATGTTTGTTCCTTATTGTATTCACAATCTTGGATATATCTACAGTATAGGAAGAGTGGTTAGGCCTTTCACAGGTTTAATATTCTTTATTTTTCTATCATAGAGGAAGGGGTGGCCGAACCTTATTGTGTTCACCATCTTCGACATATAAAATACAAGAAGGATCGACCGACCCTTTTTAGATTCAATATTATTTATATTTCTATAATAAAGAAAGAGGTGTCCGACCCTTCTTGTGACAACGATTCTTGATATTTCCATAATACTAGAAGGGTAGTCCATTGCTTCATTTTTTCACTATCCTTGATGTGTATAAAATATAGGAAGGGTTAGCTGACCCTTTCTAGGTTCAATATTTTTTTATATTTCTATCATAATGGAAGGATAGGATGACCCTTATTATGTTAGGTATCCTCGATATATATAAATTACATGATCATCCTGTCGGCACTTCCTAGGTTTTATATTCCTTATATTTATATAATAAAGAAAGAGGTGGCTAGCTCTTCTTCTGAATTCACTATTCTCAATATTTTATCTTACAGTAAGGGACAACCATTCATTCTTATGTTCACTATTCTCGATATATCTACAATATAGAGGGGTCAGCTGACCCTTTGTAGGTTCATTATTCTTTATATTTCTATCATACAAAAAGGGGCATCCGACCCTTCTTGCATTCTCAATCCTTGATATATTTAAAATACAAGAAGGTTCATTCGACCCTTCTTAGTTTCAATATTATTTATAGTTCTATCCTAAAGGATCGAGTGGTCAACTCTTCTTGTGTTGAATAAAATTCTTGATATTTCTATAATACTGGAAGGGGCTGTTGTTCCTTCTTGTGTTCATTATTCTCGATATATCTACAATACAAGAGGGTTCGGATGACCCTTTGTACATTCAATATTATTTATATTTCCATCATAAAGGAAGGGGAATCCAACCCTTTTTTTGTTCACTATAATTCTTGATATTTCTAAAATAGAGGAATTGATAGTTGTGCCTTCTTTTGTTCACAATTCTCGATATATCTACAATACATGAAGCATCGACCGACCTTTCGTAGGCTCCATATTCTTTGTATTTCTATAAATAAGGAAGGGGCCAACCCTTTTTGTGTTCACTGTTCTTTATATTTACATCGTAAGGGAGGGGTCAACTGATCCTTCTTATGTTCAATATTCTTGACATTTCTATAATATAGGAAGGTACAACAGACCATTCTTGTACCATAGAAATAACTAGAATAGTGATCGCAACTATTGGGCCTAGGAAAGTTTCAGCGTGGTTTGGTAACTGGTTTTGATATGAATTGAGACAAGAAGAAGTTCTTCGTGAAAGTAGGATTGACGATGACAAAGCGGTCGAAGAATAAGGAGAGACGGACATTTGAACTCATCAACAATGGAGTTAGTTGAGAGTAGTTACAATTTTGTGTCCACTTACATTAATGAATCTAAGTAGTGGGAGTGGGGATGGCTATGAATAAATACTATATATATGTAGTGGGTTGGGAAATTTTGGGTTGACTAGAGGGAAAAAGATAGCATATAGTTTTGGCATATGTACTGAAGAAAGCCCGTTTTTGAAAAAAGGAAATGTTGTTTTAATTTTGATGTATAAGTGAGTTGGAAGGGAGGTTGTAGTGATATGCAAGCTTAGTGCGTAGATCGACTGTTGTAATGAGGAGAGAAAGTTTGTTGGTTGTGTGCACATACATGAAGTGATAATTTTGTTGCAACTCGTGAAAAAGAATAGCGTTTCTGTGGTTTTCCCCATCTTGGGTTTCCATGTAATTCCTAGTGTTTATGTGTGCGGATGATTGATGTGTGTTAATTTAATTTTATGTTTCCATGCATTATAATGATATAATGATGTTGATTTGATCATACATGAGGATTAATTTAGCTGTTGCGAATCTAATACATGAACTTGATGGTTTTGATAAATTTTATTTATAAGGATTGTGAGAAATATTGGTTATTCTGGCAAAGCTATAAAATGTTATCTCTTGTAAATTTTGGTCATTCCCATTCGCTACTGTAGAAACTTGGTTCCTACAGTTCTATTGTTGCAGCAACATCCCCCCCCCAAAAAAATTTGTACATATTGGGGCTACTCCTTATATTTTTAGAAAGGATGCCTTAAGAGGACATTTCCATCTTTTAACTTTGTTTTTCAACAGAAAATCTTGCCATGAACGTTTCCAAGTTTCCTTCCAAAGACAAAATTCCTGGAAGATTCCCGAAGATGCGGAGATTTTCAGACTTATTCCCCGCAGTTGCGGAAGTTTTCGAGCCTAAAACTTAGAAATTATCATTGAAAAGCTGCGGCGGAGGAATTCGAGAAAGCCCCGCAGTTGCGGAAGGATTCGGGTTTTCCTCCCGAAACGACAGAAGCCATTTGTATGAGCTTCCCGAAAAGGGACTTAGAAACTTTTTGAAAATTTGCGGAATGATTGAAGGAAGCCCCGTGGAACCATTCAACTTTTTCTCCTGAAACAGTGGGAACCGTTTGCATAAGTCTCCCGAAAAGATTTAGAAATTATTGTTTAAAAAAATTACGGAAGCTATTGACGAACTCCTTCGGAAATGGAAGAAGAATTCAAGAAAGCCTTCCGCAACTGCGGAATCCTTTGCGTTATCTTTACACAACCCCGGCGAGAAAAGTTTGCGGAACCGTTTAGTTTATCTTTCTGAAATTGCGGGAGTCTTTTGCGGAAACCTTCACCATATTTTCTCAAAACCACGCCGAGACTTAGAAAACTTTCAAGTTGCGGGAGCCTCTTGTGGAAGCATCCGCGGAAGCCTTCTGAGACTGCGGAAGCTATTTGCGAAAGCCTTCCGCAATTTCGGAAGCTTTCACGTTATCGTCCCGAAAGCCCGCCAAAAGACGTAGACGTTCACATTGCGGAAGCCGTTCGCCAATAACTTCCGAAACGGTGGGGAACCTTCGCGGCATGGTTCTGCAATGGTGGAAGCGATCGGCTTATCTCTTGTTGAAAAACTGCGGAAGGATTCATCAATCGCTCCTGAAACGTCGAAGGAGTTCAACATAATCTTCCGAAATGGCGGGTGAAATCCACGAGTTCATCCCGTAGATGGCGGTCGCGCATGGACACCGAGACGGTTCGATATGACCTCAATGTACAAGTATTTAAAGCTCGTTTTAAATGCGCCACCCACCACATTAAACGCCGCTTGTGCCCAATTCGTTTAAATAAACGATTGGGGTTGGACCGATTACATTGTGATTTTTTCGGTTAACTAACACCATTGGAGACCTCGCCGTGCCAGACAGCTCAGCTCGTCCGTCCACGTCCGCGTCCACATCATTCAGCCGCCTTCGCGTTGCCAGGTAGGATTTCTAACCGTTAATCTTGTCTTATTTACACGTTAGATTACCTTTCCGTTTTCTATTTTTTCTAAGACGTGGATGATAGGCACCGGTTGCAATTTTTGTTATTTCATCCTTAAAACCACCGAGGCCCCATGGGTTTCTCGTTCCACCAGCTGAAAAAACCAAAACTATATCCACCCAAACTTTTTCATCGGCCATACTCCCGGCGTCGTTCAAGTTTCCCAACCTACCATAGAACGCCTCGTCAAGTGCCATAAATAACCATGGCAGTCGAAGCCCTCGCCTGTTCCTAAATATGGAAAGCGGCCCCTTATTCACCTGTTCGTAAGTGGGGAAAGCAGCCCCTTATTCCGTCATAGGGTTCTTCACCCCTAGACTCACCCGCCACTAGCCATTAAAAGCACAATGACGAAGGATACCATCTCTCCTAGAGTCAGACCGAGAGAAGGTTGTTGCCTCTACGTATACTTACCCTGTCGGGAACTTTCTAAGCTGCGTCCCCTTAAGATAGCCAAATATCAGAACTATGTTTCCTGCTTAGAAATGTGTATTTTGCTTCCCAACATGCAGTTTCACGATTTATTTATATAGCTCATTAGCATGTTAAATGGGTGCTGCTCTTTGTTAAAATCTCACAGTATGTTGCACATTTGTATAATGACTTGTATGTGGTTGCTATCAGGGATAAGTCAAAATGCCAAAAGGTGGTAGGAAGAAGGCTAAAATGACGAAAAAACAGCTAGCACTACTTAGAACTGAGACTACATTCCAAGACACCAGGTGCAGCACCGGTATTCCTCCTGAAATCCGATGGGGTAACATCTATAGGATGATACGAGACCAAGATATCCCGGATATGTTGCTAGAAGAAGCACAAATTTATCTCAATATCAGGACTTCAGGCACAGCAAGGGCTTCTACTCGCCCTGAACTGTTCCCATGTTCTGATGTAATCGGGTGGATACTCCAACACACCAATATGGAAACAAGAGTAATTCATGATAGCGGGAAGATAGCCATTGCCTCATTTCACCCAGCATACCTGGCCGCAGCCTATAAATTTCCCCGCACCCAGCAAGCTCTGACTGATGAATGGTTGGGCCAGATGAACAACATTGAAATGGCCAAAATTTACTGGTCGCAGGTAAGCATTTAAGAAAGAAAGGTAATGACGAATATGATGTCCAGAATTTAAGACCTCCTTTCAGGTTGATCACCTTGATGTTGTGCAGAATCTTCGGCATGCCCGATGGCACCGTGTACAAGATTCAGTGGGTTCCCATCATCAACTTCGTGGCATTTAAAGGAACTGTGTTTGACTGGGCCACTCTCCTGTCAGACAGTTTGGCCTCAATGGTAGTTACTGCAAGAGAAGGACTGGCCTTAAAGAAGGTAGAATTCTACATGTCCTCATATCTTATTTATTCTGTTTTGGCCAAGTTATCTTTTCCCAAATTGGGCTGCACATGGGATAAGGATAACACCCCGGTTTATATCTCTTTCAGGATGTTGTGGGCTCAGAATTACAAACCCAGCTATAAGCTCATCTGTGAGGGGTTCATCATGCCCCTATATGACCAGATATTCAAGGAAGAGCCCAACTGTCTGTCAGAGAATTCCATGGAAGTCCTTGAAAGTTATGGAGATTTTTATTTTTCAGAGCAAGGCACCTATCTCAGAATGTTTGGAGGGACTAAAGCTCCATATATTTTACCAAGATACGCTACAGATTATGTGGTCCTTAAGGAGGCGGTGAGACAAATTTTCCTAGATGGAATTGGAGCAGTGCTCAACAAATAGCATAAGGCTTCTTTCCCGCCTTTGCCCTTCTGCGTAGGAACATACAAATTCTCAGGGGTTGCCTCAGCCGAGGAGTTTGTTCATGAGCTAAAATCCTTCCACTTCGGTGAGGTAATCTTCCATAGGAATGACAGAAAGGGAAAAGTTGCCGAGCATTCTAAGGAAATTTATGCTCATTTTGAGTACTCTCACTATCATGATTCTGAGGAGGAGGCATTCAGGGGCATCAGCAACATGGATGAGCTGCGAATCTGTCGCCAAGGCACTGGAGTAAGCTCTAGCTCTTCCAAGGCCTAGAAGACCGACCAGCAAAAAGGCAAAGAAGTAGATGAGGCCCGACCTCAGGAAGAGCTCAGATTAAAAGAGGAAGCAAGGTTACTACAAGAAGTTGAAGAAGCCATATTGCAGCAGGAAGCTGAAGTGGCGAGAATGCAGCAAGAAATTGAAAGTGAGAGACTGCGGAAAGAGGCTGAGGAATCCCAGCAGTAGAAGGAGGCTGAAGATGAAAGGCAACAGAAAGAAAATGAAGATCAGCCACAAGTTGAAGGAGAAGAGAGAAGACAGCAAGCTGAGGTAGGGCGAAAAGCGGAAGATGAACTTAAAGCAGGTGAAGATGCCCAAGCAGGTGGATCCGATGTCCTGGATATGGAAATAGACGCTCCTCAAGCAAGTGTCTCTGGCATTCAAAACATGGAGGCAGACGCATCACAGGCAGGTGGCTCTGGTACCCAAAATGTGGGAACAGATCCAGCTCAGGTAGTCCAGACCCCACTAGCTGAAGTAGAAATAGACATTATAGACCTCCCAATTGTCCCGTACACTCCATCAGAAGAACATACGGTGTCCAGGTGGGATGAATTTGTCTATGATAAGAAAAGGAAAGCAATGGTCCTTAAATCGGAAGAGAGGATCCAAAGACTCTTCCAGGAGGATATCATTACCCACCGGGAGATCACTGTAATGCGGAATACAAATAAGGAGAGCTCGTATGCTACAACATACTGTGGCTAATGAGCAAGCCTACAGGGATCTTGTGGTGAACAAGTATAATCGCCTGTCTGTCGAGCATAAAGAGCTATCAGACAAGTATAACCAACTGGAGGAAGAAAAGGAACAACTATCAGTCCTGATGATGATTGTGGAGGCAGAAAGGAACGATGCAGGAGCCAGAGTGTCCCAGCTAGAAGAAGACAAGCTGGCATTAGCTGAGCAATTAGAGAAAGCTGAGGGCAGAACGATGGACATGTCTCCTTTCCATGAGCTGTCCTGCAGCATCCTGAAGCAAATGCATGACACTCAGGAGCTAATCACTAACGAAATTTGCACACTCAAGGCCATGGTGATCAGATTAAAAGAAGTTAATACAGAATCCCATAGGCTTAAAGCTAAACATACTCGGGTTAAGGAAAATATCCTGAGCCAGATAGAATGGAGAGAAGGAAAGGCAGATTTCCCCACGCATCTCCCATTCAAATCTGTGGAGGGTTTTAATGAAGACATAGCCCTTTTGGAATTATGCAGAAATTGTGGCAGTAAGCTAATGGCTAGCATACAAGGGACAATGGATAGGATTAACGGTCTGTATCAAAGAATCCAGGGAGTGCATGACAAGTGCAAATTGAGTTTCCCGCAATCCCTTGATGATTTCCCGGGCAAAGAATAACGTTTGTCTGAGCTGAAGGAAGAGTTGGGCACCCAAAATGAATATGTGAAGAAGATTGATGTCCTAGCCATTGATGACTTCCAACATTATATCGGAATGTCATCAATCCATATCCATTTTCTTAAATAAGTGCATCAAGCTGCAGTAACAGAAATTCAAGGCATGGGAGCAGAGATTAGAAAAAATGTAACTTCTCAGAAAATCTTGCTCCCTGCTTCCGCAAATGTAGTCATAAGGGACACTGGTGTATGGTATAGCTACATTGCAGAAGAGGGGAAGAAAGCAGAAATAGCAACTGTGACAAGAAACCCAGACTCTTCTCTCCCAGCAGCACCAGCTATGGCAGCTAGCTCGATTCCCTCTCTCTCAGCAGTGGCAGAAATTCCAGTTGGTTCAAGTGCCTCTCTTCAAGCAGCATCAGCAGCATCAGCCAGTTTGAGCGACTCTCTTCCATCTAAATCACATGTACAGGAGTGAAAGTGTTGATGTTAGAGCATTATTTCTGATATTTTGTTTTTTTGGGCCTGCATATGTATGAGACGTAGAGTTAGAGGACAACTGTCCTTTTTCTTTTAAAATAATTTCTGTAAAGAAAAGGGAGTCACTTTTTTGTCTGTTATAGAAGGAAATTTCTGTAGATGACAAGTGTAAAAGGCCAGGTGGTATCCCAAAGGGCATTTTTTGTAACTATAAATAGAATTTAGGAATTAATGAACAGGACTTTTGGCAGGGAATTATTTTCTAGACTTGTACGAGCTACCTTGCACATGTTTTAAGAAAATAAAATCTTCTAATAAGAGCCTGGAGAGGACGTTTTGCATGGGAATGAAGAATGGATGTATATTGGATTATTCTGGTGACTTCCATACTTTACTGTGAGATCTTTCTTGTTGTCTAAATTATTTCTTTGTAACAAATGATTTTACTCCCTTCTGTGCAAACGAATTCTCTGTTTCATGAGTAATGAATGTGTTTTATATTAAATTAGAAGCTATCTTCTGATATCTTTTATCTTTGCTGTAGCTTTCTCTTCCAGATTTAATGGCTGCTTGTTCTTTCTTCAAGATAACTGTTACAGGTCATTGCTCATGCTTTAAATTCGCTCCTTGCAGGGATAGTTAGATTTATTTCAGTCTTAAACTTAGATCTGTTTTTTAGTCTTGCATTTAGATTAAATTTAGACTAGGCACTTGCATATCATTATAAAACATAAAATTCAAAAAGAAAGGTGGATCGGGCCATAACCGGTATAGTTGGAATAAAAATCCAAACCCACAGTTGCCGGAACCACTAACCGGACGGATTCCCTATATCAAACAAAAGATAATCTAATTGGGAGAATCTATCGGGGAGAATACCTTCCTGATTGATGCTACCATATCCGAGGCATCAACATTTTTTGGCGCTAGAAGGAGGGCCTGAAAGTGCATGGCTGATAGAGGAAAATCTCCCACTGTCATAAATGTCACTGAAAACCCACTTAAAGAAAGCATTTCAAACAGCCCAGATCTTGAATAATTAAATCAAGAACGCCTCATTTCTGATCCTGAGCCTCAAGAAGCTTTATACGCTATCCCTTTTACAGAAATAGAGGATTTGATAAGGCATACGCGATCCTACGTTAGGTAGCTAGGTGGTTTAAATGCTGTAAATTTTCTCCCTTGGAAAAGTACCCCTAGAAAAGAGCCACAATATACCCAAGATTCGATTCTTGTTCAAAGTTTTGAAGAACTTGTGAATTTAACTTTGGAAGAAATTTCAGACCCTCTGAACAAGGCAGATCTTGAAAACTCAGAAAATATTTCAGATCAAGAAAACCTTGAAGAACTTATCACTCCAAAGGATACTCCACAGAATTCACCTTACAATTCCCCGCCAAGTTCTCCACATTTGAACATTGTTGTACCTGCTTGGAGAGCAAGGGGAGCGCTGAATTTAGCTAGGCCATTCCATAATCTTCCAAAAAATCCAGAAAAGGTCTTGCCTAAGTTCGACCCAAGGAAAGCCATTTCAGCAGAAGATCACCTCAAGAGTTTCTACTTAGCTATAAATCTTTTGAACGTACAACATGAAGATGTAGTCTGCAGGCTGTTTCCGTACACATTCAAGCCAAAAGTATCATCCTGGTACTTTAGCCTCCAACCCAGCTCGATCTCTAGTTGGGATGAATTCGAAAACTGCTTTTTAAAGAAATACATAAACCAAAAGACTGTGGCTACGCTTATGAAAGAACTCTTATCCATGAGAATGGAAAAGAAAGAAAAGGTTCAAGATTTTACTCAAAGATTCACAACGCTTTTAAATAATTTCAGTGAAGCTAATAAACCAGCGGAGGAATCTCTGATTGAATACTATACAACCGCTCTTGAAGGGCCCATAGCAATGTTTGTAAAAAGGTCCAAGAAAACTACCCTGATAGAGAACTTCGAAGAAGCTAGAAAGGTAGAAGAAGAAGCTGATAGCATTGCTAAACATGCCTTAGATGCAGAACCAAAACCAACAGCCGGTAAAAAGACCTTGCTGCTCACTAGAGGTAAAGAAGAACCATCTACAGACATGGAAAATGTAGTCAAGATGATGCAGAAATTATCCAATAAAATTGTAGATCTCGATAAAGACAAGGCTGCTAGCACATCTAGGAAAACTTTCAAGCCATTTTATAAATGGAGGGAAGACGGTGATCAAACTCATCCACCAATGAATACTTCTCCTGTTTTGAACCTAAATGAAATCGGGATGGAAAATTTCTGCACTTTTCATCAAGAACTGCATTCGGAAAAGAGCTACCCGCAATGGATTAATTCCATGAGCTTAGTCATGAACCAAATGCTGGATTCACAGATCCCAGACCAAGATGATTCTCCAGAGGAATCGAGCCCTGAATTAGAGGAACCGACCCCAGACACTACTATGGTGCTATGGGATTGGGTACCTATGACTGAGTTAGCAGAAGAGGATCCCATAGAAAGCTCTCACTCAACCGTAAACGTTGCTACTCTCAGCAAAGGCCCTATTGCTGATCCTGTGCCAAGCACAGCTCCGCATAAGCCTAAAGTTTCAAAAGAACTGCCTAGGAGGCATATAACAATTATCCCACCACAGCCCAAAGTTAGCCAAACAACGACCAAGCAGTCAAACGCTGACACCATAGTTCAGCCACCTAAGGTCACAACGAGCAAAACAGATCAGCCAGCCCGAATTGGGAACGAATCTGACATAGGATACAATATTATTGAAGATATCAAGAAGGTCAAAGCAAATGTGTCAATATTTGACATGTGCAGCTTGCCCCATCAACGAGACAAACTGCTGCATGTTCTACAACCCCACACCAGCACTCCATTAATGGACTCTCAAGACAATCCCGAAATTAATGAGGCTAGCATCGGTGGGAAATCTAAATCTCAAACATTGCCTTTCCTATTAACCTTTTAAATTTTCAATCACAATGTTCACAACTGTTTGGTAGATTCTGGGGCATATTCAAATGTCATGCCACTATCCATTTGTAAAAAAATTAATGGGCAGCCTGTGCCATCTCCAGCCCAAATTATCCAATTAGATAGGACTGTTGTCAAAGTAATTGGGGAGATGAAAGATGTTCTCATTAGACTATCAGCCGACCCTAGAGTCTGTCAATTCATTGACATAATGGTGGTTGATATTTCTAAAGCCTATGGGCTGATTTTAAGTAGGGACTGGTCTACCAAGCTGAGTGGCTACTTTGCTACTGATTGGTCTCATATGTGGTTGCCTTATCAGAATAGGCAGAATCAGATTAAAGTCTTGAGAGAACCACATATGAAGCAAAACGTAACTCAGTTAGAAGAAAAAAATGAGGCTATAGCTTTCTCATCCTCGGTTCTGGGGAATTATTTCTTAGAAATGGATCCGGGTAATTATCAGTCTGAAGACATTAGCCATGAATCAGATAAACAATCCGATCTCCTTTATTTCTCTTGGACTGATGTTGTTAATTGTAACATAGTTAGTTTAGTTACTGATTTAAATCGCAGAGAGACTAACTTAGTTGAATCTAAAGATATTTTCTGGACATTATACTTTGATGCTTCTAAAACTCTGGAAGGATCCGGAGCCGGTTTTGTTCTAATGGATCCAAAAGGAAACAAGTATTTTTTTTCCTGTAGATTAGAATTTGATTGTACTAATAACACCGCTGAATATGAAGCTTTAGTGCATGGATTAAAGAAGGCCATTGATTTAAATGTTAAGTACCTAAAGGTCTTTGGTGACTCTGAGATAGTTGTAAGACAGGTAAGGGACACCATTCATTGTCTCTCACCTCATTTGAAGGGTTATCAGGCTGAGGTATGGGATTTAATTATGCATTTTGACGCTTTCAATATAAAATCTATTCCTAGATTGCAAAATTCTGCAGCTGATTTGTTAGCAACATCTGCTTCTAGATTGGTGCCGTCAAATAACAAATGCTCAATTGAATTGATTTTCAGGCCTTCCGTTCCCGATAACATCACAAACTTTAGAGTCTTCGATGATGATGAACAAATTATCAGCTTTCTAACAAACGAAGATAGCTTCCAAGGAGCTGCGATAGATGAAGAGGAACATGATGCTGATTTGATGAGGAAGGATGAGGAGAAAGGAAATTTCATCCCCAAAGGGGTAAGGTCCCTTGAAATGTTGTTCGATCTTCAAAATAAGTTCAAAAGGCCGGCTAATACCAAAACTAACAGCTCATCAATGCAACATGAGTTAGTTAATTTGGGTACCGAGGCAGAACCAAAATTTGTCAACCTTGGAAAATGTTGTTCATCAGGAGAAAGAAATAGGTTCATCAAATTGTTTAAACAATACAAGGATGTTTTTGCATGGACCTATGAAGATCTGAAGACATATGACGTCCGCATTATTCAACATGTTATACCAATGAAAGCAGGCGTCAAGCCATTTCAGCAGCAGTTAAGAAGGATGCATCCTACTCTAGAACCACTAATTCAAAAGGAATTAAAGAATCTCCTCGACGCTAAGATAATTTTTAAGGTCCGGCGTTCTGAGTGGGTTGCGAACTTGGTTCCCGTAAGAAAGAAGTCAGGACAGATAATGCTATGTGTAGATTTCAGAAATTTAAACAGAGCTTCGGATAAAGACAACTACCCCGTCCCTTCAATGGAACAAATCCTTCAAATGGTGTCAAGATCTGAGCTGTTTTCTCTCCTCGATGGTTTCTCTGGCTATAATCAAGTATTAGTAGCCGAAGAAGATCGCCTCAAGACTACTTTCTGAACTAAGTGGGGAACTTTCGCATACAGAAGGATGCCATTTGGTCTGATAAACGCAGGAGCTACATTCCAAAGGGCGATGGATATCACCTTCCGAGGATTGGGTGGGCAATGTGTTGTTGTATACTTAGATGATGTGACAGTCTTTTCAAAGAAAAGGGAAGATCATGTTATTCATCTGAAGCATATTTTTTATCGCTGTCGGAAATATGGTATTTCTCTGAATCCCAAGAAGAGTGTGTTTGCAGTTCCTGAAGGTAAGCTCTTGGGTCATATCATTTCTAAAGGGGGAGTGTCAATAGATCAAGAAAGAGTCCAAGCTATTAATAAGATTCCAATGCCTTACAACAAGAAATCTATGCAGTCCTTTATGGGCACTATCAATTTTGTCCACAGATTTGTTCCGGATTTCACACAAATTGTTAAGCCATTGCAACAGATGGTTAAACAAAGCATACAATTCAAGTGGACAGATTTGGAAAAGGACGCATTTAGAGACATCAAGGCAGCTATAGCTAAGGCTCCTTCCTTAAGAAGCGTGGATTTTGACAAGGATTTTATCCTATATACCTTTGCTTCGGATGATTCCCTTGCTGCGATACTTACCCAAAAGGTGGAGTTAGGAGATGAATACCCGATTTTGTTCATGAGCACTGGTCTGCAGGGAGCTGAGCTGAACTATCCCATGGTTGAAAAATATGCATATGCGGTCTTCAAATCAGTCAAGCAGTTTAGGCCATACATTCTTAAGAACATGACTAAAGTTATAGTTCCCCACCCAACTGTTAGATCCCTTTTCGTTCAAAAGGAACTAGGAGAAAGGAGGGGAACTGGGTTATATCTCTGTAGGAATATGATTTAGAATTTAAACCAGCCACAATCATTAAAGGGCAAGGCCTGTGCAAATTACTTGCAGGAAACTCAACTGATGAAGAGCAACATTGGAAGAATGAAGCTGAGCTAAACTCGGTTGAAGTATGTCCTATCTTCTCAGCTCCCCAGTCATGGTATAGAGATCTGGTGCACTATTTACAGCAAGGATACCTACCTGAGCACTGGAACTCTAAGCAAAGAAGGGAACTCCGCTTGAAATCAGCACCCTATCAAATCATTGATGGGATACTTTTCAGGAAGAATTATGATGGAGTTTTCCTTAGATGTCTAGAAAAAGAAGATGCAAGTAAAGTTGTTAAAGAATTGCATGATGGCCCCGCGGGTAGACATTATTCAGGAGAGACAACAGCACACAAGATACTGAGAGCCGGATATTATTGGCCCACTATGTTCCGAGATGCCCACACGTATGCACGAAACTATGATGTATGCCAAAGAAGTGCTAGGAAGTTACCTAAGGCAGCAGGACCATTGCAGTCGGTCATCATCTCTGATCCTTTTGAGCAGTGGGGTATAGATGCTATCAGAGAAATAAATCCAAATTCTTCTTTACAACATCGATACATCCTGACGGCCACCGACTACTTCACTAGATGGACGGAAGCCATCCCGTTGCGCAGGATCAATGAAGATGCAGTCATCAGCTTCTTGAAAGAGAACATCATAACCAGGTTTGGGGTTCCAATTTCCCTTGTTTTTGATAATGCTACTTATTTTTCGTCTTGCAAGATAAATGAATTTGTTTATGAATGGGGAATTAAGTTGCATTATTCATCCAATTATTATCCTCAAGGGAACGGATTAGCTGAATCCTCAAACAAGAATCTGATTCGGATTCTTAAGAAGACTGTGATAGAAAACCAGAGAAGTTGGCATATAGCTCTCCCCGACGCCTTGTGGGCAGATAGGGTGACTCCAAAGAATGCATTAGGGGTTTCCCCTTTCACTCTTGTCTATGGCAGGGAAGCCATCCTTCCCCCAAACATCTTGCTCCCATCCCTGTAGTTATCCCAAGCCTGTCGAGGGTCGGGTAGCCAAGCCTTACAATCCAGGATCAATACCCTGCTTCAACTTGAAGAAGCGCGACAGAAAGCTAAAGATCGATTCCATTAACACCAAGACATAGTTAAGAGATGGTTCGACAAGAGGAATTCCGGTAAAAGAAGTTTTGAAGTTGGGGACTTAGTCCTGAAATGGGACCATAATCATGAAGGTAAAGGAATGGATACGAAATTCCAACATCTATGGGTAGGCCCGTACCAAATTTCGGCAAAATTAGGCCCATCCACTTATAAATTGACAAATCTCGAGGGAGAAGAAGTAACCCTTCCTCTGAATGGCCTTTCCCTGAAACAATACTTTGCACAGTCTCGTTGAGACTTCCTGTACATAAATAAAGTTTTCTTTTATTGTTGCTTTAGCCTTTATTTGCTTTATTTTCTCCCATTTTGTTTCTTTTATTGTCATGTGAACCTTTGCAACAAGTTTGTTTTCTGAAAGCCCTTATGGTTGAGTTTCTCGTCAAGGATAGGTCTCTCAAAGAAATCTCACAACCCATGAGTCTGGAACTATGCTCTAATAAAGTCTATCTGTGTATTGTGCTCTCGCTGAAATTTTCAGAAAGAAGGAAGCCTACTCTGCTAGTCACACTAATCCTGTTTAAATAGCAGAGACCCATGACCATCTTCATCACTATCTCTGGGCTCCACCCACTCTCACACTTAAAGGCATCTCAAGAAGGCTATCAAAGTTGGACCCATGAAAAGTAGCACATCTCGAGGACATAGGGTATTGGAATGACTCCATGCTGCGAATCTAACAATCAAAATGGCTTATATTCAAGGGTCTGGTTTCCAGAGATTCTCACCTCAATTAAAGCATGGCTGAGACAAAAGCAAAAGACATGTAAAATCAAGAAGGTTGTCCAAAAGGCTCAGCCCAAAATGGGCTCCTTTCCGTCCGTGAGGCTTGATCAAATCAATAAAATCTATAACTCACACAAAAGGACATTATGGATTGAGGAGCCTAGATCAAAGATCATGTCCAAAGAAAATATCTCTGGAAGGCTCAAACAGCTAAGCTGTCCATACTACAAACATCCAAAAGGATGCAAGCGGCATGGGAATGAGGAACAAGAGAAATAATGTCCATGAGAAAGTGTTGCAAAGCCTGTGGAGTCCGACGACAGTAACCATCTGAAAGATGACCCTTCTAAAATGAATCTCATATGTTGGCCCTTTGAGAGTTTTAAAGATGTCTATGTCAAAGCTCCCCTGTCCCCAATGGCTAGCAGGTAAAGTGCTTTCTTCCCTCACTGAAATTTAGATGCTCAGCTGAATGTTGCACATAAGATGGATGTCTTTGATAAGGTGTTGGACCATGGAGAGGAACTTTTCAGAGATCTGTGTTTGCCAGCGACTCGCCAATTGTTGTTGCAGCAACATCCCCCCCCAAAAAAATTTTGTACATATTGGGGCCCCTCCTTTTATTTTTAGAAAGGCTGCCTTAAGAGGCCATTTCCATCTTTTAACTTTGTTTTTCAACAGAAAATCTTGCCATGAACCTTTCCAAGTTTCCTTCCAAAGACAGAATTCCTGGAAGCTTCCCGAAGATGCGGAGGTTTTCAGACTTATTCCCCGCAGTTGCGGAAGTTTTCGAGCCTAAAACTTAGAAATTATCATTGAAAAGATGCGGCGGAGGAATTCGAGAAAGCCCCACATTTGCGGAAGGATTCGGGTTTTCCTCCCGAAACGACAGAAGCCATTTGTATGAGCTTCCCGAAAAGGGACTTAGAAACTTTTGGAAAATTTGCGGAACGATTGAAGGAAGCTCCACGGAACCATTCAACTTTTCCTCCCGAAATGGTGGGAACCATTTGCATAAGTCTCTCGAAAAGATTTAGAAATTATTGTTTAAAAAAATTACGAAAGCTATTGACGAATTCCTTCCGAAACGGCGGAAGAATTCAAGAAAGCCTTCCGCAACTGCGGAAGCCTTCGCGTTATCTTTCCGCAACCCCGGCGAGAAAAGTTTGCGGAACCGTTCAGTTTATCTTTCTGAAATTGCGGGAGTCTTTTGCGGAAACCTTCACCATATTTTTTCGAAACCACACCGAGACTTAGAAAAATTTCAAGTTGCAGGAGCCTTTTGCGGAAGCATCCGCAGAAGCCTTCCGAGACTGCGGAAGCTATTTGCGAAAGCCTTCCGCAATTTCGGAAGCTTTCATGTTATAGTCCCAAAAGCCCGCCAAAAGACGTAGACGTTCACATTGTGGAATCCGTTCACCAATACCTTCCGAAACGGCGGGGAACCTTCGCGGAATGGTTCCGAAATGGCGGAAGTGATCGGCTTATCTCTTGTTGAAAAACTGCGGAAGGATTCAGCAATCGCTCCCGAAACGTCGAAGGAGTTCAGCATAATCTTTCGAAATGGTGGGTGAAATCCACGAGTTCATCCCGCGGATGGAGGTCACGCACGGACACCGAGGCGGCTCGTTATGACCTCAACGTACAAGTATTTAAAGCTCATTTTAAATGTGCCACCCACCACATTAAACGCCGCACGTGCCCAGTTCGTTTAATTAAACGATTGGGGTTGGACCGATTACATTGTGATTTTTTCGGTTAAATAACACCATTGGAGACCTCGCCGTGCCAGACAGCTTAGCTCCTTTGTCCACGTCCGCATCCACATCATTCAGCCGCCTTCGCGTTGCTAGGTAGGATTTCGAACCGTTAATCTTGTCTTATTTACACGTTAGATTACCTTTCCGTTTTCTATTTCGTCTAAGACGTCGCTGATAGGAACCGGTTGCAATTTTCATTATTTCATCCTTAAAACCACCGAGGCCCCATGGGTTTCTCGTTCCACCAGCCGAAAAAACCAAAACTATTGCCACCCGAGCTTCTTCATCAGCCATATTCCCGACGTCATTCAAGTTTTCCAACCTACCGTAGAACGCCTCGTCAAGTGCCATAAATGACCATGGCGGTCGAAGCCCTCTCCTGTTCCTAAATATGGAAAGCGGCCCCTTATTCGCCTGTTCGTAAGTGGAGAAAGAAGCCCCTTATTTCGTCATAGGGTTGTTCGCCCCTAAACTCACCCGCCACTAGCCATTAAAAGCACAATGACGAAGGATACCATCTCTCCTAGAGTCAGACCGAGAGCAGGTTGTTGCCTCAATGTATACTTACCCTGTCGGGAACTTTCTAAGCTGCGTCCCCTTAAGATAGCCAAATATCATAACTATGTTTCCTTCTTGGAATGGTGTATTTTTCTTCCCAACATGCAGTTTCACGATTTATATATATAGCTCATTAGCATGTTAAATGGGTGCTGCTCTTTGTTAAAATCTCACAGTATGTTGCACATTTGTATAATGACTTGTATGTGGTTGCTATCAGGGATAAGTCAAAATGCCAAAAGGTGGTAGGAAGAAGGCTAAAATGACAGAAAAACAGCCAGCACTACTTAGAACTGAGACTACATTCCAAGACACTAGGTTCACCACCGGTATTCCTCCTGAAATCCGATGGGGTGACATCTATAGGATCATCCGAGACCAAGATATCCCGGATATGTTGCTATAAGAAGCGCAGATTTATCTCAATATCAGGACTTCAGGCATAGCCAGGGCTTCTACCCACCCTGAACTGTTCCCATGTTCTGAAGTAATCAGGTGGATACTCCAACACACCAATACGGAAACAAGAGTAATTCATGACAGTGGGAAGATAGCCATTGCCTCATTTCACCCAGCATACCTGGCCGTAGCCTATAAATTTCCCCGCACCCAGCAAGCTCTGACTGATGAATGGATGGTCCAGATGAACAACATTGAAATGGCCAAAATTTACTGGTCGCAGGCAAGCATTTAAGAAAGAAAGGTAATGACGAATATGACATCCAGAATTTAAGACCTCCTTTCAGGTTGATCGCCTTGATGTTGCGCAGAATCTTCGGCATGCCCGATGGCACCGTGTACAAGATTCAGTGGGTTCCCATCATCCACTTCGTGGCATTTAAAGGAACTGTGTTTGACTGGGCCACTCTCCTGTCCGACAGTTTGGCCTCAATGGTAGTTACTGCAAGAGAAGGACTGGCCTTAAAGAAGGCAGAATTCTACATGTCCTCATATCTTATTGATTGTGTTTTGGCCAAGTTATCTTCTCCCAAATTGGGCTGCACATGGGATAAGGCTAACACCCCAGTTTATATCGCTTTCAAGATGTTGTGGGTTCAGAATTACACACCCAGCTATAAGCTCATCTGTGAGGGGTTCATCATGCCCCTATATGACCAGATATTCAAGGAAGAGCCCAACTGCCTGTCAGAGAATGCCATGGAAGTCCTTGAAAGTTATGGAGATTTTTATTTTTCAGAGCAAGGCACCTATCTCAGAATGTTTGGAGGGACTAAAGCTCCATATATTTTGCCAAGATACACTACAGATTATGTGGTCCTTAAGGAGGCAGTGAGACAAATTTTCCTGGATGGAATTGGAGCAGTGCTCATAAATAGCATAAGGCTTCTTTCCCGCCTTTGCCCTTCTGTGTAGGAGCATACAAATTCTCAGGGGTTGCCTCAGCTGAGGAGTTTGTTCAGGAGCTAAAAGCCTTCCACTTCGGCGAGGTAATCTTCCATAGGAATGAAAGAAAGGGAAAATTTGCCGAGCATTGTAAGGAAATTTATGCTCATTTTGAGTACTCTCACTATCATGATGCCGAGGAGGAGGCATTCAAGGGAATCAACAACATGGCTGAGCTGCGAATCTGTCGCCAAGGCACTGGAACAAGCTCTAGCTCTTCCAAGGCCCAGAAGACCGTCCAGTAGAAAGGAAAAGAAGCAGATGAGGCCCGAGCTCAGGAAGAGCTCAGATTAAAAGAGGAAGCAAGGTTACTACAAGAAGCTGAAGAAGCCAGATTGCAGCAGGAAGCTGAAGTGGCGAGAATGCAGCAAGAAGTCGAAAGTGAGAGACTGCGGAAAGAGGCCAAGGAATCCCAGCAACGGAAGGAGGCTGAAGATGAAAGGCAGCAGAAAGAAAATGAAGATCAGCCACAAGTTGAAGGAGAAGGAGAAGACAGCAAGCTGAGGTAGGGTGGAAAGCGGAAGAAGAACTTAAAGCAGGTGAAGATGCCCAAGCAGGTGGATCTGGTGTCCTGGATATGGAAATAGATGCTCCTTAAGCAATTTTCTCCGGCACTCAAAACGTGGAGGCAGACGCAGCACAGGAAGGTGGCTCTGGTACCCAAAATGTGGGAACAGATCCAACTCAGGTAGTCCAGACCCCACTAGCTGAAGTAGAAATAGACATTATAGACCTCCCAATTGTCCCGTACACTCCATCAGAAGAACATACGGTGTCCAGGTGGGATGAATTTGTCTATGATAAGAAAAGGAAAGCAATGGTCGTCAAATCGGAAGAGAGGATCAAAAAACTCTTCCAGGAGGATATCATTACCCACCGGTAGATCACTGTAATGCGGAATACAAATAAGGGTCCCTTAGCTATGGCATCCACCGCGGTAGAGACAGCAAAAGCATCACTGGACAATGTAGGTGATATAGTTAGAGAAAATGAATCGACAAAAAGGAGAGCTCGTATGCTACAACATATTGTGGCTAATGAGCAAGCCTACAGGGATCTTGTGGTGAACAAGTGTAATCGCTTGTCTGTCGAGCATAAAGAGCTATCAGACAAGTATAACTAGGTGGAGGAAGAAAAGGAACAACTATCAGTCCTGATGATGATTGTGGAGGTAGAAAAGAATGATGGAGGAGCCAGAGTGTCCCATCTAGAAGCAGACAAGATGGCATTAGCTGAGCAATTAGAGCAAGCTGAGGGCAGAACGATGGACATGTCTCCTTTCCATGAGCTGTCTTGCAGCATCCTGAAGCAAATGCATGACACTCAAGAGCTAATCACTAACGAAGTTTGCACACTCACGGCCATGGTGATCAGATTAAAAGAAGTGAATACAGAAGCCCATAGGCTTAAAGCTAAACATACTCGGGTTAAGGCAAATATCCTGAGCCAGATAGAATGGAGAGAAGGAAAGGCAGATTTCCCCACGCATCTCCCATTCAAATCTGTGGAGGGTTTTAATGAAGACATAGCCCTTTTGGAATTCTGCAGAAATTGTGGCAGTAAGCTAATGGCTAGCGTACAAGGGACAATGGATAGGATTAACGGTCTGTATCAAAGAATCCAGGGAGTGCATGACAAGTGCAAATTGAGTTTCCCGCAGTCCCTTGATGATTTCCCGGGAAAAGAACAACGTTTGTTTGAGCTGAAGGAAGAGCTGGGCATCCAAAATGAATAGGTGAAGAAGATTGATGTCCTAGCCATTGATTACCTCCAACATTATATCGGAATGTCATCAATCCACATCCATTTGCTTAAAGAAGTGCATCAAGCTGCAGTAACAGAAATTCAAGGCATTGGAGCAGAGCTTAGAAAAAATGTAACTTCTCAGAAAATCTTGCTCCCTGCTTCCGCAAATGTAATCATAAGGGACACTGGTGTATGGTATAGCTACATTACAGAGGAGGGGAAGAAAGCAGAAGTAGCAGCTGTGACAACAAACCCGGAATCTTCTCTCCCAGCAACACTAGCTATGGCAGCTAGCTCGATTCCCTCTCTCCCAGCAGTGGAAGAAATTCCAGCTGGTTCAAGTGCCTCTCTTCAAGCAGCATCAGCCAGTTTGAGTGACTCTCTTCCAGCTAAAGCACATGTACAGGAGTGAAAGCACTGATGTTAGAGCATTATTTCTGATATTTTGTTTTTTTGGGCCTGCATATGTATGAGACATAGAGTTAGAGGACAACTGTCCTTTTTATTTTAAAATAATTTCTGTAAAGAAAAGGGAGTCACTTTTTTGTTTGTTATAGAAGGAAATTTCTGTAGATGACAAGTGTAAAAGGCCAGGTGGCAACCCAAACGGCATTTTTTGTAACTATAAATAGAAGTTAGGAAGTAATGAACAAGACTTTTGGCAGGGAATTATTTTCTAGACTTGTACGAGCTACCTTGCACATGTTTTAAGAAAATAAAATCTTCTAATAAGAGCCTGGAGAGGACGTTTTGCATTAGAATGAAGAATGGATGTATATTGGATTATTCTGGTGACTTCCATACTTTACTGTGAGATCTTTCTTGTTGTCTAAATTATTTCTTTGTAACAAATGATTTTACTCCCTTCTGTGCAAACGAATTCTCTGTTTCATGAGTAATGAATGTGTTTTATATTAAATTATAAGCTATCTTCTGATATCTTTTATCTTTGCTGTAGCTTTCTCTTCCAGATTTAATGGTTGCCTGTTGTTTCTTCAAGATAACTGTTACAGCTCATTGCTCATGCTTTAAATTCGCTCCTTGCAGGGATAGTTAGATTTATTTTAGTCTTAAACTTAGATCTGTTTTTTAGTCTTGCATTTAGATTAAATTTAGACTAGGCACTTGCATATCATTATAAAACATAAAATTCAAAAAGAAAGGTGGATTGGGCCATAACCGGTATAGTTGGAATAAAACTCCAAACCCACGGTTGCCGGAACCGCTAACCGGACGGATTCCCTATATCAAACGGTAGATAATCTAATTGGGATAATCTATCGGGGAGAATCCCTTTCTGATTGATGCTACGATATCTGAGGCATCAACAAGTTCCCATAGGTACCTTGGGTGAGACATCACTTGTTCGTAGGTGATGCCGAAAGGGCTGGTATCTTGGGTTTTGTTGCTAAATAACTTAGTGGACATGGGTTGAAGTACAGATAAGCCAACAAATGGTTCTGTTGCTGGGACCAGGATCTGTTTCGAATGGGGATGTGGAATCCATCTAAGCCTGAGATTCATAATTGGATCGATAGGAAGCTAAAGGAATTTTCCAAAGATCAGAATAAAAATCCACACTTGAATTGGGAGGATTTGTTAGGTAAGTATGTCTTTTCATATATTCATGAAGTTTTCTTTGGAAAATTTCTCATTTTATTAAGAGCAGTTGTTGAGGTTAACTCTACAAAAGATTTTTTTTCAAGGGGGTGAGCCTACAGTTTGGACCCCTGAGTTAGTTGGGTTCCTTAAAGGTGTTAACAATAATATTTCATGTGTTTTTGATTAATAGTTGGATAGTATATTGGAAGGGTACATTACAAAGTTTGTTGTAGACACCACGAAGTCTTACAGTGTTGTTGAGCGAGAATTCTTCCAAGGTCTGTGAGGTAAGTACTTGAAATATTTAAACCTTTGAATTAGAATGCTACATTGTGAAAAAGGGGTTATGTGAATGGAATCAAAGGAGTAAACTATTTGTGCACAATGAATCTGGGTGTCAAAGAGAGGATGGCCTGGATCAAGTTAAAAGGGGATTGGACTAAGATGACAAGGGAAGAAGAAAGTGAGACAAATGAACAATGTGGTGTACCATGAAGTCAGAGAATATTTCAGTCATGTAAGAGAAGGAAGACTACGACAGAAGAATAAGGTGGTAGTGAGATCAGAGGACAGGAATACAAACCTATACCACATCTTATGGAAGAATCTTATGATATAAATGGTGCGAAGGGGAGAATTACATGTTCATCCAAGAAGAAGAACCAAATGATCCTTCTCAAAATAGATGCTTCAATACACCAGTTGTGTCCTTGTGCACATATTCAAAATTTGAGGTAAGGGACAATAGTTTATCATTATACTCTATACAAACAAGTAATAATAGTAGCATTGGCCAGAATAGTACTTCGACTAGTAATAAAGTTGCAAGTGTCAGATCTTTAGTACCAAGTCAGACAGTACCTTTGAGAAACGGAATGGTTGGGGATGATATGAAGTTACCTATTTTCCATGGGAATGGATCGGAAAATCCATACCAACATTGCTTTTTGTGTGAATATATTTGGACTGTTAAACAAGTGCAAGATGAGGATGTGAAAAGAGTGCATCTAATCACGACCTTTTGGGGCTATGCTTTATACTAGTTCATGAAGTTTGTAAACGTACCTGCTGGGAGTCCATAGAAAACATTAGCAGAGATTAAGGCTGCATTTAAAGATGAGTTTAGAAATCCAAAATTTGAGTCACAATGCATTATTGATCATAAGGAAATCAAACAGTTACCAAGTGAGTTCGTATGGGACTTCGACCAAAGGTTCAAGACTTTGATGGGTTGTGTAAGTTTCCAAATGATAGATGTTTATCATAAGGAATGGTTCATATCTAATTTTTTACCACATATTAAAATTTCATTAATGAAATAGAAGATTGCAATGTAGATCGAGGCTCTTGAATTAGATATGAAATTGGAGGCATCACCTGTAGGATAAACTAGGACAGGTATGGTCCAAATCCAGTTGCAATTAGGAAATTATCACTACATATTGAAGATAATAAGAAAGGGAAAGACAAAAGAGAAGAATTTTGGTGCACAGGGTATAAATAAGAAGGTTATTCTAAGGATCAGTGTCTAGCATTGTAGGAATACATAGTTGTAGGGGCTCCTAATCTGTTAAATCATGTAGCTTGAGTCTAGTGTGGGATATGTCAAACTAGGAGACATCGAACCTAGGAATGATATCTGTTGCGGAAAATTGTAAGTGCTCCCAAGAACTTATTCTGTAAATTATGTAGATTAGTTGCTCATGATGAAAAAGGTTACCGAGAATATCAGTTACTTTCAGAATGTATAGCCGATGCATTCCAAATGAAAGGGGAGGAGAAAGGTAAAGGGAGTGGTACACATTTACAACAGAAAAGAGATGGCTTCCAAGGACGAGGACAAGGAGTATTTGGTCAAGGTAGAGGCCTGGTAATATGTTATAATTGTGGTTAGCTAGGACATTTCACTAGATATTTCCCAAACCCATGTTCAACATGCACGTATTGTAGAGCACTGGATCATAGCATTGAATACTGTCCACAACTCATAACATAGTGGCAAGAAAAAGGGAATGAAAACCAGAATAAAAATGTTTAGAATATATTGGTGGAACCAAGAGAGAGACCATCCACTGTCGTTGTAATTACACAAGGAGGAGCTACGACAGGAACTGACAAGGGAATACATGATAACCACCACAATCTTAGAGTTAGACCTACATCACAGTTCCCTACTCCATTCGATGTCCAGAATGATAAAGAGATATTTGTTGAAGCAGGGGAAGAATTTACTATGACAAAAAAGGGACCTTCAACATCCAGTTCACAACTAGTATATGATAAAGTCCCTACCTAAAACATGTCGCTCTCTGTTATGATCACTCGTCTCCTAGAAGACCTCAAGGAAAGGTATGTGCCCTGGTTTTTTTTGAGTAGTTGTATAGATTTAATTTAGGATGAGAAAGAATTAAGGGAATTAAATAATTTAATTGAACAAAGAAAGGTAGTAAAACCTACTCAATAAAGGGTTGTAAATCATTTACAAAGGAATAGAAAAACAAGAAGGCAAATGAAGCTCAATGCGCAGATTGGGGACTATGACATGGATTTTATTATTCTGTATCTAGGATCATATGTGAATATCATTATGAAACATGCTTGGGAACATATGGGAAAACCTAAGTTAGTATGGTCACCTGTTCAGTTAAGATTGGTTAATCAACTGAAAGTGATTCCATTCAGAAGAATGGAAGGTGTTCCTATTGAAGTGGAAGGGTAGCGAAGCTTTGTAGACTTCAAAGTCATTGAAATAGTTCATGATACTAACCCATATCCTCATTGCTTGGTATAATTGGGCTATTGAAAATCAAGTTATCATAAACTTGAAGAAGCGGATTATGACATTCGAAGGAGGGAACATCATATTTGTTGTACCACTAGATCCTTTGGAGGGTCCAAGGTATGTTGAACCTTTCAAAGAAGAACATCATGTCCATGACTTGGAAAATATTTACAATGTACCTTCAAGAGTAGATGAATATGTGAACCCATAGAAGATGGCACCTTTAGCTAGCACAACATTAGTTCATGTTCATCATATTTTGACGAAGCATTGGAAAATTGGTAGATTAGACAACATGAAGTATCAATGAGGAGGTGTGCCCATATTACAAAGTTAGTAAGCCGAGTTGATACTGAGGTATGTGATCTCCCTACTTAGGAGGGGTTACCTAATTTAGATGATTTGATTACTGATTTTGAACTCAAGATACCTGAACAACAAAAAAGCTAGCCTTGGATGTAGCTCTAAAGGCTACCCCACCAAGATGGTGGGTTGTCCATAATGAATATATACAAGGTTGGTGCAGTGTCGCAGACTAAAGGAGATTAGGTTCATAAAAGGGATTCCATATGTTGGAATAAATTATGATGGGATAACTAGTACTGTGAAGCATTTGGTAACATGTACTAATATATGAAAGGATATACAAGAAGGAGTGTGAAATTGAAGCACAACAGATCTATGGAACAAGAGAAACCATTACAAGAGATGCATGCAGAATAATATGTGTAAACTGTGCAAAAAGACCTGCAGCAGTGCTCTATTGAACTCAAAAGTAGAATACAATACAATATAGTAACAATGAATGAATAATTCAAATTAAACAAGGAGGTCATTCGAATAGCCTGCATTGCTAGTCTGCATTAGGAGTCCTCATAATCAGATCAGTGGTAGTGTCATCAATGCATAAGTGATGGTCAACCAGGTGTCAAACTGAGTCTAACTGAATGTATGTAGGTGTAACTGATGCATGGAGCACTAATGTAGTGAGGGAGAATCCAAGGAGGGTGCATGAGGAGTTGTAAGTAGTCAGAATAGTCAAACTAGTCTCTCTGGATGTCTATCGGAGTGTTTCCGTCAGTTAACTAGTCAATCTGTCCTCAAATCAAGGAACAGATCCACAAATCAAGCAACTAAATGAGTGTGTCACTGGTGGTAGGTGAGAGAGGGAACATTTTTTCTCAGGAGATGAAAACAAGGTGCATCATGGACTAGGAGGGATGGAACTAAGTAGAAACAAGCTCTCGGGGCTAGTAAACCAGGGACTAGGTGCTGGGAGACTACCATACTGATGAATGGGATGCATTCATGCTGAATGAATGCAAACATAAATATGATGGTGAGAATATCCTAACAACCCCCCACAAGCTATACTATGAGGTAAAAAATAAAAGATAGGGCCCTGGTTACTGAGACCAAAGGTCACCCCAATACATAAAATAATCCAAAAATGCTAGAAAAATCTAAGTGAGGAAAGAGGGAAAACCTAGTGGGATGAAATACCCCCCTCAAGATGAACACTGAAGGATCTAATCTATCTCCACCATAGTAGAACTCACCACCAAGAGTGAACGGAGGTAAGAGAACTTCTTCTCAGTGAAGCTCTTGGTGAAGATGTCCGCAATTTTCTCTTATGTAGGGCAATATTGCAGTACAATGGTTCTATCATGCACAAGCTCTCGGATGTAGTGCATGTGGATCTCGATATGCTTGGTCCTTTGTCTCTGAACTGGATCCGTCGATATCGTGATAACACTCTGATTGTCACAAAAAATGACAGTAGAAGTGGTGCTACCAATATCAAACTCTGCTAGAATACCCTGCAACCAAACTGCATGAATGCAGGCATTGACCGCTCCTCGGTACTCTGCCTCTGCTGAAGATAAGGAAATGGCAGCCTTCTTTTTGCTTGACTGGAAAATAGGCCCTGTTCCAATCAAGAAAACATATCTAGAAGTGGAATTCCGATCAATGGTATCACCCGCCCAATCTAAATCAGTGAATCCCACTAAATTTAGCTCGGAATCTGCAGCATAGTGTATGCCAAAGTGTCTAGTACCCTGCACATAGTGCAAGAATATCTTGGCTGTCGTCCAATGAATCTCATGGGGCTGTTGCATATATCTTGACATGTCACTCACGGCATAATAAATATCAGGCCTAGAATGTGTCAAGTATAGAAGACTTCCAATCAACTGTCGAATCCAGCAATGGTGTGGAATCACCATTCTCAAGTCTTATTCCCGAGAGGGATGGGAAAGGTGTTGCCTTACAATATGACATATTAAACTTTTTAGTAGGTATGAAACATATTTTTGCTGATATATGGTGATCCCATCAAAATTTTGAGCAATCTCTAACCCAAGGAATTGCTTCAACAAGCCCAAATCACTCATGTCAAAAGCTAGATTTAAAGCAGTTTTTGTGTTGCCGATCAAAGCAAGATTGCTTCCAGTTATTAAAAGGTCATCAACATAAACGAAAATGATCATAAAATTACCTTGATGCTGTTGTATGTACACATTTGGATCTGATTTGCATCTTGCAAAATTCCGTGATAGAAGGAAGGAATCCATCTTTGCATACTAAGCTCTTGGGGCCTGTTTTAAACCATACAATGATTTCTTCAGTATGCACACTAATGTCGGATCTGATATGTATCCTTCATGATGATTCATGTAGATATCTTCTTTCATATATCCATGGAGGAATGCACTCTTCACATCCATATGGTGCACTTCCCAGTGCTTAGATGCATAAATTGCCAAAACTAGGCAGATAGAATCCATGGCGGTTTTCCATCTCGGATCTTGGTGGGAATGATAGTATGATTTAGGATCTGAAACTATCATAAAAAATAAAATAAAAATAGATAGTAAAGGATCAAAATATGAAAGAGCCATACCTTCTCTTTGAAAGTCTGCTCGAGTTCGTCTTGGATCGGTAGGATTTCCAATGTTAGAACCAACAAAATTGAGAGTCTTTTCTGCCCATTTTGGTAACTGAGGAGGATCATTTGGATCTGATTCTGAACCTGATATTTCAAGTTCATTAATGTCTGAAAAAATATCAGAAATATCAGAACACATACTTTCATCATCTTCTTCCGAATCTTCTTCTTGTAGAGGTGGGAATTCAACAGTTTCTTCCTCGACTAGTTTTAGATTTTGAAGCAGTTCTTCAAATTTGACATTTCGCTCAATGGATATCTTTATAGATATGATATCCATGAGTTTGTATCCTTTTTATTCTTCAGCATATCCAATGAGGATGCAATCAGTACTCTGTGGATCTAAAGATCTTCTCTTCTCAGTTGAAATTCTAGCCCATGGAGGCTTTTTGAATTTGAACTTTTGATCAGTGGAAGTTAAATCAACTCCAAGAATTGGTAGATGGTTTCTTGTGATCTCCTTTGAACCAACAGGGGTTAGATCAAAACCAAAATCACCAAAATTTGATTTGAGACTTGAACCCAAGCGAATGGTAGTGTCGTCAATCTTCAATTAAACTCTGAGAACATGTGCCAATGATCGAGCAAAAGTGCATAGGAAGCATGTGATCAAGGAGGGCGAATGCATCACCTCCAAAAACTGATTTAGACTCCAAAAAATTCAATAGATAATCATTCCGCACACCAACAAAATAATGCGAAGGAGAGGATTTAAGGACCTCTTCATATTCTAGAGTATGAGCTGGCTTATCTTGCTTAGAATTCGAAATAGAAGACATTGAGAACATGAGTGTTGAATCTGCAGTTTCTTCTTCATCTTGAACAACTTTGACATGAGATATGGTTGAGGCCAAGACATCATTGGAGAGAAACCTTGAGGAGGTATCACTGGGCTTGTTCTCCAAATGGCTAGCATGATCCTCTTCTTTATGCTTTCCAAATTCTCTATCCAAATTGGCCCAGATATCTATTGGATGTTCAACAATCTTGATGAGGTAGCACATACTAGGAGACATACCAAGACACATTGCTCCAAAGGCTCTGTCATAATCATTTAGCCAATCATTCTCCTCTTTGTAGGAAGCAAAATCTCTCATAATACCAATACACATATCAAAAATACATTGTCTCTTCAAATATGCTATCATCTTTGGTTTGCACTAATCATATTTGAATGGAGAGAGAGGAGTATTTGCTTTCAGATCCATTGAAGAAGTTGTAATCTTTGAGAGAAACCTACATTCACAAACAAACAAGAACCATTTAGGTCAACAAACTGCACTTTTCAAGTTGCATCACACCCGACATAGGCTATTAAGCAAGCTTGAAGATCCAAGAACAATACCTAGGAATTATGTGGAAACTCTCGGCTTCTGGTGCAGAGTTGGAAATAGCTGCAAGTGCAGAATCACGAGTGCAGAATCACTAGTGCAGAATCACCAGTGCAGAAAAGTTGGCTTGTCCCTTCCATGGATCTGATACCATGTGAAATTGAAGCACAAAATATCTATGGAACAAGAGAAACCATTGCAAGAGATGCATGCAAAATAATATGTGTAAACTGTGCAAAACGACATGCAACAATGCTCTATTGAACTCAGAAGTAGAATACAATACAATACAGTAATAATCATTGAATAATTCGAATTAACCAAGGAGGTCATTCAAATAGCCTACATGGTGTAGCTAGTCTGCACTAGGAGTGCTCATCATCAGATCAATGGTAGTGTCATCAATGCACAAGTGACGGTCAACCGGGTGTCAAACTAAGTCTAATTGAATGTAGGTAGGTGTAATTGATGCATGGAGCACTAATGTAGTGAAGGAGAATCCAAGGAGGGCGCATCAGGAGCTGTCAGTAGTCAAAATAGTCAAACTAGTGTCTTTGGATTTCCATTTGAGTGTTTCAGTCAGTTAACTAGTCAATCTGTCCTCAAATCAAGGAACAGATCCACAAATCAAGCAACTAAATGAGTGTGTCACTGGTGGTAGATGAGAGAGGGTGCAGTTTGTATCAGGAGATGAAAACAAGGCACATCATGGACTAGGAGGGATGGAACTGAATAGAAACAAGATCACAGGGCTAGTAAAATAGGGACTAGGTGTTGGGAGACTACCATACTGATGACTGGGATGCATGCATGCAAACATAAAGATGATGGTGAGAATATCCTAACAAGGAATGGGTCCATATGTTTATCCATATGATGGATACTATACCTAGAAACTGATATATTTCCCTGGAGCTTCGATGAGGTACAACAAATTGGGCTGATCTAACTATAAATTTTAGAAGGACATTTGGCTATGAAGATGATGATCCAATAGTGGATACAACATTGCAAGTTGTTAAGGACACAATTTATGAAGATGTAATGTTACCATTATCTGAGACACCACAATGGACTATGATAGTTGAACAAGATTTGGAATGCTACAACATTACTGGGGACCTAGATGATGATCCAAGAGATGTGCATATCTTCGAAACAAAAGGAAACCAAAATTTGGAGGGACTTGAGATTGCATCTGATAAATTCTTACATCGTTTGAAGACAAAGAAGGTAAATATCATCTCAAAAGAACAGAAGGTAAATATCGTCTCAAAAGAACATCCTAAATTTGCTAATATTGGATATTATTGGGATGATGAGACTGTCAACAAACTAACTGACTTATTGCATGAATATCAAGATTTATTTCCTACTAGGTTTTCATAAATGAAAGGTATTGTTGGGGATTTAGGAGAAATGAAGATCCCACTGAAGTCGGATGCAAAACTTGTAAAATAGAGACCTTATAGGTTGAATCCCAGGTATAAAGAAAAGGTAAAAGATGATATTCAGAGAATGTTAGAAGCAGTAATCATTGAACCTGTTGAAGAATCTGAATGAATTAGTCCAATGGTAGTTCAAGACAAAAAAACTGGTGAAATTCAAATATGTGTATACTTGAGAAAATTAAATGATTCAAGTTTTCATGACCCCTTCCCTACACCTTTTATTGATGAAGTTATAGAAAATGTTGGCAGTAAAGAGGCTTATTAATTTACTGATGGGTTTTTTGGATACCATTAGATCAGGATTGCTAAGGAGGATCAACATAAAAACACATTTTCTACAGAATGGGGATGTTATCGGTATAGAGTGATGCCATTTATCTTAAAGAATGCCCCAACTATCTTTTCTAGAGTGGTTGCCGCGGCGTTCAAGGAGTTCATTCATAAATTTCTGAAGGCATATTTTGATGATTGGACGGTCTATGGGTTGTTAAATAATCACATTGAGAACCTAAGGTTGATGTTAGATAATTGTAGACAATATCAAATATCTTTAAGCCTTAAGAAATATGTTTTTTTCTCTCCATTTGGTATATTGTTGGGGCATGTAGTTTGGAAACATGGCTTGTTGATGGTCCCTACAAAAATCTCTATCATAGTATATCTACCACTTCCGACATCAATACGACAATTGAGAACCACTTTGGTACATACAGGGTAGCCGTATTATAGGAAATTTATCAAAGGATACACGTAGATTACAACACTGATGAAGAATATGTTAAAGAAATATATTAAGTTCCCGTGGAATGAAGAATATTATTAGAGCCTCAACACGCTAAAAGAAAATATGGTGACAACACCTATTTTTGTATTTCCAGATTGGCAAAAGGAGTTCCATGTACATGATGCTTCATCCATTGCTTTGGGCGTCGTCCTTGCTCAACTGGGAGAAGGTTCTATTGACCATCCTATTATGTTCTCTTGCAAGATATTATCCATAGCATAAAGAAATTATACTAAAACAGAATGGGAAGGATTAGCTACGGTATATTCTTTATAAACATTCAAGCATTATTGGTTAGGTGGTCATTTTAAAATAGTCATTGATCATTTTGCTTTGAGGTTCCTAGTCAATAAGATAGCGTTGGGGGGGGGGGGAATATGCCGATGGCTATTGTTATTCCAAGAATATGATTTCAAAATTTTAGTTAAACCAGAAAGACCGAATGTGGGTCCTGACCATCTGTCGAGCTAGAAAAAAGAGAAGATCAAGTTAATCTAGATGATAGCCTCCCAGATGCACAACTCTACTCTATGAAAATGATATTGTAAATCTTTTGACTATATGTATGGCACCACAAGGGTTTACTGTAACATAGAAAAAGAAGTTGGTTTTCAAAGCAATAGATTATCAGCTCATAGCAGGTCAATTATATAAACTAGGACCTGATGAAATCTTGAGAATATGTGTTTTGGAGCATGAGTGTCCCTTTGATTCTAGTCGAAGCTCATGATGGTGTTGCAGTTGGTCACTATGTAGGGAAGAAACTGCATAGAAAATATTGCGGGTGGGATTATGGTGGCCTACCCTACATAAGAACGCCAAGGAATATTGAAAATCTTGTGATATTAGCCAAAGAATTTGGAAACCATCAAGGAGGGATGAGATGTCATTCGTACCTCAGGTCATGTTGCAAGCCTTCGACAAATGGGATGTTGATTTTGTTGGACCAATTAACCCACATGAAAAGAGTTCAGGCACACAGTACATTATCGCTATGACCGATTATCTAACTAGATGGGATGAAGCCAAGATAGTAAAAGATTGTACTGCTTCCACTGCTACGAAGTTATTATTTCAAAGTGTGATTACTAGGTTTGGCTTCCATCGCGTTCTATTAAGTGACCAAGGAATTCATTTTGTGAATAAGACTATTGAAGCACTTACACAAGAACTCCAGATTCATCACCAGAAGAGTACCCCATATCACCCTCAGGCTAATGGGATTGTTGAATCCTTTAATAAGATTTTGGAACAAGCTTTGACCAAGCTGTGTAATGTGAACCATGAAAACTAGGATCTGAAGGTTCTTGTAGTTTTATGGGCTTATCGAACAACTTGTAAGAAATTGACAGGTCAGACACCTTTCAAGATGGTATAGAGGAAGGAGGTTATTACACCAATGGAATATATTGTACCCAAGTTAATAATTTCTATGTTTACAGAAATTTCAGGCACTGTTGCAGTAGAAGAACAATTGTCATATCTACTGCAATTAGAGGAAGACATATTTCTCATAGGATTTTATCAGCAAGTTCAGAAGATTTGGGAAAATGCCTGGCATGATCATCACATCAAGTAGAAGCAGTTCCAAGAGGGAGATTTAGTTCTCCTATATGACAACAAGTTTCTCGAACATCCAAGTAAGTTGAAAATACATTGGTTAGGGACTTATATGATTAAGTACATAATAGGAGGAGCCGGTGTTGTCCAACTGCAGAAACGTCTGGTGAAATTATGAAGGGACTAGCCAATGGGAGTCAGTTGAAACTATATATGGATAACCAAAAAACCTATTCGAAATGAGGAAGAATGGCTAAGTATAAATTCCAAATGCAATTGAAATAGGCACTGGGAACTGAATTGAGTCTGGATATGTAAAAAAATAAAAATAAAAAGCTTTTTAACTTGTTGGTTGTGTCGAGGAAGGAGTCTATACATATGTCAAAGTCGTAAGTATGTCATGGGTGAATAGGATAATATTTAAAAGTTTCACGTGGAATTGAAATGACTAGAAAAGTACTTAAAATACACATTAATGAAAACAAAAAAGGTGATGGCCAGAAGACAATAAATGCAATAAAATTCAAAAGCCGGTAAAACGGTCGGAATGATCCGCTCATGGTAATGGCAATAAATGTTGTCTTAATTAAGGAATTATGCGCAAGATTTAGTCAGATGCATGGAATATATGGACATTATGGAGAAAAGATCCGACTATGAGCCATTAAAACTTAGTATGTTAGGAAATTAAGGCTCATTGTGCATTTCCGAGAAACAGGACTCAAGAGTAGAGCCAAAGAATAACCTATTGAGTAAAAGGTTATGCGTGAACAAAAAATCAATGGTATCATTTGAGACTTCATGGAATATGGATTAATGGGAGCTCAAGGTGAGCCACAGGTTATCGGGGAGTAGGCACCAGTAGCTCCTCTTGATTCATCAAGGACCACACAAAGAAGGACACCTCATCTAGGGCATCAAGAAGCAAGAACCAAGAAAAGAAAAGATGCAGGGGAATCCACATTTGCAATTTCATCTAGGTTGCTAGAGTACATTCCATCGAGAAATCAAAATGCAAAACCAATTCAGATTCCTAAGAATGCTAAATATACACTTTCTACACCTGAGATCCCAACAAGAGTTCTACAAGTAGGTGACATGATGGGGAAGGTGCTGAACTTGAAGTATGTCGACCATGATTTGGAAGACAAGACAAAGTTCCCAGAATTTGTGACAGACAAGTATTCACAAATGGTACCTAATGCAGAGGGAGGAGCTTGTGTCCTAGAACTGGTAGAATGGGCATCAGGTTTGGAAAAAGCAAGTTTATTGGGTCTTTTGAAGATTCCAAAATTTGGTTAGATTCTAGAATCTAACACCTACGTAAAGCAGCTGCTACTGTTTGTCCATGGCGGGCTCCTGTGGTTAGTCAGGAAAATTTTGATTGATATAGACCTAGTAGAGAGGATTACGGGTCTTCCAACTCATGGGTTGGATCTAGTAGCAGATTGCATGGGGAAGGAGAAAGATCAAGTGCTTGCAAACAAAATGAAGGATCAGTACGAGCTAGAGAAGAGAAACCGGGGCTATGAGGTAGCCTCTATTAAGGATGAGTATGTTGCATTTGTGATGAAAATTTTGGCAAGTAAGTTGTTGTGGAAATGTTGGCTGAACCAAGTTCCTGCATTAGTGATTGTGCTAGTGGAGCAGTGTGCCGAAGGTGTTCAAATGAATTGGGTGAAACTCCTTCTTAATGAGTTTTTGAGTGACTGCTGAGATGCACAAGAAGCAAGTAATCTCTTCCATTATTTCTGGTTGTTGCTATTGATTTCTTTTTTTGCTTGGGAAGAGCCTAGTGAGAGCCCATAGGCTCTCAGTTTGCAACAATGCCACTTGGTTGTCATGTGGCCACATGGTTTGCATCATTATGGGTCAGTGATAACCCATATATGCAGAGGGGTTGTAATATAATCATTTACATGTATAAGGAAACTATTCAGTATAGTATTAAGAAGGTTCCTCGGATTGAACCTTGTGTGGTTGGCCTCTTTAAACATATCATATGGTTTAAGGCCACACTACAACATATGTATATTCAAGTGCGCTAGGATCCAAATCAGGAGTGGTTACCAACCCACTTCAAGTTGACAGAGCAAGATATTGGTGAAATCATTAATGAATGGCTAGAGGAAGGGAGGGTTCCCATTCCTTAAGAAGAACTATCTCTAACCATGTCACGAGATGAAGGTGCGAAGGCTCAGTGAAATGGCGAAGGAAGGAAATGTCAGGCACAACAGGGCGAAGGTCTATCCACTGCGATAGGAGGAACTGGGGGCATGGGTAGAGCAGAAGAAGGCCTACCACAACTACAAGGGAAATATAGAGAGTCTGGTGCGACCTAGCCTAGCCCTTCAGCTAAAGGAAAAAGAAAGGTCTCAGAAGAACCATTAGGAAGGAAGACAAAGAGGAAGGCCCATAAGGATTCTGCAGTTTTGGCACTAACAGAGGATGATGTGGAGCAGTTAATGGATAGATTCAATGACCAAATTGAGGATATTTTGCAAAAAGGTGTAGATGCACGCTTAAAGATATATGGAGGAATTCTAACCCAAATCAATACGCTACAAGAAGTGTTAGAAATGATCTGGTTAAACTCAAATCCAAAGGATGCAGCAGCCGAAAAGGAGGTCGAGTCCCAAGGGTGAGAGAGATCAATGTTGCAACTACCTTCGGCTCCGCAACCCCAAATTGTAACTATACCACCAAAATCATTAAGATGCCCAGAGCAAGAGGTACATGTGAGTGTCAAAGGTTTGAGCTGTATGGATTTGCATTTAAAATATATACCTACGCATACTTTACACACTTTGCATTTAATCATTGCTAACGAAATCAAGGGATGGGAAGAATACCGTTATAGTTAGATGATGAAGTAGAGTTCGGAATGAGATCAGTTGATCGACAAATGAAAGGGACGTAAAAAATAAAGGGATGATGTAGCTAAGAAAAATGATAGGTTACATAAATTTATAGAGGAATTTTGTAGCGAAGTTCCTGAAGTAGATATGGCAGAAACAAAACCATGAGAGAGAAATATCTCTAGCTTGGGTGAAGTCATTAAAGGTTTTAGAATTAGAATCAGTGACTTGGAAGCACAAGTTGTGCCAGGGATCCCACAGGAAGCACGAGATCAACGAGGTGAGGAATTTAAAATTTTTGTTTAAGGTATTAAGGCCTTAGAATTAGAATGTGCGAAGCTCTTTGATGAAAGTGCATAGGCTTGGGCAACTTTGATGGATGATGAAGGTCTACATGACATCACTAATAATTTGGAAAGTGCATAGTCTAGAGCTACGAAGCTAAAGGATGTTATCAAGGAATTGCCACCACAAGAACGGATGATGAAGGTAGCTGAGAATAAGCAGTTATAAGACAAAATTAATCAGTTAAGAGAAGACAAGCATAGGTGAATCCAAAAGGTAGAGATGAAGCAGTTTGAGTATCTGACATGATTCGAGGAGAGCATGAGTAGATAAAGGCGATGGTCCAACTAGCTAAAGAACAAGGTAAGGGAAGCATAACTATTCAACTAGTCAAGGATTTGGAAGAACACATAGAGAAAGTAAAGGATACTGCCGTCTCAATGAAGGATAAGTGTGATCGGTTTTTGATGTAGTGGAAACCACCACAGGTCTAGTAGTAAAGTGGCTCGAGACAAGCCACATATGAGTGTTAGGGGTCTCACGTCCCCATTTTGACCCCCTTTTTCATTAAATCGTAAATGATGTAAATATTGATATTTAATCATGGTGAGGAGCTCAAGGCCAAGGCCCCACCATTGATTTAGCGTTTTATGTATTGGCAATTAAAGAAATAGATGCCTATGGTTCTTGTGCTAGATAGGCACAATGTAAATTAAGACATCATGTAAATATGAATTTTAATGAAAAAACCCACAACTAGCTATGCAATGCAACAAAGAGATGGGGACATGATTCTAAAAGGAATAGGGAGGGAAATTATTCAAACCCTTGAGCCAATGGTGTTAATCCATGTGTCAATGAGAAAACCCATAAACCACCAACTACCCATTTTGGGTTATGGACCCAATCATTTAATTCTTCTAGAAATTGGTTGAGGTAGTTAATGCCTTGGGAATGAAGAGGTATGGCAGCCAATTTCGTGCATGGGAAAGCCATCAACCTGGGAATTCGTATTTTTGCTTCTTGGGCAAGAAAACACCCACAAAATGGTGCCCAAAGCCATTCTGAACAGATAGTTTTTCCTCTCTCACGCAGATGGAGATTACTGGAAGTTACATTCACGTTTTTCATAAAAAACGCAGGGTTTTCCTTGCCCAGAAACTCGTTTTTGGTTTTGGATAGTAGCTGGGAAGAAGGGGCTCCGATTTGGGACCGTATGGAGGTCGTTTTGTCTCAGAATTGCCATGGGCATTTTTCCTAAAAACGAATTCTGCTTCCTGGGGTTTTCCCAAACCTTCATTGTTCATTTTTAGCCTTCCCACATTTTTCTGAAGCTCAAGGAATCATTTTCTTGCTTATCACTATAAAATGTTTTTCTCCTACCCATCCATTGTAGTTAGCTGATTATCTGCATCCCTGTTTGATTTGGAGACTGTAAGCAAGAGATTGGAGTGGTAGTGGACAGAGAGGGCTTGATAAACCTAGTGGGGGAGATAACCTCTCAAGAAGATCAAGAGGGCTTTGGCTACTCTTCTATGCACACCCTGAGAGCACTGGATGGGGAAGGTATGGTTTGAGGGACTGTACAACAGTGAAGAGAATACTTCCTTGTGCTGGGTGTGTAGGTATTGTGGGTGCCAAGCTAGATAGATCTTGTAAGGTTACCATTGGCTCTATGCTTGAGCTCACTAGCTTAGCCACTCTTCCTTTCCATTTCCTAGCAGCCTGATAAACCCAATTGTAGGTTGGCTTGGCTCATCTTGGTGTATGCTTGGCTATGTGTGAGTCTGCTGTTCCTTGATTCCTTGTAGAGATCATGCCCTGCTCGGGGGTGGCCGTGTGTTGAGATATTGATGATCACAACTGGCCTATGGTTGGGTGGAACGTTGCAGTTGCATAGCCAGTTGCTTGGGACTACTTTGTTATAAGATAAGTACTCTCTTGTGTTAACCTTGCATTTAGTTATTTGATGAATATCTTGAATGTATGATGGATGTGTTACCGAAATTATTTCCGTTGTGTTTTTCTTATAATTATACGTCTCATATTTTTTTTATATTATGTGAATGCTTATTTAAAAGCTCATGGGGCTAGATGCCCGGTTTTAACATCACGATCCTCTCCATTGCACTGATATGATGGGAGGGGACGTGACAATGGGAGGGGACGTGACAAGGGGCCTGTTGGTCCTGGGATTCGATGTGGTTTGGTAATCGGTTTTGGTATGAACGGGGAGAGGAATAAGTGCTCCATGAAAGCAATATTGACTTTGACGAAGCGACGGAAGACTAAAGAGCAAAGGGCATTTGACTTCATCAACAATGGAGTTAGTTGAGATAAGTTACAGTTTTGTGTCCACTTACATTAATGAGTCTAATTAGTGGGAGCGGGGAGGGCTATGAATAAGTCATATATATATGTAATGGGTTGGGAAATTTTGGGTTGGCTAGAGGGAAAAAGAGAGCATATAGTTTTGGCATATGTACTGAAGAAAGCATGTTTTTGACAAAAGGAAATGTTGTTGTAATTTTGATGTATAAGTGATTTGCAAGGGAGGTTGTTGTGATTTGCAATATTAGTGCGATCTGTTGTAATGAGGAGAGAAAGTCTATTGGCTATGTGCACAAACATGAAGTGCTAATTTTGTTGCAATTAATGTATAAGAATAGTGCTTCCATGGTTTTTCCCATATTGGGTTTCCACGCAATTACTGGTGTTTATGTGTGTGGATGATTGATGTGTGTTAATTTACTTTTATGTTTCCATGCATTATAAATATATAATGATGTAGATGTGTTCATACATGAGGAGTAATTTAGTTGTTGGGAATCTAATATATAAACTTGATGATTTTGATATGTTTTCTTTATATAAATTGTGGGAAATACTGGTTGTTTTGACGAAGCTATAAAATGCTAGCTATTGTAAATTTTGGTCATTCCCTTCACTGCTGTAGAAACCTGGTTCCTACGGTTCCCATAGATACCTTGTGTGAAATGTCACTTGTTCCGAGGTGATTCCAAAAGGGCTAGTCTCTTGGGGTTTGTTGGTGAATAACTTAGTTGACCTCGGTCAAAGTACAAGTACAGATAAGACAACAACAACAATGGTATGCTGATATTTCTTATCTTCGCTATTCTTGATATATGGTAAGACGTAGCCATTATCAAGTAATATATGCATCGTTTAATGGCGAAATGAAGAGCTTCCAAGCGAGTTTGGGTGGCATAGATATGTTTCCTTCTTTCACCACTGGAGTTTTCAGTCACTTAGATCCAATCATCTTCCGTGTTTATGTATTGAATCCAGATATGCCATATGATCAATCGTATTTAATGATATTACCGGAGATCGCATATAATTTCCTATTTAATAAGATTACCGGATCAGATCACATATGAATGCAGAGATCGCATATAATTAATAAAATAAGATTACCATGATATTTAAGCCTGGGATATAAATTGGTTCAATTTAGTTTTTTTTCATATAGTTTTCATTATAATGTCTCAAATCTTGTAATTGTTGTCACATTATATTATTTCTCAAATATGCTAATTAGCATTGCAGATTGAATGATTTCATTATAATGTCTCAAATCTTGTAATTGTTGTCACATTATATTATTTCTCAAATATGCTAATTAGCATTGCAGATTGAATGATTTACTTTGGGTTCTCTTTCTATGACCACAAGTGGAATAATTTTTTATATTTATAAAAAATAATTAATAAATGTAAGCCTTAAAATCTAGGGAGATATAAGTGCAATGAAATATGTGATTTAAGTATCATATTAATTTATCATTTCTTGGAGTGATTCTCACGATAAAATTCTCCTCCTTAATGCTGAACTAATCGAGTTATAGCGTTACAGTAAAAAAAAAATTATTTAAAAGTATATTTTGCTTATCGAAGAAGAAACTTATTATAATATTTATGTAAGGTATATTTTTATACTTATTTAAAATTTTGAATAAGTTTAATATATATATATATATAATGTTTAAAAAATGTTATTATTTTAAATTATTTGAAAACAAACTTTTAAAAATAAAAATTGTGGCAATTTTTCAATGTCTATAAAAAAAATTCAATAAATTTAACACTAAGTTTGCAAAGTTTATTTTAATTAATAAAACCTTCATAAGTGAATTTGTTTTCAATTTTCGAACTTATATACAAGTAATATTATTTAATGAAAAGATATCAAACTTACAAATTTAATTTTTAAAAGTTTTGATTTTGTCCACCAACACAATGCATATAACAGAGTGCAACAATAAAATTTCCTTCTTCAAACTTGAGCTATTATTTATATTCTTTAGTTTACAATTCTATTATATCTCATAATATACATACAACCTATTTCTAATTTAATTTTGTCATAATGTTATATGATATTTTATGTTTAAGTTGGCTAAAATATAGGTATGTAGTTTTTTTAATGTTTTTATATTTAAAAACATAAATCAATTGCTCATCAAATTCATAAATATTATAAACCAAATCCAAATCCTTATATCATTAACAATAATGTTAATGGATCAATAATGTTAGAGTTTGTGAGTTATAACCAAGATTTTAAAAATTACTACATTTAAAGACAGCCTTATAAAATTAAGTTAATAACATATTAAAATTATTAAAATTAATAACATATTAAAAATATTAAAATTAATAACATATTAAAATGAATATTAACACATTAATAATGAGATCAATAGCAATATTATTAATACATTTAACAACATTATAAATAATGATAAGAAATTGTTGTTTCTTTGGACAGGTTTGGCAAGAGTTGGAGTGTTTTTTGGGATTTAATGCAAGCTGGGTTGTCTCGGATTTGGAATATTTTCTGTTGAATTGGATTCATAGTGAGAATATTTTTTTTTTGTTTCCTTTCTTAATCATGTGGGAGGTGTGGAAAGCGAGGAACTGGGCCATTTTTCATTCCATTTCACCTTCTATCCCCAGGTTTCCAAAAGAATTATATCTATGTGGGTCAAGGTTGGTAGTGGATTCTCTTCTCGCGCTCTCTAGAAAAAGTGGTAGAGCCCACCTTCTTTTGATGAAAGTATGCCTGTGGGTTTTTTCGATGGCACGCAACAACAGGGGTATTGTGGATGCAGGATGTTCTTGCAGTCAACCAATGAGCATGTGTTTAAACTGTGGATGGGAGCTAGACATGGCTAAGACACTCGTGCATAGCTCATATCATTATGGAGCTTGTTATGGTTTTCTATGAGAGCTCAGGTTTCATGTTTCCACATAGTTGGTGCTTCAAAGGTTATTATCGATTGGGCGTGAGGAGTCTCTTCACTGAGTTCTTTGATCTTGGATCACTTGATGTATAGGATAAGGGCTCTTCTTTCGGTGTTCTCTCATATCTCCTTTGTACACATCTTCCGCGAGTTCAACTCAGAGGCAGATCATTTTTCAAAGAATATTTTGGGTATAATGGATGGATTTATGTTCTTTGAAGAATACATGTTTGGATCATTGTTGGACGATGGGTGCCTTCATATCTCCTAGCAGCCTTGAGTCTTGAGTCTTTATTTTTTTTAGTTTTGATTGGATGGTACTTTTTTATGTTTTATATCGGGTTCTTTCGGTCCTTTTTCCATGCCACTGAGTATTTCAGGTTTGTTTATGTATTGTTAAAAGCCACACTTCTGTGAAGTCTTTGGTATAAATTAGCTGAAATCCTTATTCACTAGTGTTGGGTTGATGTAATGTTGGTAACAAATTTGATTCCTATAAATAACAAATTGTTTTTTTCGGTGTGAAAAAAAGAACAATATTTATTAACATTAATAAAATCTTATTAATAATAACAATATCATTAATAAATAAAAAACGTTAATAATATGATTAATAAAGTTAATAAAATTAATAATATTAACTTTGAAAACATTAAAAATATTAACATTAACATTTATATTAACATTGATAATAACATTTATAACATTATTAATGTTAAACTACTATAGCAACAACAACAATAATGATAATGACAATCATAACATTAATAAAAATAATATTATCAATAATTAAATTAATATTAACATGAATATCAACAACAATAAATAAATATTAGTTTAAACCCAAAACATAACATTCATGGATATCTTAAGGTCAACAATAGTAAAAAATATTCAAGTAAAGTTGACCTAATCTAAACATGGTCAACCATAGTGAATATTATTCAAACATTGTCAACCATAGTCAAACATAGTTGACGTAAGTTAACAGAGTCAACCATAGAAACACATGATCAACCATGGTCAACCATATCGAATGGCATGGACAATCAAAGTCAACCACAGTCAAACAAATCCATCCATAGTCAACCAAATTCAACAATAATGGAATTGTAATCAACCATATGATTTTAAAGTCAACCCTTATGTCACCCATAATCAAGCCAATAAATCAACCATATGATATTAAAATCAACCAAATTCAACTAACGCCAACCATGGTCAGCCATAGTCAACCATGGTCATCCATAGTGAGCCATAGTCAACCAAATCCAACCTAATTAAACCATAGTTAACCAAATTCAACCATAGTTAACTAAAGTCAACCAAAGTCAAAAGTAAAAAAAGGTTAACCAATAACTAATTATGGTCATCCATAGTCAATTAGTAAACCATAGTCAAAGTTAAACAAGGTTAACCAAAATTCAACCATCATCAACCAAAGTTAACCATGGTCAACCAAAGTCAACCATGGTCAACCAAAGTTAACCTTAATAAACAAAAGTCAACCATGTTCAACCATCGTTAAAAAAAGTCAACCAAAATTCAACCATGATCAACCATAATCAACTAAAAATAAACTAAGGTCAACCATGTTCAACCTAAACTCAACCATGGTTAACCAAAGTTAACCATAGTCAACCATGGTCAACCAATGTCAAGCATAGTCAAAGAAAGTCAATCATATTCAACCAAATTCAATAATAATTAAATAATTATGGAATTATAATCAACCATATGATTTTAAAGTCAACCCTTGTGTCACCCATAGTTAAGCCAACAAGTCAACTATAGTCATCCATATGATATTAAAATCAACCAAAGTTAACCAATGCTAACCATGGTCAACCATAGTCAACCATGATTAGCAACTGTCAACCATAGTTAACCAAAGCCAACCTAAGTTAACCAATACTTAACCAAAGTCAAAAGTCAAATAAGGTCAACCAATAGTCAATTATGGTCAATCAAAGTTTATCATGGTCAACCATAGTCAAATTTAAATAAGGTCAACCAATAGGCAATTACATGTAAACAAAGTCACCCATAGACAACCACAACTAATCATAGGCAACAATAGTTAACCATAGTGAATTACTCAACCAAAGTCAACCATAGTCTTGAACAAAGTCAACCATAATCAACCAAGGTCAACCATAGTCAACCAAAGTCTATTATGGCCAATTAAAGTCATCACAGTCGACCATAGTCAACCATAATTAATTAATCAACCAAAGTCAACCATAGTCAAACAAATTGAACTATAGTCAACCATAGTCAACCATGGTAAACCAAGGTTAATTCAAGTCAACAATGGTCAACCAATAGTCACTTATGGCTAAACGAAGACAACCAGGGTCAGCCATAGTCAACCATAATCTATTTGTCAACCAAAGTCAACCATCATAAAAAAATTCAACTATAATAAACCATGGTCAACAAAGGTCAGTTCAAGTCAACCATAGTTAACCGTAGTCAACCATATTCCACCATGGTCAACTAATAGTCAATTATGACTAAACTAAGTTAACCATATTCAACCATGGTCAACTAAAGTAAACTATGGTCAACCATGGTCAATCAAAGTCAACCAAAGTCACCCATTGTTGACCATAGTCAACCATAATCAGTTTGTCAACCAAATTCAACTATAATCAACTAAGGTCATTTCAAGTCAACCATATTACACCATGGTCAACCAATAATCAATTACGGCCAAACCAAGTAAACCATAGTCAACCATGGTTAATGAAAGTAAACTATGTTTGACCATGGTAAACCATGGTCAATCAAAGTCAACAAAGTCACTCATTGTTAACCATACTCAACCATGGTTAATGAAATTAAATAGTGTTTGACCATGGTAAACCATGGTCAATCAAAGTCAACCATTTTTTACCATAGGCAACCATGGTCAACGAAAGTAAACTATGGTTGACCATGGTAAACCATGGTGAATGAAATTCAACCAAAGTCACCCATTGTTGACTATAGTCAACCATAATCAGTTTGTCAACCAATGTCAGCCATAGTCAAACAAATTCAACCATAGTCAACCATGGTTAACCAAAGTCAACCATATTCCACCATGGTAAAACCAGTAGTCAATTATGGCCAAGCTAAGTCAACCATGGTTAACCAAAGTCAACCTAATTCAACAATACTCAACCATGGTCGACCACAGTCTATCATGGTGAATCATAGTCAACCATGATCAACCATAGTTCACCATAAAGAATTAGTCAAACCAATAATCAACTATAGTCAAACAAAGTCAACTATAATTAACCATGGGTAACCATAGTCAATCAAAGTCAACCATATTCAACCAAAATCATCCATAATGAATCAAAGCCAACCATATTCAACTATGACCAAATTCAACCAATTTAAGTTAAATGTTAAATAAGGTCAACCGATAGTTAATTATCGCAAACAAATTCAACCATAGTCAATTAGTCCACCAAAGTCAACCATAGTTAATTAGTCCATGAAAGTCAACCATAGCCAAACAAATTCCACAATAGTAAACCAAAGTCAACTAAATTCAACCAAATTTAACCATAGTCAACTAAATTCAACCATACTCAACCATAGTCAAAAGTCAAACAAGTTCAACGAATAATTAATTATGGAAAACAAAGGTAACCATAGTTAATCGTGGCTAGTTGTAGTCAACCAAGGTCAACCATATCAACTAAAGTTAAGCATAGTCAACCATGGTTAACCAAAGTCAACACAAGTAAGCCAAAGTTAACCATGGACTATCATGGTTAATTAATGGTCAACAAATGGTCAACCATAGTCAATAATGTCAACCAAACTCAACGATAATCAACCATAGTCAACGATGGTCAACCATATTGAACCAATGGTCAACCATGGTCAATCAATAGTCAACCATGGTCAACAAATAATCAACCAAAGGTAAACCATAACTAGTGGTCAATCAATGGTCAACTAATAGTCAACCAATGACAAACCAAAGTCAATGAAAGTCAACCATGGTTGACCGTTGGTGAACCGTTGGTTGACCAATGGTTGACATTGGTTGATTATGGTTGACATTGGTTGACCATGGTTGACAGGTTGGCATTGGTTTACCCTTGGTTGACTATTGGCTGATGATTGGTTGACTAATGGTTGACCAATTGGTTGACATTGGTTGACTAATGGTAGACCATCTGGTTGACTATTGGCTAACCATTGGTCGACCATTCGTTATTATTATTAATTATTGTTAATTAACATGGTTTGCTAATTATTATAATAATACAAACTCAACAATCTTTACTATTATTGTTTAATTATTTTATTTTTATAATAAAAATTATTGTAATAATAAAAACTCTATGTAATCCTTCCCTGCGTGTTGATCATCAACTAGAAAGCCATATTAATAATTAGTAATATGACTTATACACGCGGATCAACGTATATCAACCATGACTACACAATTAAATACACGTAGTCTAAAAGTTCTACGATTTCAAACAGAAAAATTTGAGTTTTCAAACACAATTTTGAAAAAGTCTCAAAGAATGTTTTGAAAATTATAGTTGCAACTCTTAAACTATAAAAATTTTGATGCTCATGAGATTTTTGATAATATTTTCAAAATTTTAAACAACTTCAGTTAAATATGATTATATACCCCCAATCAATGCATATAAACTATATTATTAATTATTAATATAACTTATCTTATAACTTTGAAACTTCGTAAAAGAGAACTAGGATAATGACTATCCTAACTAAATTAATCTCACTGCGTCACTGCACCTTGAGCCCACTTGTTCCAAATATGTATCTTGATTAATTTTTATAAGACAATTAATTTCTTCTCACTGTTATTACTTTTCAATTTAACAATTACTCTTGGCACTCAAACTAAATAACCTTTAAATCTTCCAATCTCATCCACAAATTATTTCTGAATATTTCTGAATAGTGTATCATTTGACATAAGAACAAAGGGCATCCGTTTTATTATTTCAATATTCCTCAATAGTGATCTTGAGAGTAATTAACTGTTAATAATGTGTTCAATGATAACTTTTAAAAAGATTTTTAACTTTTTTTTATGTGAGTTTCTAATTATGATTTAATGTTATTATGGAAAGTATTTTTATATAATTGAATTAAAATATAATTAATTATAATTAGTTTATAAATAAAAAACTATTTTTATATCTTTTGAAAAAAAAAAAAAATATAAAAAAATATTGTATTTTACTTTTATTAAGAAAAACTATAAATCTAAAATATGATAATAAAGTTTTTTAATCTTCAATTTTATTAAAAATAGTTTTAAATATTTTAATTTATTATTATTATGTATTTATATTATTAAAAATATAAATATAGTTAATGACATAACTCAAAACTAAATTTTTAATTTTTTTTAAGGTTATTATCATATATATATATATATATATATATATATATATATATATATATATATATATATAGTATATATATATATAAAGTAATTTAGGTGTGGAGGATAATATTTTATTTAATTATTAAAATTAAATTTAATTGAGAAGATATAAAAAATAATATATGTCAATATTCAATTGTTAAAAACAATTTTAAAAGATAAGTATATAATATTGGAGAGTTAGCAACACCATATCAATATTCAATTATTAAAAACAAGTTTAAAAGATAAATATATAATATTTGTGAGTTAGCAAAGGTATAATCTAGAAATTTAAACTAGCAAGCCATATTAATTAATTAATATGACTTATATACGTCGATCGCATATCACCATCGCCACAAATTTAAATAGAGTTGATATACATCGATCGACGTATATAAGTTATATCAATTAATTAATATTACTTGCTAGTTGACAGTCGACCCGCGACGAATATTTCCTGAGCTTTAATATTAATATTAAGATTGTGAAAATAATAATAATAATAATAATTACTATTTTAAAATAATAATTACTATTTTAAAATAATAATTATTTTTAAATATTTTATAAAAATATTTATTTCATAATTATAATTAATAAATTATAAATAATTTATATTACTAATTAATTATTTGATAATAAATATTATTTTGATTATTTTATAATTATGTTTAATAAATAATTAAATATTTTTTAATAATAATTATTTAATTATAATAATAATAATAATAACAACAACAACAATTATTATTATTATTATAAAACAACAAATATTAAAATATTTTATAATAATAATAATAATAAAATAATATTCTATTATTTACTATAAATAAGAAAATATAATTATATTAAAATGAGAAAAATAATAATAAATGAAAATAATTTAAAATGAGGATCGACAATTATAATTATAAGAAATATTAATAACAATGTTAATTTATATTCTTGTTTTTTAATTATTCTTTAGAATAATAATATTAATATTAATAATTATTATTATTATTATTATTATAATAGAATAATAATTTTTTTAATATTTTTTAATAATAATAAACAATAATAAATAAAAAATATAATTATAATAATTATAAATAAAAAACAAGAAACTATTTAAAATAATAATTATTAATTAAAGTAATTGTAAATGAAAATAAGAAAATATAGTCATAATAATAATAATAAATAAAAATAATTTATAATGAGGATTGACAACTTTAATAATAATAATAATAATTTGTTTTATTTTTTACATAAAAATAAAAATAATTACCAATAAACATACATTGGTGACTTTTTATTATTAATAGTATTACAAGAAAAACAACTAGATAAGTTTTTACACAAAATAGTAATGAGAATTCAAGAATTATTACTAATTAATAAATTATAATTTATTAATAAGAAATTATAAATAATTTATAGTACTAATTAATTATTTAATAACAAATATTATTTTGTACAAATATTTAGTTTATAATTATGTTTAATAAATTATAAATAATTTAGAGTAATAATTAAATATTTTGTAATAATAATAATAATTAGAAAAAACAATATTCTATTATTATAATAATAATTATTAAATAAGAAAATATAATTATATTAAAATAATGAAAATAATTTATAATGAGAATCGACGACGATGATGACGATGATGATTTGTATTCTTATTTTTTTATTATTATTTATAACAATAAGAATAAGAATAAGAATACGAATAATTATTATTATTATAAAATAATATTTTTTTAAATATTTTATAATAATAAAAATAATTATAAATAAGAAAATATAATTATAATAATTATAAATGAAAATAAGAAATTATTTAAAATAATAATAATTATTAATTAAAATAATTGTAAATGACAAAAAAATATAATTATAATAATAATAGATGAAAATAATTTATAATGAGGATTGGCAACTTTAATAAAAAATAAAAAATAAAAAATAATTCTTTACACGAAAATAAAAATAATTACTAATAAACATACATTGGTGAGTTTTTACACAAAATAACTCATGAATCCTTATTACTAATAAAATAATAATACCAATAATAATATATGTGTTCATAATATTTTCATGTTATAATTATGAGTAAAAAATGGTATATGTTAGTATGAAGTAATTTATTAGTATGAAAAAATTTATTAGGGTTAATATTAGGATGAAGTAATTTAATATAGTATCTGTAGTATATTTAACCATGGTTGACAGATTTTGTCACATTCTGACATATTACTTATGGTGGACAGACTTTGTCATATTTCGACACAATATTTATGGCCAAAAGATTTTCTGACATTGTGATGTGAAAATTAGTGGACGTGTTATGTCACATTGCGACATGATGGGTATGTGACATTGCAACATCACATAATTGATAGGATATTTCACAATGTGATGCGAATTTGTGATGTGGCAGGTTTTGTCACAATGCAATGTGGGAGGTTCTGCCACAATGCGACGTGATAGGTTATGTCAAAATGAGACATTGGAGGTTTTTGTCACAATGCAACATCATAGGTTCTATCACAAAGATATTTTCGAAGGTTTTGTCACATGTGTCGTGGCAGGTTCTATGAGATAACGATGTGACACTGTGAGGTGAGATGTTATGTAACATTGTTGACAAGGTATGTTTCACTATGACGTGAACCATAGTAAAAAACATATGCCACATTGCGATGTATGTTTACAAGAATAATATATGTGTATACAATAATTTCATGTTAGAAATTACTAAAAATAGGGTTAATATTGGTATGAATTAATTTATTATTCAACATACTTACATGTATGAAAAATAGCATTGGTTATGTGTCATGTTGTTTTCCAACAGTAAACAAAATTGATGATGTATTAGGATATTGATAAACGTCTATGTGAGGTTAATAAATAGATGAATGGTTATGTCACATTGCAACATTCTAAAGTAGACTTTGTAAAAATGTCATATTCTAGCATTAGTAGAAGGAGTAGGTAGTATCCTTAACCATGGTGAAACATAGTGCAGAAAATAATGTGACATGGTAGGTTTTGTGGGCAATGCGACGTGGCAAGTTCTATGAAAAAATGATGTGACGTTGTGAGCTGAGATGTTATGAAACGTGGTCGACAAGGTATGTCACACTACGATGTGAACCATAGTAAAAAACATATGTCACATTGTGACGTATTATTTATAAGAATAACATATGTGTACACAATAATTTCATGTTAGAATTTACTAAAAATAGGGTCAATATCAGTAAGAGGTAATTTAATATGTAACATACTTACATGTATGAATAGTTGCATTGGTTATGTGTTATGTTGATTGCCAACAATAAATTTTTTTGATAATGTATTAGGATATTGATGAACAATTATGTTAGGTTAATAAGTACATGACTGGTTATGTTAGAAAGCGACATTATAAAGTAGACTTGTAAAAATGTTATATTCTGGCATTAGTAGAAGGAGTAGTATCTTCATCCATGGGGAAACATAGTGCACAAAAGATTGCAATTAGCAGCTTTTGCATAATGCGATGTGGCAGCTTCTGTGACATAATGATGTGACATTGTGGGGTGACATGTTATGAAACATGGTCGATAGGGTATGTTGCAACTACGATGTGAACCATAGTAAAAAAAACATGTCATGTTGCAACGTATTATTTACAAGAATAGTATATGCACGTACACAATAATTTCATGTTAGAAATTACTAAAAATAGGGTCAATATTAGTATGAAGTAATTTACTATTTAACTTACTCACATGTATGAATTGTAGTATTGGTTATGTGTTATGTTGTTTGACAACAGTAAGTATTTATGATGATGTATTAGGATATCGATGAACCTATATGTAAGGTTAATAAATAGGTGAATGGTTATGTCGCATTGCGACATTATGAGGAAGACTTGTTAAAATGTCATATTCTGACAATAGTAGAAGGAAACTATAATTTTTTTAATGAATTATACTAAGAGGTTATGTCACATGAAAGGAGATTTCGTTTAAATATGAATGGAAAGATATGGTTATGCTACTGAAATATTTAATATGAATTATTTAATATGGTGACGTCACATGGAAGGACATGTTATTTAAATATGAATGGGAGGAGATCTTGTGTTATTGTTATTAGTACAACTGAGAGGGGGGGTGAATCACTTGTATTATGATTAAACAATTTTAGTTTCTTTTATAACTTCATTACCATTAAAAATGATTGTCAAGATAATGAACAAGATAAGCAATAGAACAACTAATCATCAATCACACATATGATGTACACAGACACAAATATGAGGAAACCCATAAAGGGAAAAAACCTCTTCTTCTTAGAATGATAAGCAGTCTTTTAACTCCTGTACATCATTTGTTTTTTAGCACCAACTCAAGATGAGGCTACAACCTCTATTTAACAAGCTACAACTTGTTGAGAGCATCAACTCTCTCTAGCACCCACTAGAGGGAAGCACCCACTCCCAATATTCAGGCATCAACCTGATTTACAGAGGAAATTAATCATCCCTAGTACCTCCCTTCCACCCTATGTAAGAATTTTTCAGTTGATTATATCACACTGGTTCAAATATATCAGTACATACTCTTTTCATTTTTGTTCTGTGCTGCTACAACTTGGGTTTCTAGGCATTCTATTTTTCATTAAATCGAGCCACACATTTTTCTTCTAAATTGTTAAGAATTTTCCAATCAATTATATCACACTGGTTCAAATATATCAGTACATACCCTTTTCATTTTTGTTCTATGCTGCTACAGCTTGATTTTCTGAGCATTATTTTCTTCATTAAATCGATCAATACATTTTGTTCTGAATTGTTTTCTTCGAATCACAGCTTCATCAGCAACCACTCCTCTTCATCCTCTCAATTCTCACCCTGATTTTGTTCTCATCAATCATTTTTTATAGATGTTGAAGTTATATGTATCATTCTCTTTAACTTCCAGATATTCCAATTCTAAAACTGAAACTGTCTCTTTAACTCCCAAATCGAAAATTGAATTGTCTCTTTGACTTCCAGAACTTACACATTGTAATTGACTAATTAATAAATAAATAAATGTTTGTGAGTCGCATCTTGTCTGAGTCACAGTTGTCTGAGTCATGACCGTCTGAGTCTCAGCTGTCTGATTTGTGGCTATCTGAGTCACGACCGTCTAAGTCTCAGTCGTCTGAGTCACAGCCGTCTGAGTCGCAACTGTCTGAGTCACAGCTGTATGAGTCTCAACCATCTGAGTCATGGCCATCAGAGTCGCAGCTGTCTGAGTTGCAACCATTTGAGTCACAGCTTGTCTGAGTCACGACCGTCTGAGTCGCAGCCATCTGACTTGCAGCTTGTCTAAGTCACAGCTGTCTGAGTTGCATCTTGTCTAACAAAATTCTTTTCTTGTATTTCAAACTCAGTCGCAGCTTTTCAACCATCAATGACAACTGAATCATAGTGCCAACAATCTCCCCCTTTGGCATTGATGGAAACCTAAAATTTATGATACTGCAAGTTTAATCACTAACTGCTTGTCATCTGCAACTACCCGAACTTCTCCCCCTTTGACATCAATGTCAAAGAAAACATGACAATACATCTCCCCCTATCTAGATGAACTCAGAAACCAACAAAGAAAACATTTTGGAACCATCTCATAATTACATTAGATATGCAATAAGCACAAACTCCCCCTGTCAAAGTGAACAAGTTAGTTGGAACAAGATATGACACCCAACTTCTGGCGTAGATATTCAAACTGGATTTGGGATAAGGGTTTAGTAAAGATATCAACAATCTGTTCTTTAGAAGGAATGAAATGTAATTGGACAACTCTATTTGTAACCTGCTCCGTTAAAAAATGATACTTGATTGGAATGTGTTTGGTCTTGGAATGAAGAACAAGGTTCTTTGACACACTAATGGCACTTGTGTTATCATAGTGAATAGGAATAGGTTAAGAATATTTCACCTCCAAATCAACAAGAGTTTGTATCATCCATAATACCTGTGTACAGCATGTTGCAGCAGCTATGTATTCAGCCTCAGTAGTAGATAGAGAGATAGAACCTTTCTTTTTACTCATCCATGCTACTAATGAATCTCCTAGGAAGAATGCACCTCCACTAGTGTTCTTTCTTTCATCCAAACAGTTTACCCAGTCAGCATCTGAATATGCAATCAACTGAAAGTTTTGATTCCTACGATACCAGAGACCATAAGTCATTGTGCCTCTCAAGTATTTGAAAATTCTCTTCACAGCTACCAAGTGACTCTCTTTGGGAGCTAACTGAAATCTTCCTACCATTCCAACAACATGCATGATATTAGGACGAGTTGTTGTAATATATAGAAGACTGCCTATCATTGACCTGTATGTTCTTTGATCAACATTAGGTGAGATATCATCTTTGCTAAGCTTGCAGCCAACAATCATAGGGGTACTAACAGGTGAAGAATCCTCCATTTGAAACTTTTTCAACATCTCCTTCAGATACTTCTCTTGAGAGAGAAATATACCTTCAGAATTCTGATTGATTTGAAGACCAAGAAAGTATGATAATTTTCCAATAATTGACATTTCAAACTCAAATTGCATGGCATTAGCAAACCACTGGACAGAAGATGCATTAGTACATCCAAAGATAATGTCATCAACATAAACTAGAACAATTAATAAATCATCACCTTCAGTTTTAATGTATAGATTGCTATCAGCAGTGCCTTTCTTAAATCCTTTTTCTTGTAAATATTTATCCAATCCGTAGTACCAGGCTCTTGGTGCTTGTTTCAATCCATATAGTGCCTTCTTCAATTTGTAGACATAATCAGAATTGTCTGTCAGTGAAAAACCTTCAGGTTGCTCCATATACACTTCTTCTTCTAGATCTCCATTTAGAAAAGCTGATTTAACATCCATCTGATAAACTTTGAATTTTTTGTGACAGGCATAAGCAAGAAACATTCTTATAGATTCCATTCTTTCCACAGGTGAAAAATTCTCATCAAAATCTTGTCCCTCAACTTGTGCATACCCCTTGCAAACTAATCTGGGTTTATTTCTCACAATTTGTCCTTTTTCATTCATCTTATTCTTAAATACCCATTTGGTACCTATCACATTCTTATCTGTTGGTCTAGGAACAGGTTCCCAAGTATTATTCTTTTCAATCTGATCAAGCTCTTTATTCATGGCTTTTATCCAATCTTCATCTTCACTAGCTTCATAAAAATTCTTGGGTTCTATTATAGATAAAAAGGCAATGTGAGACTGTTCTGTATCTTTGAGTAACTTTCTTCTTGTCTGCACACCTTCATTCTTGTCACCAATGATCTGACTTTCAGGATGATTTTTCCGAATAATTCTCGAAGGAGGTTTTACTGATTGCTGATGTGAGTCTGCATCTTCATTCTCTGATTCAGATTATTCCTTTTCTGATTCTTGGACTTGTTCTTCTTCATCTTCAGCTGTATCCTCCGTACATGATTCATCATTGTTTATCTGAGTGTCTTTTTCATGACTCCCTTCATCTACTTTAATATCAACGCAGTCAACCATTTTATACAACCTCTTATTATAGCATCTATATCCTTTATTGTTTGTAGCATAACCTAAGAAAACACCTTCATCAGCCCTGTCATCATATTTACCAAGATGCTCATCATTGTTCTTGATATAACACTTACTCCCAAATACTTTGAAATGCTTGATTGTAGTAGGTCTCCCAAACCATAATTCATAAGGATTTTTATCACTATCAGGCCTTAAGTGAGCTTTGTTAAGTATATGAATAGCTATATGAATTGCCTCTACCCAAAAACCTTGATAAATATTCTTTTCTTTCATCATTGATCTTGCCATGTGCTAAAATGATCTATTCTGTCTCTCAACCACTCCATTTTGCTATGGAGTCCCTGGAATTATATACTCTCTTTTGCTACCCTGTTCATCACAAAATTCCTTGAAATGCCTTGAACTGAACTCTCCTCCTCTATCGGACCTTACTGCCTTTAGTCTTCTTCCTGTTTTATTCTCAGTCATAGATTTAAATACTTTAAATTTTTCAAATGCTTCATATTTTTCTTTCAGAAACGCAACCCGAGTAAGTCTAGAATAATCATCAATAACTAGCATAAAATAGTTTTATTTTCATGTACCTTCCTTGATGGTCCACACAAATCCATATGCACTAACTGAAGAGGTTTATCTGAATAAGGGAAACTATTGGATTTGAACTGTGTTCGAGTCAGTTTTCCCATTTGACAGGGTTTACATACAACATCATCCGGTTTTGATATCTTTGGAAAGTCTTTCACTGCTCCATTGTTTCTAAGCTTGATTATATGATCAAAATTTAAATTTCCAAGTCTTCTATGCCATAGCCAACTCTCATCATACTTGCTTAGATGGCATTCCTCCTTTTCTTCTTTCAAGACATAAACATTGTTTTCTGTTCTTATACCTTTGGAAACCAATTGTCCTGAAGAAACAAATTTAATTTTGCATTCCTTAGAATTGAAAACAACTTCACATCCTCTGTCACATACCTGACTGACACTAAGAAGATTGTGCTTCAGGCCATCTACAAACAAAACATCTTGAGCATTTCCTTTACCATTATTCAGACTTACCATTCCTTTCCCTCTGATTTTTCCTGGAGCATCATTTCCAAATGTTACATTTCCTGATTTGTGTTCTCTTAGAAACAGAAATTTACTTTTATCCCCAGTCATGTGTTTGGAGAATCCACTGTCAATATACCAGGGATCTTTTTGTCTTTGTGCAGAAAGTACCAAACCACACTGATTACTTTCTTTATTCTTCCATACTTTTTCCTTTTATTCTGAATATTCTATTCTTGATTCCGATTTATAATTCTTCAAATAACATTGTGCTGCCTTGTGTCCAAAGTTATGGAAAATATAACATTCTGGTTCATTGTACAAAAGTTCAAAAGAATTGACATTTCTAGCATGATCTCTTCTTTTAGATGGAGGTGGAACAGAATGATGCTCCTACTTATTCATTGACCATTTCATTCTTTGTTGCAGCATTTGATTCATCCTTTGTTGTATGCTTCTAAAATTAAAATCACAATTTGCAGCTTTATGACCAAAATTAGAGCAACAAAAACAGTATCCATTGAAGAAGTTTTGGTACCCGAATCTTGGTTGTCCTCTTGAAATTGATTGCCTTGTCATTATGTGTTGTATATCTTCTTCATGATTTCTTGACTGCAGAATATTGCGTTTTGTTCCTATAGCTCTATCCCTTTTATCATTCATTAGATTTTCATTACTATTGGTGTTATTTGCTTCAGCTTTGATGGAGGTTGCAGACTTTGTGAATTCTGATTGCTTGCTTCTTTGAAAGTTGATCACCTTAGTTATTTCTTTGTTCTCTGAGTGACTGCTGCTTGAACCTTGTTCATATCCTAGACCAGATTTAATCAAAGGAGATCTTTACCTACTCAAGATATTATTTAACTCTTCTGAGGCTTTAATACTTGAAAAATTCTGATGATACAAAGTTTGGAATTTCTCTAATTCTTTCTTAACAGTCACCACTTCTTCCTCTAACTTTTCACATCTTGTTTTACTTTCAGCCAGCTGTCGTTTAAGAATGTCTTCTATTTTCTTTGCCTCTTCTAGTTCTATTTTTACCAAAATACAGTCTGTACTAGGTTCTTTGTCATTCTTTTCACACTGTATCAGTAATTGTTTTTGTTTTTTCTTCTTTAGTCTGAGTCTCTCAATTTCTTGCAATGCACTAATCAATTCTCTTCCATGTCAACTACAACATCTTCATCATTCATGTCACTTTCTGTATAATCAAGGTCTTCTATGGTCATAAGCATAAAATCATTCTCTTTATCTTCACATGATGATTCACTGTCTGCAGCTTCTGAGGAATCAACATCATTTGCACACAAACCTTTCTTTTTATGTTTATCATCTTTATTATATATTTTAAAAGAATGTTTCTCTTCATCTGTATGATTCTGATCTTTTTTCTTGTGAGGACATTTAGAGGCAAAATGACCTATCTTACCACAGTTAAAACATTTAAAAGGCAGCTTGTCTCTATATTTACCTGATCCTTTCTTCAATCTTCTTACAAATTTTGCCTCAATCTCATCTGCTCTAGAATCAATATTCTTATCTGCTTTAAAGGATGCTTCTCTAGTGATGATTTTATCTGTACTAATCCTCATTTCATAAGTAGTTAGAGTTCCTAGGAGTTGATCAATACCCAGATTTTTAAGATCATTTAACTCTTCTATTGCTGAAACTTTAGGGTTAAATTTATCAGGCAAAGATCTTAAAATTTTCTGAATTAAGGATGCTTCTTCAATTGTTTCACCAAGGCCCTTCATAGCATTCACAAGCTCTTCAACCCTTGGGAAATATTTACTAACAGTTTCATCCTCATTCATCTTTAGTTGTTCAAATTTCAACCTGTATGTTTGTAGTTTAGCATATTTTACTTTCTCATTCCCTTCATAGCTGCTTATAAGTTTGTCCCACATTCCTTTGACAGATTCAAGATGCATCACTTTTACAAATTAAGCTTCTGCAAGACCACTGAGAATAACATTCATTTCTTTTGCATTAAAAGTAAATTCCAGTTTGTCATCTTTGGAGGCTAGTGCAATGGGCTTTACATATCCAGTTTCAACTACATCCCATACATTAACACCTAAGGACATTAGATATGTTCTCATTCTAACCTTCCAGAAAGCAAAATTTGTTCCATCAAATATAGGAGCCTTATTGGTTGAATTTCCTCCATGACTAGTCATCTTTAAGCTTACAGATCTACCTTTAAATAAAAGGAACCAACTCTGATACCAATTGTTACTGTTATTAGTACAACTGAGAGGGGGTGGGGTGATTCAGTTGTATTATGCTTAAACAGTTTTAGTCCCTTTTATAACTTCATTACCATTAAAAATTATTGTCAAGATAATGAGCAAGATAAGAAATAGAACAAGTAATCATCAATCACACATATGATGTACACAGACACAAATATTCATGAGGAAACCCATAAAGGGAAAAAACCTCTTCTTATTAGAATGATAAGCAGTCTTTTAACTCCTGTACATCATTTAATTTTTAGAACCAACTCAAGATGAGGCTACAACCTCTCTTTAACAAGCTGCAACTTGTTGAGAGCACCAATTCTCATGTTTTTCTAGAACCCACTAGAGGGAAGCACCCACTCCCAATATTCAGGCATCAACTCGATTTACAGAGGAAATCAATCCTCCCTAGCACCTCCCTTCCACCCTATGTAAGAATTTTTTAGTCGATTATATCACACTGGTTCAAATATATCAGTACATACTCTTTTCATTTTTGTTATGTGCTACTACAACTTGGGTTTCTAGGCAATATATTTTTCATTAAATCGAGCCACACATTTTTCTTCTAAATTGTTAAGAATTTTCCAGTCAATTATATCACACTGGTTCAGATATATCAGTACATATCCTTTTCATTTTTATTCTGTGCTGCTACATCTTGAGTTTCTGAGCATTTTGTTCTTCATTAAATCGAGCAATACATTTTGTTCTGAATTGTTTTCTTCGAATCACTGCTTCATCAACAACCACTCCTCTTCATCCTCTCAATTCTCACCCCGATTTTGTTCTCATCAATAATGTTTTATAGATACTGAAGTTATATGTCTCAGTCTCTTTAACTTCCATATATTCTAATTCTAAAACTAAAACTGTCTCTTTAACTCCCCAATCAAAAATTGAACTGTCTCTTTGACTTCCTGAACTTACACGCTGTAACTGACTAATTAATAAATAAATAAATGTTTGTGAGTCACATCTTGTCTGAGTCGCGGCTGTCTGAGTCACGACCGTCTGAGTCTCAGCCGTCTGAGTCACGGCTGTCTGAGTCATGACCATTTGAGTCACGGCCATCTAAGTCACAGTCGTCTAAGTCACGGTTGTCTGAGTCATGGCCGTTTGAGTCTTAGCCGTCTGAGTCACGGTCGTCTGATTCGTAGCTGTCTGAGTTGCAGCCGTCTGAGTCACAACTTGTTTGAGTCATGGCCATCTGATTCGCATCCGTCTGAGTTGCAGCTTGTCTAAGTCACAGCTATTTGAGTTGTAGCTGTCTGAGTTACAACTTGTTTAACAAAATTCTTTTCTTGTATTTCAAACTCAGTCACAACTTTAGTAAACCGAAGTTGGTATGGTCTGAGTCACCCGCCTTGTTTGCTTTCCAACCATCAATGACAACTGAATCATAGTGCCAACATCTTGTTTAAATATGGTTATGCTAGTTGAATTCTTTTATCAAACTTTACTAAGAGGTGGTGTCACATGGAAGGATACATGGATGAAATATGAATGAAATGAGATGGTTATGCTAATTGAATTATTTAATATGGTTATATTTTACTAAGAGGTTATGTCACATGGAAGTAGAGTTGTTTGCAAATTTATATGGCAGTATGTGAAGGATATGTGGGTAATTTTTTAATTCAATTCTACTGGAAGGCCGTTGAATGCAAAGTAAATTTCGTTATATTGTAAATAATAATAAGGATACATGAATTATTAAGGTACTTATAAAGCAAAAGTAAGTAGAAGAAAGGTACTTGAAGAATTTTTTAAAGTACCTGTATGTTGAAATAGTAGTATTAGATATGTATTATGTTACTTTTTTTATATGTGTTATGCGTTTTTTTTTTCCTAGAAAAAAAAAGCGTAACTCTGTTTCATCCTTCGAGAACAAAATTACATTTGATCATCAACACTCTATAGAGTGTTTTTGCTGTGTAGTAGCACAGAGAAAGTAACATCTTCTAATAAACGGTTAGATCTATTCAAAAATAATAGTGCAATGTAAAATCAGTCTATTTACATCAACTTAAAAACAGAGGTACATAAGTTCCTATAAAGCCGGATAAACTTTTAAGTGTAGATTTTCCACAAATTTGTAAACAAAAAAACAATCCTAAGAGAGAGTAACAAAATAGGCGCCAAAAAGATCCTGTAGTGGCCTTCATTCTATGAAGGGTCTATGATAAAAATCCCGAACCAAGCCATCGGTAAATTCTGAGATCTTCCATTGACCAGCCCCCAAAAGGAGCCGCGCCTTCGATGCCCAGTCCGCCGCTGTGTTATTTTCCCTGTAGACATGATGGCAATGAAAGTTGTAAAAAACATTGTTATTGTCTCTGACAGCTCTCAATACATTGGAGAGCCAAATGTTATAACCATGATGAGTACCAGTGATCCAATTGACCACATTAAGTGAATCCCCATACACAGTTAGATCTTGGCATCCCTTATCCATAGCAAACAAAACAAGTAATTTAAGGCTCACAACTTCTGCAAAGTTATTACTTCCTTCCCCCAGTCCCATAGACATCTCAAAGAAATGTGTAGACGAAAGAAATAAGAGTGCCCCACCCCCACGGTAATTGTTATGACACGCACCGTCAAAGAATCCCCAGGACCGAGATCTATCAATGTTCACAGGCTGGATATTGTTAAAATTCAATATGCTAAGACAGAAAATAGCAGCATTACATTCCATTTCACAATAATAGCATATACAGGATCACTGAAGAAACAACAAGCATAGCATAAACACAAGAGACAGAGATTTATCCTGGGAAACCCTCATGCGGTAGAAAACCCAGCAAAGCTTCCTCAATATAGATGACCAGAAATATACAAAGATGAAACCCTGAGACATGATCTCCTCCTCCACAATAGCAGACCTCTCCTCCACAAGTGCGCTATCCTCAAGTGAGTGAATGTGTATAATGAGGAACACACCTCCTCTATTTATACACTACTCTGATATGTATTTTACACAAGTACATGTAGGCTCGTATTTAACCATTAGGTTAAATACCCCATTATAACTGACTGGGCCGACCCCCACATGTTGGGTCTAATAACCCTTTGACCCACATAACACATACAAGGCCGACCCCCACTAGGAAAGTCTAATAACCCAAGTTACTACATTCTGACGGAGGAATAAACATCTCCGGATATACAATAAGATATTCACGGAGGAATGAAACATCTACAGAATAATAAAGTACAAATATAATATTCTTTGAAGTTACAATATCTCAACACTCCCCCTTAACGAGAAGGATATTATAACAGTATCTGCGTGAGCAAGGAGTCATCAACATCAAACATGATACATCTATAAATCATTGGAAGCTTTCTCAACATCATCAGTAACTCAAGCAGTTACTGGAACATCTTCAATACTAGAACATCGACATCTTCAGTATTGATTCTTTATCTTCTGTAGCACTTGAACAGCTACAACAATATCATCATTTGGATCCTCATGATTATCGTCATCACACGATCATCAGTATCGTCATCTCACGATCATCAACATCGTCATCACACGATCATCAGCATCGTCATCACACGATCATCAGCATCGTCATCTCATGATCATCAACATCGTCATCACACGATCATCAGCATCGTCATCACACGATCATTAGCATCGTCATCACACAATCATCAGCATCGTCATCACACGATCATCAGCATCGTCATCTCACGATCATCAACATCGTCATCACACGATCATCAACATCGTCATCTCACGATCATCAGCATCGTCATCACACGATCATCAGCATCATCATCAATACAGGTATCCATAACAATACAAGTATCCACATCATTAGTACAAGTATTCATGCCAATACAAGTACACATATCATTAATACAAGTATCCATACTGTTACAAGTAACCACATCATCAATACAAGTATCCTACCGATACAATTAATCACATCATCAATACAAGTATCCTACCGATACAAGTAACCACATCATCAATACAAGTATCCATACCAATACAAGTAACCACATCATCAATACAAGTATCCTACCGATACAAGTAACCACATCATAATAAAAAATCACTTTCTCAGAGACCATTCGTCTACGGATCAATTCAGGGACCAAAGTCCAAGGATGATACAATCCCCACTTCTCGGAGACCACATGTCTACGGATCAATTCAGGGACCGAAGTTCGGGGATGATACAATCCCCACTTCTCGGAGACCACACGTCTACGGATAAATTCAGCGACCAAAGTCCGGGTATGATACAATCCCCACTTCTCGGAGACCACACGTCTACGGATCAATTCAGGGACCAAAGTCCGGGGATGATACAATCCCCACTTCTCGGAGACCACACGTCTACGGATCAATTCAGGGACCGAAGTCCGGGGATGATACAATCCCCACTTCTCGGAGACCACACGTCTACGGATCAATTCAGGGACCAAAGTCTGGGGATGATACAATCCCCACTTCTCGGAGACCACACGTCTATGGATCAATTCAGGGACCGAAGTCTGGGGATGATACAATCCCCACTTCTCGGAGACCATACGTCTACGGCTCTCTTTAGGACTGAAAGTCCAGGGATGATCCAATCCCCTCAACTGTCCACTAAGGACTTCATTCTCAGAGACCTCACATCTACGGCTCTCTTTAGGACTGAAAGTCTAGGGATGATCCAATCCCCTCAACTGTCCACTGAGGACTTCATTCTCGGAGACCTCACGTCTACGGCTCTCTTTAGGACTTGAAAGTCCAGGGATGATCCAATCCCCTCAACTGTCCACTAAGGACTTCATTCTCAGAGACCTCACGTCTACGGATCTCTTTAGGACTGAAAGTCCAGGGATGATCCAATCCCCTCAACTGTCCACTAAGGACTTCATTCTCGAAGACCTCATGTCTACGGATCAATTTTAGGGACCGAAGTCCAGGGATGATACAATCCCTACCTGTCCACTAAGGACTTCATTTTCGGAGACCATACGTCTACGGATCAATTCAGGGACCGAAGTCCAGGGATGATACAATCCCTACCTGTCCACTAAGGACTTCATTTTCGGAGACCATACATCTACGGATCAATTCAGGGACTGAAGTCCAGGGATGATACAATCCCTCTTATTTCTCGGAGACACATGTCTACGGCTCACTTTAGAACATGTGTTCAAGGATGATACAATCCCTTTTCTTTCTCGGAGACACCTGTCTACTGCTCACTTTAGAACATGTGTTCAAGGATTATACAATCCCTTTTCTTTCTCGGAGACACCTGTCTACGGCTCACTTTAGAACAAGTGTTCAAGAATGATACAATCCCAACATGTATTCTCATCAATACAAGTACAAGTATCCTCAACCATACAAGTACATTAATCAATACATGTGTCATCAAAAGTATGTATTCTTACCAATACATCTTATCATCAAAAGCATGTATTCTCACCAATACATCTATCATCAAAAGCATGTATAAGTAAAACTAAGTATTCTAAGCATAAGAGTCCTAAATCTAAATATTTCTAAGTATCTAGGTGTAGAGAACAGGTTACCTCATCATCGACCTTGTTGTTCGATGAGACAATCTCATCATCAGTGACTATACTACTCCCCCTTTCGAGGAGGGTCCTTTTGAGCTACACCAAGCATGTCTTGGAAGTATTCAAATTTCACTCGAGACAGAGGTTTGGTTAGTACATCGGTAACCTGTTACAAATTCAAACTTTATAGTTCCTTTCTGCGTCATATCTTGTTAGATCCCTATGTTCTTTGACTTATCATGGAACACTAGATTCTTTGTCATCTTCATACAACTCTATTTGTCACATAGGATCACAGTTGGTTCTATCTCTAATTCAAACCAATCCTGAAGCCAAGCTTCTTCACAACTAGCAGAGCAAGCAGCCATATATTCTGCTTGTGTTGAGAGCCACACTAGACTACTTCCAGCTAAACCACGATATCATGGCTAATCCCAGACAATAACATCCTCTTGATGTGTTCTTCCTGTCTGATACACTTTCTTCCTAACCAGCATCTGATTAGCCATCTAAAGTCATGATCTCCAAGATAGAATAGATCAAAGTCTATCATATCCTTTAGGTGCATCATCACATGCTTTGCAACTATCAGGTGAACACATCTAGTTTCCACTAGATACTGACTCAAGGTGTTCAGAACAAAGCATATATCTAACCTAATATATGTTAGATACATCAATCACCCAATAATTTGACTGTACAGAGTTATATCCACTAACTCTGATGAGTCATCCCCTAACAGCATCAAGTTGGAATCCATAAGAGTGGCCATTTCAACACCTCAAGTCCTTTTAATATTTCTCGACATACTTTCCCTGGTTGAGAAAGATTCTTCCTGATCCTTCCCATACTTCCAGATCTAGGAAGCAATGCATCAATATGAGATCTTTCATTTTTCATTTCTGCAGCCATCTATCTGTGCCATCTCTCGTTAGATGGGTCTATTGATATGAACCTCAATATCATTCGAACTCTATGGTAAGTTCCTTCTTGCATCCATGTCATCTGTGTATAGAAACCATATTCAACCTTGTAGCAAAGGTTGAGATCCACATCACCCATGGTGATCATTAAGCTCATCAATTTATTATCGATCCTGGATACCCATACAGAACCTGATTCACACTTCTTCTTTAATTGCACCATTAAGAGAATGGTCTTTATCTATTCACTTGGAGAAAAACATCTCATCATGATTCTCTTCCTCTTTCTAAGATAATCTTCTAGCCACAAGCCTTCTATAGTGTGTTTGATTTGTAAATCTTTTGTTGAACATCCATCGCTTGTTCAGTGTTCATCATTCATCATGATCTTTCCTACAAATCAAAATTAAGTACAGGATTAGTAATACTTCATAATCATCAAATCATATTGACATGATAACCTATTATGCATACAGATATCATTTACATAGTTATGCAATTGTTTTGACCAATACTTTGGCACAACACTTTTCCATATTCTGTATGCATACAGTGACTATCTAGATGCCTTCCATCTCTACCAGAACATACTGTCGAGAGTGTGCACAACTCTCAACATGTCAGCAAAGAGGTTTCATTCTAGACAAGCAACAATGGAATGTTTGTCCAACTTACCAATCATATGCATATTAGTAGTATATTGTTCAATGCTCTATGAATGTTTACACTCAGCATGATGTATTCTAGGAATACAAATATGGATACAAGCAATATCATTTACTATTTAAAATAACAACTCAAATACTTATCTTTTATGTTTGTGTGGTTGCCTCCCGCTTGATCTTCTATATGTCTTTTGAACTTCTATTCATTCTGTACCACTGTGCATGCTCAAGTGTGCACTAGTGTCATCCTCATGAACTCATACACAAACATACATTCATTAGTATATTCTCAAAACATTCTAATTCTAAATAATCTTGAATATGTACAGTCATGATCATTGGTATTCATAGTTTCAAGGAAGTCTTCTTTTACTCATGCATATTCTTGTTTGATCTAGTTAGTTAAATCATCAACCAAGATAAGAGACATAATATGCATAAACCCTTGATTACTAACTTTATGAATAAGCATAACCAATCATACCAAGTATACTTATATAAGGGATCCTAACACAAGGTAAGATTCTAACATGACATAGGAAAAACATACCTGGATTAGTATACCTGCTTAGTTATGTACAACATACCTAAACAATCTCTTCAATGATTTAGAGATCCTGAGCTAGAACCTGCATGTCTCATAGGTTAAGCATAATATAACAAAAGTCATACATACCTCGTAAGTAGAGCAAATATTATGGATGAGTCTTTGTCTTCATGTGGTCATGGTCATGGAACTTGATTTGTCTTTTGTGATGTACCTGTATCTTGTTAGCAGACAACATCAACCTCACACAACACCATAATGCATAAGTACAATCATATAGCCCTAATCAATGAATGTCTTCGATCATTCACATGCATTCATACTATTACTAGGGTGATAAGACAATTAATAACATTAATCAAGATTGTACTAATAAATAACATGAAGACAAACACATTATGAACTTAATCAAGAATCAGATTTCAAGACATACCTAAACCTCCTTAAGTCATACCTGTAGAGACTTCTTGTAGTCTTCTTATGTAAGTCCTTAGCCTCAACTCCCCCTGAAACTTGATCTGGAGCTTGATTAGGGTTTGCTAGAGAAACCCTAAAAATTCAATCTTTGACTTTCACACTTCTGAATGGATGGAAGAATCTGTCTTGTTGAGTTGATCAAACTAGCATTCTTCAATTTTTAAATCTCTAAAATTTGACCCCTCAAAATTGCCTTCGAAACTTCTGGATCTTCTAGACAGGAACCCGAACTAGGGTATGATGAAGCCCACCCTTCTGTCCAATCAAAAGGTTCGATCCAAGGCTCTAAACTCTTATTTTTCTGAGGAGCTTCTAGCCGTGGTTACAGACTTCAAAAATTCCAACTTTTGCTGAAGCCCTAATTTTCCATCTTTCTGATCAAAATCCCGAACTAGGGTTTGATCAAGCCCGATCTTCTACCCAACCAAAAAAATTCGATCTTGGTCTCTAAATTTCAATTTTCCTGAGTAACATTCATCCGTGGACTCTGATTCTAAAAATTCTAACTTTCTTCGAAACCCTAAATTCCGGAAGCCATGAATAAAGGTGCTCCAAAAATAATTCTGTTTTGACAGAAATATGCACCTGATTGTTTCTACTATAACTCTGAAATTTTTGCTCCACAGGGTCTGAAACCTTTTTCCTGCAGTAGCCTGACCTGTCATCTTTCCATCCTGACAGGTCTGACCTCAATTGGATTTTCTGAGAGAGAGTTATGCCAAGTGTCGCAACGTGACCTGTTTATGGGATAAAACAGGAGAGAGAAATTGTACGACATGCCACGTGTCACTGTTTAAACTTCGGCCTCTGAAAAATTTTCTTGAGATAGATAGACCTATTATCTTTCCATCCTGATAGGTCTGACCTCAATTGGACTCTCTGAGAGAGCGTTATGCCAAGTGTCGCAACGTGATCTGTTTATGGGATAAAACAGGAGAGCGAACTTGTACGGCGTGCCACATGTCACTGGTTCACCTTCGGCCTCTGAACAAGTTTCCTGAGATATTACAGTCTGTGTAATACCTGTCACTTTTTATGAAATTTCATTTGGAGCTTCGTAGCCCAAGTTATGACCTTTTTTCCAAGGTCACCTGATTTTGACTGAGATCTGGAAGAGGCAGAAACCCTAACTTGTACTGATCATAACTCATAAAATACAACAAATCTGAGGGTTCCCTTTGGACACAAGGTACCTGGGGATGTTATCTTCGACCTGTAAACTTTTCAGACCCTGAACCTTCGCAGAAATGGATTTATAGCGAAAGTTCCACGATGACTGGTTTTTTCTATGTAAAACCCTAACCTTCAAATTGTCGTAAGTAAAGCAAGTGTCGTAAGTGCCCTACCTTGCCTTCCTTCAGGTTAGCTCTGATACCATGTTAAAATTCAATATGCTAAGACAGAAAATAGCACCATTACATTGCATTTCACAATAATAGCATATACAGGATCACTGAAGAAACAACAAGCATAGCATAAACACAAGAGACAGAGATTTATCCTGGGAAACCCTCATGGGGTAGAAAACCCAGCAAAGCTTCCTCAATATAGATGACCAAAAATATACAAAGATGAAACCCTGAGACATGATCTCCTCCTCCATAATAGCAGACCTCTCCTCCACAAGGGCGCTATCCTCAAGTGAGTGAATGTGTATAATGAGGAACACACCTCCTCTATTTATACACTACTCTGATATGTATTTTACACAAGTACATGTAGGCTCGTATTTAACCATTAGTTTAAATACCCCATTATAACTTACTGGGCCGACCCCCACATGGTGGGTCTAATAACCCTTTGACCCAAATAACACATACAAGGCCGACCCCCACAAGGAAAGTCTAATAACCCAAGTTACTACATTCTGACGGAGGAATAAACATCTCCGGATATACAATAAGATATTCACGGAGGAATGAAACATCTCCAGAATAATAAAGTACAAATATAATATTCTTTGAAGTTACAATATCTCAACAGATATCTCGAACATTATTAGGATGTATAACCCTTTTGTGGGCAATAAATATGCCACAACATTTTAAAGCAGTCTGGGTATGTAAAAAGGGTTTATCACTGAAGATACATTGGTTTCGGGCAAGCCATACACCCCAAATCACCAACAATGGCAAATGCATGTAATCTTTAAAAAGAGGGTTATGATACCAATTGTTCCAGGATTGTTCAATGGAGACCCCCACCCATTGAAAAAGAATCTTTAAGATCTGAGAAACAACCTCCCAAACCACTCTGATAAAGGGACAGTGAATAAAAAGATGAACAACAATTTCCCCCGAAGCTTTACACAAATAGCACCATCTCGGACCAACTTTGTTCCTTTTCTGAAGGAAGTCCCAAGTAGGAACCCGATTCCGAAGAGCACACCACATAAAAAGTCGATACTTATGTGGACATTTTTGTTTCGACAAGAGTTTCCACCACCAGACATTTTCACTAGGCATAATGTTTGCATTAAGTTTCAGGTAACCCCCTTTAGGAGTATAAATGCCTGATGGGTTTGCATCCCAGCAAAAAACATCCTCAAGGTCAGATAGACAAATGTGATCAAGGTTGAGGGATCGAAAATAATGAACCAGTTCTATATAATCCAAAGTATCCAATCCAAACGTATGTACAAGACGCCAAGCTTGTCGACCCAGAGCAAGTTCATTAGGGTCGTCCAACTGTGAGAGGAAATGATAGCCACGCAAATGTAATGCCTCCAAAGTCACCCCCGGTAACAAGTGTTGTTGTGAACATCCCACCCAAGGGTCCTGCCCTATCCTGACCCTCCTTCTAGTACCAACATCTCATACCAAGTCCCGTTCAATGATGTTAAAAGACTTAACCACTGCCTTCAAGATCATAGAAACTCCCAGGTGAGTTTTTGCAGGCCTACGTATCCAAGTTTCAATAGAGTCCGGTGCTATATATTTATGCCGCAGAACCTGTGCCCACAGACCTCCAAACATAATTAGTCTCCATCCTCCCTTCGCAGCCAGAGCCCTGGAAAAAAGAAAAATATTCTTCAATCCCCATCCCCCAAAGGATTTCGGGAGAGCAAGTGAATCCGAGCAAGCCCAAGGAGCCACATGAGAATCCTCCTTCCCATTCCACAGAAACCAAAAACATAATCTCCTTGCTCTATCCAGAATGCCCCTAGGAATCTAGGTCAGAGACATCCAGTAGATTGGAATAGCTTCCAACACAACTTTGACCAGGACCAGCCTCCCTGCCCTAGAGAGCCATTTGTGACTCCAACAAAAAAATCTTTTCTCCATCTTCTCAATGAGCCAAAACTAGTCCCGCTTCTGATAACAATTTGGTTTCAGGTTAAAACCCAAATACTTGAGTCCCTCCAAAAGTGGGAGATGGGAGAAAGGGAACAGTCTGGTAAAGACCTCCACTTCTGCAATACTGAGAAGATTAGTAGTCAAAGTAGATTTAGTATCATTTATCTCCATCCTAGTGGCTCGAGAAAAAAGTTCCAAAATCTCCTTGAGCTTTTTCCCATCCCTAACCAAACTAGAACAAAAAATGAGTATGTCGTCCACAAAGAGCAGATGTGCGATGGAAAAATTCGGAGTAACCAAAATGCCACACATATTACCATTACTTTTAGCCTCCTTGATAGCCCTGCTCAAACCTTCCGCAACCAATAGAAATAGAAGTGGTGAAAGGGGGCACCCCTATCTAAGACCACGACCAAAGTGAAAAAAAAGGAGTAGCAGCCCTGTCGATAAGTACCAAAAAAGAAATGGTAGTAATATAGATCATTACTCACTAAATAAAATTGATATCAAAACCCAGATGGGTTAGCAACAATCTCAAGTATAACTAGCTTACTTTGTCATAAGAATTTGACAAATCAATATTCATAATTGCTCCTTTCAGCTTCCGAGTTTTGACACTCTAAAGACCCTCCTGTGCCACCCCTTCAGCTTCATGAATCTGCCTTCCTTCCAAAAAACCAAACTGTTCATCAGAGATATGAGTGGATAGAATAGACTTTAGTCATCTAGCAATTACCTTGGTCATAATCTTGTAAACACAGTTGCATAAAGAGATTGGTCTAAAGTCATTTAAAGAAGAAGGAGAGTCCGACTTTGGGATTAATGCAATGAAAGTTGATTTTATGCTGGTTGGGATCCTTCCCTCCAACTTGGTATCTTCAACCAGTTTCAAAAGATCATTCCCAATTATATCAAACAATCCTAGAAAGAATTCAATGGTCCACCCATTTGGCCCAGGGTTTTTGTCCTTTTGAAAGCTAGAAAGAACCTCCTTTAATTCCACTTAAGTTATTTCCTTCATCAAATTCCTGTTGTCCTCCTCCTCCACAAAGCTGGGAAAGATATGTGCCACTCGAATGACTTCCTCAATGTTGACTTTGTCCCCAACCTTAAAAAGATCCTTGAAATGATTGACCCCAACCTCCGCCATCCCATCAAAAGTGTTATGTTTAGTACCCAGATGGTCCTTCAAAGTCCAAAGAGTGTTTGCAGACCACCTCCCCTTTGCATAAGCATGAAATAAATTTGAATTTTCATCCCCACTTTCCAACCAAATAGCCCTTCCCCTAAGGCGCCAAGCCTCCTCTTCCAAAAGAAGAGTATTCCTCCTAGCTTCGAGTCGGACCAGTGAGTCTTTGGAATCTTGAGACAAAAATCCCCCCCATCACTCATAGCAATGTTAACAAGGGCTACCTCAATCTGTTTGAGTTCCTGATTCTCCCGACGACGCTTCTCACCATTCCAAAATTTAATCAGGCGCTTCAACAGCTTAATGTTTTTTGCAAAATGAAAAGAAACAATCATGTGACCCTCCGGCTGGTATGGAATCCAAGTTGATTGAACTAAATCAACAAAGGTGGTGTCATTCAACCAATTCTTGTTAAATTTAAGAGGGCTAGGCGGTTAACCGGGCCATTATTAAGTTCCAAAAAAATGGGCAAGTGATACGAAGACCCCCATTCCGAACCCATTGTCTAATATGAAAAAAATTCTCCACCAAATGCCCAGCAAGTAAAAACCGATTCAGCCTCTTAGCCACTCGACAATCCCCAACCCGATTGTTCCTCCAGGAGGGTTTAAGACAAACAAGTTCCACATCAACAAGATTTCCAGCAATCAATTTCCTGATAAAATAATTAGAAAGGGAGTCCACCTGTATTGGAGAAAACTCACTATGGCTTGAGAATACCACAACAGACAGATGACTACTAGAAATCAACTCAATTCTCAAAACAATTCTATTATAAATTATAATGTTAAGATAATGGAGAAATGTAACCAACCTTGATCCAAATGTTTGAAGTAGATCCCCGTTGGAGCTTTCAATCCATGCACTTGAAATCTGCAAATTAGTCTTGATAGCCAATATCCAACAAGTACATATAATATATAAATGACATTAACATTATCAATAAGAATGGTCCATAATATCACAAGCAAATGTAACCCAATGTATAACAAACAACATTTACAACATGATGGACGAGAATATGAGTATTTCTATTAATTAACAAGAAGAAGTACAAAGTGATACGACCTCTTGCCGGCAACCAATCTGAACCAAGATCTAGATCAATCCACTTGTGCCTCCACCACTTCAATCCTCCATGAATGGAAAACTCAAACTAGAAATGAGTTTGGAAGGTGAACATATGGGGTTCACAACTACAAGGATCAATGAGTGCAGACTTAAGATACAGAAAAAATCCACTAGAGTTGTCTTGCTATTCTCTTCTTCCTCTCGTCCATAAGCCATATGTGCTCAATATATAGTCCTCTCAAAGGTAGGTGAAAGGACACATCGAGGCGTTACGGGGGAAGATGGAGAGCCAAAGGTCACCCAATGATCGCTTTTTGGGAGTAAAAAGTAATAAATTAGTGATTTTTACCATTTTACTTGATACCCGCGGACTATAGTGATGCAACTCGCGGGTACACATGCTATAATGATGCAACATGTGGGTAGGAATAAAAATAGGGAAAAATAGTATCTCTGAAGGATATGAGTGGATCTGAGTCACTGAAATGGATCCTACAGGCCAAAGAATGTTGATGCTTACAGGGTGGAATATTACGATGTAACAGATGCCCCCTAATGTGTGAGGTCAAAAACTGATGCTACGATGGCCGAAATACATTATAAAACTCAGAAGTGGAGTGATGGAGACACAAGTGGAAAGAGCAGCTCACTCGTCATAATACAATAGTATCTCTAAATACATGTCGGTATAGTACAACAATCTGATACAATGGCCATGAATAGGCAGTACATAGTGAATACATGTCATAAGTGATCATAACCATGATCCCTCTGCAGTAAGATATGGTCTCTTGCTGAAAAGGAAACAACTGGTGCAAACTGGAGGTACAAACTACTGAAATCTGAGAGGTGATATCTCAGATGTAAAGTCAAAGTCATGTGTAGCATACTGAATGCCACACTCGCCTGGGGTCTTCTACACAAGTCTTCAATGGTGCAAATCCCATCAAGTGAATAAAGGAGTTGGGGTCGAACCTAATGAGACATCGTCTGATTACCGGTTAATGATGTATACTGTTAATAGGCTCAAGATGACCCACTGATAATGAAAATGGGCATCAAGGCACAGAGCACAATCATTAGAGTGTGAATAAATGGGTTGAAGTTGAACACTAGGATGAATCCATCGATCAGGGGACATTGATGTATTCCCAAAACTGTCGATGGCGAGAGAACCTGCCACTAATGACTGCAAGCCTCAAGGTACTCAACTGAACTCTAAGCCTCAAGTCCCGGAATAAATGGGTTGAAGTTGACAGAACGAGACTCGCTGGAAGGAGGGCATTAAGGCATCCCCCATCGACCAGCACGAGGTACCAACAATGCTAAAATATTTGGAATATATCAGGTGAAATGGACTGACTCAATAAGGATGGACGACATGCAATAGTCAAGATATCTTAATAACAGATGGATATAGTCAAGAGATCTTAATAACTCAATAAGGATGGCCAATATGTCAGTTGTTCAGGACTTCCTTTGAACAAGAGCATGAACAGATGGATAGAATCAGGCAGCATAGACTTGACATAAACTGTGCAATGCAGGAGACATTACAGAGGGCTCCATAATGACTGGAAGCTTAACCAATCGATGGAGAAAAATGAGAAACAAGTATAGATCCTAAGGCCCAACTATAGTCCCGACTCAATATATGGAGTGGAATGAGTGCTCTGTTCAAGGTGACACAACAACTGCCAACAAGAAATAGTGACCATAATCCCGTCCGACTTTTTGGAATATTTGATTTTTTTGGTCTTTTTCATATTTGGGGAAAGCTTGAAAAAGAAGAAAATTGCTTATAGTACAACAAGTGAGGGAACGAGTGTCAAATAGCGAGCAGACTAGTCCCAAGCAGTGGAACATACCTATGATCAATGCAAGGAAGCACGTGCAAGATGTGGACACTCGGGGGAATGTTCCCTCAGGGTAAAGGGTCATCAAGCTGCGAAAGATAAATTAAGGCTCTTCTTAGCTCGGAAGGTAAAGTGCTAAGGCACATGGCTAATAAGTGAGTAAGAGGGAGCTGGCACAAGGCTCAAGCGACAAGCAGAATAATGCAATGCAATCACAACTTGACATAAAAGGGGAGTCCTTTTTCGTAAAGTTAGTCTCCTCACACGAAAAAGTGTAAAACAATGAGAGAAGAACTCTTCTAGTCACATATGACTAGAGTATACCTTTTTCATAATTAATCCACAAAGGTCCGGAAAAGGGGTAAACTACCTAAGTGAATGTCGCTTCAAATCCTTTAACGAGTCTGAAATGACAAGTATACTCGGCAATCTTGTTTGATTTGAAAAATTCTAACAAGGGCTTAAAAAAGACTTTATAACAATCTTTTCTGTAAAGGTTTAACGAGCCCGAAAAAGTAAACTCGTGACCTCCTTACTATTTTTAACGAGCTCAAAGGAGATATGGAAGAATGCTTGTAATGGGAGCAGACGAGTGTCAGGGGCATGAGAGACTAGTTCCAAGTGCATGGAACAAAGCTATGCATAATGTAAGGAACATGAGCAAGATAAGGACACTAAGGGGGCGTCTGCGAATTCGGATGGCACAAGGTTCAAATGAATCATAACAATGGGGAGGCCTAAACCTATATGCAAGGTTCTGAATATGCCTGCCATGAACGAAGCAAATGTCAAAAAGGACCAGTAAACAAGTATAAGTACAGCTAAAAATCCTGTCTCCAAGAAACATAAGTATCAAGATCATCTCTAAAACGTACGTAAAAAAAAATATGATACAAGTCATTGCGGTAGAGAAAAGCTGAAGGATGTGGAGGAATCTGCAATGGCAAATTCATCATCACGGGAGTTGGAAATTCTAGAAGTAGAATCGAACTCATCAAGATCACTGATTTGGGGATCTATAGGAGAGTCTATAGACTCATCACTAGGGAGATTAGACTTTAATGTCAAACCAGGGCTAGACAAAACTATGCCTAGATCAAAATGTTTCGCAGACTGTATTCTAGACTCATCTTGTTCAATAAGATCAAAGGTAGGAGGGGAACGAGATCTATGATAAAGATCCCCCCACGGCTTGTCATCACCACTCATGGCCTCAATAAAAAATTCATCTGAAGGTAAAATAACATCGAGAAAACCATGTGAACAAGATAGGTCGACTGCACACGCGGGCAGCATAACAAGATCTTCCTCTACTGTCCATGAAGAAGAGAGATCCGAATCTGCAATGGCTTGTTGGATATGATCATAAATGAGCTCCGCTATAGATAAAGGAATAGACATCTCGACATGCGCAATGTATCCAGACATGGAACTCGTCCACTGATCATCTAAATAAGAGGTCCGGAATAACATATTATTCAAAGGAGGAGACGCATTGTCTGTAATGGTTCCAATAAAATTCACAGGTGCAGAAAGATTATAAGTTCCCATCAATGAGGGGTACATTCCAACACCTATGTTCCCAGTTACCGGATAAGAATTAGAAACTTGCGGGACTACAGATCCCGTGGATGCTGCGGAAGGAGTGCCAACAAAATCCAGCTGACTGATCATCACAATCTTGCATTTATGGAGAAAGTAGATAACTCTAAATACAGTAGACGCGACAGCCTTCATAGCATACATCCAGTTCCAACCCAGTAAAAGGTTGTAGTCGATGGATGCATCAACCACCTTGATTTCAATAGGCACAGACTTACCTCCCAAGGAGACAACAAGGGAAGGGATAATTCCATGCGGCTTAAAAGAATGACCGTCGAATGCAGTGAGCATGGTTCTAGACGCAAGTAGAGGAGGAGAGCCAAGAGCTTTCCAACAAGTTAACGACATTACTAATGCAGAGGCACCTTTGTCAACCATAGTACGTTTGACAAAAATCTGAAGGCACACCACCTAGATTTGAAAAGCCACATGGTAGGGTAAGCAAGGTTGAACATTAGTAGTATCGAACTTGATAACAGTGGGACTTCCCCCATCCCGAACTCCTAACACACTCAAAAGAGCATGCTTCTGAGAAGGACATGCTTGCAAAACTTCAAGATACGACATGGCACACGGATTTTGTCCCAAATCTTCTACGATGGAGTAGTTCTGGGTCGCTCGAGCATTGGGGTTATGCGTAGAGCACTTGAGAACACCTTTCGGTATCTGCGACATAATGGAGGGCTTCTCGATATGCAAGTAATTGTCAGGAGGAGGGGGAGGCTCACTCCCCAAATTGGGTTGTGGTGCATCATAATCGTGCTGACGAGTGGCAACACTAACCTCTGACTGAACCATGTTCACACATCCATAACCACTAGTATTGGAAGAAGACGTTTCCATTTCATTAGTACCATAACCAGTGGTAGGAGCATGCGAAGCCATGTTTTGATGATGAGGAATGGGATCTATTATCTCCCCAATAAATGTAGACTAGTCAATTCATCTAGGCAATAGGAAGTCTTTTATTTTTGTTTCTTGTCTACACATGTCTGAGTTCTAGTCCGGTAGGTCTGAGAAGGTAACGAAGTCCAAATTGATATTTTTTACATCAGCCTCCTTCCGAAGGCAAAGTTTCAGGTGTCGGTAGCTTAGGCGGGCATGGTATTGGCTCATTAGCTACCGAAAGCCGGGTTTTTTGTTGTTTATGGTGTAAAAAATAGAACACTCCAACCACCGAAAGCGGAAAATTTACAGCATAAAATGGAGGGATGGTTTTCGGTGGCTTGGGCGAACATAATGGTGTTCATTAGCCACCAAAAGATCAAGCGTTTTCCACAGCTCGAGGGGAAAATTCAAAACCTTCCCTAGCTGCCGAGAGGAAAAAATCATGCCCACATTCACGAAGCCCTTTCGGGGGTTTGGGCCACCACAACGGTGTTCATTAGAGACTGAAAGTCAGGCATACTTCTCGCATCTTTCCATCCAATGGGTTGGATTAGTTTCGACCACCGAAAGAAAAAAGACAGTAGCGAAAATTGTTTTCCGGCGGCATAGCAGGCTTGAAGGTGAATTGTCGGCTGTCGAAAAGGAAGCCACGTCAATTGACGGACATGTCAAATCGAGGGTTTGGGGTCATGGTTCAGGGAACTCATCATGGTTTAAGCTGTCGAAAGGGTCATTTCATCAAAATTCTGACTCACCTCGAGGGAAGTCCGGATGCCACAGCCATAATTCTAACCAGACAAACCTCTTTTCCCATCCACATAACAACATTTCTCAAATTCCGTTCCACTGGTGCAATCATGTCTTAGCCACCATCATTTCACCCTCATGATTTCCCACCTTTACATACCCTCAGAGTCAGTTCCCGAAAGGCCACACCACCTTCCCATTTTCGCCCCCACCGTGTCGATTAAGCCCATTTCATCCATGTTTCCTGTCTCTCTCTCAGTCCCGGTTTGACCAACAAGCGCCACCAAGCAGGTCATCGATGCCGAAAGGGGGAGGAGCAGTCTTGAGAAAAGAATTAAGCGACACCTGCTACCTGGAGGCACACCCCGAGGTAGGTCATTTTTTCAAGAATGTTGGTTGCTATAACTTCTGTAAAAAGCTTCAGAGCTCTCACCAACAGGTGGCTGAAGCTTTTGTCCTCACATATGACAGAGAAAAGGCAGTAATAGGCAAGGAAGAGTTTCAGGTGAGTGAGGCCCTCATTTCCTCGGTAACATAATTACCCACGACCGGGGAGAGCTAGTTTAAGACCACTGTTAAGAAGGATTTCGAGTTTAAATCATATCTGAAACCGGAGCATAGGAATCAAGTTTGGAAAAAGGACGTCCCTATGTCACACCTGGAAGATAATTGGAAGTTGTTATTGAAGTCCATCCTGGCCTATATAACCTGTGAGGGCAGGTCTAACAAGGTGTTAATCTATCACTTCATATGTATGGATCATTTCACGGGAAAGAACCCTCTAAATATCCCCTTCTACCTCCATAAGAGCCTCACCAAAATGGTGCATCAAGTAAAGGCTCATCCCTCCAAAATTGTAGGGAGGTTGTTCCATCATGGCCTGATTAAACTTTTGGTCTCTGAGTTATTGCAGAGAAAAGGCATGAAATGGACTTTCTTTCTCTTCTGGAGTGGTCTCGAAACCGAATTACAACCAGAAGGTGGAAAGAAATCCTCAAACCCCAGAAGTGGAAAATGAAGAAGGAGGGCTCTTCCCCCAAATTCAGTCAAACCCGTTTCCTCAGCTCCACCGGCGAAGAAAACCAAAGGAAGCTGACATTTGATGACAAGGTTGAGGATGAGGGGATGTTTTTAGAGGAAATTCTTTCGAGAAGTACAAATATTTTAAACCTCCCTTACACTGATTCTGAAGAGGAGGGGGAGTTGCAGAAAGCTGAAGCAAAATTTGATGAGGAGAAAACAGAATAGGTGCCCCAAGAAGAAGCCATAGCCTTGATGGAGTAGGAGAATGACTATGTAAATTTTCCTCCATTTGCCTCTATGGAAGAGCAAGGCTTGGACTATGTGAATTTACCCTCCCCTACACCCGTGGAGGAAAAAAGTCAGTAGGTGGCCGACAGACCAATCCAAAATGCAAAGATTTCAGCTTCATAGAAAATCAACTGGCTCCTCCAATAAGATTATGAACGCGAGTTACTCCAGAGGGTCATTAAAGAGAAAAATGAAAGGCTGACACAGAGGTATAATGAGCTTTACAGATCTTTTCATGGATTGACCAAGAAACATGGCAAGATGAGGGGCAAAAACATTAGGCTTATCAGGGAAAACATCCGATTGAGGAGGAAGGTCGAAGTTTTAGAAGGCAAGGGAGAAGCTCAAAGTCCCCAGCCCATGGCACATTTGAACTTGGAGACCTTAGCTGCTACTATGATTGACTTTGTCAATCCTTCGACCTCGTCCCAGGAGGAAGAAACACCCAGGTAACATGAGGATGGGAACACAGTTTTGCCATTTTTTGCAGATTGAATCATGCATGGTTTTCGGCAGCTTGGGCGAACACCGAAACTGTTCATTAGCTGCTGAATCCCATTCTGGTAGCTTATTGTGTGCATGCGATGTCCTCCCAGATACCAAAAAAGAGATAAGGTTTTCCAGCACCCTCAAGCGTTTCGGTGGTTTAGGTGAAGCGTTACTATGATTCATTAATCATTGAATGTTAGGCTTTCAGTTGCTTGTCACCTTCAAGCCCAGTTTTGTTAGCTACCAAAAACTAAAATAAATGCACAAATATATCAGCAGGCATCAAACCTTTTTGGTACAGTTCCTAACATCTTGAGTACATTTTCCAAAAGACTAACAAGCATTCAATTGCACCACGATTGCCTCTGTTCGCAGACTGAGAGCGCTGGCAGATTCGATAGTAAAAATGTTCTTGCCTATTTTTGGAAAACACTCCTACAGGTTTCTGTAGAATAGCATTTTCACACCTGCCCCCAGCTCCAAGATGCTCGTCTCAACTATCAAGCGTAGCGTCGCCTGCAAAGAGCAGTTACTCTGATCATGACGCACTGTTACTTCTATCATTTACTGTTTTCAGTTGTTATTTTTAGTATATTTGATCCATCTTTTTGGGATCTAAAAACTATGTAATGGCTATAAAGACAAGGACTAAAGTAGAATAGAGGTTCGACTTTGGAGAGAAGAATTGACTTTTGTATTCTCAGACTCCTGTAACTTTCTAGATTATACAAGCTTCTTTTATTATTGGCTGGTAGATTTTTGTTTCTCGTGTTTCTGTACTTGCTATGAATGATGTATTTCCTGTATGTTCACTTTAATTACTGAGACAGCTGTTATCCTGTCATGGTGTTTAAGAACTGAACATATATGTTGTTATTTTGTTGCGCTTATCAATTTATATACATTCTGCTATGTATGAATCTGTTAAAAGCGGCAAGGATTCACAACCTCTATTTTAAATCAACCCTCTGAACAACCGTAGTCAAAGCCTCGTCTATCTGAGAGTCCACATGCATGTTGTGAGAGTGTAAGATTTTGATTCCTGTCATCCAATTTGATCCAAAATGAATCCCTTCTTTCAAGACAAGTCTAAGTTACTAGGCATCTTTGAAATACAACCTAAGAGAGCTTCCTGGAGTGATAACAAATTGGCGTCGTTGTCGGGGAAAGATTATTGAAGCGGCAGCTTCCCTGGGAGACGACACAGTTCCATCTTTGATGATAGACAAAGCTTGGGTACTTTTTTGGTTATAATCATCAATCTAGCGACTCCATTAGAATGAAGTGGATTCGAGAAGACCAAGTACCAGATCAAATTCTCAAAGGCCACCAGTAACACCTGTTTCGGATCCTGAACAGATTATAAGGAGAGGAAGGACCACGCAGAGGCAGATTTCTAGATCTATTAGAAGGACCACATCGAGCCTTACAAGAGGTATGTCTTCTATCCCATCAGATGAGTCTCCTTTTGAATCTCCTTTTCTGAAACAGACAATCCATAAGGAACTATAAGTAGAGCATAATATTTATGGGCCCAAGTATCTTCATCTGTTTCTGTTGCCCAAGTCCCTAGCCCCGATCCTGCTACACGAACTGACCTAGGCAAAGAAGTCCTAGAATCCGTCAAAGAGGAAGGCTATTCCTCCTACTTGCAACCCACATTAACCGAACCACATGAAAAATTTCCCTTTGTTTACACCAACATACTTGCTATAGAAAATATATTCCATGACCTTTTAGACTAGCATGAGCAAAGGTTGTCCTCTTTACTTGCACTGTCCTGTGAGAAGACTGATTTCCCAGAGCAGCCATCAATCTGTTTCACCCCACTTTTAGTGACTCTACTGAAACAAAACCTCCACTTTCATCGTTGCTTGTGCCTCCTCAGCCACCACACATACTCAAATTGCTTTCTGCCATCCCTTTAAAACCCACACCTACAATGGCTTTCCCTCTAACCAAAATGGAGAAAATCCTCCTTGCTAGGTATGCCCCTCTAAATTTGCCTAATCCTCTTTTTGCTATGCCTACTGGAGATTATCAGAAATATATGCCAAAATTCACCGAGGAGGGGGACTTTACAGCCGAGGAGCACTTGGAGGCGTTTTACAGCTATGCCAAGAACATCAATATCGAGCATGAAGATGTATGGACTAGAGTGTTTGTGCAGAGCTTAGATGGTCAGGCGAGAAAGTGGTTTAAAGAACTACCTGCTGGGTCAATAAATGACATCAAGGCACTTGATGAACTATTTCTGAAACATTGGGGGGAAAGAAGAGACCACCTATATTATCTCACGGAATTTGATAACTTGAAGAGAGAAAATGGCGATTCTGTGGCATCTTTTACAAAGAGGTTTAACAAAATGTTTGGCAAAATCCCTACTGAGATTAAGCCTATAGATACCTCTTCCAGGATCACGCATGCCAATTCTTTCGACCCTGATTTTTGCCTTCATCTCCGGGAAAGAAGACCTGCCTCTTTACTACTCATGCAAGATGCTATGCTCGAAGTGGATTCAAATATGGTCGCGTCCAAAATCCTCAAAGGGAAGATTGATAAAAAAGGAAGAACCCAGATTCCTCCTCCTTGTCAGAAACTAAGCTGGAAAAAATGGCCAAAATGCTAGATAGCTTGACCTCCGAAATGTCCAAGATGAAAGTGCAAGGCTTGCCATCCACGAGAGGTAAAGGTCCACATGAATTTATCCCCAAGAATACAAACGCTCCCCCTTACATAAGAAATGGCCCGCCGGTTCAGACTCTTCAAAGAGAGAGGAATCCCGCTGAAGAACAAAGAATCAGAGCTCCTTTCCAGCATGCAGTATTAGAGGAAGAAGAGCAGGATCTTACTCAAGGAGGAGCAAAAGAAGAGGATGATGTCAACTACATGGAGGATAAGGTTGACCTTGCCTTCTTGACACAGTCTGAATATGAGGAAGCCCTCATGACCAAACAAATCAACAAGGAAACACTATGTCAAGCTGATGATCAGAGGAGCTATGACTTAAGGTCCAGGACTGTTGCTACGAAGCCTTTAAACCTTGCTCCTGCAAGGAGGACTCCTGCCTCCATGAAGCAGCCCACTGCTTCTGCAAAACAGTCTCTCACTCCTTCAAAATAGCAAACTGCTGCTCCCACAAAGCAGGTTACGGCTCTTGCAAAACAACAGTAGAGAATATCCCAGCTAGCTACCCCAGACCCTGTCCAACTTACAACTCCAACCCAAGAGACAAGGCTTCCTGACAAGTTTACCTATTCCTTCAATCTTGAGACTGAGATCCAAAAAATAAAAATCCCTTTTCCCCTAATCAAACTGATGAAAAATGGTTCCTTCAAGTCATCCATACTGAAGTCCCTCCAACCAAAAGCATCCATCGATGCTGACTTTGTGAACCTCCAAGACAATAAGCCTACCGTGACCCTAGGTCCCATGGTTGAGGAACAGGACAGGTCCTTCCCACCCTTTTACATATCCTTAAACATCCATGACAAAATCCTTCACAATTGCTTACTCGACTCAGGAGCCTCCCACAACCTCATGCCCAAAGCTGTGATGGATGAACTTGGTCTTAGCATCACAAAACCCTACCATGATCTCTTCTCGTTCGACTCCAGAAAAGTTAAATGTCTGGGCCTCATCAAGGATCTCGTCATAAACTTAACTCAGCTGCCTTCAAAGAGCATGGTAATGGACATAGTGGTTTCTGACATCCCACCTAAATTTGATATACTTCTGTCATGATCATGGAGAAAACGATTAGGGGGGACTCTGCAGATGGACCTAACTTATGTCACCATTCCTATGTTTGGAGGCGAAACTAAAAGGATCTACAGGGAAAACCGGCTGGCTTCTGTTATTAGTAGTGAGAAGAATTCCGTGAACCACCCCATCTATGCTGTAGATACATATTTTGGAGCATGTGTCCTGTAGATAAACGATGAACAACCAGCCCCTTTGCAACTTACCAAGCCCACTAGTCAGCAACCCGAGGAGGTAACCACTACTGTGTGGAGCATGTTTTTTGATGGTGCAAGCTCTTAGGCTTCAGCGGGTGCAGGTGTAGTCTTGATCTCTCCTCTGAAGGATGTTACTCATCTATCTTATAAGATGGAATTTAAAGCCACGAATAATATAGCAGAATATGAGGCTTTTCTATTAGGAGTCAAGGCTGCAAAGGAAATGGGAATCATGTGCCTGAAATTTTTTGGGGACGTAGAGTTCATCATACAGCAGGTGAATGGGAACTATCAGGCAAAGAACATCAAGCTGAAGTCATATAGAGATGAGGTATGGAAACTTTGGGATTCCTTCATGTTTTTGGAAATTTCTTATATTCCATGAGCCATGAACCATTTGGCTGATTCCCTAGCTGCCTCTGCCAACACATTCCTTTCTCCCATGCCTCCAAAGTTGAAATATGATATCCAAGTTACGTACAGACCAACCCTACCCAATAACGTCAAATTCTGAAAGGTTTTTGAGAACGATGATGAGCTTAGCAGATTCCTCCAGGTTGTTAACGAATTTTCTGATATGCACATTGACCAAGAGAGCCTGTATGTAGAAGAGTCTCAGAAATCCAAATTGAAGGGAAAAATAAGCCATCATGACATTGTCCAATTGCTAGGAAATCATATACCCAGGGGGTTGGTACCCCTTGAGAGGCTTTTTGACCATAATGACATCCCCGTTAAACCTGTGAATGAAGAGAAAGACCCAATTGTCCATGAGCAAAACATAGGCAGCCAGGATCACCCCAAATTCATAAACCTGTCCATGGAATTAACAGCTGATCAACAATCAAATTACTGCAGCCTGGTAAAGAATTTTGCAGATGTCCTGGCTTGGGAATACAGTGACCTGAAGACCTATGATGAAGACACCATTCAACATAGAATTCCATTGAAAAAGGGCATTACCGCTTTCAAACAGAAGCTATGGCCTATCAACCCTCTTTTGTTACCTGTAATAGAGAGGGAAATAAAAAAACTCCTTGATGCCAAGATCATAATCCCATTGAGGTACTCTAGATGGGTAGAAAATCTAGTCATACTAAGGAAGAAGAATGGTGAATTCAAGTTGTGTGTTGACTTCAAGAACCTAAACAAGGTCTCCCAAAAAGATAACTACCCTCTACCTAAGATGGAACACTTACTGTAGAGAGTGTCGGGGGCTAGGGTCATGTCATTTCTTGATGGCTTCTCAGGCTATAATCAAATTTCTGTGCACCCAGATGATCAGGAAAAGATAGCCTTTACCACTCCCTAGGGTACTTTCATGTACACCAAGATGCCATTTGGATTAATGAACATCGGGGCCACATTTCAGAGGGCCATGGATATCGTGTTCATGGGGATCAAGGATAAATTTGTCCTCATAAACCTTGATGATATCGCAGTATACTCAAACAGCCACGAGGAGCATTTGCAACACCTAAAGTAGGTTTTCCTGAAATGCAGACAGTTTGGAATTTCTTTGAATCCCAAGAAGTCACAGTTTGGTCTTGAGGAGGGAAATCTCCTGGGCCACATAGTTTCAGTGCAGGGAGTAAGGATTGATCCAGTTCAGGTCGAAGCGATTCAAAAGCTGTCTATACCAAGATCAAAAAAGCATATCCAATCTTTCCTTGGTAAGATAAATTTCGTCAGAATATTTATCCCGAATGTTTCTAAGTTGGTAAAACATATAACCTCTATGCTGAAAAAGGGAGTTGAAACAAAATGGACTGATCAGGAAAGACATTCTTTCGAATCCATCACAGAGGCTCCTACTCTGGTTAGCCTAGATTACACCAAGGTATTCTATATTTTCTCTTTTGCTTCCCATGATACAGTGGTGGCAGTCTTGTTACAGAAAGACGACGAAGGGCTTGATCATCCAATCACCTTCTTCAGCAAAACATTGAGGGATGCTGAGCTGAAATATGATCCCATAGAGAAACATGCCTATTCTTTGGTAAAATCATTAAAAGCTTTCAGAATTTATATCCTGCACACGAAGATTACAGCTTATGTCCCTTCAGCTTCTGTGAAGGATGTCCTAACTCAGCCCGACATTGACGGCAAGAGGGCCAAATGGATTGCCAAGTTGATCGAATTTTACATAGAGGTGAAACCCACCAGGTTGATAAAGGGTCAAGGTATGGCCAAACTGATGGCTGAAGAGAATTGTAAACTATTAGACATCAACCTCATCGGAACAAATTCTGAAAATCTGCCAACAGAGACAGTTGCAACTAGACAGCGTGACAGCCAGCAAGTGGCTGAAAATATGCTCGCATGTGAGTGGTATTTGGGTAGAATTCATTTCCTGCAGAATTTAGAAGTTCCACCCAGACTTGGTGCAACTCAGGCGCAGTCTCTCAAGCTTAAATCTGCAAAATTCTGCATAAGTGGTGATTTACTATTCTGGAAAGATCCTGTTGGAGTTCTGTTACAGTGTTTGGATAAAGAAGAATAAGGGCAAGTCATGCAACATTTTCCATTCCAGCATATGTGGGGGGCATCACTACTGGAAAACCATTTCCCATGAGATTCTAAGGGCTGGGTACTATTGGCCGTGTCTGTTCTCCGATGTATACACTTTTGTGAAAGTTTGTGACAAGTGCCAAAGATTCACGAGAAAACATCAGCTGAAATCTCTCCCCTTGAATCCTATTGTGGTAAACGGTCCTTTCCAGCAATGGGGACTCGACTTCATAGGGGAGATCAATCCCTCATCCAGCGGTCAGCACCGATGGATCCTTGTGGCCAAGGACTACTTCACCAAATGGATCGAGGCAATTCCTACCAGGAATGCTAACCATCAGGTTATCATCAAATTTCTGTATGAAAACATCATCGCTAGATTCGACTGCCTGAAAAGGTTGGTGACTGATAATGCACCTACTTTCAAAGACAAAGAGTTAGTCCATATGTGTGAATCGACGGGCATTCAGTTAGTTCACTCCACTCCCTACTATCCTCAAGACAATGATCTCACTGAATCTTCCAATAAAAGCCTATTCAGGATCATCAAAAAGCTATTGGAGGAAAATCAAAGGAGTTGGAATTCAAAGCTGAAATTTTCTCTTTGGGCTAATAGGGTGACAAACAAGAAATCCATAGGTACTTCTCCTTTCAGTTTGGTCTATGGCACTAATGCCATTTTCCCAGTCTAGTTAATCCTGCTAGTGACTAAATTCATCCAAGAGGAATAGGATGAACCGAATGCTATGGTAAGAAGGATGCTGGATTTGGTTGAACTACAGCAAACCAGAGAACAACTAGTGGAAAGGTCAGAATCTCATCAAGAAAAGATTAAAGGTATTTTTTCCAAGAAGGCCAAGACTGATGTTTTTCAAGTGGGGGACTGGGTTTTGAAGTGGGATGCCCCCAGGAAAGACAAAGGCAAGCACGGCAAGTTTGACTCTCTCTGGACAGGCCCTTACGTGATAACTCAAGCAGATCAGAACAATACTTTCAACCTGTAGAGTCTGGAAGGGCAAGAGATGTTTGGTGGCCCAGTCAATGGGCATTTCCTGAAACTTTATTTCATCTGAAGGCTTCATGGCCTGGTCATTGTAAATATCATTTTGTTTTCAGTTTTGTTTTTGTGTTTGTTTGCAAATAAGTCCATGCCCAATGGAACGCTAGGGGTTAGGGTTAGAGTCTTGTGTGTTTTGTTTCTAGGAAAGGCATTTGGTTTGGGTTCTTGGAGCCTCGCTGGGAGGCCTCCATCCCCAAGTAGGAGCCAGATGTTATCTCCCCAATAAACGTAGACTAGTCAAGTCATCTAGGCGATAGGAAGTCTTTTATTTTTGTTTCTTGTCTACACATGTCTGAGTTCTAGTCCGGTAGGTCTGAGAAGGTAACGAAGTCCAAATTGATATCTTTTACATCGGCCTCCTTCCAAAGGCAAAGTTTCAGGTTTCGGTAGATTAGGCGGGCCTGGTATTGGCTCATTAGCTACCGAAAGCCGGGTTTTTGGCTGTTTATGGTGTAAAAAACAGAACACTCCAACCACCGAAAGCGAAAAAGTTACAGCGTAAAATGGAGGGACAGTTTTCGGTGGCTTAGGCGAACATGACGATGTTCATTAGCCACCAAAATATCAAGCGTTTTCCACAGCTCGAGGGGCAAATTCTAAACCTTCCCTAGCTGCCGAAAGGAAAAAGTCATGCCCGCATTCACGAAGCCATTTCGGGGGTTTGGGAAAACACAACGGTGTTCATTAGAGACTAAAAGTCAGGCATACTTTTCACAGCTTGCCATCCAATGGGTTGGATTAGTTTCGACCGCCGAAAGAAAAAAGACAGTAGTGAAAATTGTTTTCTGGCGGCATAGCAGGTTTGAAGGTGAATCGTCGGCTGCCGAAAAGGAAGCCACCTTAATTGATGGGCATGTCAAATCGAGGGTTCGGTGTCATGGTTCAGGGAACTCTTCATGGTTTAAGCCACCGAAAGGGTCATTTGATCAAAATTCTGACTCACCCCGAGGGAAGTCCGGACCCCACCGCCATAATTCTGACTAGACGGACCTCTTTTCCCATCCACATAACAGCATTTCTCAAATTCCATTCCACTGGTGCAATCATGTCTCATCCACCATCATTTCACCCTCATGATTTCCCACCTTTGCATACCCTCGGAGTCAGCTCCCAAAAGGCCACACCACCTTCCCATTTTCGCCCCCACCGTGTCGATTAAGCTCATTTCCTCCCTGTTTCCTGTCGCTCTCTCAGTCCGGGTTTGAGCAACAAGCACCACCAAGCAGGAAATCAATGTCGAAAGGGGGAGGAACAGTCTTGAGAAAAGAAGTAAGTGACACCTGCTACTTGGAGGCACACCTCGAGGTAGGTCATTTTTTCAAGAATGTTGGTTGCTATAACTTCTGTAGAAAGCTTCACAGCTCTCACCAACATGTGGCCGAAGCTTTAGCCCTCACATATGACGGAGAAAAGGCAGTAATAGGCAAGGAAGAGTTCTAGGTGAGCGAGGCCCTCATTGCCCAGGTAACAGAATTGCCCACGACCAGGGAGAGTTGGTTTAAGACCACTGTTAATAAGGATTTCGAGTTTAAATCATATCTGAAACCGGAGCATAGGAATCAAGTTTGGAAAAAGGACATCCCTATGTCGCACATGGAAGATAATTGGAAGCTGTTATTGAAGTTCATCCTGGTCTATATAACCTGTGAGGGTAGGTATAACATGGTGTTAATCTATCACTTCAGATTGCTGGATCATTTCACGGGAAAGAACCCTCTAAATCTTCCCTTCTACCTCCACAAGAGCCTCACCAAAATGGCGCATCAAGTAAAGGCTCAGCCCTCCAAAATTTCAAGGAGGTTGTTCCATCATGGCCTGATTAAAATTTTGGTCTATGAGTTATTGCAGAGAAAAGGCATGAAATGGACTTTCTTTCTCTTTTGGAGTGGGCTCGAAACCGAATTATAGCCAGAAGGTGGAAAGAAATCCTCAAACCCCGGAAGTGGAAAACGAAGAAGGAGAGCTCTTCCCCCAAATTCAGTCAAACCCCTTTCCTCAACTCCACCGGCAAAGAAAACCAAAAGGAAGCTAACATTTGATTACAAGGATGAGAATGAGGGGATGGTTTCAGAGGAAATTCCTTCGAGAAGTACAAATCTTTTAAACCTCCCTTACACCGATTCTGAAGAGGATGGGGAGTTGCAGAAAGCTGAAGCAGAATTTGATGAGGAGAAAACAGAACAGGTACCCTAGGAAGAAGCCCCAGCCCTAATGGAGCAGGAGAATGACTATGTAAAGTTGCCTCCATTTGCCTCTATGGAAGAGCAAGGCTTGGACTATGTGAATTTACCCTCCCCTACACCTGTGGAGGAAAAAATTCAGTAGGTGGCCGATAGACCAATCCAAAATGCAAAGATTTTAGCTTCATAGAAAATCAACCGGCTCCTCCAGCAAGCTTATGAACGCGAGTTACTCTAGAGGGTCATTAAAGAGAAAAATGAAAGGCTGAAAAAGAGGTATAATGAGCTTTACAGATATTTTCATGGATTGACCAAGAAACATGGCAAGATGAGGGGCAGAAACATTAGGCTTATCAGGGAAAACATCTGGTTGAGGAGGAAGGTCGAAGTTTTAGAAGGAAAGGGAGAAGCTCAAAGTCCCCAGCCCATGGCACATTCGAACCTGGAGACCTTAGCTGCTACTGTGATTGACTTTGCCAATCCTCCGACCTCAGCCCAGGAGGAAGAAACATCCAGGTAACATGAGGATGGGAACACAGTTTTGCCATTTTTTGCAGGTTGAATCATGCATGGTTTTTAGCAGCTTGGGAAAACATCAAAACTGTTCATTAGCTGTTGAATCCCATTCTAGTATCTTATTGTGTGCAAGCAACGTCCTCCCAGATATCGACAAAGAGATAAGGTTTTCCAGCACCCTCAAGCATTTCGGTGGTTTAGGCGAAGCGTTACTATGATTCATTAATCACCGAACGTTAGGCTTTCGGTTGCTTGTCACCTTCAAGCCCAATTTTGTTAGCTACCAAAAACTAAAATAAACGCACAGATATATCAGCAGGCATCAAACCTTTTTGGTATGGTTCCTAACATCTTGAGGACGTTTTCCAGAAGACTGACAAGCATTCAAGTGCACCACGATTGCCTCTGTTCGCAGACTGAGAGCGCTGGCAGATTCGATAGTAAAAACATTCCTGCCTATTTTTGGAAAACACCCCTACAGGTTTCTGTAGAATAGCATTTTCACACCTGCCCCCAGCTCCAAGACACTCATCTCAACTGTCAAGCGTAGTGTCACCTGCAAAGAGCAGTTACTTTGATCATGACGTAGTGTTACTTCTATCATTTACTATTTTCAGTTGTTATTTTTAGTATATTCGATCCATCTTTTTGGGATCTAAAAACTGTGTAATGGATATAAAGACAAGGACTGAAGTAGAATAGAGGTTCGACTTTGGAGAGAAGAATCAAATTTTGTATTCTCAGACTCCTGTAACTTTCTAGATTATACAAGCTTCTTTTATTATTGGCTGGCAGATTTATGTTTCTTGTGTTTCTATACTTGCTGTGAATGATGTATTTCCTGTATGTTCACTTCAATTGTTGAGACAGTTGTTATCCTATTATGATGTTTAAGAACTGAACATATATGTTGTTATTTTGTTGCACTTAGCCATTTATATACATTCTGCTATGTATGAATCTGTTAAAAGAAACAAGGATTCACACCCTCTATTTTAAATCAACCCTTTGAACAACCATAGTCAAAGCCTTGTCTATCTGAGAGTCCACATGCATGTTGTGAGAGTGTAAGATTTTGATTCTTGTCATCCAACTTGATCCAAAATAAATCCCTTCTTTCAAGACAAGTTTAAGTTACCATGCATCTCTGAAATACAACCTAAGAGAGCTTCTTGGAGTGATAACAGGATCCTTCAACACAGCTGGGCTCTGTGCCAAATGCTTCCATGCTTCTTCAATACGAGGAAATAAGTGAGTAAGATGGTCTTCCCCACAGAGCTTGCAAGGAAACTTCACCTTACGCCTAGGTTTACGGTCCTCACCATCATTTACGCCTTCCCGAGGAGGGTTGGCATTATCCTTATGGGGGGTATTGCGATTGCTATTGTTATTCCCATTATTTCCACCCCTACAATTGTTTCTCCCCTTTTTTTTACCACCAGGTTGCTGGTTACTCGATGGTTTCGTTGATTGCACATTGTGTACATTAGACGACGGAGTGGAAGTGGACAAGGTATGAACCTGTCCGGGAGCAGACTGGTTTAGCGACAAATTTTGCATTTGATTAGATACCAAGTCTATAGGGAGAGTGCATGTGGACCCCACGATGCCATCGGCATGTGGTCCAAGAACTGACGTGGGCTCATGTCTTGTTCTCGGTGCATCAGGAATAATGTCATACAAAATGTCAAACTGAGAATAAAGTAGATCTAACTGCTGGACTTTCAAGATAGCTTGTTCCTTAGTCACAATGTCGGACATCGAAACATCCTTAGCAATGTATGGGAGTAGAGACTTGAGGAACCATTCCAACAAGAACTCTGGAGGAATGTTGGCTTTCAATAATCTCTTCCGCCGACGCCACTCTTGAACATGGTCAGAAATATGTGTGGACTTATTCTGACGGAAGGTGGACAAAAACTCAGTACTAGTATCATAACGAACCGGTAATTGGAAATGGTCTAAGAAAACCAAAGCAATCTTGTTGAATCCCCTATAGGTGTTTCCAGGAAACTCCACATACCACTTCGCGGCTGCCCCCGTGAGGGTGCATTGAAATAGTCGTAATCTAATGGAATCATGATTCAAAGAGTTGGAGGAGCACCAAAGGTGAAATGTTGTGACATGATCGCCCAGATCCTCACCGCACTTCCCTTCAAAATTTTGAATGTCCAAAGGAAGCTTGGTAGGAACCAGGGGCCAACTAGGGTTGTGACACACCGGATCATTCATGAGCTTCAAAAGATCCGGGAGATTCAAGCATGCAAGGAACGGGAGATGAGGCTGGAAATCTTGATTATAAGCCCCCATAGAAGGTTGGTTAAACGGAACTGTGTTATAAGATGGACCAAAAGCTTGACCATGAGGATTAAACTGCTGATAATGAGGACCTGACGGAACATAAGCTTGCCCATGGCCATAGGATTGATAACCTCCTCCTTCCTGACCCATTTGAGAGTAAGTAGGTATATGCATGTTTTGGGCACCATATTGGGGTGGTGGGTGATACTGGTGGTTAGCATCGACTGTGTTGTAATAAGGGTTTCCACCATGAGTATGGGGCATGTATGTACTATTCATAGCGGGAACCGTGTTGTAATGACCATAATGGTATCATATGTTCCCACCCCCATCATTAGGATTATCTTGAGCAGTCGTGTGGTGACCAAAAGCATGAGAAGTATTCCCAGCCCCAACATTGGTGTTACTAGTAGCAGGGATGGTAGCGTGATGTCCATGTGGATAGGAGGTATTCCCACCCCCTACATTAGCATTACTAGTGGAGGCAGTGGATGCAAAAGTATGTGGTATGTGTCCACCCTCATGGTTGGGAGGAGCATTAACATTTGTAAAAGTAGTCCTGGGTTGACGAGTAGTGGCACGTGCATTAGGTGGTGGATGGCGAGTCATGTTTTGAACAACATTCCTATTAGGTTGGGAAATCATAGGAGGTGGTCGTCTTCCAATATTAGCATTATTAGGAGGAACATGACCAGTCCCCATACTATGTGTGTGGGTGGACAACGTAGTGCCCCCAGCGAGGGTAGTTCCCCTAATGGGTATAGTATGGCTAACACCATGACTGGTTCCAGCGTGACTACCAAACATAGCAGAAGGTTCGACAGTACTATGACTGGGCATACCAAAAGAGAGTGATGTTAGGTTGATCGTAGGGCCAGTGTCGTCATGTAACTCTGGCATTCTGTGTCTATAGCTGCGTGGAAACGAAGGAATGAAAGGATCATCCTGTTCTTCGTCCTCGGGTAAGTCGGGCATTCCGTAAATATAATTATCTGGATTTGAAGGATCAAACGGATCTCGTTTAAGTGGATTAGGCCAAATAGAACCAGGTTGAGTCTCAGGTGGATCACCTCCCCACTCCTCATGAGGAGTATGGGGATTGGAAGTATGGTCAAATCTTCCCGATGGAGTCGAAGGTTTTTCCTTAGTATCAGAATGTGGAGCAGTCATAATGTCTTGGACGTAAGTCTCGTAAGAGTCTGAAGACTCAGAGGGAGCCCACCAGCGTCCTCTATAAACACAGCGTGAAATCTCGACAAGCCCTAGGCCGGCCAACCGACAGGATCAGCGGAGAGTAGGGCTCCACGCCACGATATCTCCGTAGAGAATATATAATCAAAACGTCCCCTAAAGGCCAACTATTGATCAAAAAACAGTAAATCAAAAGCACACACCTAGAGAAACTACAGCCAAGAGCAAAGAAACAGAGTGGCTAAATGAGATCTCGACACTAGAGTTGGTATGTCTCACCTAGGAGAGGCTATAGACTCCCAAACTATAGCCCAAGGTAACATAATCAATTATAGAGACACCCAGGCTTCACTGCGTGTATAGGGTCAAGTCCACTGCACAAACACAACTGTGTTGTCCAATCCCTATCTGACTCAGGACACAAACAACATAACCACTGCAAGTACCCTGTGTGATATCTAGGTAAGGAAACTATGATCACCGCAATATAACCAATGCTTAGGGGGACAATCGCAAGTGGGACCCGTCGTATGGGCACGGTAGCTAAGCCCGAAGCACAAGAGGACGAACCTTCGGTACCCCCAGATACGAACAAATCCTGGATATATCTCCCACGTTCAGTCGGTATCAAAGGGATATCTCCGCAACCAACCTCCCGTGACCTCGTGCTTAACTCTAGATTGAGTAGAGCTTCCTGAGAACACCGATCTATACCATGGATTACTCCACTCCCTAGTCAAACACCTAATGTTTCAACTAGTAGTCTTGGATTGTTAACTCACAATGATCTATTCCAAGACTCTAAACCTATGCTAGTTGGTGCACCCTATAAATAAAATCGGTCTAATCAATTTTAAGATTAAGCATTAATTTTAGTGGCTATGATTACTCAAGGTATATGATCATGAAACTAGTGATGTGTAGACTCAATAGTATTCAAAATCGTCCAATCCTAGACTCATCTATCCAATAAAACAATGTCACTAATATGCAAAATCAAACAACAATTCAGAAATAAAGATGCAAAATTTTATCTTTTCGATGCACAAGAAGAACCTAAATGAAGGCAACAAGCACTCAATGCAAGATGCAGTACATGAAAGTAAAATATTTTTGTATTTTCTCTTATAAACAAGAAGGAAAATGCAAAAAACTAGATGTATATTTTTGTATTTTTTCAATATAAATGGAATAAAAAAATACAAGAAAAATCCTACTATTCAGTCACTGAAGTGCCAAGAAGATCACTAAGACAACCCAGCAGATCCTAAATAGCAAGACTCGGCCAAAGGAATGAGCTCAAAAGGAAAAAACCAAGAGGCTAAATCCAAAGATTGGTAAAAAACCAAGAAGGCTCAACCAAGAGAAACAAAGAGTTATGGTCACAACCAAGGCATGAAACAGTCAAGAAAGAGGCCAACAAAGACTTAGGAACAACCAAAGCCATCCCAGCAACAACCAATAGCCATAAACCAACAAAAGCCGGAGTTGTACGCTATTGTAGAAGGAATACTTGTGGGTACCCACGAGCAGTAGAGCAAATATAAGCGGGTATACGCGAGCTTAGCTAAGCTAGCCCGCGGGTGAGGAAAGGCAAATGGGAAAATAAAGAGTCCAAGGGCTCAGAAAAAGCAAGTTTTCTATGGTGTATCTTAATGGCCAATCAGTGACACAGAGCTTCGATAAACATCAACTCTAATTAAGGACTAATGCTCAAAAAATTTCCCAAACATGGATGTTCTCCCCAGTGGAGTCGCCATTTCTGTATTGGAGAAAACTCACTATGGCTTGGGAATACCACAACAAATAGATGACTACCAGAAATCAACTCAATTCTCAAAACAATGCTATTATAAATGATAATGTTAAGATAATGGATAAATGTAACCAACCTCGATCCAAACGTTTGAAGTAGATCCCCGTTGGAGCTTTCAATCGATGCACTTGAAATCTGCAAATTAGTCTTGATAGCCAATATCCAACAAGTACATATAATATATAAATGACATTAACATTATCAATAACAATGGTCCATAATATCACAAGCAAATGTAACCCAATGTATAATAAACAACATCTACAACATGATGGACGAGAATATGAGTATTTCTATAAATTAACAAGAAGAAGTACAAAGTGATACGACCTCTTGCCGACAACCAATCTAAACCAAGATCTAGATCAATCCACTTGTGCCTCCACCACTTCAATCCTCCATGAATGGAAAACTCAAACTAGAAAGGAGTTTGGAAGGTGAACATAAGGGGTTCACAACTACAAGGATCAATGAGTGCAGACTCAAGATAGGGCAAAAATCCACTAGAGTTCTCTTGTTATTCTCTTCTTCCTCCCCTCCATAAGCCATATGTGCTCAATATATAGTCCTCTCAAAGGTAGGTGAAAGGACACATCAAGGTGTTACTCGGGCAGATGGAGAGCCAAAGGTTACCCAATGACCGCTTTTTGGGATTAAAAAGTAATAAATTAGTGATTTTTACCATTTTACTTGATACCCGCGGGCTATAGTGATGCAACTCGCGGGTACGCATGCTATAATGATGCAACATGCAGGTAGGAATAAAAATAGGGAAAATAGTATCTCTGAAGGATATGAGTGAATCTGAGTCACTGAAATGGATCCTACAGGCCAAAGAATGTTGATGCTTACAGGGTGGAAGATTACAATGTAACACCACCTGAACGCGAGATCCCCAAATATCCGAGTGACCCAAAGTAAAATTCAAATTCCCCCCCATGATCACATAATCTCGCTTGACTATGTTTTTACTGAGTAGAGAATCCCAAAAGGGGATGCGATTACAATAAGGCCCATAAATGTTTATAACAATAAATTCCTGACCAAAGTCTGGAGTGCGAAAAGTCATCCCCAATACCGACTCCATCCCCCAAGTACCAATTACCTGAATACGACCCTCCTTCCACCCCATCCTTATACCTCCCGATCATCCCCAAGCGTCCAAGGCTTCAAAAATCCAACCCAAGAACCAACACTTCAAAATAGAAATAACCTTAATACTAGAACCCATAGTTTCCTCTAGCAACAAAATGTCCGGGTGTTCGTTCTCAACCACCCGCTACAAAGCTGATATTTTGGAGGGACCAGCAAGACCCCAAATGTTGTAAGACATGATCTTCATGTGATCCCTTTCTTCTGGGCCCACATGGCTCTAAGTGCCCGTTCAATGGATTGTTGTTTCCCTTCCAACAGGTCCGAGCAAGCTCTGGACTTAGCCTTAGAGATAAAGGACTGACATTTCCTACCCTTAGCCACTCTGACCTTTACTTTCCCAAGCCCTCCAGAGGATTTCTTAACTATCGAACGGAGAAAATAACTGGAGTCAGATGAACCAATAGGGGATGAAGATGTGGCTGAAGGGAGATCTGCAGTGGGTGGACCAATAGGGTCCGGAGTGATAACCTCATCCAAAAGAGGAGTGACATGAGAGACCACCAAACTAGTGGAGCAGCCACCAAGTTTGGGAGGAGTCAACAGATCACAAGAAATATGTAGGTTCTTCAAACCTTCCAACCAATCCATACCAAGAAAAGAAAAATTGTTCAAAAAGAAATTAATAGACTCCGGTCTAGTAAGCAAAGAATTACCAGAGATTTGTTCAACCTGTTGAATAAGAGAGTTCGGAAACACCGCACAACCTGAAATCGCAGAGGGTAAAGAGTGTTCATTACATTCCACTCAAGAAATACCAGGATCGTCACCCGAGCAACCCGAATTATGATACTCCCCGACCGAAATAGAAGGAGAAACAAGAGTCTCATTTCCCGAGGGAGACTCATGAGGAGAAGTGACCGACCCTTCAAAAACTTGTTCCATCCCCACCCCCTTTTGTAAGGTTGCACCAAACCGCACACGCAGAGGACATGAGCAGTCCACCGCTGGGTGCCCATATTCATGACATCTTCTACAATGAAAAGGAATGTTTTCGTAATCCAAAGTCTAGGGAAAGATATAAGGGCCCCAATGTAAATCCATTCCATCCGCCAAGCCCTCACGCACATTAAATCTTACTAAAATGCGAGCAACCTTTCAATATTTTCATTCAATATAGGAGAAATTGGCATCCAAATAAGTACCTAGCAGGTTTCCAATATTCCATAAGTGTTCCTCAGACCAGTAGTGTAATGGAAGGCTTGGTAACCTCACCCATAATGGAATAATATCCATCTTCTCCCTGCTTGCATCAAACAAGGGATCCCATGGATTTAGTAAAAAAGGAACATTCACCAGATTCCATTTCCGGATGAGTACCCATAGCGCATGAGCATCCTGTGTGAAATGGAAAGCATACCAACCGCCCAACAGATTCACAACCTCCGGAGAATAGCCCGGATGGACCGTCCACGACCTGTTCACCCAGTTAATGACAGTTTTGAGAGCCACAAAATGCCCATAAACCCTTCCCACCATCATAGTTTTAACCATCATCAGAATGTGTTGGAATCCAATATCTTCACCCAGGGAGTAATTAGGCACCTTTCCAATGTTTTTCAACCACTTCCAACGTGGTTTCTTTCAAGAAAAAACATCACCATCCCCCTCCACCCCATCCAGACAAGAGTCCGAAGTCCTAACCCTAGCATCCTGCGGACTCGAAAAACCCCTCAATTCATTAGTGCCCTGCCTACCAGCAATAAACCCCTGACCAGTCGAGGAGAAAAAACCCTTCCCAAAAGGCTCAACCGAAAGACGACCAAGACGGACCAGCCCCTCCAGACCATAAGCAGAAGGTTGTTCCAAAACAACCCCAAAATCATTCAAAAAATTCAGAGAACTGTCGAAACCTCCCAATGGAGTCGCTAGGGGAATAAAGGTTTGTGTAGCCGCGGAAAACCAACCATTCCCATCCAAAACCCCAGTAGCCAGAAACTCATCTCGAACTGGTGAATAAAATGTCTCAAAAAACATATCTGAAGAAACAATACCATTCAAACCATCCTCCAAAACTGACACCGAAATGGTATACCCTAAACCAAGGAGTTGAGACTGAGTACCAGCACCCACACCGGAAGACCAAGCACTCTTCCCATCACGGAAACCGGTAGGTGGATATGCCCAAATGTCACAATGCGCCAGTTGATCACTGCTATAGTCCATATCATCAACCCAATCCAAATCCATGGTGAAAATCAGTGTTATGTGTTATGCATTATGTTGTGTTTCTTTTAGATATGTGTTATGTTTCTTTTTGATAACTTTAATATTATATTATGTCATATTATATTGTTCTTTTATCACTTTAGTAATGTAAATGGATCAGTTTAATATTATGTCGTCTTTTGATGTTACACATAAGTAATAAATTGAATGAGTTGAGTGTAATGACATATTATGGAATTCAAATAATAATATTGCAAGTTATTTTTTAGCTTGATAGTATTATAGGGACATTTTTAAAGTAAACAAATAATGATTATAGCATCCTTACATGAAATTTAACAACACCATATTTCAAGTATTGAAAATGAGTATGGAGATAACAACATTAACTAAGACATGACTGTGACAATATCTATTTAAGAAATACTTAATTCAAATTATAAAACATGATTAAGAAGAGAAGTTGGAATGTTGAAATTAATAATGCCACTTTGAAATATGTTAGCATCATTATGAGGAATTTTATATTAAAAATCCTTATTTGAAAAATAACATCATCACTGTAATCTAACATAATTCAAATTATTAATTTATTTAAGAAATATAATATGTATACATAAGTCCCTTCAATGTACAATAGAAATATATTGAACTTACAATAGGAAAACCAATATGAATATGCAAATAACACAATTTCTTATCGAATTTATACAATATATATATTCAATTGTATCAAATTGAACTCGAAGAAAAAGTTGAGAAATATTTATATGCTACATCCATGACATATACAAGGCCAATTTACATCAACACCATAGTTTTGACAAATACGTTCAATATGGAAGAGTGATGCCCTCACCTTAGAAAAGAAGTGAAGTGTATAGCAAAAAATGTGACATTCAGTTTCAATCAAGCTAGAGACAGTTTGATGTATACTGAGAATAAATTGTTCATTCCTACTTAGCTCATGTACGAAGCCCAATGAAATTTAGAAGAAGATGTATTTTCAGTGAATATGCATGAAAAAAACAATGTAGTAGTAAAAATAGAATATGGTAAAAGGTATTATTAAAGAAAATATTCAAAAGTAATTTACACATATTTATATATTATTAATCTCTCTCCATAATCAAATCCAAAACCATTTTTATGACACATGGAGCACCAATCAGATCAACTATGACATGACGGACCCTTTGGCGCTGCAACCACTCTCGTCATAGCTTTCTACTGGCCTCTCTTTCACAAACATGCAAAAAATAGAGAACTATTTCCTTCATCTTTGATAAGAATAGAAGGAGATCATCAAACAAGTGGCATTGAAATCCATTTGGTGTACTCATCTTATTTTTAAAGTAGATAATGAAGGATTCTTGTTTCCTTATATCATCAAGAGAAGCGAAATTTTTTGAAGCATCTGTGTTGTCCATAACTGTAGTGGTCAACAATTTTTTTTATTGTTAGTACATACAAATTTTTTTATCATTTATACAAATAAGTATTGAAAATCATTAATACCAGTAATGTTTGAAAACACCATGCAAGTTTCCTAACCAACAATAAAATAATGATATATTTGAAATTGCTACGACTTTGTTGGATACAACAATAGACATACTAGAATATAATTTGAGAGGCCCACTTCAATCATTTGGATTCAGAACAAAGGTTAAACATATTATAAAATATAGCATCAACCGGTTCTAAACCTGAAAATGTTCCCAAAATATTTAAACAACATAATAAAAAGCAATAGAAAAAATTCCAAATTGGATCTTATCCATTTAAAAATAAGATATAGAATGAGAAATAGTTAAAATGTCAATGGTTAATAGTGAACAAAGCTACAACTAAAAGAAAAAAATTAAGCAATGTGAAATGACAATAACATGAAAAAAAACACGCATTGTATGCTCAATGAGAATTCCTATATAGGGTGTTACAATGATATTGAGTTCAATCGTTTCTCTTCTTTCTTCCTAATTGTAACAAATGTGCTATTTTTCATCTTGCCAAACTGATCAAAAGAGAAAGGAGGTGCTATGTGCAAGCCATCTATTGATCTGACTCTTGATATGGTTGTGAAGGTCAACCTTTTCCTTTTTGTGTTCCCAATATCAATTGTGGCTGGTTCTAAAGTCAAATCCTGTGATTTGTGTATAGCAAGGGCCCATGCCATATAGAGGCGAATTTTTTTACGGTTTCCCCTAATATAGGTGTTATTGGTACAATTTTTGGATTTATTGTGTCAAATGGAGCACCAATGTACTTATAAAAAAGAACAGTAGTGTACATTGGAAGGAGAGGAGGTTTTGTTCCAGGCATATAGAAAATATTTTGAATGTAACCAACTACACCATTTATTAATCTAGCTTCAACCCCCAAGTTACATGTCAACATGACACACTGGACAGGACATAAGAGGATTTCACATGTTCTAATTGATCATCATTAGCAACACTATCCGTGTACCTTGTTTTCTCAACAACACATCGTGCAATTAGAGAATTTGAATATTTCAACATGACCCTATTATGTAAGGTCACCAAATTATTTGTTGCAAACAAATGAATAGTTGAATCAAATAAACTCATTTCTGTTGGAGGTAACCTCATATCAACCCACGACATAAGAAGTTCCCACTTAGCAAAAATGGGTTCTGCATTTCTTATGTTACTTAACAGTCTCTGAAAAGATGCTTGTTTTGTATTATCACCTTGCTGTCGAAATATTGTATCTAAAGTAACAACAATGTTGAATCTTTTCCATAAAACATTCCCCACTGTATTTCCTGCATACAAAGGCTTATCTCTAACAGGAGGCAATTGAGAAATGTCACCAACAAGAATTATCGATCTACCACCAAAAGGAGTACATTTATTCTCTGAAAATGCTTTTCACAATCGAGAATCAATATGCATGAATAACATTTATCCTATAAAGATCATTTCATCAATCAAAACATAGAGAATATGCCTCATTTCTTCTTGAAATATTGCTAGAGATTGTCATTGCAGTGTTCTTAAAATAAGCTATTCCTGTTGGAGCAAGCAAAAGCAACGGACTTTTTCCAACATATGTTGAAGTAGAAAGAGAATGAGATATGCCATGAATAAGATAAGACTTCCCAATTCCAGCAGTTCCTCAAATAATCATTTGGATAGGATCAAAATTTTCATATTCAACTGAATGTCATAAAATTATCTCAAAAGCAAATTTTTTTTTTTCCCCAGAGGGAAGATGGAGAAAAAAACATGCTATGATAATTCTCACTAAGAACACCCCTTGATTGAGCATTTCTTATAAATTCCACGACGTCTTCTGCAACACTATTTGAAATTGATATTTTCTCCCAATTAAAACATAAATTAAAGTCCCTTCTACGAAGAGTTTGAAGATCAGGAACCTCAACATTGTTTGGAGGAACTAAGGGAGATAAAATATGCCATTCTTCTAAATATTTTTCATCATTGACTGCTTGTTCATTGGAATCTTCATCTTCTTCAACATGATCAGATGGAAGAGGCGCTCGATCAACATGCCATCGTTGATATCAAAAATTCCTCCAATTTTCAATGACCACTTCACTTGAAAGGCCTATATCTGTGGATATGTTCTAAAATGGCTTGTACAAAAGTAACTTAGTCCAACAAAAGGTTTCAAATTCATCAGAATCCTCATTTGGAGTAGAGTAAAATATTGGCCAACTCGAACAATGGCATGCACATCTATAGGTTTCCATTTATCATTCTTACGTTTGGCATCAAAGGTCCAAGATCTTGCAGTTTCTATCATAGTCAAATGATCAAGAAAATTTGTTAGTTGTTGATATATATGAACAAAGGTGTTTTGAGATGAGCATTGAAGACCATTTGTGGACATCTTATGGAAAACCTTTTTCCCAATGCTCAAGGAAAAAAAATTCGACTGCAAAGTGCAAGAGGTAGCTTTAGAAACATATGGCATGTTTCTTGATCTCCAATGTCACGATCTACAATTGTTTCTGCAAGGAATCTTCCATATGCACACAAAGCTAGGTCTTCGGAGGCACCTGAATTTGTAATTCTCATCAACATGGCTTGATAACTTTCAGACCTCTTTTCTGTCGATTTTAAAGCATATTTAGCAATACACTTCAACACAGCATGCCAAGAAATAACATGGTAACAATCAACATTAGCACGCCACATTGCAAGAAGAGATCAACATTATGAACATTAGCCCTATCATCACTACGTGCAGGCTCATATTTCTTTCGACCTTTGTCATCTATGAATAAGGTAGATTCATTGCGAACCTCCCATGGGGAATTGTAGGGACATGTGAGAATGAACCCCTTTTTTCTCAAACATGAATCTAAACTGCACTTTGTATGTAGCTGGGCACTGTTCAATAGGTTCTCATAATCGTCTCAAGGATTGGAAGAGAAAATCTGTGTCGTATTTAACAAACAAGGGTCGTCATTTCTACTTCGAGGACCAAATATGTTCCTTTGATGAATTTCACGTGGATTCCATGCAGTTACATATCTATCGAATAAATACTTTGCATCATCCACAACAGAACTATTAGACCAATCTAACAAATCCATGTTAGGTGCCCCTTCCAACCATAGGAAACCATGGACTTGGGTAGATCCCCTATGTTTCCATTGATACCTAAAGAAAGAAAATATATAGTCAATATATTTCAAACTTCCCATGGAACATTAGAATTTGAAGTTAATTCACATAACATAAAGTAAACAACACAAACCTATACCATAAATCTTTTTCCCTGAAATGTTTTTCGATGACTTTTTCACGAAATATAGTAAACCTTTGGTGCATAAACATGGAAACAATATGGGGGTACTAGATAACATTTTGAATTTTTCTGTGATGTTCATTTAATGAAGAATAGTGTGTATTTCTTAGCATTAGATTATGTAAGTCATGCCACTTTGTGTCAACTGCACTCATAGTAAAAAACAATGTTTGACAACCCAATTGAGTAATCATGTCAGTGAGTTCAGAATGACACTTTGTTCAATGGGACCTTGTACCTATGGGGGAAGAACCAAAACACATAAGATGCTCCACCAACTTATTGTCAGGAAAATCATTTAGTTATCGACGCAATTCTTTAATTGTTGTAGGTGCATTGTCATTTATATTCTTTTGTAAAACTAATGCAACAAGTTATTGGCTACGATGACACATAATCATGTTTAACAAGAAATAATGAAAACGTGGATGGCTTCCAAATATTTGATCAAAGTACCTAAGTATATGTAATCCATATTCATGGAGGCAAATGTCACAAATATGTGGATGCAACCAATCAACATCACCAGTTGGGAATAAAGTAGGGAATTCCATATCAAATAAACCCTATGTATTGTATTCATTGATGGGATACAAACCAATATCTGGCCACTCTAATGGCTGCATAGGCACAAAATTTTCATTTTCCATAAATGCTCTTATTTCCTCAACTTCTATTCATGCATTTGGTTTTCGAAATGAAAAATATGAAGGGCAAGAGGGTACAAAACATTGTCAAACCCTTCAATGTCTGCATCATTATTACCCATTTCTTCAATTTCAAAGTCAGCAAATTGAAGCTTGCTTGACACATCAGTTGGTCTTTCAGGAAGAGAATCAGTTGAATCCATGTCGATTTTAGCATCCCTATAGTATTTGTCCATTTCAATTTTGTACCGCAATGCATCCATCACCCGTGATCTTTTCACATAACAATGATAATAGTTAGATTGTGCATTTTGTCTCCTCACAATTAGGATGTTAAGGTATTCGACACATCATGGAAGGAATTTTGCAATAATTGAAATATCTCGTGGAAAGATAATGGTGTGGCCACTATATTTATGTTTCCCACCACGAGCATGTGTCACTTTCAATATTGTATTAACCCGTGATATTAACATCTCTTCTACTTGGGTAAGTACTCCTAGAACATGAGGTTGTTCACTAGGATCCATGTTATTCCAATGAGAGAAACAATGGGAACATCATTCATTCTTACACCTTTTACAGATAGGACCATCAAAATGTTTGCTAACTTGTATTCTAGGATAAGATTCGCGACAAACATAGAACATTTGTATAATAGACAATGAATCAATCCTGGCCAAAAATATCTTATGAACTACAATCATGTTGCCATCAAATTCTTATAGAATATGTTCATTCTGTCTATGAAAGTGATATCTAGGAAGAGGTCCCCACTGAGAAGCAATGGTCGCGGTACTACCAATGTTTCTTTGTCTAAAACTTGTGGATGGAATTTGTCGAAGTTGATTTCATTGAATGGTATCCTGGAAAGGGGAAATATTAGAGTGATTAATGTCAAACTTAAAAATGCTAAAAAATATATGTAGAAATATAAAAATAAATAAGAAATAGTGTAGATTGTTGGAATATACTCACCATCATTTTTTATATTTGCATTCCTTCATTCATTATGCATGCATCCAGTCATCATGCATGCATCTACATGCATTAAGTCATCAGTGGGGTAGCCTCCTCAACACCTGGAGCCTATGTTCACCCCCCTACAGCCTGTTTTTAGCCCTCAGGGGCCCTCCTACCTACCTAGTGTGTCTTGTTTTCCTCACCAGGAATACTAATGTACCCTACTACACTACTTGTATCACTCACAATCAATTGCAACATTTATTGACTATTTTATTCATTTATTGCTCACTTTAACTGCCTATAAATTCCAGTTGTATGTATCAGAGTGCTACTTGAACTACGGACAACCTAATCAACCTCATGCGCCCTCCTTGAAGTCTCCATCCCTTTATTTTTGTTCACATGATTCAGTTAGACTCATTTGACTGACCATTGACCATTTATGACTACTGCCACTGATTAGATGATGTCTCCAATGCTATCCAAGCCACACATTGAGGAGAATTCGAATGAACTTAGGAGGCATTCGAATCCATTTTGATTGTATTCAGTTATTATTCACTTTTCATAGTGCCAGCTTACAGTTGATGTATGATACAACAGTTTTTGTCATTTCTTGTGTTAATGAGTGATTATTGATTCAACAATTCTTCTTCTCTTCTATGATATTCTTGAGTGAGTTTTAGTGAGGTTTTCTCCAACAGTGTGATCTATCCGACAGATTATCACATGGTATCAAAGTTGGAGTCAGCTATTCGAATTGCAGCAACAAAAGTTGCATCAATTCTTTGAGCAACTGTCTTTCATTGAGCACCAGAAGCCTTTGGATTTCCACAACAATTCCTGGTGCAATTGTTTTGTATTCACTGGAGCAATCCAGTGAGGTATAGCCAGGTCTGAAGGATCCACTCACATGTTCACAGTGTCCTAAGGCATTGTTCAATTTGAATTTCAGCAGATCTCCATTTACAATTCTCATTGTTTTGCAGGTTATCTCCATCATTCGAATTCATCTTCAATTTGACTTCAACAACTACCAATGGATCTAACAATGAATTCATTCAAATATTTCGAATGGAATACCAAGATGGGTACCTTCATGAAGTCCAAGAGCCTCTCTAGAGTTTTGAATGGGACTGCAGTCGAACCCATTAGTGAAGTAGAGAAATCCAAGTACTTAGGCAAACATGATGAAGTAGTAGGACTGTTTTTCCTCAACATTTCTGAAGACCTTCATTTTCATGTCATAGATCTAGAAACTCCAAAAGAGGTTTGGGACAACCTCGAATATCTTCTTGGACAGGAAGATGACTTGAAGGGTCGTAAATTCGAAAATGAGCTCATCTCCTTAAGCCCAAGCAGTTTCGAAGACATCACTAAGTTTCTCAATAAGTTCAAAAACTTGATTTCACATTTGAAGAGATATGGGAAGAGAAGGAAGAGAAGCAACTCATCCTTGCCATACTATGAAAACTAGGCCCTGACTACTCAGTGTTTGTCTCCACATTTCAGTTAGCAAAGTTGTCCATCCCAAAATGGAAGTTTCCCACTCTTGAAGACTTTATCCAGTCTCTCACACTTGAGGAGGAGAAGTTAGCTCATATGGGAATGATAAAAACCAAATTGGATTCAGCTCTTGCAGCCACTGAGATGAAGATAACGAATGGAAATGGTAAGAAAAAAGCATTTGACAGAAAGTCGAATGAGCAAAAGAAGAAGGAGGCTCCAAATCAGTCAAATGGAGTTTTGAATCCTAAGAAAGACAAGCAAACTCAAAAAGGGAAATCCAAATGCACATACTACAATAGAGGATTCCATCCTGAGAGTTCAAGTATGAAGAAGACCATAGATCTCATGGCTTCACTTCTTGAAAAAAATCATCTTCCAGTACCTGCATGTGCTAGAAAGAAAGAAGGTGAACCATCAAGATTAGAGGACAAAGAGAGATTCCATGCCCTCATGGTAGGTGCATCAACACAATCCTCCTTCATCGTAGATTTAGGAGCATCAAGACACATGTCTTCCTCCAAATATTTCTTTACTCATTTCGAATCCACTGTTGGACCGTCCATCATGTTGGGGAATGATTCTGAGGTCTCCTCTGAGGGGATTGGAAGAATCAAACTTGATCATGGGTACTTCTCAGATGTACTCTATTTCCCTACACTCACTGCAAATCTACTTCCATTCTACCATATGACCCACACTGGAGAGTCCAAGAGGGTGATATTATCTCCAAATGAGATCGAAATCCAAGTCATGGTATCAGGATCTACCATTGCAAAAGATGTTGCAAACCACAAGTCGAAACTCTATGAGTTCTCCCATTTTCTACCTCTCTCTAAATAATCTTCTCTTCACACTCATGCAAATGAAGAGAGTAGGCTATGGCATGAAAGATTTGGGCATCTCAACTATCAATACTTGCAAGACATGCATACTCAAGAGATGGTTGAAGGGATTCCCAAGATCAAGTTTTCCAAGGGCAACTGTCATGGTTGTTTGATGGGCAAGCATCCTGAAAAGAAGTTCGAGAAGGGGAAGGCAAAGAGAGCCTCTCAACCTCTAGATCTGATTCACAGTGATGTTGCAAGGCCATCTCTAGATCTATATTTGAACAAGGAAAGGTATATTCTTAATTTTATTGATGATTATTCAATATTTACATGGCTATACTTTCTCAAATTAAAGTCAGAAGTATTTGGATTCTTTAAGTTTTTCAAGTCTTCTGCAGAAAATTTTTAGATAGAAATATCAAGGCCATTCACACTGATAATGGAGGAGAGTACATCAAGGGTGATTTTCAAACCTTTTGTGTTGAAGAAGGAATTGAGATGCAACATACTGTTCCCTATACAATACAGTAGAATGGTGTTGCTGAGAGGAAGAACATAACATTGAAAGAGATGGCCACCTACATGCTAAAGTCGAAAGGGTTGCATCCTAGTCTTTGGGAAGAAGCCATCAACTGTGCCACCTGTATTCAAAATAGATTTCCTCACAAAGGAATCAAAGATATGATTCCTTTCGAAGCATGGATGGGATACAAACCTTATGTGTCTCATCTTAGAGTGTTTGGATCCAGAGCATGGGAAAGGATTCCAACTGAGAAAAGGAGAGGCACCCTAGATCCACAAAGCAGAGAATGTGTTATGGTGGGTTATGCATTGAATGCAAAGGCCTACAAGCTTCTTGATCCTTCTACTATGACAACATTCCTTGATAGGAGTGTACAGTTTGAGGAATGGCCTCTACATGATGCTCCTCCTATTGAGCAAGAGAGCTTTCCTAGCACACCTCCATTGCTTGATGAGCTCCAAGAGAGTGAATCTTCATCACATGATAGTTTAGATTCATAGTATGAGAGTGAAGATGCTGAAAAGAGAATACTAGATCCAGATCCACAAGAACCTGAAAATATAACACCTATTAGTGAAAGACCAAGATCGAAATATTGCACCTCAATGATGCTCTTCTTTCTAGATGGGAAGCCACTACTCTTAGATCTGCCGGAGATCTTTTTGGAGATCCACTTGATTTGAGGATAACTAGATCTGATTTTTAGAATGGAAGGTTTCATCCTTCTCACATTACTGATCCATTTCTTACCGACAGATCCTTCTTCGGTGGAGAAGTGCACTTACCATTTGGGGTGAGTGATGACATGCTACATTAGCATCCTTCATTCTATTTTGAGGGAGGGATTTTTTCCCACTGGGTTTTCCCTCTCTCCTCACTTAATTTATTTAGATTTTTGTACGGGGTGACCTTTGGTATTAGTCACTAGGGCCCTACCATTAGTTCCTTCATTTGTTCCTCATAGTTTGGCTTGCAGTGGGGTGTTGGAATATACTCACCATCATTTTTTATATTTGCATGCCTACATGCATTTTGCATGCATGCATCCAGTCATTAGTATGGTAGTCTCCTCAGCACCCGAAGCCTATGTTAAGCCCCCTAGAGCCCTTTTTTAGTCCTCAGGATCCCTCCTACCTACCTAGTGCTCCTTGTTTTCCTCACCATGAAAACTAATGTGCCCTACTACACTACTTCGATCAATTACAATCAGTTGCAACATTTATTGACTAGTTTATTCATTTATTGCTCAGTTTAACTACTTGTAGCTTCTAGTTGTTTGTATCAGAGTGCTACTTGACCTACTGATAACCTCATTAGCCTCATGCACTCTACTTGGAGTCTCCATCCCTTGATTTTTGCTCACATGATTCAGTTAGACTCAGATAGACTCATTTGACAGAACTTTGACCATTTGTGACTACTGCCACTGATTGGATGATGTCTCCAATGCTATCCAAGCCACACATTGAGGAGAATTCGAATGAACTTAGGAGGCATTCAAATCCATTTTGATTGTATTCAATTATTATTCACTTTTCACAGTGCCAGCTTACAACTGATGTATGATATGTAACAATTTTTGTCATTTCTCGTGTTAATGAGTGATTATTGATTCAGCAATTCTCCTTCTCTTCTCTGCTATTATTGAGTGAATTTTAGTGAGTTTTTCTCCAGATGTGTGATCTATCCCGTAGATTATCACATACATAATCAATTTACATTTTCTTTCAAATTTGATGGTCCAGGTTGAATTGGAGGACGGTAATTAGATCTCCCTTCTTTAGTTGGAACATTGGTTGTTGAAAGATATTGGAATCCCTATTGAACTGTATTAGAATGAACACTTCCCTTCTAGTAAGGAGAAATAAAAAACGATTAAACTTGTAGGAAATGATTAAGAATTATCAAGTATTTCAACAAGATTCAATATGGGTGTTGCTTCTACTACCTTTGTTGTTCCAAGAGATATCATATGAGGGATAGGTGAGTCACTTTGACGGATAAATGATTGTCGAACTACATCATGTTCATCTGGATGTTGCAAATTATCAATCAAATTTGCAATCATATTACTATCACCCACAACTTCAAATGGAACTACTTGTTGAGGAACATTAAAATCTCCAATATGTGTGTTTTGCACCATTGGTACATGCTCCAATGTTTGATTTGCATGCATAGAAGACTCTGGATTTTGGTTTGTATCCACATTATGTGTAAGATCATCTTTCAAACATGAGATGTTTCACCGATAAGAATATTGTTGTTAGGAGAGTGTGGAAGAATAAGAATATTTTGGGTGGACAAATATTTAGGGAAGGAAACATGAATAGGAAATGTTACTTGCATTATATCAGCCAAGCTCTGATACTTACGGCTATTGGGAAATTCATTTTCAATTTTAATACCAAATCTACTTCTATGATACTGAGCCCTTCGACGTTCATTTATTGCATCTTTATTCTGTTGATACTGCAAACGACGAAATTCATTTTTTCTTTTACGAGATGTTGGAGAGAGAGTGTGTTTTCTACTACGATTATGTGTCCCTTCAGACGAAACTTCTACATATACATAGAGAAAAATATTATATGATAATGTGAACATGGCATATTTATGTAACTTCCTGAACGTATTTGATATTAATTTGTATGAAATCCAATTAGACAAACATTAAAATTGCAAATAGTAAGCCACATTTTAGAAAAGGATAGATTATAATGCATTTCAAACACATTTAAAAATATTTAAGAAAGTGACAAGAGAAGAAGAATGTAAAGATTTTCAACCACATGGTGAAACGAGAAGAACGTAAAAATTGAAGATATTTTATTCCAATAAGTTTATTACATGTCAAGAATTGACAACTTGAAAGTGTTCAAGCGGCCTAAGTTATGATATCTTCACTCAATGGTGGAAGGTTATCAATAGAATTCGTGATCAGAACAAGTGGGAAAATACATCCATTTTCAACGAAATCATTGAAATTTTCAAGCAATGGGAAGGAGGATCCAAAAATATATGACACAACTACATTATAAATACTTGTTGGGATACACAGGCCAATCTTCAAATGATATAACATGAAGGGAAGTTGTGGATTCTTGCAGAAAACAATTATCCCATTCATTGTTTGTAATGGAAGATACCCAGGGAATTTGTTATTGATATCCATAGAAATGTCGTGCAACATGTTCCATTTGAATCCCCAATCATCTTCAAAATGGTCTTCTCTCCATTCAGAACATGGCTGACCAAATTGAAAATTTTCTACTTCTTCAATAGACCCAACTGATGTGGAACCATTATTGATAAGAAAAATGAGCTTGTTGTTGTATGAGGCAAGTGACATACATTGTATATCAGTGATTGGAACAAATGAGAAACCCTAGTCATTTTGAAAAAAGACCAAACCAGTAGATAGCGTATCCATATTTAGGGTATTCATCATATTCTGTGTCTAAATACAACCAATATAATTTAATTTCATAGAACATTGCATCCTTAGGGGGTTTAATGCCACCATAAGGTATTTTTGTCTTCTTCTAGTAGGTATTGAGGCTACTACAAATGTAAAATTTTGATTGCACTCTATCAGAAATATGTTTTAGAACAACCCAATCATATTTTCGAGAACCTACTTTTTCCATGAATGTGAAGAAACCTCCATCACCAACCAGGGTATTTTTTAAGGATTCTAATATTATACTTAAGTATAGTATCCTAGGTGAATATTTTGGATTGAAAAAAACATGTATATAGATAGGTAGGCGAATATTAAATATGAAACGTACAATTTAATACTGAAATGTGTAAATTTTGGCGAATATTATGATAAAAAAACACATTTTATGTAAATATAGGCGATATTAGAGACTAAAAATGACAAAATAACGAATTTATTTTTTGAAAGAAATCACCAAAAATAGCTAATTGGCGAAATTTCGCCCCTAAAAATTACCCTGTCACCAATCGATATAGAGCCTATATTCTTAAATTCCCTTGTAAATGGATTCATAAGAAAATATCTTTTTGAAAATGAGGATCGAGTTGGTGAAGATAGCAAAAGCACAAATTCAACTGTACACTCAATTTTGTATGTCCAGTTTATAAATGGAAGAAGAAGTTGAGATATGTGACCTTTGTCGCTAAGGTATGTAGCATTGAACTCAATTCCTTCAGAATGGAATACAGGAACCACAAATCCAAATTTATGTTCTGACAATCGATTTTATACAAAGAGGAAATAAGAGTTTCAAAGAACAACATCCCAATGTTTAGATACGAGTATAAATCGAACCAAAATGGAGAAATGAATCCATTGGGATACCATCTCAATTATTTCAAATGGCAAGTTAAACCAAATAGTTGGATCCATATCGATGAGGAGAAATGCCTACCATAAAAAAGACAAAAATAATTAATAAATCCAATACTTTAATACACAAGTTATACTATTCTCGATTAAACTTAATCATACAAATAAACTTTCACAAAATTGTGTTCACAAAAATTTCTAATTTATAATATTGAAACTACTTTATGAATGTTGATTTAATAATCTTCAAACTCTTTTAATGCTTAATTTCTAAAAATAACGTCTATGCAATTATTATTAATAATAATACTTGCATTAATCATTGGTAGCTTTATAAGAATTATTATTTAACCATATCATTGCACAAATACACATTATTATTTATACTAATATCCATAGTTTTCTAATGGCAATGTCTAATGTGTAATAATGCTAATGTTTTATGTGTAATATTTAATGTTTAGGAATGTCTAATGTTTAAAAATGTATAGGGCATGTGCAAGCTAATGAGGGTCACTTTTGGCGCGTTAGATGCAATAGAAAACTGAAAAATCAGGCATCCCTCAACTTACTTGATTTGTTTGACATTCTTACACAAGATATCTTGCATCGAGTAAAAAAGATGAAACGTAGGAAATTGAGTCACGTTTCCGAATATATAAGTTTTAAGTATTGAAAATCTACATAACTATGTCAAATTTCATGTTTTCTAACAATCACTTTTTATTTTTTTGGCAAATGATAAGGTGTATGTTTTTGTGGGTGCAGCCTTTCAATGCCTAAATGACAGTTTTGGGAAACAAAACTCGGTAGACATGTATAGAACCCGTAGCAGTAGTGCAGTGCTATTTTTCCAAAATTAAATGTTTAATTTTTTTTTAATTATGTAAGTGATCAAACCTCGAGAACGGTACGTCAAATGTGGGTGCAGCCTTTGAAGGTCTTAATGTAGTTATTTTGACTTGGATTTTTTACAGGATGTAGAGGTCAGTGTCCTCTAGTGTAGCATACAAGTTTTTTTAAAAATGGTTGTGAAATGAAAAATTTATAGAATAAACACTAACAGTGTGTTTTTTTACCAATGGAGTTAAATGACATGAGAAAATTAGGAAATGAATAGAAAATCTCAATATTTAAAAAAAAAAAATTACATATTTGGAATCTACATAAAAAATTCTATCTATGCCTAAAATTTCGTCAATAATGGTCAGGTATGTCATGTGGTAGAGAGCGATGAAAAACAGGCATACTCAGAAAAATGTTGAAAATGTCATATTAGTTATGGTCTAAAAATTCCCTAGCACAGGTTTGGTAAGTTCAAACCAACCACATAGGACAGTGTCTGACACGCGAGCGCGGGAGGAGTGGGTGAGTAGGCGCTCAGGAACGCGTGCGCATTATGTTTAAATTCAAATAACACGTGCATGTTTTATTTAAATTCAAATTTTAGTGTTTTGGCACTCAATGTTATAAGCAATGCGCTAGCATTATGTATGTGCAAAAAGATTAGCAAAATGCTTTTATCCTCCCGTGTTCTGCGATTTCTCCTCCCGCCTTCCTTATTTTTATGTTTACCAGATATTTTATACAAACAAAATGATAAAGCAAATAAATTAATAGGAACTGTCTTCGAAATGGCTTGATGACTCGTTTCAATGGACACGTATTATCTAAATATCATAGCCATAGACAACAACTAATTCAAACAGTGAATTTGCTACAACTAAGATCAAACTTTAGATAATATAGTTTCTATAGTGGTAAGTGGCACTATTGCAATCTAGGTAAATATCATACAAATATTTTAAACAAATTTATGGGCATAAGCATTCCAGAAAATATGGAAAAGTTTCAAAATGGTCGGCTGTACCAATAAAACTAGGGGCACCAAACTAAGGCTCAAACTGCATTTATGGACACTTACTGATCGAAGGATGTCTGAGTGTAAATGCAAATGCAGCAGCCCCTCCGGGAAGCCTTCTTCTTCACTGACCTTCTCTTGGACTCAAGTGGCCTCAATGCCCAACTACCGAACAGTTGCACGAGCTATAGTTAAGAAACAATGGTCGAAATAGATAAATTATAAATTATTTGATCAACAAAGCAAGTCGCCCAATTCGTAGAGTTGTTAATTTGAAGAAACAAGCAGGCGCAGAACAAGCATGAAGGAGTTTCTTAACTGGTAGTGGTCACTGATTGGATGAAGAAGGATTTTGATGAATGGAAAATGCATAACTCCAATTCGTGAGAGACTAGGCCACTATCTTCGAGGGCAATTGGGGATCCTACAAGATCTCATGAGCAACATGTCAATTTAGATGGCTGTCAGGCCATATAAGGATGGTTATCCACACACTGCATTCAAATGAATATGGATAGCAGCATCATCATCCTCTTCTTCATCATCACCATCATCATCATCATCATCATCCTCATCATCCTCATCATCCTCGTCATCATATTCATCATCATCTTCATCTTCATCATCATCCTCATCACCATCTTCATCTTCATCATGATTGATGATTGATCGTCATCATCATCATCATCATCATTGCCATCCTATTCTTTATCATCACCATCATCATCCTCATCATGATCTTCATCATGATTGGGTATTGATCATCATCATCATCATCGTCATCATCATCATCCTCTTCTTTATCATCACCATCATCATCATCATCACCATCATCATCATCATCATCTTCATCACCATCATCTTCATCATACTCATCGTCATATTCATCATCATCTTCATCATCACCATCCTCTTGTTTATCATCACCATCATCATCATCGTTGTCATCATCGTCATCATCAACATCATCAGCATCATCGTCGTCGTCATCGTCGTCGTCTCCATCATCTTCATCATGATTGATGATTGTCCATCATCATCATCATCATCCTCTTATTTATGATCACCATCATCATTGTCATCATCATCATCATCCTCATCATCCTCATCATCATATTCATCATCATCATCATCCTCATCACCATCTTCATCTTCATCATGATTGATGATTGATCATCATCATCATCGCCATCCTCTTCTTTATCATCACCATCATCATCCTCATCACCATCTTCATCATGATTGGGTAATGATCATCATCATCATCGTCGTCCTCTTCTTTATCATCACCATCATCATCATCACCACCACCACCACCATCATCATCATCATCATCCTCATCACCATCTTCAACATCATCATCGTCATCATCATCATCATCAGCATCAGCATCAGCATCAACATCATCTTCATCCTCATCATCCTCGTCGTCATATTCATCATCATCTTCATCATCATCATCATCATCATCATTTTCATCTTCATCTTCATCTTCATCACCATCTTCATCTTCATCTTAATCATGATATTCATCACCATCATCATCATCATCATCATCATCATCATCATATTCATCATCATCATCATCATCATATTCATCATCATCATCATGATGTTCATCATCTTCATCATCATCGTCTTCATCATCTACTACTCCCCCTAGCCAAAACCCCCTCCTCTCTCTAGCCCTTACTAACCCGGGATCTCTCAGTCTCTCTCTCTTCCCTACACCTCCACCTACCTCTAACCACGCCTTCCATCTCTCTTTCGCAGTCCCTACAACCAACACCCTCTCCTCCCTCGCTTTCTGTCTCCCTCCTCCCCCCCCCAACCATTACTAACCCCCTCTCTCAGTCTCTCTCTCTCTCTCTCTCTCTCTCTCCCTCCCTTGCTAACCCCCTCCTAGCACCTTACCCCTAACTAACCCCCCTTCCTAGCCCCTTACCCCTACCTAACCACTCCCCTTCTCTAATCCGTAAACCTTTAACACCAAATCCCTATTTAACCTCCTAACCCATAGAAACTATTAAATAAACTATTGAATAAGGTTTTTTGATTATTTCAATAACGCTAGTGTGTTTATTAATACAAAAATGCATGCGCGTTTTGTGCAACTAGGTGTTATTTAGCTGTGCACCAAACATATTAAATACCCAGGATTTTTTTTAATATTTAAGAAACGCGCGCGCGTTTTGTGCGTAAATAATGCTAGCGCATTATGTCTATGCAAAAAAAATTGCAAAATGCTTTTATCCTCTCGCGTTCTGCGTTTTCTCCGCTAGCGCATTATGTATATGCAAAAAAAATTGCAAAATGCTTTTATCCTCCCGCGTTTTGCTTTTTCTCCTCCCACCTTCCCGTCTCCCATACAACACGACACTTCACAATTAACAGTCAAGCATTGGAGGAAGCTCCAGACACTCCATGTTCACAATCAGCAAGTTTGAAGAGGATTCTATAGTTGGCATTTGGAATTGAGGATTCCACATTCACAATTTCCAAGCTTCAAGGGGATTCTACATTCACAAATTCAAGCTTCAAGAGGATTCTACATTCACAATTTCAAGCTTCAAGGTGATTCTATGTTAACAATGTCAAGCAAGTTTGATGAATCTATATGAAAACAATTGAAGAAGAATCTACATTCCCTATTGAGCAAGCTTGAAATTTCTATATTCACAAATGAATAATTTTTTATATTCACAAGTGAGGTAGAAACTTTACTTTCACATTTGAGCAAGATTGATGTTCATCTATATTCACAATTGAGGAAGTATCTATATTGACAATTGAGCAAGCTTGAAGAACCTATATTCACAGTTGAGAAATAATTTGGATATTTGAATAATTGAGCACACCTCTAGGATCTATTTTCTTAGTATTTCTCATTGTGGTCATGGGGAATCCACACAATCAAAAAAGGAAATCAGCAAGGAAAGAGAAGCCTCAAGAAACCATGGAAGAAGTTAGAGAAAAGAAAAGATTGGACATGTGGAATCGAAGGCATTCCATGGAAACTCATCCAATTCCAACCGTAGATGATGCCACGGTCGTTCCTACCCATCCACCTCAAGAAATACGAAGAAATTCACTAGAGTGGCCCTCAATTTCAACATTTGATGAACACGCACCCCATGGCACTAGTGAAGAAGTAAGACGTAGGTGCTCATCGGGGGATGTTTCAATTCCCACATCAAGTCAACCTTAGAATATGGTAGTGAATGACTTGTTGGGTAGTGGTTATACAAGTGACGAAGTTAGAGAGACATTGAGTGGAGGATTGACAATGGAAGAAGCAAATGTTATGGAGACTGTCCAAGAGAATGAAAGACAAGGGGCTCCTATGGAAACGTCGGAGCATCCTGGTGATGGTGTACATGCTCCAGTTCCAACACCCTTACCTCCATTAGCAACTACACACTGAAGAAATCCAAGACGTATACATGTTGATGAAACTCTCATTAGTTCACTTGAATATACATTGTCTAAACATTTTATTGCTTATCAAACTCGACAAATACTTGATAAATTTTTTTATTCTAAATGTGATGGGGACAAGTGAAAATTATTTTTATCATTGTTAAAATATAGGCATATGACTGTTGTTAGAAGAACATTAGAGATAAAGATGGCCAAAAAGTTAGAACCAAGTTCTTATGTCGTTAAAAGTTTAGTAGATGCATTTAGTACAATTGGAAAGAAATCTCGCTCAAAGGATCGCAATGCAGCTCATCGTGTGTTGTCACAATCAATCATTAACAAAAGCACCGGGGCACTTTGTTTTCTTAAACCTAGATCCAAAATTGTTAATTTGAATGTGAAGACACTTTGTAGGTATTGTGTTAGAAGAGAACAACTTGAAACCAGTCAAACAGATGTTTGGGCCTTCATTGGCAGGTTGCCACGCTGTGATATGAAGCTCATTGATGCGGTATAGGGATTGGTGCAAGCTTTTTGGCATGACAACACTAGACCTTCTTCCAACCAAAAAGATGTATTAAAATTGAGAAGGGGTTCAAAGGATCATGAAACACACATTAAACATTTTCTTAATATGACACAAACAAAATTATATGAGAGATTTAGGAATGAACATAACGAACTTGACTTGAGCCAAAGATCCTTTGAAAAATGAAAACCATGGTATGTTAAAATAAACACAATTCGTAACACATGTTGTTTTCGATACCACATTGAGTATGGTTACTATTATGACACATATACATATATTTTTCGTGTATTGCATAACACTCTTGTGTAGGAATGCTCAGCTACATTACCACCGATTCCATCTAGAGACTTTATTCATAGCATTTTGTGTAGTAGGCCAAACGATTGCACAATTTATCAAAAAACTTGCATAGATGGGACATGTTCAAGGTGTGGTGGATTCACATTATTGGACAAATGCATACATGTGACCGATGAGCATGAACTTGGAAGGTAGGAGGTGAACTTGCAATCATTCAAATATGTCACGTATGATATTGATGGAGGGAACGAAAGAAAAAAAATACAATTGGTCACTTCTCAGGTTGGTAATGAGTTATTGAATATTATTTTTTCTTCAGATTGCAATTTCATATGTAACAATCTATTGATATATGTAATTATTGTTGATCTACCAGGTACGGGTTTCCGACTTCATGGAGGAATTCTTTGAAAAGACACAACATTATGTAAAGCATGTGCATGTGGCTCGTTGGTAATATGAACAGTTTAGAACGTGCAGGGATACATTTCCTATTGGGACTATCCTGTCAGTGGTCGATTTTGTGGAAAACTACACTCTTCAACCGTGAAATGAGATTCAGAGTCAATACTATCACTTAGTGTAACGTACCCTCCTGTCATCAAATGCAGGGGAGGAAACGTTAACAACACACGGGGGCTTTTGGCAGACTTAGCCCCAATATTACATTACTCATAAATTCATAACAATTAAAAACTTCTATGTGCAGATTCATCTCAATATAAACATAGCGGAATTAAACATAATAGCAATCACACAAACAGTAATGCCTAACATATATATATATATATCACAGCAGGGGATGATTCAGCATATAGAGACTCAATCTCATTACAATGCCATGCATGGATTCCAAATTAAGATAATCAACTCATTTCATTAAACATGGACAATTTAACATATTGCAGAACACAAAATGCAAATAATTTATAATACACAGAACACTTATCTTGAGGAGTAGATGTCCAACGATTGGCTACGTGAGAGCAACGTTCCACCCAACTATAGATCTCTTTCCAGCCTATATTCTTTCAGCTGAGAGATCACCCCCGAGCTGGGCTGTGTATCCACTAAGGAGGAACTAGATGGCTCACTCACGGTCAGGGTTTCACTCAGACAGCCATGCTAAGCCAACACACAGTTGGGTTTTTCAAGCATGCAATGGGAAATGGAGGAGGATGCTAGTCCCCTAAGCTCAATCCTAGAGCCACATACACTTCAAGCTGGACTCAGCAATCCCATCCTCTGTTCATACATCCACACTTGGATTTCTCACAACTCTGTCACGAATAACCCCAAATCCGTCACTGATTTTCTGGGCTGTTAAAACTGGGTTTTCCCATGGATTTCGGGGTAGCTAATGCTCCCAAATTTGCCCCAAGGTTCATACCAATGGATCCCCCATTGGATTTCACTGTCCAGTACCAAATCTGAGCGTTTTTGGCTCTTCAAAACGTGGGTTCTTTCAAAGTCGCGATTTCTGGTTTTTCACTCTCCTGGCAATTCGTTTTTTTGGATGAAAAATGATGCTGGTCAGTTTCCCAATGGAATGGGGATGAAGAAGAAGCAACATCCATGAGGTAGAGTGGCTTGTGGTACAAGAAAACAGAGCCCATACTCTGCCATACGAATTTCTGAGCTGCCCATGCTCCATTGAAGCCATGGACTGAAATCCTCAACCACTTCCTTACAACAGAATTAAATGTCATCAAGGAAAGTCAAATGGGTTCTCAAGGTGACATATGGCAGCCTATGATTCAATCCCTCAATGCCCTCACCACTCCCTAGTGGATACACATGGCCCCTTCTCATTCGTTGCTCCCATAGCCAGTTTTGGTATTTTATTGCATGATGTTTATTGACATCCTTTTTACAATTTCCATGGCTTAAGAGCACATGGGCATCAAAATATCAATGCTTGCCTTTTAATCAAAATTCAGGCTTTCACTAGTGGGGCCTTGGCCTTGAGCTCCACGCTAGGAAAACATACATCACATGTACACATTATTTACATTAAATGCTAATACATCCTGAGAGTCAGAAAGGGGGTATTACAATCCCCTCCCCCTTAGAATAACACCGTCCTCGGTGTTCCAAGACTTAGGCATACATACACAATTTACACATGTCCAAACTTCAAAAACTTTGCAGATCTGCACTGCATTCTGTTCTTTACTTTGAACTTTCAGGACCAAGTCCTTTGATTTTCACGAGCTGCTCCTGCTGATTCAGATCTTCCAGCTCATCCATAAGTCTGAAAACTTTATGGCTGCTACCCTCTTGAGGTTCTCTTGTTGGGCAGTTGCGGAGACAATGATCCCCTCCACATTTCCAACACTTCACTGGTTGCTTCATCTTTACCTGCTCAAATTTCTTTGAGTCTTCCCACTTGGAACGTTTCTTAATCGGACGATTGGATGAATGCTTCTTCATTGATCCACTTTTCTTTCTCTTGCTGATTGCTTTCATAATGCTTTTTACCTCTTTCTGCAGACGAATAGAGTCCTGCAAGACCGTGTGGTTCATCTCGTTCTGCTGCTTTTGCATCTTGAGCATCTCTCCAAGATTTTCTTGTGTCTTGGCAATTGTTTAAAGAAGACTTCCAGCCAATTCTAATAGCCTATGGTCTGCTTCCATGGTCATTGTGCACAACTGGTTCTCACTTGGCTCACAAGCAACACTTGCTCATAGCAACTGCAACCAATTGATTTAATTTCCACTTGTAAAATTCATCATTACAATTCTTGTTAGACCAAGCATAATCTAATCATAAAAAAAAATCAGTCAATTGTTTTTCCCCAATTGACATGGAGGTCCCATGCTCTATTCATGATACTTTCACATTTTCCATGCTTTTCCAGCATACACATGAATTCTTTCATGTTCATCCACTCATGTTAAATTAACTACTTCAGCATTCACAATTTATTTCAAGCAAATAAACACACTCTACTTTTAGCCATACATGCATTCAACAATTTTCTGTGTTTATAAATGCATCAATAAAAAGGAAAGAGAGAGCAGTAAGAGTTTCTTCTCTTAGTCTTGTTCCATTTTGGAATTCACACCACCACGGTGGTTTTCATGCTCCTAGTCTCTTTCACCTCAACGTGAATGCTTGACCTACCCTTCTTGGCTATGACACTTAATGTCTATGGTCTATTTCAGACCTCTCAACCATGGAGTCCTTCCACATGGTTTATCTACAACTCTTGGCTGCTAGGACTCACACAGTCCCACTAGCCCCATCTTTCCATTACTGCTCATGCCGAGCTCTTTAGGACGGTTACATGTCCACATGCATCCTTAAGACGCTTTCATAGTCATTGCTTCTAGCAATACCTACACTCAAATATTGAATTAATTCACATGTTTAGTTTATTTTCATAGGAAATCATAACCAAATTATATACACATGTATATTCATAAGCAAGAAATTACAAGATAACTAAATACTTATCTGTATTGTGCATTTCTTCTCTGGTCCACAGGGTCCTGCTTTTACTTTGTAAGCCTTGGGATCCTCCTGCGGACTGGGATGTTTGGCCAGCGCGCAGGCTGCTCCAAATCATCAAATAATCAACACCTTACCAGTACACCTTCACGTCGACTGGAAGGAAACTTCACTACGACCATTTATAGGTCAAGGCTCTACTATGGAGCCATAGGCACATGATAGCCCTTTCATCAATACTTCACAACCCTTCATCAAAATCCCCACAACCTCCACAACATCCTTTTATTTATATTAACCCTTCCACCACAACCCCTCACAACATCCTTTTATTTATATTAACCCTTCCACCACAACCCCTCACAACATCTTTTTATTTAGATTCTTTAGTGTGTAACATCAATTACAATCTGTTTAGGCTGTCAACACAAGATGGATAAGCAAGTTCATTAGTATTGCTGCTTTAAACTGCAAACATATTTCATAACATTCACTATCCAACCTTGAAACACCAGGAATGCGTCCATTCCCTTAAGGCGTAGTCAATATTGGCATCCCTAACATAACTCAGCACCATAAAGGAGTGCACTCCTTACTGATGTGAACTATGAAGGTTCTAATCATACTTCAAGCAGTCAACCATAATGGAAATAAAATCAAAACATGCGCTGCATATTAACTCTAATAATTAGACATGCATGTATGTATATATATATATATCATTCAGGGTTTGTGGAACACTTATCCATTTTGCAGATGTTATTTCTCTTCTTTAATGAGGAATGGGGGCTCCTTCTCTGAGTTGACAGTCCCTCGGTTTGCCATCCCAATTCCTTTTGATGTTACATGCCTCTCAAATGTCTTACTGACATAATCTTCACCATCTCACTCATATTGTTTACCAATCATGTAGTGCAGATGAGACATTAATAATGTCTTATGGCGTTTCACCTGAAACCCATTTTCAAATCATGGAATCCCTTCCCATGAAGTTTGGCTTCTGCAGGACCTCTCTCTCTTGGTCTTACTGCAATGTGTCTCCCTCACACTTATTAAACAGCCAAAAAGTCAGCAACATTTAACAATACCATTCAAATCTGATTGTTTCATAACCAATCCATGGCACTAATAATTAAATTCAGCATGAATTTGCAACTCTGTCTACTACAGAAATTGGTCTTCTTATCCATGAGGCTATCCTCATATTGTTTGGCTCCTGTAAGTGACACCACTCTGCCCGTTATGGTATTATGCCCGCTGCCATACATGAGCATCCACTTACAGCATGTCCTCCTGACACATTTTCATATAAGCCAAACAGTCATTAGCAATTATTAGCAAAATTTCAAATCCGAAACATTTACAAATCTGATATTTACAACTATTCTTACTAACAGAACTTAGAGCTCTCAATCATGAGATTCCTTCTCATAAGCTCTAAATCGATTTCTCAAATCTGTTCCCTACAGAATTAGACTTGCAGCCATGATATTATTCTCATAAACTTAAATCAGAACATTTTCAGATCTGTTTCATGCATAAATTAAATTCCACAACCATGAGAACCTTCTCATAACCCTTGGCCTTTGCAAATGGTAGAGCTCAGTCTTTACTATGGTCTTATCCCCATTGCCATACGCAAGACATTTCTACCTGGAGTCTGAAACTTTCAATCAGCAAAACATGTTGTGAGTCCTCATGCATATAATATTTCATTTATCATTATTTCACAGTCATATCATTCATACAACTCTGTCCTTCCACAGAGCATTCTAGCAGCCCATCGATCATGATTGGGCTCTTCATGCACTTACTATTCTGCATTCATAACAGCCCATGCAATGATCCCAGAATTATCATCAATTCCTTCATTATTTATTTTGCAATAACATATGCATCAGTTCTATGCATTCATACAATGCATCACAAGATTTATGAAATCTCTTAATGCACATCTACTCAATGCTACCTTGCATTGTTTCATGAGTACTAGGCATTCAAGCATATTATGATCGAAACATGACTATCTCATATAACTCGCATTACCATAATCAGGACCACTAGTCCTCACTTGCTTGGGTTATTAAGCACATAACCAACATACACATGGCATGATATAAATTCATATGAATGCATTGAGATTTCTAAACAGTCATAGGGTGTAAGGATCATTTCCTTCACTTACCCACACCTCACCAAGCTTGGCAGGTTAACTGTCCCAATCGGTATTCAATATCACATGCAAACTAACTCATCATAGCTCAAACATAGTTGAAGAGATCTTACCAAATCCTCTTTCAACATTCATGAAATTTGGCACCAATAATCATTACCTGCATGGTTACCATTAGCATCATCTGATGTTACCTGATCAGTTGGCCTCTTACCAAGGCTGCTTAGTCCTTTTGCCAACTTTATGATCATAGATTTGTTGCACCATCCTTTCTGCATAAGGTTGTTGGCTTCATGCAACAACATCCTCAACACATTTAGCCATGCTCTTTGTTATCTTTGGTCCTACAACCAATACCAACATAAATAGTGATTATCAACCCCAATATTCTCCATTAGTGGTTCATTGTATATGCAGACTTCATTATTCTACCAATATACAATATCCCATTTATGCACAAGCATTTCCATATGCACTATGCAATGTTTGTTAAGATGCCATCTAGTGCATATATATATCTATGTAATCCCTTACATTTTTAACATTTTTATGCCATATGACAATTTCATAATTATAAGTATGATAACAAACAGGGGTTTAAAGAATTCTTCCCTTTTCGATCCCTCACTGTAACATGGAATTCCTCTTCCATATCATGCAATTGTAGAAATTGCCCACATTGACAACAAAATTTGTTTGTCAAACAGCCACTGGCACTCTTCTGCACTAAATATCTATGATATATGTAGACCTCATTCAAACTCTGGTCATGCATCATTGTTCCCTGCTGGACAAGCTTTCCAATGCATGTCTTCATGCTCCATTCCGACATCAGGTGCGGGAACTGCATCTCTTCAAAAATGACAACTTTTACTCCAATTCTGCACAGTTGTATTTTGGTCCAGAATGCCAACTTCAGCCACCTGTGGAAGAAAATCTATGAAGAATCGCAAAAATTTTTATATCGGGCAAGGTTAGTCCATATAACAAGGAACACTCGGCACTTCGCGGATCTCAATTTCGATGCACCATTCATCTTCTATGAAATTCTGGGTTTAACTACTTCTTACTTTTCACATTTTTAACTCCCTTTGCATCCTGTGCTCCACCTGTGCGCCACCTGCGCACAACCTGCGCGCAATCCGCGCACTATCCGCGCGCAACCTGCATGCCATCTGCGCGCAATCCGCGCGCAACCTGTACGCCATCTGCGCGCAATCTGTGTGCAATCCGCGCGCGATCCGCGCGCAATCCACACGCAACCCGCACGCAATCCCCGCGCAATCTATGCGCGATCTGCGCGCAACCCGCACGCAATCCGCGCGCAATCCGCGCACAATCTGCGCGCAATCTGTGCGCAATCCGCGCGCGATCCGCGCGCAATCTGTGCGCAACCTGCGTGCTTGCGGGGGTCATATCTCCCTCGTCCCTTAACCAAATTGGACGAATTTGGTACCGTTGGAAAGCTCTTGGAGAGGTCTATGCAATGGTGTGGTCCTCTACTACATCTGAGAAATCTGACCCTACCATTTTTCCCAATCAAAATGCCGCCCCCAACTTCCCAATTTTACATCAAAACCATTCTGTCTCTTGCTTGCAACTGCAACTTTTCACAACAGTTAGAAAATTTTCTGGAATGTGCCCTTTCATCCCCTTACAGAGGTGAACTACTACATAAAAACTTGCATAAAAACAGTAAGAGAATGACAAGAACTTGCATCTCTAATAAGGGATTTTCTTTTCATTTCACATTCAACAATCCAACCAATGGATTCACAATTAATCTCCAAGCAGCCAACAAGCATGGGTAAGGAGACTCATGAGCATAAGGGCATAATTTGCAGGCTTTCCTCACTTCTGAAAACCATCAATTGGCCACACAATGTGGATTCATTGTAATTAACAATCATCATTAAGACATGGGGCTGTAACAACTGATTGTTCATGCTTTTACTCCGGAAATTAACAAACAAAACTCATTTCCAGCCATGCTCAACATTCAAGTTCATGCATTCAAAGCATCATGGACATTCAAGGAACATGGATTCATCATTAATCAAGGTCTCAAGCACATGATGCATCATCTCTTATGCACAACAATTAACAACAACAACAACAACAAAACAATATAAGATGGCAGAGGTTGCTCCTCCTTTCTCTCCTCCATGGAGGCAAACAGACAAATACAAACTGAATGCTACAGCATTGGGGACACATTAGAGCAAGCATTCCACCTGAAAATGAATTTTCTCACTCCTTCCTCTATTTCATAGAATGCAATCAATGCAAGCAACTTGCAAAAATCCCCAAACAGTCATGGAAATGATTTCCCATTCCAACAAATAGAAGCCATGCAATCTTGAGGTTTCTTTAATGCATTTTAGTTCCAAATACAAAATTCATGTACACACAATGATTTATATATCTGTGAAGGGCCCAACAGCCGTAGTGTTGAACCTAGAGCTCTGATACCACTCTGTAACGTCCCCTCCTGTTATCAAATGCAGGGGAGGAAACGTTAACAACACACGGGGGCTTTTGGCAGACTTAGCCCCAATATTACATTACTCATAAATTCATAACAATTAAAAACTTCTATATGCAGATTCATCTCAATATAAACACAGCGGAATTAAACATAATAGCAATCACACAAACAGTAATGCCTAACATATATATATATATATATCACAGCAGGGGATGATTCAGCATATAGAGACTCAATCTCATTACAATGCCATGCATGGATTCCAAATTAAGATAATCAACTCATTTCATTAAACATGGACAATTTAACATATTGCAGAACACAAAATGCAAATAATTTATAATACACAGAACACTTATCTTGAGGAGTAGATGTCCAACGACTGGCTACGTGAGAGCAACGTTCCACCCAACCATAGATCTCTTTCCAGCCTATATTCTTTCAGCTGAGAGATCACCCCCGAGCTAGGCTGTGTATCCACTAAGGAGGAACTAGATGGCTCACTCACGGTCAGGGTTTCACTCAGACAGCCATGCTAAGCCAACACACAGTTGGGTTTTTCAAGCATGCAATGGGAAATGGAGGAGGATGCTAGTCCCCTAAGCTCAATCCTAGAGCCACATACACTTCAAGCTGGACTCAGCAATCCCATCCTCTGTTCATACATCCACACTTGGATTTCTCACAACTCTGTCACGAATAACCCCAAATCCGTCACTGATTTTCTGGGCTGTTAAAACTGGGTTTTCGCATGGATTTCGGGGTAGCTAATGCTCCCAAATTTGCCCCAAGGTTCATACCAATGGATCCCCCATTGGATTTCACTGTCCAATACCAAATCTGAGCGTTTTTGGCTCTTCAAAACGTGGGTTCTTTCAAAGTCGCGATTTCTGGTTTTTCACTCTCCTGGCAATTCGTTTTTTTGGATGAAAAATGATGCTGGTCAGTTTCCCAATGGAATGGGGATGAGAAAGAAGCAACATCCATGAGGTAGAGTGGCTTGTGGTACAAGAAAACAGAGCCCATACTCTGCCATACGAATTTCTGAGCTGCCCATGCTCCATTGAAGCCATGGACTGAAATCCTCAACCACTTCCTTACAACAGAATTAAATGTCATCAAGGAAAGTCAAATGGGTTCTCAAGGTGACATATGGCAGCCTATGGTTCAATCCCTCAACCCCCTCACCACTCCCTAGTGGATACACATGGCCCCTTCTCATTCGTTGCTCCCATAGCCAGTTTTGGTATTTTATTGCATGATGTTTATTTACATCCTTTTTACAATTTCCATGGCTTAAGAGCACATGGGCATCAAAATATCAATGCTTTCCTTTTAATCAAAATTCGGGCTTTCACTAGCAGGGCCTTGGCCTTGAGCTCCACGCTAGGAAAACATACATCACATGTACACATTATTTACATTAAATGCTAATACATCCTGAGAGTCAGAAAGGGGGTATTACACTTAGACCAGGTCAGCATAATGGTCCATATCACCTATAGACATGGGGCAGATAGTACTGAAGACAATAGGGTTATATTGAAGGAGTATCACTTCTACATAAGTGATGACAGGTGTCACGACTTGGATTTTGTACAACACAGCTTTCAAATGTTCTACAATCACTTGAAGGATAACAGTATATAGATGGAACAACATTGGATCTGGTCTGACGGTTGTGTAGGGCAATTCAAAAATTGCTGCGTCTTCCAATGGTTGTGTATGCTCCACAAAAGGCACAAGGTGCCACATATTTGGAACTATTTTGAGATCGGACATGGAAAAGGTGAACACGATGGTGCAGGTGCATGCATAAAGACTGCATTAGCCTTTTGTTCAGCATTTGCTGCAAGTTTTTCTAGTGAGGTTCCGGCTGGGAACGCTAGCCGTAAGTGCCCGACGGATGATTTTGCAAAGTTGACCCCTGCAGAAATTGTACACTCCCTCACTGATCAAAACCCTAGTGTCCAAGATGGACCTACAAGGTGACACTATGTCCATTGGATTGGAGGGAAGGGGCACCCCTAGCACTATCCGGACGTCCTAAATCCAACGGAGTCGACGGTTCATCGATCGGAGCCATGGTTGTCATTCTATGGTTCGTTCCATCTCGCATCCAAAAGGCCTTCAGGGACACCTGTTGGATACCTGCCGGGGGCATAGAACTCCAACCGTGCAGCAAAATCGGGTTTCGGGGAGTCCTACAGGTGTGTCTAGGTAGGTTCCAGCTGGGAACACTAGCCGTAAGTGCCCGACGGACGATTTTGCAAAGTTGACCCCCGTGTGCAAAAATTGCACACTCCCTCACTGAGCAAAACCCTAGTTTCCAAGATGGATCTACAAGGTGACACCATGGCCACAGGACCGGAGGGGAGGGGCACCCCTAGCACTATCCAGACGTCCTGAATCCAATGGAGTCGATGGTTCATCGATCGGAGCCACGATTGTCATTCTATGGCTTGTTCCATCTCGTATCCAAAAGGCCTTTAGGGACACTTGCTGGATACCTACCGGGGGCATAGAACTCCATCCGTGCAACAAAACCAGGTTCCGGGGAGTCCTGCAGGTGTGTCTAGGTAGGTTTCGGTTGGGAACGCTAGCCATAAGTGCTCGGTGGATGATTTTGTAAATTTGACCCCCATGTGGAAAAATTGCACACTCCCTTACTGAGCAAAACCCTAGTTTCCAAGATGGACATACAAGATGACACTTGGGCCACGGGACTAGAGGAGAGGGGCACCCCTAGAACTATCCCGACATCCTGAATCCAATGGAGTCAACGTTTTGTAGATCATAGCGACGGTCATCATTCTATGGCTCGTTCCGTCTCGCATCCAAAAGGCCTTCAGGGACACCTGCTGGATACCTGTCGGGGACATAGAACTCCAACCATGCAACAAAACTGGGTTCTAGGGAGTCTTGCAGGTGTGTCTAGGTAGGTTCCAGCTAGGAATGCTAGCCACAAGTGCTCGACGGATGATTTTGCCAAGTTGACCCCTGTGTGCAAAAATTGCACACTCCCTCACTAAGCAAAACACTAGTTTCCAATATGGACCTACAAGATGACATGTGGGCCAGGGGACCAATGGAGAGGGGCACCCCTAGCACTGTCTTGACGTCCTGAATCCAATGGAGTCGACGGTTCATCGATCAGAGCTACAATCATCATTCTATGGCTCGTTCCATCTCGCATCCAAAAGGCCTTTAGGGACACCTGATGGATACCTGTCGGGGGCATAGAATCCCAACTGTGCAACAAAACTGGGTTCGGGGGAGTCCTGCAGGTGTGTCTTCTGGGTAGATTCAGGCATTCTCGAGGATCTAAATTTATAATTGCATTCTAGGTAGATTCAGGCATGGAATAAGATGTGCAACTCCTTTGACGAAAGATAAATTCTGGTGTGGACGGCAGCATTTGATACACTAGCCAAATCTATGTTGTTGGAAGAACTTACATATTTCAACAAAGGAGCGTTTTGCAGGTGACTTTAAAATCCCTTCCAATTTTCAACAATAAATCAAAGAATTTCAACGTACAGATCTGCAGGCAAGCTTGTCAACCAATCAGACAACCGAATACAGGGAGATAACCACACCCAAAAAATTCAAGCTATTATAAAACTCTTGTTTATCAAGATAAGGATGGACTATGTGTGCATTACGAGAATATAGATGAATGAAGTCACTTTGATGAACTTGTCCTCTTGCTTTCTCCAGAATGCATTTAAAAGCAGGGAGTATTGTCCGAGCTTCTGTTAATTTACATAAACGTTTATTCCCAAAGTTGACGTTACATAAAACCACTTCCTCAGCTCTCAATTGGGTTTGAATGGCATCTTTAACTTTTGTTAGCTATGGCTAATGAGGAATATGAAAGGGAAGGTACCTATAGACCCAAGTTTTCGATGATAGAGGTGAATTACCACTTATCAGAGCATGAAATGCTGAACAAAAGGCTAATGGAACACAATGAAGGATTCCCTGGTTCCACTTGTTATTGAAAATGATACTTTCTCTTGACGAAACCAGTAAAAAATATGCTTGTATTATAAATGGAAATCCTGTTACAATTTTCGTCGGAAGAAAAGCATAGATACCTACAGCCGCCATATTTCCTTCTGTAAGCTGCTCGCCCATCGGAAAAGCTAATGTAATAGCCCATTTCCCAACATCTTTCCTCTGCTCAACCCCTACACTCATTTTCCGCATGAAACCGCTACCCCCACATGTAATAACTACATTGTTTTGTCGAAAATTGATCTTTTTTTGCTAACAAATGCAAAATGAAGGATTCATTGTCATTGTTAAGAGAAGTTCTAAGGTCAGTTTCTTGTAAAAAAGAGATTGTATAAATCCTGTTAAGATCGATATGTTCCAGCTCACGAACCGAGAGCTTCTTTATCTTAGACATAAACAAAAGAGCTTCAGGATGAATCCTAGAGAGCTGTTGCTTTACAGCTTCAACCTTCTCAACACGTGGGGGTATAAAACGAGCCATAGAATGACGACCGTGGCTTGGACCGACTCCGTTGGATTCAGGACATCCAGAGAGTGCTGGGGGTGCCCCTCTCCGCTGGTCCCATAGCCCACATGTCATCTTGTAGGTGCATTCTTCAAACTAGGGTTTTGCTCAGTGAGGGACTATGCAATTTTTTCCCACGGGGGTCAACTTTGCAAAATTGTCCACCAGGCACTTGTGGCTAGCGTTCCCAGCTGGAATCGTATTAGACACACTTGCAAAACTCCTCGGAACCAGTTTTTACTGCACGGTTGGACTTCTATGCCCCTGGTAGGTATCCAACAGGTGTCCCTGAAGGCCTTTTGGATGCGAGATGGAACGAGCCATAGAATGACGATCGTGGCTCCGATCAACAAACTGTCGACTCTGTTGGATTCAGGACTTCAGGACAGTGCTAGGGGTGCCCCTTTGTGTCAGTCCCATGGCCCACATGTCATCTTGTAGGTGCATTCTGCAAACTAGGGTTTTGCTTAGTGAGGGACTGTGCAATTTTTACCCACGGGGGTCAACTTTGCAAAATTGTCCACCGGGCACTTGTGGCTAGCATTCCTAGCTGGAATCATCCTAGAGACACCTGCATGTCTCCTCGAAACCCATTTTTGTTGCACGGTTGGGATTCTATGGCCCCGGTAGGCATCTGGCAGGTGTCCGTGAAGGCCTTTTGGATGCCGGACGGAACGAGCCATAGAATGAACACCGTTGCTCCAATCGACAAACCGTCGACATTGTTGGATTTAGGACATCGGGATAGTGCTAGGGGTTCCCCTCCCCTCCGGTCCAATGACCCCGGTGTCACATTGTAGGTCCATCTTGGAAACTAGGGTTTTGCTCAGTGAGGGAGAGTGTAATTTTTGCACACGGGGGTCAACTTTGCAAAATCGTCCATCAGGCACTTACGACTAGTGTTCTTAGCTGGAACCATCCTAGACACACTTGCATGTCTCCGTGGAACCCGGTTTTGTTGCACAGTTGGGATTCTATGGCCCCGGTAGGCATCTGATAGGTGTCCGTGAAGGCCTTTGGATGCCGGATGGAACAAGCCATAGAATGAAGACCGTGGCTTGGATCGAGAAACTGTCGAAGTCGTTGGATTCAAGACATCGGTACAGTGCTAGGGGTGCCCCTCTCCGACAGTCCCATGGCACATGTGCCATCTTGTAGGTGCATTCTGCAAACTAGGGTTTTGCTCATTAAGGGACTATGTAATTTTTTCCCATGGGGGTCAACTTTGCAAAATCGTCCACTGGGCACTTGTGGCTAGCGTTCCCAGCTGGAACCGTCCTAGACAAACTTGTAGCACTCACCAAAACAAGGTTTTGCTGCACGGTTGGATTTCTATGCCCCCGGCAGGTATCTGGCATGTGTCCCTGAAGACCTTTTGGATGCCATACGGAACGAGCCATAGAATGAAGACCATCACTCTGATCAACGAACCGTCAACTCCGTTGGATTCAGGATGTCGGGATAGTGGTAGGGGTGCCCCTCTATGCCGGTCCCATGGCCCACATGTCATCTTGTAGGTGCATTCTGCAAACTAGGGTTTTACTCAGTAAGGGACTGTGCAATTTTTTCCCACATGGGTCAAATTTGCAAAATCATCCACCAGGCACTTGTGGCTAGCATTCCCAGCTGTAACCACCCTAGACACACTTGTAGGAATCCCCAGAACTAGGTTTTGTTGCATGTTTGGAGTTCTATGCCCCCAATAGGCATTTGGCAGGTGTCCTTGAAGGCCTTTTGGATGCTGGATGGAACGAGCCATAGAATGAAGACCGTCGCTCCGATCGACGAACCATCAAATCTGTTGGATTCAAGATGTCAGGAAAATGCTAGTGGTGCCCTTTTTTGTCGGTCCCATGTCCCACATGTCATCTTGTAGGTCCATCTTGGAAACTAGGGTTTTGTTTAGTGAGGGAGTGTGCAATTTTTGCACACGGGAGTCAACTTTGCAAAATCGTCCGTCGGGCACTTACGGCTAGCGTTCCTAGCCAGAAACTCCCTGGACACACTTGTAGGACTCCCTGGAACCTGATTTTACTACACGGTTGGACTTCTATGCCCCCGGTAGGTATCCAGCAGGTGTCCCTGAAGGCCTTTTGGATGCGAGACGGAACGAGCCATAGAATGACGGTCGTGGCTCCGATCGACAAACCGTCGACTCTGTTGGATTTAGGATGTGGGGACAGTGCTAGGGGTGCCCCTCTCTGTCGGTCCCATGGCCCATGTGTCATCTTGTAGGTGAATTCTGCAAACTAGGATTTTGCTCAGTAAGGGACTGTGCAATTTTTTCCCATAGGGGTCATCTTTGCAAAATCATCCACCGGGCACTTGTGGCTAGCATTCCTATCTGGAATCATCCTAGACACACCTGCATGTCTCCCCGGAACTCGGTTTTGTTGCACAGTTGGGATTCTATGGCCCCGGTAGGCATCCGACAGGTGTCCATGAAGGCCTTTTCAAGGTCGGACGGAACGAGCCATAGAATGAAGACCGTGGCTCGAATCGACAAACCATCGATGCCGTTGCATTTAGGACGTTGGGAAAATGCTAGGGGTGCACCTCTCTGCCGGTCCAATGGCCCCAGTGTCACCTTGTAGGTCCATTCTGCAAACTAGAGTTTTTTTCAGTAAGGGACTCTGCAATTTTTTCCCATGGGGGTCAACTTTTCAAAATCGTCCACCGGGAACTTGTGGCTAGCGTTCCTAGATGGAACCGTCCTGACACACTTGCAGGACTCCCTAGAACAAGGTTTTGCTGTGTGGTCGGATTTCTATGCCCCAGGGAGGCATCTGGCAGGTGTCCCTGAAGGCCTTTTGGATGTCGGACGGAACGAGCCATAGAATGAAGACCGTCGCTCCGATAGATGAACCGTCGACTCCGTTGGATTCAGGACGTCGGGACAGTGCTAGGGATTCCCCTCTCCGCCAGTCCCCTGGCCTACGTGTCATCTTGTAGGTCCATCTTGGAAACCAAGGTTTTGCTCAGTGAGGGAGTGCAATTTTTGCACACGGGGGTCAACTTTGCAAAATCATCCGTCGGGCACTTGTGGCTAGCGTTTCCCTTCATATGGTGAAAAATGGGATGGTGATGGTGACAACATGGGTAGGAAGAGCACGGTGAGGATGATGATGATGATGATGATGATGATGATTAGGGTGAGGATGATGATGATGAGGGTGAGGATGATGAGGATGAGGATGAGGATGAGGATAAGGGTGATGATCATGATTACGAAACTTGTGCAATTTATCAAAACAAACATAGGACCATGAAGATGTTGATGTTGATGATGATGGTGGTGGTGGTGGTGGTGGTGATGAAGATGATGATGATGGCGATGGTGATGATGATGATGAGGGTGAGGATGGTGATGATGAGGATGAGGATGAGGGTGATGATGAGGATGAGGATGAGGATGAGGGTGAGGGTGAGGATGATGATGATGATGATGGTGGTGGTGGTGGTGGTGGTGGTGATGAGGATGATGATGATGATGGTGGTGGTGGTGGTGGTGATGAGGATGATGATGATGATGATGCTGGTGGTGGTGATGAATATGATGATGATGATGAAGATGATGATGATTAGGGTGAGGATGATGATGATGAGGGTGAGGATGATGAGGGTGAGGATGAGGATGAGGGTGATGATGATGATTATGAAATTTGTGCAATTTATCAAAACAAATGTAGGACCATGAAGATGTTGATGTTGATGATCATGATCATGATGAATATGATGATGATAGTGGTGGTGGCAATGAAGATGATGATGATGATGGCGATGGTGATGATGATGATGAGGGTGAGGAGGATGAGGATGGGGATGAGGATGAGGGTGATGAGGATGATGATCATGATGATGGTCGGGATGTGTATGAGGGTGAGGATGATGAGGATGATGATCATGATGGTGGTGGTGATGATGATGAAGATGTTGATGATGAGGGTGATGAGCATGATGATCGTGATGATGAATATGTTGACGATGATGATGATGATGATGATGATGATGATGATGATAATGGTTTACCATGATGATGATAAGGATGAGGATGAGGGTGAGGATGATGAGGATGATGATGATGATGGTGGTGGTGGTGGTGGTGGTGTTGAAGGTGATGATGATGATGATGATGATGTTGATGATGATGATGGTGGTGGTGGTGATGAAGATGATGATGATGGCAATGATGAAGATGATGATGAGGGTGAGGATGATGAGGATGAGGATGAGGATGAGGGTGATGATTATGATTATGAAACTTGTGCAATTTATCAAAACAAACATAGGACCATGAACATCTTATTTTCGTTCATCAATACAACATTATCAAGGAATATCATTAAACTAGTTAGGTATTTCATTTTCCATGGATTCTGGATGATTAATTTTGCATTATGATAGGTGGAAAATGGACATATGAAAGAGGTAAAGCACAAACTAGTGTCTTACATACTAGGGTTTAGTAAGGATAGGTTTTATATCTTCAATGATATTATGAGAGTGAATTCATGACCAGCTATTGGTTAGCATATTTTAACAAAGTAGGGTATATTTGTTACATATATTTGACCATATGTACATGAAGGCCCAATGAATTGTATTACACTTTAGTTATGCATTCCTTGCCATTCAATCGAACTGCATAGATGCTCATGTATGTATAGTTTGATGAAATACAGTAGCATTGATGAAATGTGTAGCATCTATTGGACTTCCTCTTACTGTCTGAAAATGTCATAGGATTACATTGATGGTATGCGTAGCATGTTACTATTATGACAGAGGATTTTTCCTTGTAACATATTTTCCTTGCAACCATAATCATGATCAATGGGTATGAACCCATGGAGTTGACAAAAAACACAATTTTAAATTACATATAAAATTAGCATGCATGTGCTAAGTTCATTGAACTATTGAAAGATATTATTAGTTTTTTCCATTAAGATAATGTTTTCATAACACAATGGTGAGATGTTACTTAATCAATGCAATAAATGTAAGAGAATAAATATTGCTTGAAATGTAATTTTATAAATTTCAATAGCATAATTTATCAATTTGTGGAAGAGATGAATCATCACAAGCACAAGTCGAAACTCAAGAGAAAATATGGAATATTTTGATAGTCAAATGTTTGTAATGCAAAATATGGGAAAGTAGTCGGCCCTCAAATGGCGTGTCAATGTACATGTATCCCTAAGTACAACAATGTGTACATGTATGTCAAAATACATCTATCCAAGACTACGCAACATCAAAAAACAATCTTTCTCTTTTTTTTCCCCGACTTTCCTCTATCGACCATCTCCCTGGGATGGCTCAGCATCTCAGAAGTCTGCAAAAAAAATTATTATTTTTATCAAATAACTACACTAATACCCTACCATCAACAAACTTAAAAAATTAACTTATGGCCAAATTATTTATGACAAACATTCACAAAGTCCTCATGGGGTATAGATGTGAGCGGTGTGCTCATAGAAGGCGTCTCTATAGTTGTTCTTTGCAAATAAAAGATCATATCTTAATTAATTCAACAATTCAACATTGATCAACGTGTTTGGGTAAATTCAATAAAAAAAAACTTGGTCATTAATGAACATCTCACCGCAAGAGGAGACCCAGTCAGAACCATGGATTGAGCAAACGGGCCAAGTACTTTTGTCATTAATGGCTACAATCACCAAATGGAGAAATAGTTAGACATGCATGAATAAATAATATAGTAACATGGTTAAATACTATGCATTGTGATTGTCCAAATAGTTACCTCCGTATGACTCGTGTCTATTGTAGATGTGGCACTGACTGCAGCATCAATGACCTTTGTTAGGTCAGGGGTAGACGGATCTCTCAAGTGTCTGCTATAGAGGACATCCACATTCTTTCCAGGAGTGGATCCTCTCTTGTTCACTTGTCCCTTTTGCACATTGGGACTACGGGGAGATTGAACTGCTGATAGTCTAGAACGTATATCTACTGGTGGCTACAATAACCAATACTAACGTAGTTAGAAATGCATTGGTCAATGGAATAGCATGTATTAACAAACTGAAAATGATGAAATACATACCGATGTACTGGATACATCAATCAATTCTAAGAAACGGTCTGTCGTCCATTCTATCTCCACGGGCACGCTATCGATTGTATTCCCACCGGGGGGGAGATCACTAGATGAAATTATTTCCATCTGATGGGGATCTACAACCTACAATTTAGAAAATTGTAAATATTAGATCATGTAGCATTAATTAATTAACATGTGATAAAACAATAAAATGTGTTGAAATAATGTCATGTTGAAATAGTTACCTTAGCATGAGATGTTGTCACTGAAGGTATGACAACATCTTGTAACTCATAAGGTTCTACTACATGAGCCTCTTGGCCCTCATGCCCTTCTTGTGGCAACTACAAGTTTTAAAATCATTAAAAATATTAGCAATCTATATATGTGTATAGTAACGAAAAATAATTTACAAATGACACTAAATTGTTAACTCGATATACTCATGTATTAAAATAATGTCACATTGAAATAGTTACCTCATTGTGATTTGTTGTCACTGAAAGTATGGAAATATCATCATCATCATCATGCGGTACTGGTGCATGAGCATCTGGACTATGCTTTGCATCATTAGTGCAAAGGTATTCAACCCCGTGCCCTTCTTTTTTTCCAACGGAAAAATCACCTTCCTGTTATTCCGAAGAATCAAGGAAAGTTTGAAATACAATCATTACAATAGGGCTCAACAAGAGCATCATGTCACTTACAAGAATTGAACCTGGGTGGGGAGGGCAACAATCTTTCCTCCCAACCACCCAAGCTACAACCAATGGACTAACCCCGTGCCCTTCTTGTAGTAACTACAAGTTTTAAAACCATTAAAAATATTAGCAATATATATATATGTGTGTATAGTAAGGAAATATAATTTAAAAATGACACTAAATTGTTAACCACTTACTTACCTGTGTGAAATACCCAATAAAGGTATCATTTGTTCGGACAGGACCAAAGCAAGGATGGCAGCATGCTGTGCATGGGTGGGGGTGATGGTTGTGCTCATGCTGTGTAGGTACAATGACACTACTAGATGCTCCTCGGCTACTGGAAGGTGGTTGCTCTACCCCACCAAGAGGTGGTGGATCTACCCCACCGACAGGTGCTGCCTCTACTCCACCCATAGATGGTGGCTCTGATGGGCCTACTTGGTGCGTACCATGAAGATACGTGCTATGGCGAACAACTTCCCATGCCAACAGTAGGAATGAATCCTGTGTCTCTGGCACCAATTGATGTGTAGGCGGCACATCTGACCTGGGTAGCTTCCTACGAGGTGGAGCTACTGGGTGATTGGGATCTATGTGCCTCGCATTGGGACGTTGCTGAGGCATCCCCATCCCAACACCCTGGTACTCCAAGATATCAAAATAGTTAAAATGATTCCCAAACACAAACTCTGTGTACATCTTTCTCATAAAATACAAAGGCATTTCCCTGTTGTTGTGTGGTGGTGCATCAAACACCATGTACCATCGGTCCATCCAATTATCTATGAATGGTTGATATGTACACCACTCGATAGAAATGTGCCTTTTGTTTGCATAAGGGACTTCACCATCCCGTGGATCTCTAAAAAGGGAAAATATTTGTTCTTTTGAGATTTTCAACTTATTGACTTCTCTATAGCTAAGTCCATTCGCATATTGTTGCCTCTTTCTTTCTTTGAATGTGGCAATATCTTGCAAAGCACCATTAGACCTACTAAAGGTCTCTATCATTGCATCCAAATTGGATGCAAGCATAACATGCCTGTCATCAACAATAGTAATTGAGGCTCAAATTTCTTTGAGCCTCTGAATTTCTCTTTGGATGTCAAAGTGGGCATCCATGGTTGTCACTGCAAACAAAAAATAAAAATAAAAATCATTAGAAACGTATACATGTGCTATAATGACATCTCTCAAAAATTAAAAATGTACAAACTTTGTGCAAGAACGAATACATTACAAACATAAATATCATCTCAGTCATACATTACAAACATAAATATCATTTCATATGACCATTGCAGGCATACATTATGGGTCATTGAGGGCATAAGGGTGGAGACCATGTGAGCATAAAGACCATGATGATGTGGCAAAGATATGTATTTTTATTGGTTAAATTGAAGCATCCTATTGATGGGAATAATGAAGACATGTCGGTAGAATGATGAAGATATGACTAATGATATGGGTATAATGTTGTGATGTGCATATGGACAGTGTAGAGTGTATGAATGGAGATATGGCAGCAGATTGATATGACATGAATAATGATGACATAATGAAGATGTGATCTAATTGGTGATATTTGCTGATGGGAAAAATGAAGTTATATTGAATAATGAGTGCTTGATGAGAATGATGAAGTGCTTTGGAAACAAACAAGGGCTTATGGTTGATGATGTATGTAATCTGCAGACTTAAAAAGAGTTTGAAATATCATTTGTAAATCTATGGTTGTTGGGGTGTTGGTGAATCCCAGTGAGTTGCAGATGACAGAATTATCTTGTGAATAGGATTTTCATTGATGAAAACATTAATGACAAAGGTGTAAATGGAATGACAACAAGCAAATAAGGTGACTTGACAAGGACTTAGAAAAGACAAGACAAAAAACCAGGTGATGGGAATTGGCACACCTAATGAGACAAATGACCCATACTGTGGTCATTTGGAGTTGGTCCTAATACCCTAGACAAGGATGACTTGGAGATAACAAGTTACATGAACAAAGAAGCCTGAAGTGAACAAAGAAGCTTGAAGTTGACACTTGGAAAGGAGATTGCAGGCATCCCTTATGGCGTCTGCGAGCATCCAGAAATGAAGCTGACGGGCATGAGGGCATGTGGATAAGGTGACATGCGGGTATCTTGAAGATGCATACGTGGGCATGTTCGTGGAAGGCATCCTGGAGGCATGGCAAAGACCCCGATGCGGGTAATTGAAGAAGGTCTAGCTGCAGGCATGTTCAAAGGCATAAATATGGCCCTTGCGGGCATGAGTTACAAGCTAGTGCGGGCATGCTGGAAGCAAAAGAAAATGGTGATTATGTGGGTATGAAGACCACGTTTAGGTGGGAAAAAGAAAGTCTAAATAAATATATACATGTATATATTTATAATTTATGAGGTGTTTATGGAGCAATAGTAGAAATTAGAGTTTAACCTTTATCTTTGGATTAATTGGGGCTACAGTATGCTGATGTGATGCTGGTGTACAAACTAAGATGCTGATGATATGTATGGACAAAATGAATTCATGATTATTGGGGCTACATACGATGAATAAAATGTTGATCTAGGACAGCATGACACAGGGACATAATGCTTGCTTGGGTTATGACAATTAATGATAATCAGAATGATGTTATAGACAGATCTGTTGGGTGACAATGATGATTGATGTAATCAATGAGCCATTGTGTCTAACAAGGTGGATATTTAAAATTCATTAAAATTTTAAAATTTTAAGTTTTGCCATTTCATTTACAAATATTTTTAGGTGACAATGATGATTGATGTAATCAGTGAGCCATTGTGTCTGATAGGGTGGATGTAAAATTCATTAAAATTTTAAAATTTTAAGTTTTGGCATTTCATTTACAAATATTTTTAGATTAGGGCAACATAACAATTTATAAACTTAATGACAAGATGAGGCAATGATTTAGATGCTTAGCTTTCCAATCGTCCTTGCAATATGAATTTGGGATTGTTGAGCCTCCAAATCTCCTCGGTTGAGCTTCTCCAATGCATTTTGGGAAGGCGAAATCGCTCGAGTGTTTGTGTTTGGGTAAAATAGTGCCGCAGTTCGTGGCATTGTTTTTTTTTTGTTATATTAACCATAACGCTCGAGCGTTATGGTGATCACCATAACGCTCATGTGTTATGGTGATCACTTAAACGCACGAGCATTTTATAATCCTATCCTACATGTTCAATGACATGGCAGGTTCGGAGCCTGCCATTCCTAGTTTTACATAACACGCGAGCGTTGCGCATTTACACAATTCTCGTGCGTTTTGCATTTACCCAATTGCATCTAAACGGTCCCTCAACTTCGTGCGAGGGCCCTATAATCCTTTCTAATGCCAAATGTTTATTATGTTTAATGTCTAACTTTTATTATGTCTAATAATGTCTAATAATGTATAATAAGGTTAATAATGTCTAATATCTAATGTCTAATGTTTATTGTAAACTAATGTCTAATGTCTAATGTAAACTAATCTCACTAATGTTTAGCATTGCATAACATAAATACTTAGTTTCAATTATTTTTTCAATGTTGACTGAATTTAATGTTTAAATGTTTAAATGTTTATTAATGTCCAATGTATAAATGTTTATTAATGTTCAATGTATAAATTTAATGTTTATTAATATTTAATGTCTAATGTGTGATGTTTATTAATCTCTAATGTTTATTAATGTCTAATGTCTAGTTTTATTAATGTTTATAATGCTAATAATGTCAATGCTAATGTCTTTATTAATGCTTTGTAATGTTTAATGTTTTCTAACATGTAATAATGCTAATGTCTTTATTAATGTTTTTCAAATGTTTAATAATGTTTAATATTAATAATATTTAATAATCTCCAATGTCTAAATATCTAATGTCTAAATCGAATGTTTATTAATATTTATAATGCTAATAATTCTAGTTACTAACATTATAAATATTAATAAATAGTGACATTACTAGGAGTTACCGTTCAACTTTTGCTCCCTTTGATCCCTTTGATGTGCGAGTTGTGTTCTCTTCTCCAAGTTGTGTGCGCTCCCTTGTCTTCTCCAATCTTAGTAAGGATGCAAATAAAAATTGGGATATTCAATGCGTCAAGAGAGGGAAAATCAATAGGCACCCGTGGAAATTCATTTAGAAAATGAATGCAAATAAAAATTGGGATATTTAATGCGTCAAGAGAGGGAAAATCAATAAGCACCCGTGGAAATTCATTTAGAAAATGAAAAGTTTTCTTTAGACACTCATGATACATTAATACATTATACATTAATTAGCATGATATATTAATTATGTGTAACGTTCTTAGGTAGATATGTAACGTTCTAGCCATCAGTTGAAGAATGCCGAGTGGAGTGGAAATTGAGGGGATAGAGATCCGTCACCACTTTCATGTTTTTTTTTCACGTATGTTGGATTAATTAGTAATTTTAATTAATTCATAGTAACACACAATTTGCAGCTAATTGTTGTACGATATTTATGGTAATCAATCTTTGCCATTTATTTCATGGTAGACTACTATGAATATTCTCCAGTTTGTATTGAAATAGATACCTATCGACATAATTATAGTTATAGTTAGATTTTAAGTGTTTTTTCTCACTCCTCTACCACCATACCATACCAAATTTGAATTTGATGGCCATAAACCCATATGATACAAACAAAGTAAAAAAAAATGAAATACATCGATAGAAAATACATCAATATTCAGATTAAAAGTTGAGATACATCAATGTAAAATACATCAATATTCAACTTAGATATAGATTTAAGCCATATCCCATATTGCATTATTCCTTGATTATGGTAAGGTTAATTTAGAGCTAAGTAATGGACCCAATTTTCGTCTCCACTGATTTAATAATTCTTTTCTATAGATACTTGATTTGATTAAAATAAAGAATAATTGTATGTTGGGACTCGAGAGTATTTAATTTACTCTGAACTTAACGATGAAGTGATATTCGTGTCGGGTGTTCGTGTCGGGTGTCCGGTTTTATTGAAAGTTGGAATTAGGTAAAGAAGGAAGTGTTGAAATTGTAGTTTGCATTGTTCAAATTGAGATTTGGATGATCTGAGTAGTTCTAAAATCGAGCATTTAGTTTAAGAGAAATTATCTTACTTACTTTACAATTTTCAAAGACAATTTTGCCAGATTTGATAAAAAATCCACTGGAAAGCTGGAACCTTTTGGTTGCTCTTTATCCTACGCGATATATAGCCTACATTAGCATGAAAAGCACCCTCAGATTGCCTTCCACCCTTTCTGGTTTTTTTTGGAATTTGGACGATCTGTCGTCTTAAAATGGGCCAAAACCCCTAGGGACACAGTTCCATGGCATAGTTCAGCAGTAAATGGAGTGGAACTAATGGGCCAAAACCCCTAGGGACACAGTTCCATGGCATAGTTCAGCAGTAAATGGAGTGGAACTACGATTCCACGGGTTTTTATAACCAGATCGAGGAAACAAATCGCCAAAAAAGCGAGGCTGTTTGAGTGTGAGTTATCCCACGCCCCCTCTTTTCTCCATGTGAGTGTAAGAAACTGTACTACAGGGCGACCTCTCTTTTCTCCATGTACAAAGTCTAAGAAACTGTGCTACAGGGTCACCTCCTTTTTCTCCATGTGCAGAGTCCAAGAGAACGAGAGCTAACCATTGAGCTGCATAGCATTAAATGCAGCAGTGGTTAGGATCCGTTGGATCTGGAAATTCTCTAAATCCAATGGATCCCAACCATTGAGCTGGCGCATTTAATACTTCTGCACCTCAGTGGTTAGTTCTAGCCGTCTAAGAGTCGCGTTATGGGTATGAGACAAAGTCAGAGTTTCGTGTATTATCCACAAAGCAGGGCCCTTTGCCGTGAACTGGAGAACACTCTGCACTATCCACTATTATCGACAAAGCATACCGTGGATGCAGGCACAACCATTTGCCAGACAGATAGCAGAGCCGTGAATGGAATGAATCAAACTGCAGTAACACATTCTGAGACGTTGGATAGCTGTCGATTGATCAGAATCATCAGCAACAAGAGACAGCATTTGAATATGCTGCTGCAAGCTTAATAAGAGGGCGCAGCCGCGCGAGCGCCCCACAGCAGAGGCAACTCAAGTTACGTGCCGTGTTGAATATTGCAGCCTGCAGGTCTTTTATATTACGGGACAAACCTGGCAAAGTATTCATCGTAGAATAATTTTGAGATCCCAGGATCATTCTATTCCTAGTTTGCTTAATCGAAGCAACGAGATGGTCAATGAACACGACACGAGTCACGACTAAGCATGCGAATCGAAATACGTCACGCCTGTCTAGATAAGCTTCGCCCGCACGCGCTACATTTAAATTTCCGGAAGTACCATAAATTCTGTATACAAGGCAAATAAACAGCAATTCAGTGTGCGAACTGCGAATCCAGATGCTCTGTTGGCTAGCTTTTTGTAAATTGGCTGTATTAGTTAGCTAGATATAGTAACCCTACCAGTACAGTACAGGGCGTTACAACAAATCGGGAGACTAATTAATCCCATCGATCTTTTCAGAGCATCGCAGGCGAGCCAAGCAAAAGCGCAGTATAAATTAAAGAAATTAGAAGACTGCAAAAAAGGAAGGGAATCAAATAGAAAAATACGCCACAGCAATTCGGTGTTTGCTTGGCAATGGATACTGATTGCGGCAAGATGTTCGACGTTGAAGCCCCAGACATTCCGGGCTTCGATTACAGAACTGTGCAGCCGCTGGCTTTGGAGAAGCCATGGCATGTTATGATGGTTGAAGAAGAAACTGTTAACGTGCTGACAGAACTGGAAGGGAACCGTCAGAAGCGGGACGAAGAAACTGAAGCCAAAGGTTACCCGGTGTTAATTGATTTTGAGAAGATATGCCTTTGGGATCATGATGGAGGTCTTAAGGTCGGCATTAGAATGGAAGATCCAGACTATATGAAGAAGAGGTTATTGCAATGGATTCACTCAGTTGCTGATTACGTTCGTTTCCTCCATGTTTCTGCATATATAACCTAAAACAACGAACGTAATATGCCAGCCAACATCCCAACTTGGTTTCTCTAATCATCTTTTGATGCAGATCACTGTAAATATTGTATATTATATAGGTAACACTAATATAGAAAAAGCCATATGACCGGAATTGTTTCAGAAATGGATAGCAACCACCTTGCCATCTTGCTACAGACAATTGGGCAAAGTCTCGGGAAATTTATTTTCTTTCACAAGTATACAACTTGTGTTTAACATAAAAAAGAATCGCACTTTGTAATAAGATAATATTGAGGAGAATGACCTAAAATAAACAGGTTTCAAATTCTTAGGGTAACGCATGTCCATGCATTGCGTATAGATTTGAATATGCTACTTATTTAGAAGCTTTGAATGGGTATAGAAGCATAACTTGTAAAGTACATGTAGTTATGGAAGAATGACTACATCTTGGTTTCCTTTTCTTTGATAGTTTGATCTTTTAATTGATAACTTTACGTTATCATATGGTTTGTACTTTGACATTTTAAAAATGGGACATGGCCAACTCACTTGCATCCATTAAAACATGAAGGAGATTTAAACAAGTTGCTGTAGGGAGTTTTATCTGCTTTGCAGTAGAACTCGTGTTTCTATATTTCAAGGGATTCTAGGTATTAGGCACATATGCTTTCAAAAAGAGTTATAAGGCGAGGAACTTTCCCAATTCTTATAATGTAGAATACAGTAGCATGCAAAATGTTCGACAAGGCTAAGCATGAGCAGACGATCATGGACCTCTATTTCTAAGGGATTCAAAACTGAAACAAGTTTATTATCCATACACGACTAAAGGGTGAAATAAAATCCATATACAAGGAAACCTTAAAAATAAGTATAGAAACCAGGTGTTTAAGAAATATGAAAACCAGATATATTAGTATGCCTATAACCAGTCATAGTACAAGAAATGTAAACAAGTTTAAATGGGCTGCCATATCCGTTGATTTAAGAGAGCTTTTACATTTATAGGTTTTCAAACTTTTAAAATATATGTATATGGTATTTAAGCTAAATGTCTACAAAGATGAAAGACAGGTTGGATAGGTTAAAATAATCTAAAACTTTAATCCAAGTATTTTGGAACACTATAATCGATGAAAGATATGTTGGATAGGATAGGGTAAAGTAATCTACTATAATGTGTGAAGGGCAAGTTGGATAGTGTAAAGTAATCTATTATATTGTGGGAAAGATATGTTGTTGGATATGTAAAGTAATCTACTATGAAAGACATGTTGGATAGGTAAAGTAATCTGGGACTTTAATCCAATATCTTGTAACACTATAATGTTTAATAAGGTAATAATGTTTAATAGGATAATGTATGAAAAACATGTTGTTAGATAAGGTAAAGTAATTTAAGACTTTAATCTAAATATTTTGTAACACTATAAGGTTATAAGGTTAAATAAGGTAAAAATAATCTACCTGACATTAATCCGAGTACCTTGTAATATTATAATTTCCATAATAAAAGAATATGAACAAAGTTTTTTATTATACATATCCATGTGATTTTGTTATACATATCCATTCAATGCTTTCACCTACATATTCATTCAATGTCATATTATAATTTCCATAATAAAGGAATATGAACAAAGTTTTTTAGTATACATATCCATGTGATTTTGTTATACATATCCATTCAATGCTTTCACCTACATATTCATTCAATGCTTTCACCTACATATTCATTCAATGCTAAATCACCTTTTAATTTTTAAGGGAATTTGTTTTAATAATAGGCTAGTAGATCATTTAGCACATAGTGATCTTGTTATCCTATTCATTCAATGCTTTCACCTCTTATTAGTCCTTGCTTTGCAGAAGGGACTCTTGCAATCACTTCGAGCAAATTTGATCATTTATGCACCCATTACAATGAGTTTTAGGCTTTAGCATAATTTTTTAAGCAAAAATGGTCTTCCACCAATCAATAAGGTTGAGGCCTTATTTGGCCTCGTTGCTAAAGCACCTGCATGCCCTCCAGCTATTGCTTACCGTTGTATGTGCTTTTATGACCTAGTAGCATTGTGCCAAATTCTTCTACAATACATTAAGCAAAGTATCGCAAATATCCTCACAACCCACATTCCGCAGGCGCTCAATTTCTACCCAAACTTGTTCCAAAAGGCCATGTCGTCTCAGCTGTGATTATAACTGTCAATTCCGTGCGAGAACTGTATCCATGGGGGACACTGCAAATTTCCCACTTAATATTCCATTCACTGTGTTGAAGATAAGCCGCCAATTTCACTTCCACAGGATGCAATCTCCTATGCCCGCCACTGGTGTAAATTTCATGCATTTTTATTCCAAGTCGTGGAAAATCTTAGCGTCGATTGGGAAGCTACCAGATTAATAAATGCCCGCGGAAAGATCTTCATGGACTTGAAAGAGACCCAACATTGTGAAAATATGTTTGACATAATCATGTTCTTGACTTATTTTACCATTGTTTTTGTATTTATGATGGGACTCTGCGTGGTTTTGCAGAATAAGCCCTACGGATTCGCTTAATTTTGGCTTGTAGGTTATGTTGATCTCCTAGCATTTTATTATGTCGGTCCATGTCCATGATCTTGACAAGTTCTAGCCTTCTGCTTTCTCGGACTTCTGTGGTATAAGGATTCGAGAATTTCGGTCATCTTTGCATTACAGAGTTTCGGGTCATTTGTCTTCGTTTTCTAGATAAGGAAAAAGAAGTTAGACAAAAGCTTGCGATGTATTGAAGATAATTTCCGGAATTGATTGTATTACAATTAATTCATCGGTGCTATACTAAGTATCAATGTTGTACAGGTCTTGGTTTTCAAGGATGGTAAATGAGTTATCTGATGCAGACACTCTGCTGCAAAACTAAACAGTCAATTGTATTACAATTGCTGTAAGTTCAAGTGTATTACAACTAGCACATCTGCAAAAGATGCAGATGGAAAGGCCGATAGTTAAAATCAACCAAAATGAAAACCCTAATTTATATATACTGGAATCTCCTGATTAAAACAATGAGTAGAAAATTAATAGCGGAAGCATACCTGAATCCATTGAAGGAGAAACCTTATAGGAAGAGAACCCTTTGAGATGGTCTTCCAATTCTAGCCACTAGATTCCGTGTCAACTTCTCTCTCAGAGGATTTTCAGAAATTGGAATGCGTCGTGGTAGAATGGGGACCATAACCCTATTTATAAACCGCTAGGGCAGTTCACAATAACCGCTAGGGCAGTTTTAATTTTATCATAATTATATTTCTGCCCCTCATAGAAATAATAATTATCTAATGGTATCTACACAATAATCTCATGACAATTATACCCTTACGCCAATTAATCAATTATTAATTAGATCACTATATTTAGGCTGAATTAAATGATAGCACACACATTTTAATTATTTACATGTGTGGCCCAAATTATAGATTAATTACAAAAAATTAATCTAACAATCTCCCACTGGGCCACATGCATATTTAATCAAATAAATGTGCTTAACCTTATGAGCTCAAAATTTGCTATCATGTCCTTAGGGTATATCCGAACAATCTCGTCCATTAACTATACTGACATAGGATCAAGGTGGCCTTTGTTACATCAATCGTTACTAGACCAATCAATGGTCACATATATCTGCACAGCTAAATGACATAGATCAATCATGAGTGCATAGCATGGAAATTACATGCAATGTGATCTATTCATGCCTATTTCCAACTGGTCCTACTTAACTTTATTAAGATCAAATCTTTAGCATAATTTAACAGAGTGCAATAAAATGAATACTTTATTTCTGCAGAACACAATCCAAATGTATAGATAAAGTCTAAACATAACATAGAGCAATATACAATGAATAATATAAACTCCCACTAAATTTGGATATCCTCAAATGAGACCCATATGAGCAGTGTGCTCATGAAAGACCTTGGGTGGTAATCCCTTTGTAAGCGGATCCGCTATCATGGAGTTTGTTCCAATATGCTCTATGGATATCTGTCCACTCTGTACTTTTTCTTTTACAACTAGGAACTTGGTATCAATGTATTTTGATTTTGTAGAACTCCTGTTGTTATTGGAATATAAAACTGCTGATTTATTGTCACAAAATATCTTCAGTGGTCTTTCAATACCATCCAAAACACGCAGCCCAGTGACAAAATTTCGTAGCCATATTCCTTGATTGGATGCCTCATAACATGCTACAAACTCTGCTTCCATGGTGGATGAAGTTATGAGTGTCTGTTTGGCAGACCTCCATGAAATTGCTTCACCAGCCAACAGATAAATATAGCCTGATGTGGATCTTCTGCTGTCTTGGCATCCAGCAAAGTCGGAGTCGGAATACCCAATGATCTCTAACTGATCCGATCTCCTATATGTAAGCATGTACTCTTTTGTTCTCTGTAAATATCTCATAACCCTCTTGGATGCTCTCCAATGATCCATTCCAGGGTTACTTAGATATCTGCCTAACATGCCAACAATGTACGCAATATCCGGACGTGTACATACCTGAGCATACATTAGACTCCCCACAGCCGAAGCATAAGGAATCTTCTGCATTTCTTGACTTTCTAAACTATTTTTAGGGCATTGATTAAGACTGAATTTGTCTCCTTTAGCGACAGGGGTATCACCTGGTTTGCTATTTTGCATGCCATACCTTTGGAGGACTTTATCAATATAGGTCCTTTGTGACAATCCTAAAATACCCCTAGAACGATCTCGGTGTATCTGGATTCCTAAGACAAAGGAGGCATCACCAAGATCTTTCATCTCAAAATGTTTTGATAAAAATCTCTTGGTGTCGTGCAATATGCTAATATCATTTGTGGCTAGCAATATGTCATCGACATATAAAACCAGGAAAATATACTTACTCCCACTGAATTTGTGATACACACATTCATCCATAAGATTTGCCTCAAAACCACATGAGACAATAATTTGATGAAACTTGAAGTACCACTGACGAGAAGCTTGCTTGAGCCCATAAATGGATTTAGTTAATTTACAAACCATATTCTTTGAGTCTTCGGACACAAAATTTTCTGGTTGTACCATATAAATTGTTTCATCAATGTCACCATTGAGAAATGTTGTTTTAACATCCATTTGATGTAACTCAAGATCATAATGTGCAACTAGTGCCATGATTATCCTGAAAGAGTTCTTCGTAGAAACTGGAGAGAAGGTCTCTTTGAAGTCAATTCCTTCTTTTTGAGTAAAGCCTTTAGCTACAAGACGTGCTTTATATCTTTCTACATTACCATTTGAATCCCGCTTGGTTTTAAATATCCATTTACAACCAATGGGCTTCGTACCAACTGGTAATGGAACAAGTTCCCAAACTTTATTGTCTTGCATAGATTTGTACTCTTCATTCATGGCTTCAATCCATTTCAGAGAGTTGGAACTTTTCATGGCTTGTTGGAAGTTGATTGGATCATCTTCCATCATTCCACTTTCTACCTCACGTTCCTGGAGATATACGATATAATCGTCCGAAATTGCATTTCTCCTCTCTCTAGTGGATCTCCTTAATGGCACATTTTCTTGAGGTTGTTGAGTTTGTTCTTCACGAGCAATGTCCTCATTTGCAATTAAGGGTTGAAAAATATTGTCTGTTGGTTGAGGATCCAAATTTACTTCTTGATCAATGATAGGTAGTGAAACCTGTACATTATCAAAAGCAATAGTAGATCCCTCTTCCTCCTCAAGGACAATATTCCTAGCCTGATTTCTCCCCCCAAACTCAACATCCTCAAAAAATGTTGCAGTTCCCGTCTCAAAAATTGACCTAATAGCAGGATCATAAAATTTAAAACCCCTTGATCGCTCTGCATAGCCAATAAAGTAGCTGCTAACTGTTTTAGAGTCCAATTTCCTTTCATGAGGCTTATAAGGTCTCGCTTCAGCTGGACATCCCCAAATATGAAAATGCTTTAAACTGAGCTTTCGACCCGTCCAAAGCTCATAAGGCGTTTTAGCAGCCGCTTTAGTTGGCACCCGATTTAGGATATAAGCTGCCGTTTTGAGTGCTTCACCCCAGAGTTTTTCGGGTAAAGTAGAATGACTAATCATACTCCTTACCATGTCCTTAAGAGTTCGGTTTCGTCTTTCTGCTACACCATTCATGCTAGGTGATCCTGGCATGGTGTATTGAGGGACGATCCCACATTCCTCTAGGTATTTAGCAAATGGTCCTGGACGTTGTTCACCTGATCCATCATATCTACCATAGTATTCACCACCACGGTCAGATCTGACGCTCTTTATTCTTTTGTTGAGTTGTAACTCAACTTCTGCTTTAAATGTTTTGAACACGTCCAATGATTGTGATTTTTCATGTATAAGAAATAGGTAGCCATATCTTGAATAGTCGTCTATGAATGTTATAAATTACTATTGACCATTCCAAGATGCCGTAGGGTATGGTCCACAGATATCTGTATGAATTAATTCTAAGACGTCTGTAGCTCTATTGGCACCTAATTTCTTTGTTTTGGTCTGTTTTCCTTTAATACACTCAACACAAATATCAAAATCTGAAAAGTCAAGTGATTCCAAAATCCCATCGGACACAAGTCACTCAACTCTAGATTTAGAGATATTACCTAGGCGTTTGTGCCATAATGAGGCTGAATTATCTTTATTCAATTTACACTGTGTACCTCGTGATTCCACATGCAAGGTTTCATTATAGGACGGAACAGTTTCCAACAGATATAGATTATCATAAACATTAAGTAAACCGGTTCCAACAGCATTTGAATTAATAGATAATGTAAATTTATTGTTTCCAAATGAACAACAATAACCTGATTTGTCCAAAACAGAAACTGAAATTAAATTCCGTCTGAAAGACGGTACAACAAAAGTATCTATTAAATCCAAAAAATAACCAGATTTCAATAATAATCTAAAGTGCCCTATTGCCTCTACTTCTACCGACTAACCATCTCCGACATAGATGCATCTTTCAGCATCACTTGGTTTTCGGTAACTCAGGCAACCCTGCATAGAAACACAAATGTGAGTAGTAGCACCAGAATCTAACCACCATGTGTTTCTAGATACTGAAGCTAAATTAACTTCAGAACAGACCAAAGTAAGAAATATACCTTTCTTAACACGCCAAGCAGCATACTTGGTACATTCCTTCTTAGTATGTCCAGGCTTATTACAGAAGAAACATGTTACCTCAACTTTTTGTTTCTTTTGTTCTGGACCCTTAGAAGCAGCAACCTTATTATCCTTATTCCTTCGTTTGCCCTTATCCTTAGAAGTGCTAGCCAGATGAGCACTTTCGGTCTTGTCTTGCTTCAATCTCTCTTCCTCTTGCAAACAGAATGAAATGAGCTCATTAAGAGTCCATTTATCTTTTTGACAGTTATAACTGACCTTGAATTGATTAAATTGTGCAGGAAGAGAGATGAGAACCAAATGCACAAGTAAATCATCAGATAAGTCGAGTTTCAAAGCCTTAACTTTTGAAGCAAGATGAGACATCTCCATGATGTACTCCCGAACATTACCCTTGCTTTTATACTTCATTGAAATCAAGCTTGCTAAAAGCGTGCTCGTTTCAGCCTTATCGTTTTTGGCAAAACGTTTCTGAATTTCCGCAAGGAAGTCACTGCCATTAGTAACCTCATCGGTTACCGCACCCCTGAAAGCTTCTGGAATGCCGTGCTTCATGATCATAAGACTTAGCCTATTTGAACGTTCCCACTTACCCCAATAAACCTCATCGTCTTGAGTACTATCCTCATTGAGTTCATCGGGTTTGGACATTCTCAAGGCTAAGTCTATATCCATGCAGCCTAAGAGAATCATCATATTCTCTTTCCAGTCCTTAAAATTAGTCCCATTTAACATAGGGACATTATTGATGTTGGCAGATATAGAAGTAGTTGATATAAAAGCTGAATAGAGAACAAAATAAAATGAATCAAATAAACCATCATGCTCACATAAAATAAGCAATTAAACACATAATCTTTAAATTTAAAAACAAATTATGACATTTCAAGATACCTAGCACAACATTAATATCAAGTCTTTAGACAGTAATATTAACTGTAAGTGGTACTCTTGTTGTAGTGATCAAACATTGATGATAAGTTATGTCAAATAATAAATCTATCTTTGGATTGATTTATTATTCACATTAAGTTACCTTTATAATCATCACATATTTATCACCACAGGTATGTATGCAATTTAACCAAATATTAACTTTCCTTTGGGCCAGTCAATACCCGCATGAATCACATACACACAAATATCTAACACCCCGAACAGACTAATCTACACGAAAGATGTCACTTTGGTGATTTTCCGCTTTAATTAGCCTATTTAAAATGCTAGATCAATAACTTAAATATTAATATCATAAAATGCTATTAAAAAAAAATCAAATTCAAATTCAAATTCACAGTTTTGATCAATAATTATATACTAAATACAATAACTGTGCCAAACCAAAAAAAAATTATTTAATACAAAAATTAAATTAAAACTTAATATATTATTATAAGAATATGATAAATATTGCAGCAGCAAGGGATAAAGGCGTTTTATACTCATATACATATATATGAGTTTGAAACTTTAACAGAATCATCACCTACTATTCCCAAAGAAATTTCTAAGATAAATCATTGGAAAGGTAATACTTTTGACTTCAAATACAAATTTTTCTGCACCTCTCTTCTTAACCAATGAATGTATCTATGTATACTCTTATAGAAAAAATAGCTAAAAGCACAGAAAGTAGGAAAATTTCCAAATGTATTTATGTATATTCTTATAGAAAAAATAGCTAAAAGCACAGAAAGTAGGAAAATTTCCAAATGTATTTATGTATATTCTTATATTAATACAATCGATTTCTATTGACTTTATCAAAACGATTCACTGAATCCATTGACATATATATATATATATTAAATTAATAACTCAAAGAATTAATCAAGAAGTAGGCTCTGATACCACTTGTTAAAATCAACCAAAATGAAAACCCTAATTTATATATACTGGAATCTCCTGATTAAAACAATGAGTAGAAAATTAATAGCCGAAGCATACCTGAATCCATTGAAGGAGAAACCTTATAGGAAGAGAACCCTTTGAGATGGTCTTCCAATTCTAGCCACTAGATTCTGTGTCAACTTCTCTCTGAGAGGATTTTCAGAAATTGGAATGCGTCGTGGTAGAATGGGGACCATAACCCTATTTATAAACCGCTAGGGCAGTTCACAATAACCGCTAGGGCAGTTTTAATTTTATCATAATTATATTTCTGCCCCTCATAGAAATAATAATTATCTAATCCCAAAGAAAAAAAGTGCAGGCCTGTAACTTTAAATTGCTACTCCATTGGCGTTGGCCATCCACACCGAAATAGATAGTAGAAGAGAAAGCACGAGAGACTGCGACATTGATAATCTTTGCATCTAGGTAAAGAGGCTCTATGACTCCGATCTTATCAATTTGTAACCGGCTAAGAATTGCAGGCTACAGGATAGAGTTTGAAACGATTGAATTGGATCCCCACCGCCCTTCTGCTAACCTGGCCGATCGCTGTCCCCCCGCGTGGCAAGAGAGTTGGATTAGCTGAAAAACGGTAGATTTGGCAATCAACCTTTGGGTAGACTGCTCATCAACAACAAATCTGGGTCGTTCAATGGGTGTGCTAGACGAATCTTCTTAAAGGTATATGCCAAAGAATTACATCTTGGCCGCCCATCCTTAATCAAGGATTAAAAGGTCGCGATGGCCTCCCTATAGGCATTTGTTCATTGTAGCGCCTATCGGCGAATTAATTCGCCGCTGCTATACTACGTATCAATGTTAATTGGCCTAGCCTCTCAGTATACGGTCTTGGTTTTCAAGGAGGGTAAATGAGTTATCCAAATCTAACTTAGGGTAAATGAGTTATCCAAATCTAACTTAGCTCGATTGCATTTGGCTTTGAAGTATATTTACAAATGGTTATGTTGGATCCTTTGTTTTGAAGTGGACCAAGGAAGCAGCGGAAGTAGCTGAAGCAGCGAAAAGCACCCAAAGTTGGGGAAGCAAGGTAACTACTGCCACTATTTTGGACCTAGTGCTTAACTATTAAAGGAAATTGAGAGAGCCCATGAGAAAGTTTAGAGTAATAAGATCAGAGTATCAGAAGAGACAACTACTGAGGAGAAGGACATGATCTGGATCTTTGTTATGGGTTTTCTAATGGGTTTTGTTGTATCCCACGTCGATGGGTAATTCCGTTGTGAATGTAAGGCATGTGGCTTTGATATTGCTGTTGTAATATGAATCTGATGATATACTGAAAAGATTGTTGGCCCCCTAAATTTTGTTGAACATGTGTCTGTTATGTTTCCACAATTGTGTCTGTGATGGTAGACCCACATTGCGGAAGGTAGATCTATCATCAATGGAGGGGATTGATATCATAATCAACAAACATAACTGTTTTATATTTCATAAATAGATCTCGGACAGATCGCAATCAAGTATCTCACTGTGTAAAATCAAAACAATTTCCTTTAAAAATGAAACCTATTCTTATAAACCCTTAAGGGCCAAATGCCATTTCGAAATCTACAAATGCCAAAATGAATACTGACTAGCCATCCATATAAATTAGTGAAATCGCAAACCATTACAGTAATGAAAATATCCCAACTTTATTTAGTAAACTCGACCAATGTCACTGTTTCTACAAAATGCGTCGATCATCTTCCACATGGTCTCTAATATTTACTATAATCGCACAATCAAACACACAATCAAACAATTATAGTTTGGGATTCAAACTTGGACATTTAAACTTCCTTTAAAAATAAAGAAAACGCTAACATAAGGAGTCGGTAAAGACCCCAAGAGTTGCAACACTACAAGAAAAAGGGCATTTTAGCTTCACATTAGCACCACTATTTGTAAAGGATTTGTGAAATCCTCAATTTTCAAATAGTGGTGCAAAAGTGGTGATAATGTGGGGATACACAAGTGGTGCTAATATTTATGGTGCAAAAGTGGTGTTCGTAAAAAAGTTATTTTTGGTGTTAAAGGAGTATGTGGCATTCCATGGTGTATGGTGCAAACCACCAAAACCAATCTTAGGTGGATTAAATTTTTGTGGTGCAAAACACCAAAATTATTATTATTTAATATACACAAACTTGTATATGGTGCAAAGCACCATAAAATAACAAGTGGTGCAAAGCACCATAAATTAATAAATGGTGCAAAAAAATATAAATCACATATTATATATAAATTATATAATATGTGATTTATATTTTTTTGCACCACACATATGATTCAAGTGACATATATACAAGTTAGCACATGGTTTTCAGTTTTATCATAAAAGCAAATCAACATGGAATTTGAGATAGTACAACTTCAATTCGACTTTTTTCCATGCGCCAGCGAACTTTAACAACTCGGGTAATTCTTAGAGGATTCAATTAATCTCTTTCATGTAGACACATTATATCTTGCATCTACAAACACTAAAAACAACATAAACAACATGATTGATTTTTTTCAATAATTAAAAGATATAAAAACAACAAATATATTATTGACAGAATTACATTAATGATACAAATAATTAAGAACTACAGATTGAATGTTGCCTAAATTTCAATATATAATACTTTACATCTGAACAACATTTTAGTTTCAATATATAATACTTTACATCTCAACAACATTGTAGTTTTGTAGAAACAAAATAGTGTTGTAGTCATAATTGATCGAGCATCAGACAGCGTTCTTTGCAATTCCAAGTCCCTGTGGACCCCATCTATGAAAACTTATGCCGCCAAATCTACATCATGATTTTCATCTCCGGCATGAATGCAACGTTGAAAAGTATTATCTTCCGGCTTTGCTGCTGCCGATTGCAAATTAGAAGAGGAACCAGAAACTGCCTGAGGCACCTTACGTTCTACTCGTTTTGCCATGGAGCTCGACTGCCGCTGGTGTGGATTCTGTTGTTGTTTCTTGCATTTATCCGAGCCGCATCCAGATATCACCCTGATTAACCACTTTGCATCCATCTTACAAGATGATTAAATTGACGTATTCAATTAAGAATTGCTGATTATAACAAGGTTCACAAAAAAAAACACAAGGAAAAGCATACAAGCATACAGCTTAACTATGAGGAAAAAACTAATTTGTGAGGATTTCACTCACAAATTAAAAAAAATAAATAGAAAAGTTGACCAGGGAAGGAAAATAAGCGCAGGAGGACAATTATTACTAATTTCTACATGGTACATGACAAAATAATTTCAAATATTTCCGTGAGAAAGTAAACATAAACAAATCAATTATGTTTGGGATTTCAGAAGAATTCGATACCCAATCCAAAAGATAGACCATGTCATCTGGAAAGCTCATGTCTTCATGAGTTCTATTGCTATCAACTTCAAGAGCGACTACTCCAAAGCTGAAAACATCCGCTTTCTCAGTAAGCTGGTGACCACGCAAAGCATACTCTGGAGCCAGGTACCCACTGAAAATTACACCTGAATTTTTGTTATTCTTCCATGAAATTGATATTGATGCTCAGGTAAGTCAAAATGTCATGCTTTTGCATTAGATGACTTCAAATTAATTGATAGGTTTGATCAACTTGTAAGAATTATGAAATATATTGAACTGTACTAGCCATATATTGTTTTTCTTATGCTATTTCAATTACTACATTAACTATGACGAGAATAACAGGTTGAAATCTGATGCTGTCCAGACTCCAAACATTGTATTAACATCGTGAGAAAGGCCCTTGTATACATGGGAACATAATAACATATCAAATTCTGTAAAACAGCCCAAACAAAAAATCTCTATATAATTTCTGTAAGGAATAGAAAGGGATATATATTTGTCTTACATTGTTCCTGCAACTCTGGTGCTGATGTGAGTTTTTTCAGCTTCATATAGTTTGGCCAACCCAAAATCAGCGATTTTTGGATTTAAATGTTTGTCAAGAAGGATGCTATTAGGCTTGGCCAACAATTGAATGAATGAAAGGTATTTGAAATGCAAACAATGCAAAACTGTGTACCTCTGCCAAAACAGTGTTGAGGATGCATCCATTTAAATTCATATGACTACCATTGATAATTTATATCTCAAGGGAGTCAAGTGCTCTTGTTAGCTGCATTATTACTCCTGTTTCTTTCTTGCAAGACATTCGTATCAAAAACGTTTTCCCCTCTACTTTGGTCACGTCAAGCAAAATTGCACAAACTTTTGGTACTATATCAATTTCTAGTTTAGAAGAAACAAAGTCACTAATTAAACCTAATTGTAACATATAACTTAATACAGGGAGAGCTATAGAGACTTACTTCCAGAATTTTAAAGCCCGGCTGAACCTGGGACTTTGTAGGTTTTTTATCATAATTACCCACCTCTGCTGACTCTATCCTGCTGCTCGTACTACTGTTATATTTGAGTGTGGTAGCTTCATAAGCAGATACATCGGATTCCGTCTCCTTGATTTTCTTTTGCAGGCTCTGAATGTAAGCGATTGAATCAACTATGATTGATGCCTTGTCCATCTACATATGTAATATACTGATTTAGTGTTAGAAACATGTTCTGGAGATATGACTAGCATTACATCAATATTTGTTAAGCAACAGTACTGGGGTCACCTTGTTGATATTGGGAACCAGTGCCCGCAATGACATGAGCAACTGGTTCACTTTCATTCTTCACTTGCGCTCTGCTATCAAGTTTTTGGAAGCCCAAGACACCTTTGGAGGACTTGCATGGCCTTCCTCAGAGAAGCGGGAGGAAGATTTTTTTTGGAACTCTTGGCAATATCTTTAAGTGCGATATTGCACTTCTCATTTGCAGGCTCCCGGGCTTGACCGGGTCTTGTACATTCTTGAAAAAGCTGTAAGTATCATTATATGCGGCATGGGTAAAATTTTCTTCTGGAGAAAAGTGATGTAAATATCTTTCTGGAAGACTAGTCCAACTACAAGACAGTTCGGAACTGCATGGATGAGATTCCAATTGGCATCCATCTTCTGAATCCAATATTGAATCCATTTTTATTGTTGAACCCAATCTCTCCAGGAAAGGAAACCCCATGTTTTCAGCCGATTGAGTGAACAACGCGTCATTAAATCATCCAACCTGAACACACATTGTCATGACATTGAAATTAATAAAAAGAAAATTATAATGTTTTCTTGAACCACCTTCCCAATACCTCCTAGTTTAAATGTTTTTACTCACCCGTAGACGTTTTCGTGGTTTATTAATCCAAAAGGGGTTTGGAATGGATCAGTACCGTTACTTGAAATGTCTGATCCATCCATTTCAAGATAACTCGTTGTTGCCGATATGGAACCAAACCCTGCATTTACATTAAGAAAACAAAATGCCAAACATAATTTATCAATACTATTCTAAAACTTGTAGCCTCACTATTGTTACCTCCCAGCCTAATATCATCTGATTCCTCAATCGGAGATTTACAAATCCATTTTAAACTGCCCAGATCTACTGAAAACACTAGATAGGTCAAATTCTTTCTTTTGAGATTCATTGAGTGAAGGATTCATTGAGTTTTAAGATGTCCAACAAACTCTGAAAGACTAGGTAGATATTGGGGAATATCTCCTTTGTAGCAGTGCAAAAATGATGTAACAACTTTTTGAAAATCATCAGATCCTAATTGAAAATGAATCTATACTGATTGTACAACATTATAAAATGAACTGATTCAATCAAACAATGAATCAATCAAACTTTCTCGTCCACATTATTATGAGATACCGTTCTAGTCAGAAATTTTCTTGTATAACATGGCAAAATGAACTGAATTAACCATTGATCTAATAAAAGAAGACAATATATGGATCGAATCTGCGAGTTTACATTATTATGACCAGAAGAATTTACCTCAGTTGTCATATATAGCATCTGATTGGTATCCAAGTAGAAGTAGGGATATCACTTAATACAATGGATGATAGAATGACTTGGGCATGTATTACATTTATTTATAGATATAAAACAAGCTCGGTAGGTTGCTTCACTGGTTTCTCTGCGCTGAGTGTTAGTCACTACTTCGACATAAAGTCATTTGCAATTGCCCACCCGAGAAAATCGCCCTAAAGGTGGAACTTCCACCATCAAAATGAAAAAAATATAGAAAAACCTATGGATTAAAGAGTAATAAGGATTTTCTTATACTAGTTTTAATTATTGAGTTAATTTTACTTCTTTGACTTGAGAGACTCCGTCCTTGTACATCATTTGATGCCACTTCTTGCATGGAAATCACTGATTTAGTTACTGGATACTTACAGCTTCTACAGGTTGTGACCAAAATTTGGACCTTAGCCTTGGGATTGGTCATGTTCCAACTCAGTTGAAGAAACGTTCTTCATACAAACCTAGGGTAATGACATTATTTTCTGAGAAATACGTTCATTCCTTTTCGGGTGATTTTTTTCCATGGGCATTTTAGGCGGCCCATGCTCAGTTTAGGAAAAATGGAAATTAAAAGAATTTGCTATAGGCAATTAGTAGTCTTACGGTAGCTTTCTCAGTGGTATTTGTTTTTTTTCAATGATGATCAGGTAGATGAAGACAGTCAGCTGAATCGAATTGGAGCTGTAACCTATTCAAATATTTCACAGGATTCAAATATTTTGTCATGTCTCACATCTAAAGGCGGCAAGAATGCGGTACCAGAGTTTCAGTCGTTTCCTGGTAGCCATGTTGTATATTGGAATTCTCAGATGCTGCAAGTTCCAGAAGCCATGCAATACAAGGAAGTTTCAGATGCCATGGAATACAAGGAATCTGAAGCTCACAGGAGGGAGGATTCTTCGGGAAACATTGGTTAGGACTCTTCCTTGTGAGGCTTCGGGCAACATTGGTTATGGTATCTGAAAGCAAATGCATCACCTGGGTCATGATCATCCGTTGTCACTCAAGAAAAATTTAATCCAATACAGCTTTAAATCTCAAGTCTAATGAGTCATATGCAAAGATATAGTGCATTATGCAATACTCTCCATATTTTAAAGTTTATTCACTTGCATAGAGCAAGAGATGTCACTAAAACTTAGAATGACATTGAAGAGAGAGCAAATGCCCTTTCATTTTGGAATCTACAATAGTAATGGGACTAAATCAACTGTCTTTCTAGCTACCCTAGCCCCCCTGTAGATGCAAGTGCCCTTTCGTTTTGAAATCTACAATAATAATGTGACTAAAAAGATTAATGGTATAACTTTTTTAATGAAAGGGTTTCACTTAGTAATCATACCATTAAGGCCATATACAAAAACTATAAGAACAGAGTGTGTAGATAGACGAAAAATATATTTATACAAGAAGCCAAAATCTCCATATTATTCCATTACATTTTCATCTCTCCATTATAGAGTTTCAGCACTCTTTCTAAAAACTATTCTGTCTATTGAAGAAAACACCAGAAAATAAAAACCATATTATTGCAGTAGAACACATTTTCATCCCTCCATTATAGAGTTTCAGCACTCTTTCTAAAAACTATTCTGTCTATTGAAGAAAACACCAGAAAATAAAAACCTATGGAACAGAGTTCTTACTTAGAGGAGAGAACAGGGGGTTTTACGATAGCTTGATTCTTCCTTTGGTCTGCACCACGATGGCATCTCCAGGCCATGGAAAAGATCGATCCACAAATCTGCTGTTAAATTGAATCTCTAGATAGTAGCCAAGATCCACGAAAGTGCGGTTTATGTAAACAAAAATTGGTCCTTTTCCAATCCGCCCTGTTATGGGAACGGTAAAGTAATAAAATATGGTTTTCCCCCAAATTTTATTGCACTTCCTGGTTTCCCGCTCGTTTACTGGGTCAGGATTAAAATGGTTTTGAAAAAGTCGGCCGACCCTATTTCATATTGAGCCATGTTAAACAAATTTACCGATCCCCAAACACCTCTACACCATACATTTAGCCTTAAGGATTATGTAATATACCAGCAACATCTTATGGAATTCACCATTCATCTTAAGAAAAATCATCCTGAGTGAAAAAATATAAAATATTTAAACACAAAAATATTGAAAATGAAGAGAGCTTTAGAAGTTATAAATTAAATATTAAGAATGAATTTGATAATTAACATAAAAAAAACTAAAATTATTATAAAAAAACAATTTTAAGTTTAGTAATAAAACAATAATTGAAGGTCACTGTAAAAACTTAAAATATTACAATTTACAAGTGCTTTCATCTTGCAGCTTAAAAAGGTGGAGGTTAATTTATTGTTGCAACATTTTGGGCATATGATATTTTAGGTTTTGGTTTAGGTATGAGGTAGGTTCATTCTCACTATTTGTAGTTTCACCAACTTGAAACCCTTTCGTTCACCTACATACATATAGTATCGTCACATGCTCTTTATTGTGGTATATTGGATTGGTCTAGAGACATCTTCAAATATGAAGTTGTTTGAGAGAATTCCATATTGAGGTTGGATTTGTCATAGGTTCTTCTCTCTAATTGAGTTACTTAGGTATTTCAAGAAAAAGTATGATTTTTCCTAGCATTATCTATATGATTTCATTTTTTTATTGATTCCATTGTTGTGATTTTATGTACTCTTTATGTGATGCTCTTGAAAGAAAACATGATTGTTTTGTAGTACTTTCCTTTTTTTATATCCCTTGGTTAAATTGATCTAGAATTAGATATGTTACAACAAAATCCATTAGTCCATTTTATGAGGATAACATTTAGTGACAAAGCATCAATTTGAAAGTAAAATATTAATTACATTTTAGTAATTTTTAATCCATAATGTTGAAATCCAAATTAATTTATAGCATTTGTTTTGAGATATATGCATCAGTATCTAGGAAGCAAATATGTTATGCTAAGAGCTTGGGTGGGAAGATTGCATTGAATGGGGTTGAGGTTGGGTTGGCCTAAGGCCAAGTACATCTCGTCCTTTTACGATCACCAAATACATGAGGGGTGACATCTAGTATAGCAGATGTCCCTTCAAGTGATGGTTGTGGAAGCAGTTGGGCGTCCTATCTCGTTTCAAGCACTCAACTAATTGAGATAAATGTTTATACCATCAAAGGACATAAAGCATGAATCTCATTCTCCACACCATAATTGAAAGTTGTCTTTGGGCCTACTTAGTTGTATTTAAGGGTCATGCCCACCAGAGACTCTTGATAGTTCAATAGTTGTATTTACTCCAAGGGGGTGCAACACTATAAGAGGGTAGATGAGCAAAACAACAAAGAAAACTTGTCTTTGAGGCACAAAAAATATGCAAGACATGATTGAGGAGGATGGCAAGGACACACTCCACATAGCTATAAAAACATCAAAATGATCTAAAGAAGTTCAACCACCTCAATACTAGTGAATATTATTTCCCTAAATAATGTGAGTGGGGGGTCTGGAGGGAGAGGGGTAAAGGGAGGGACGAGGGAGGGAGAGGGGGCATGGGGAGAGAGGGAGAGAGGGGAGAGAGTTAGAAAGTGTGGGAGATATGGGGGTTTATAGAAAGAGATAGAGGGGGGTATAGAGGGAAGACATAGAGAGAGAGAGAGAGAGAGAGAGAGGCAAGGTTAGTTAGAGAGAGGATGGGGGAGAGAGAGAGGGTAGTTCATTAAAGGGGGGAAGAGAGAGAGAGGGGGGAGAGGGGAGAGGGAGAGAGAAAGGGAAAAAGAGAGGGGGGTTAGAGAGAGAGAAGAGGGGTAGTTAAGTAAAGGTGGAAATAGAGAGGGGGTGAAGGGGAAAGAGAGAGAAAGATAAATAGAGAGAGGGAGAGATAGAGGCATATTTTAGGGAATTCTACATGGACCATTAGCCATGGAGAGGCATATTTTAGGGCATACAACCTTAGTTTATGTTCCAAAAACATGAGAAAGAACTTGATAATGATACACATCAGACAAATCTTTGTAATGCCTCCTATATGGCACATGTAGGCCAAAGGATCACTTTACTTGATTAATTATGTTGTGGTATTGGACCTTATACATGGGATATGATCCATAAGGAACCTACATACTTCTCAAACCCACATAATGTCATTAATATTCTTAATCATAGGACAATGAAATCCTCAAGAGGTCATGCTTGGTCACTGCATGGTTTGTTGAGGTGATGTTCTTAGCCTTGTATGGCTAGAAGATTCCTTTAGGGGCACAAGCTCATGTCTCCTCCTTGACCATGTTTAAGGCCCCAAGACATGGATATATAGTGGAAACATATCCATGCAAGGCCATGCATGGTGCTTCATGCATTGTTCATTTCTCTAGATGCCTCAATGGTTTCTTTAGGGCCAAAAGCATGGTAATTTTCCCCGAAACATCATTCACAAGTCCTTGAGATATGTCGATACAACTCAAAACCACATAATGGAAATGACATAATCAATCATAGGACAATGATGCCCTCAAAAGGTTGTATGTGGTTGCTAGAGGCAATATTCTTATCCCTAAATGGATAGAAGATTCCTTTAGTGCTTGAGATTCAAGTCTCCTCCACTGACCATGTCCAAGGCCTCAAGGATGGTATTTTTAGGGAAACATTTGTGGTATTATTTCCTAGAGAATCATTCCCAAATCCATAAGACACATACATTCTGCTCAAAACCACCTAAAATCATTAATATTCTCAATCATGGGCCAATGATACCTCAAGAGGTCATGTGTGGTTGGTGGAGGCAATATTCCTAGCCTTAGATGGCTAAAAGATTATTTTTGGGACAAAGATTCAAGTCTCCTCCCCCTACCATGTCCAAGGCCCCAAGTCCCCAAGGCATAGATGTACATTGTGACACGAATATATCTAGGAAGCCATGCATGGTGCTTAGAGGCATTGCTCCATGGATACAAGACCTTAGGAGACAACTTGTTATTGGTGGAGAAAACCTTCTTAGCCCTAGATGGTTAGAAGATTCCTTTAGGGATTGAGTTCCAGGTCTCCTCTATTACCATGTCCAGGGTCCTAAGACCACAAGACCTAGATACATAGCACAATGGATACCCATGCAAAGTCATGTGTAGTTATTTGAGGCATTGTGCATGGATTTATATGCCTCAATGGTTTCTTTAGAGCCAAAGGTATGGTTTTCATTCCTATAATTCCATTCCAAAGGCTCTATGACACCTTCTTCATTCTTAAACCACCTAATGGCACCAACAACCTGAATCATAGGCCAATCATACCTTAAATAAGCCATGTGTGGTTGGTGGAGGAAACCTACTTAGTTATAGATGCCTAGAAAATTCCTTTAGAGCCTAAGGTTTATGTCTCCTCCACTAACCATGTCCAAGGCCCCAAGACCACAAGATCCAAATACATAACACTATAGATGCCACTCCAAATTTGTGCATGGTGGTTTGAGGAAATGTTTGTGGCTTTGAATGCCTCAAAATTTTCTTTAGGGCCAAAGGCATGGTCTTCTTCCCTATAACATCATTCCCAAGGGCCTAACACACTATATACTACTCAAAACAACTTATTGTCACCAACATCATAAATAATAGGCTAATAATACACTCAAGTGGCCATGTGTGGTTGGTGGAGACCACCTCATTAGCCTTAGATGGCTAAAATATTCCTTTAGGGATTGAGGATCAAGTGTCCTCTACTGACCATGTCCAATGCCGAAAGGAAAAAAACCTAGGTATATATTGCCATGGATACCCCTATGAAGTTATGAATGATGCCTTGACACATTTTTCATGGCTCTAAATGCCATCAGAATTAATTTAGGGCCAAACACACATAGTCAAGTGTTCCTTAGAATACCATTCCCAAGGCCTTGAAACAAGTAGATATTACTCAAAATATCTAATTGTACTAAGATCCTCAATCATAATCCAATGCTACCTTTAAGAGGATATGTTTGGTTGGTTGAGGTATCCTTCTTATCCTTGAATGGATAGAAGATTCATTTAGAGCCTGGGGTTCAGGTCCCCTCCCTTGACCATGTCCAATTCCCCAAGTCCTAATGACCTGAATTCATAGTGCCATGGATACCTCAAGAAGCCATGTGTGGTGACTTCTGGAATCATTTATGGCTTTGTATGTCTAAATGGTTTCTTTAGGGCCAAAGGCATGGTCCTCTTCTATAGAGTGTCATTCCCAAGGCACCGAGACATGTGTCTAATGCTCAAAACCAACTATTGGCGTTAAAATCACTAATCATAGACCAATGATACCCTTAAGAGGCCATCTGTGGTTGGTGAAGGCATCCTTCTTTGACGCAGATGGCTAGAAGCTTCCTTTAGGGCCCTATTTTTAAGTCTCTTTCATTGACCATGTCCAATTCCCTAAGGCCACAAGACCTAGATACATAATGCCATGGATATCCCTACAAATTCATGTGTGATTCTTCGAGGCATTGTTCATGGTTATGGAATCGTCAATGATTTATTTAGGGATAAAAGCATGTTATTCCTCCCTAGAACTTCATTCCCAACACCCTAAGACATGTACATACTCCTCAAAACATCCTAATGAACTAGCATCCTCAATCATAGGCTAATGACCCTTGAAAGGCGATGTTTTGTTGGTGGATAGAACCTTCTTATCTCTAGATGGCTAGAAAATTCCATTAGAGCTTGAGCTTCATGCCTCCTCCCATGACCATTTCCAATCCCCCAAGTCCCCAAGACTTGGATACATAGTGCCATGGATACCCTTGCAAAGTCATGCATCGTGCTTTAAGGCATTGTTCATGGTTTGGTATTCCTTAATGGTTTATTTAGGGCCAAATGAATCGTATTTCTCCTATAATGTCATTCCCAAGGCATTGAGACACATACATATTTTCAAACCCACCTACTGGAATTGTCATCCTTAATCATAGGCCAATGATACCCTTAGGATGCCATGTTTGGTTGGTGGAGGAAACCTTCTTAGCCTTGGATGGATAAAAGATTTCTTTAAGGCCGAAGGTTCAATTTTTTTCCACTGACCATGTCCAAGACCTCAAGTCCATAAGACCTAGATACAAAGCTCAATGGATACCCTTGCAAAGTCATGCATGGTGCTTTGAAGCATTGTTCAAGGCTCTAGATTACTTAGTGGTCTATTTAGGGCCAAAGGCATGGTATTATTCTCTACAACATCATTCCTGAGGTCCTAAGACACCTACATACTTCTCAAAATCACATAATGGTGTTAATATCCTCAATCATATGACAATGATACCCTCAAGAGGTCATGTGTGGTTGGTTGAGGCGATATTCTTAAACTTGGATGGCTATAAGATGCCTTTATGGGTAGAGGTTCAAGTCTCCTCCCTTGACCATGTCCAAGTCCCCAAGACCCCAAGAAATGGATACATAGTGGCATGGATATCCATGCAAGGTCATGCATGGTGCTCTAGGCATTGTTCATCACTCCAGATGCCCCAAATGTTTCTTTAAGGCCAAAGGCATGGTTTTTTTCCCTATAACATCATTCCCAAGGCCCTGAGACATGTAGATACTACTCAAAACCACCTAATGGCAATGACATAATCAATCATAGGCCAATAATACCCTCAGGAGGCCATGTGTTTTTAGTGGAGGCAATCTTCTTATCCTTAGATGGATGGAAGAATGATTTAGAGCTCGAGATTTATGTCTCCTCGACTAACCATGTGTAAGTCCCCAAGGCCACAATACATAGATACATAGGGCCATAGATACCCCACAGAAGTAATCAATGCTGCTTTTAGGTAGTATTCATGGATCTAGAAGCAGAAATGATTTCTTTAGGGCCAAAAACATGGTTTTATTCCATGGAACATAATTCCCAATGCCTTAAGACATGTGCATGCTACTTAACACCATCTAACTATAACAACATACTCAATCATAGGACAATTATACAACTAGGAGGTTGTGTATGGTTGGTGGAGACAAAATTCTTACCCCTAGATAGTTACAAGCTTCCTTTAGGGGCAAAGGTTAAGGTATCCTCCACTTACCATGTGTTGTTGTTGGAGGAAACCTTCTTGGTGGAGGAAACCTTCTTAGCTCTCGATGACTAGAAGATTCCTTTAGTGGTCAATATTTAGGTCTCCTAAATTGATATTATCTAAGGCTAAAAGGCCATAAGACCTAAATACACAGTGTCTCAATGGATTTGGATGCCTTAATGGTTTCTTTAGGGATAAAGTCATGGTCATATTATATGTAATATCATTACGAAGGCGTTGGGACACCTACATAAGGCTCTTGCTTTACTTTTATGACTCCAATAAAGGACTTGAGATCCATCCCTCTATGCAAAAACTCTTGATTATGCTCATATCCAACTATTATGTCAAATATAAAATTTAAATGGTGTATGTTATGGTTCATGGTCTTGATCATTCCCCGTAACCTCAATAATATTATGTTAGGGTATAATTCTTTCAATTTCTTCCCCAACTATTTACTCAAACCCATCGCTAGTATGCAAAACCACATATTTCCACCCATATCCCACTTTGAGAATAATGATATATTATACATTGCATGATCTACTAAGTGATAGTTTGATTCATTGCTATTAGCAATATGCCTAAAACTGTCCTTTAGGGCCTAGTTCCTGTAATTCCTCTCATGACTATGTCTAAAGTTTGCATACCTAGTGTCAATTATATGAATGCTCAGATGCCAAGGATAGTGTTTGGAGTTTATGGGTGTGGTTTAAAGCTTCCCTTAGGGTTTAAGGCCCAAGTTTCATCCCATGACATTATACAAAAACCTAAAACCCATGCATACTAGCAAACAACTCATAGTGGTGTTAATTTCCTTACTTAGAGGTAAATAATAACCCCAATATGTCATGTGTAGTGCTTTGAGCTGTTGTATTTTTCTTTGGATGCATAAAATATTTTACTAGGGAATAAGGCCTAGGTTTCCTCTTTCAAACATGTTAACGGCCTAAACACCCATATATAGTGCTTAAAAACAACCTCTTACTTACATTAATACCACCAATATCAAGCCAATGATACCCTTAGGAGGCCTTATGTGGTGTTTCAAGGTATACTTGTTAATCTTATATGCCTATAGGTTTCCTCTAAGGTCCAAGGCATGGGGTTCCTTCCTTAATCATCTTTATTCCCTAAAGACTTATGCCTAGTTTTAGTTCCTCCAACTCCCCCCATTATCCCTATCATAAGGTCATAGATCTTCTAAAAAATTCATTTGTGTTAATGTGACAAATCATTATTATCCCTACATGCCTAGAAGTTTAATTTAGGCGAAGGCCTAGGTTTCTTCTCTTAACTAGGTCGAGGGCCAATAAACCTATCACTAGTGATCAAAACCATATAATGCAATCAATATCCACACATAGATGTTAAGAATATTCTTAGGAATATATGTGTGTTGACCATATTTCTTGGTCCTGGATTCCTAAAATATTCATTTAAGGCCCAATGAAGAGGTTTCCTCACTTGAAGATCTCCAAGGATTTGAGACCCATGCCTTGTGCACAAAGTCTAGTAATGATATTAATATCCACCAGAAAAATTAATAATATCAATAAAAATATGCCCTATCAAATACTGAAATCTCAATTCAAATCATTTTTATTAATATTTTATAATAGTAATAAATTAAAAATGGTGTTATTTAATTATTTGTCAAATTTAAAAATCATGGGTATTTATTTGCTTGAATAATATTGAAAAATGAATAGCCGACTTGAGCTATTTAGAAAATAATTATTTGTGAACTTGATATGTTTGTGGTGCAACACCTCATAAATGAATCATGTGAACTTGTTGGTTTAAATAGTGATAAAAACAAATAATTGAATTTGTTGTGATTGTGGTTTAAAACCTCATAAATTAATCATGGGCATTTATTTGAATGAAAAAAATTGAATTAAGTTATTACAAAATAATTATTTGTGATGTTGTTGTGTTTATGGTGCAAATCATCATAATTAAATCCTTTTTGTACATGTCCATTTGACAAATATGAGCTTAGCCACACTATATGGTACTTGACAACATGACATTTATTTATGCTTAGGATCCCTTTAAGCTAAGGCCTATTATTGTTCGTTCAACAATGTTGAGGGCCATTGGACCTATCCCTAGTGATTAAAAACTTATAATAGTGTGAATGCATATACTTAGAGGCTAATAATACTCTTATGAATATGTGTGGGGACCTTTGTGGTGTCTTTCTTGGTCCTAAATTCCTAAAAGCTTCTTTTAGGGCCTTAGCTAGAGGTTTTCTCCATTGATCATATAGATCGATTTAAGATCCATGCCTTATGTTAAAAACCTAATAATAATACTAATTTCCATCAAAAGAAGATAAAAATATCTCAAATGAATAATCAAATTTAAATTCAAATAATTTTATTACTAGTTTATAATAATAATAAATAAAAAATAGTTGTTTTTATTTATTTGTCAATTGTATTTATATGTTTAAATAATATAAAAAATGAATACATGAATTGAGCTATTTTCCAAATATTTTTTTTGAACTTGTTGTGCTTCTTGTGTAAACCTCATAAATGAATCACATGAATTTATTTGCTTAAATATTCTAGTGAATTTATTTGATTAAATATTATAAATATAAATATTTGAACTTCTTGTAAGTATGGTGTAAAAACTTATAAATTAATATTTGATCATTTATTTTAATTGATATGAAAAAATAAATAAATATTGAATTGAGTTATTTTCAAAATAATTATTTGTGAATTTGTTTATGGTGCAAATCCACATAACGTCCATGTGGAAAATAATAGCTTAGCACCACTTTATGGTACTTGCCAACATGGCATTTCTCATAAAGGTAAAACTCAATTTCCAATAATATTAACTAATATAACACCATATTAACACCACAAAATATAAATGGTGCTAATACAACCACTTTAACACCACAAAATATAAATGGTGCTAATAACACCACTTTAACACCACATAAATGTAAGTGGTGCCAATACCACCACATTTACACCACAAATTATAAGTGGTGCTAACTTGTGGTGCTAAAAGATGGATTTTCTTGTTGTGCAACAACGAATGATAAACGGTGATCCTTGCGGAATGTAATAGCATCAGCGATGGCATCCCTCCTTAAAAACCAAAAGTAAATAAAATTACAGCTTAAACCACAAAGGTGTAAGCCATCCACGATGGCACCCACTTTAAACTTCATATCCGTAAAATAAGAAAACAAAATATACAATTTAAAAAGAAAATGTTGGAGTTCAGAGGACGTGAAGCCTCTATCAGACATTTCTTAACCCTAAGGGAAAACCACTTCATAATCAACTTATCTTGTTGAAGGCGAAAACCTGAATCCTCTTCGCAGCTTCAAGAACCCCGCCAAGATTCTACCTGCAGCAACAAATAACGCAGTCAGCAACCACATTGTTTATTCAAAATAAAATAGGAAACCAGTTTGACAGAGTAAGGTTACTTCCTTACCTTGGCGTCTTAGGATGACCCTGTCGCCATCCTCGTCGACGCACTCAACCTGTAACCAACGACCACCAACAGACTTTGATAACCGTAAACAATAGAATTTAGCAAGCAAGAATTTAAGCCAGGTTACCTTACCTGGTAAGTTTTGCGGACAGGGCCAGGGGTCGAATCCTCCTGGGAGCCCTTATCACTCCTCTGCCTGCAAGAAGGATCACGAGTATAAATTGCCTTCTGCTAGATTGAAAACTAAAACACAGTATAACAAAAATAAATTGTTGAGCATAGTTAAAACTTTTCTTACCTTTTTAATGACAGCTCGAGGCCGATAGAATGTTTGTGCTCCAGTTGAAACAACCAACAAACTATGGCGTGGCGGCCTTAAGCATCGTGAGGACCTCAGGAAGCAACCAAAAGAAGAATTCCATTAACAAACTCAGCACATCACACCCAAGATTTTACAAATCGCCATGAAGAGTGCAGAGCCTCTTCTCACAGAGCTCGCAGACCAACAACAACAACAACAATGAAAGTTCGGACAATCAAATCGATACATTAAACCCTGCTCTAAACCCTTGTAATCTCAATACACATATGGACGGCCGAGATTCTGATCCAGCGAAGGCCATAAAAGCCTGGCTGCCTTGTCCAACGCAGCCAGAGTAGCTCATTGAGCTGAGCTTAACCAGCATGTACATTCAGGCTGGTTAAGCCACCTGGCTATGAGACCCACTGCCTTCCCTTGCCCCTCGCCTAAGCTCCAGTTTCGGAGTCTTTGATTTCCGGTTGCACGGATCGCCCTGCAGCTGAAGGTTCAACTCAGTTCGAACTTCAGCATTAAAATCTCTGTCGGGCCATGCTACCATACGCATCCATCATTGGCATTGCTATGTCGCGAGGCGACTCCCATCGATATCATCAGCCTGAGCCGCCCTAACATGGCCATGGACTCCAGGTGCCCCAATCGCCTCCATCCCAGTGACTGGCTCTATCTTCCAGTGGCTCCTTTAACCCGACGCCGTTAACAGCACCTCCGTTAGCATGTGCGACTTCTGGTCGTTGAAATTCGTACAGGTACTAGACTCACCATATCATGGCCATACATATGGGCAGTATGCCATCGCCCCTCCTTCATGCAGCAAGCTTCTTTTAAATTTGAATTTTATAATATGAGAGAAATTTAAATTCGAATATCCCGCTCAGATGTGAAGGGAAGCGAATGCATGCTTTTCAGTTAACCTGTTGCTCACTCTGTGCCTGCTCTACACTCAAGTTTGATCTAGCTGCCATGGGAAGCCCAAAGCCTCATGTTGTGATCTTTCCCAGTACGGGAATGGGTCATCTCATCCCGTTCGCTGAGCTCGCCATCCTCCTTTCAGAACGCCATGGGCTCTCGGTCGAGCCTTCATTTCCTATAAATGGATGTTTTCCCCTTGTCTCATGGCAGCTTACTCGGAGCGCATCATGTCCTTGGGTTTCGACATCACCTTCGTCTAATTGCTAGAAGTAGGTACAAAAGTCACAGAGTATTATTTAAGTTAAGCATTTTAAGCTATGGTTCAATGACAACGTTGTATTATGGCTTATTTACATGTGTGGTCAATGACTATTTTTTTCTTTTTAACATTTTATTTTTCCGTCAAATTGTAAAGTTGGAGAAAGACATCATATAACAAGTTGACAGCTTTAGATTTTATATTGAGAGTTTTATTGTTTTAAAGTTGTTCTCGAATATTTTGGTTCCAACTTGATCACCTTATCATTTCAAAATTCTAAGTCTATGTTTTAAGCAATGTTAATATTTTTATTACATGGTTACATGGTTATATATATATATATATATATAATTTATTAAAATAATTTGTTTCAAAATTTGTTAGGAAATAAATTTGTTAGGCAAGGAGTGAATAAATTATTAAAAAGGAAAAATTGAATAATAATAATTTTTAATATGTATGTTTTAATTTTGTTTTTCCAGTTTGGATGTTGTTATTTATTCTAGATTATAAGATTTATTCTTATCACCCACACCTTTATTATTACTTGGGTGTGTGTCTTTATGTGAAAAATGTAGAAGAACTCGAAAATATAATTTTAATTTTTACTAGTGCATAGAAGGGAAAGTGTAAATACTACTTTATTTCATTTTTAAGATGCACTCAACCACTTCATCCATAATTTCTTAGTAACAATTGGGTTGTCCTATATTAACTTTCCCATGAAATTGTTGTTGCATGGCTGAAATGTTAACGAGCCAATGCACTCAACCCAAATTACCGAGAAACCCATACACATATATTTTAATTAAATAAAAAACGACCAACTATCTCATATTTGCGATTGAAGTTGACAATGATGTAGACAATTCAATGAAGTAGATCTTGAATAATTGAAGTTATGTAAAAAAAAATCATAAAAGTATAATCAGTCATTCATATAAAAAATATTGAGTTTAGTAAAAGTTTCATAAGCATGGTAGGTGATTTTGGTCTAGGTGTAATGATTATCCAAATTGGATCCTAATAAAAATATCCTATTAAAGCTCTATAATCAACATTTATTTTTTTTGGAAAGTTGTGTGAATATTCCAAACATTATTGGAAAATAAAATTAACCAAAATATTCTTTTAAAGCTCTATAATCAATTTTTTTTTTTGGAAAGTTATGTGAATATTCCAAACATTATTGGAAAATAAAATTAACCATTGTGATCATTGGCCTTCCAAAGAATACCGATAATTATAAAGTCTTGAAGAAGAAGAGAATTCAACAAAGAGGAGAGATGGGGAGGAAATGAAGAAGGGCAATGAAAAAGAAGGGCATTCAATAAAGAGGAGAGATGAGGAGGAAATGAAGAAGGGCAATAAAAAACATGAGAACTTAAAAAATCAATATGCTAGATGATTGAGTAGAAGAAGACATTGAGTCTATCCCATGTTTGAAGATTGTTGTTGAGGTATGGCCATTTGTTAATTTCTTGCAATACACTAAATCTATGTATAACTTGGCCTTTCGCAATAAATTACTTTCTTAATAAAATCCATAATGAATATGGTTTTCCCAATAATTGGGTTTCCAAGGTAAAATTAGTTGTTTCATTGGCCTTCCAAAGAATACCGTTAATTATGAAGTCTTGAAGAAGAAGGGCATTCAACAAAGAGGAGAGATGGGGAGGAAATGAAGAAGGGCAATTAAAAAAAAGGGCATTCAATAAAGAGGAGAGATGAGGAGGAAATGAAGAAGGGCAATAAAAAAGATGAGAACTTAAAAAAACAATATGCTAGATGATTGAGTAGAAGAAGACATTGAGTCTATCCCATGATTTAATATTGTTGTTGAGGCATGGCCATTTGTTAATTTCTTGCAATACACTAAATCTATGTATAACTTGGCCTTTTGAAATAAATTACTTTCTTAATAAAATCCCTAATGAATATGGTTTTCCCAATAATTGGGTTTCGAAGGTAAAATTAGTTGTTTTAATGGTTGAGTGTTTATGTTAATTTTTGGGTGCTCATGTTCTAGTTATGGTTGTGTGTAATCCCTTTTATAGTTAGGGATATCATTGCTTGGCATAGTGTTGAAAGGTCAAATGGGTTGGGTAATGAAATCATTTGCTACAACTAGATATGAATAATTGCCTTACTAGATTCATATTTCTCAATACTCATGCCCAATGCATATCTACTCTCACAACTTAGAGCTTTCATTGCATTGATCATTGGTTAATTGACAGACTCAATAAGTATTGATTTTGATACCCAAAAGAATGTGGTCTATTAACATGGAGACCCTGGTTCAAGGAGCCCATTAGGATTGTATTAACGTGGAGACCCTGGTTCAAATCCCTAAGTGGGTATGATTGTATATATGGCCTTGTAAATATAAGAAGTATCTCTTAAAGAAGTATTGATTTTGTTTGGGCAGAGGAAATGTGAATATAGCCACGATCTAATTGTTGGAACAGTGGCTTACCATTACAACACTATATTGGTCTTTTGGATTTCACCTAAAGCCAACTCTTTTGCCAATAAAAAACTATGATTGCCCTTAACATAGCTAATTATAGTATATGTTATAGCCTCGTTGATTGATTGGTAATTCTTGTTGTTGGGGAATTCTCCTTCATATAAACAAACAATTATTCTATTTAATCAAACCATTGAGCATTGTGTTGACACATAAAACCATATGTTTTTACTCTTACTGGAGAGTGCAATCCATTCACCTAAAACTTGCATGCATGCTCATATCTCTAAAATCCTATGCATTGATATTTGTTCTTAAGTTTGTGAATGGGTAGAGAATTGGTGTCGTAGTAATAAAACTTAAATACATTGACAAATTCTAGCATACATCAGCCTTTGAAATTATATTGTACAATTGAGGTTTGTCCTTTAGAGTCTTGTGTGTGCACAATTAAAGAAAATAGAGTGCATGTTTTGGCACATTCAAATAAAACAAAGAGTGCATTGTGAATTTGGCACTGCGACCATATATCAAAATAGAGATACCCATATATGTATGTGTGTGTGTGATTATTTTTTAATAGAAATTAAATTAAATTTATTTATGGAGAACCCTTGAACCTAGTGCATTGAGGCTCTAACAATGTTAAGAAAATCTCGGTCTCTACATTAGCAGAGATTATGAAATTTAGTTTTGATAGAGGATCCATGTTGCTAAGATGGACGAACCATACATTTATTGTTCACAAATCATATTGGTATCATAGGAACTTTGTCAGAGAACTTGAGCCCTAGCATGGGAAAATATTTTAAGAGGCATAAGCTAGAAGAGTTAAGAGAATTCAATAAGAAAATCCAAGAGGAAGGTCAGTATTGCTACAGGAAAAAAGAAGATGACATGGAAAATAAACTTTCCAAATTCCAAACTACTCCTTCACCACTATGAGGACGAAATTAGACGAGAAAATTGCATCTCTTGTAATTAGGGGAGAAACACACTCAACTAGGTAATTGGTAAGAGGAAAGATTCATTAAAATGACTACTCAATTATACCAAGATTTAGCAATGAAGGAAGAGGCATTGAAGAAGCTACAAATAGCTATCCAAGAGAATAAGAAAGCCCCATTTGTTGCAACTGTGGAATTTGACAATGATGGAATCAAGCATGGTAAACTCACCTTCCCATATCCTTCCTCAAGAGATCCCTTTAGTGATTTCAAAAATCACTCTAGAGGCATTGGTTCCAAGTTAATGAGGCAAATGGGATATAAGGACCAAGGGATATGTAAGAAAGGCCACGTGATTTTTTCCCCCAATGTAAATCAATCAAGGCCAAGTATGAAGACCTAAGATTTGGTGGACATGAGAGTGAATCCATGGAGATGGGTAACAATTATTGGAAAGGTGGGAAATGGGAGTAGAGTTTTATGCATGCTCGATTAAGTTATTTTAATCTCCCAACTGAGTTATTATGATATCAATAGAGATCATGTATACAAACTTGATCAATCCATTATGGTGGTAAAGACAAACCATCCATTGAGGGTTTGGTTGGGTTAAGAAAATGGCTGATTAAGCAATAGAACCTAATCGAGCTCATGTACCCAAGGTCTTTGTTGAACAACTTCAAACACCTAATTAGTGGATTTTGTGGATTTGAGAATTAAATAAATCGATTGAGCTCCTTGATGAAGCCACTAACCAGTTGATATTGGTGTATGTTGTGGGTCCAAGCATTAAATAGCTTGATCAAGCTATTTTATTTGTAATTATTTTCCGTGGTAACCCTCGACTAAGAAATGAGTTAGATGTAGAAAAACGCTTGACCAAGTTGCTCAATCACCCCAATGGACCCCATTTCCTTTCATTGAACCTCCAACAACCCAATGGTATAGGTTGATCCTTTTTTTGCATTGATTTTTTTTTTTAAATTTTCCTTGAGAAGTTCTTATGCCACCAAAATTTACAAGTTTTCCTATAAAATGAAATTACCATTTATTTATACAATTAAATAAAATTTGGTTTGTTTTCTTTTAAATTTTACTGACCAACAACAATTATGTTGCTAGGATTTTTATTTTTTGTTTAAATTTGAATTTTGTATTTCAATTATATTAACGAGTGGCATCAATGCTACCGATTTAATTTTTAATGGTGTGCCACTTAGTGTATTTTTTAAGGATTCTAATATTATACTTAAGTATAGTATTCTAGGAAATTGTTTTGGATTGAAAAAAACATATATATAGATAGGTAGGTGAATATTAAATATGAAACATACAATTTACTAATGAAACATGTAAAATTGGGTTAATATTATGATAAAAAAACATGTTTTATGTATATATAGGTGATATTAAAGACTAAAAATGACCAATATATACACTGGTGTATATACTAGTATATACACCAGTGTATATTATTTGTGTATATATCCTAGTCTCTCACCTTACCACTAGCCACCACTACCTGATATCTTTGTCTCTCTCTAAATCCCTAATCCCCAATCTCTCTCTCTCTCTCTCTCTCTAAACCCCTAACCCCTAATATCTCTCCCTCTCTCTCTCTAAACTCCTAACCCCTACTCTCTTTCTCTCTCTCTAAACCCTTAACCCATTCTCTCTCTCTCTCTCTCTCTCTCTCTCTCTCTCTCTCTCTCTCTCAATGCACCAATTAAAATGTCAAATGCACCAATTGAAATGTCAAATGCACCAATTAAAATGTTAAATGAGTTGACTACAGTTAAAATGAAGCTAACGATATGCATAATCTTGGTAAATAGATTCGTGTCTCCAAAGATTGATAAGAATGCAACTTAATCTTCACTTTTAGTGGACATCATCACATAATCATAATTTATGTGGAAGGATTCTTACTACATTGGTTTGGTAGAGTTAATGCAAATAACAGATGTATGCTCCACTTGATAATGTTATAGTTTGTCATCTTTTTTTATACATATGCAGACATCATCGATCCTTTTTTCTTTCCTATATCTACTTTTTCCTTGGCTAATACACTATTTCCATCTCTATTTTCTAAAGATTCCAATCAAAAGCATACAAGATATTTTGGATTGTTTTGACAAATTTTTCTTTATTATAGGTAGAGACTTAAAGGAAATTCTTATTTTTCATTCATGATATCATGCAAGTGTTTTTGGGAAGGTTTGACATGGGAACGCTAGCCTTGATCTCACGGTCGAGGAACATCCATAGTTGTCCCATCAGTGCAGAAATTGCATTGTCTCTTACTAAGCCTGAAACACCAATTTCCAAAATCGTTGAAAAGGACAAGATCCAGGCCATGTACCCAAGGGAGATGAGCACCCCTAACATTGCTAATTTGTTAATGTATTAAGGCGTTGGAAGCACTTCCGTATATGTGCATATAAGGAAGCACTTCCATGGTTTTTTTTTGGATTTGATTGACATAATGTCCCCTATAGGCTTAGGAAATAATGTTTCTATTTTTTATTTTGATACTCCATACCAATCTTTAAATAATTATTCCAGAGATGTAGTTTTTCTTACGAGTGGAAGAGAATTTTATATGACATCCCTAAAGCAAACTCTGTGTGGTTGATAGATTTAGGTTTAAGTTCCTTTTGTGGTTGATAGATCTAGGTTTAAGGGTTAAGATCCACACACATAAAATTTAAAATTAAGTCGACATATGTTACGTATGTGATACCATATGATGATAATGATGGTTATCATATACAAAAACTATCTTTAACTTATATGCAAAATATTAATTTTAAAAATTTTAAAAACCTTAAAAAATAATTAAAAGTATTTTAAATATTTTAAACACTAAAAAAATTAAAATTTAATTATTTTTATTCAATAAAAAAATCAATAAATTTAATTTAAAATAAATATATGCTAAAAAAAGTGATATAAATATATTTTAAAGCTCTTGATATACTAAAAAAATGAAATGATATAAATATATTTTAAACCTCTCCAATTTAAAAAGAAATTACAATTTAATTAATCCCACAAATTATTCAATAAATCTAAAATTAAAATAAATACATATTAAAAAATGCTTATTAACATTTAATAAATTTAGAATAAATGAAATTTCTTTCCTAGTGCATACTTTTGCAATAAAATATATCATGCATATGTAAATTTATTATATGAAATTTAATTTTTAAGAATTAATTTTTTATCATATTATTTGATTTGTTTGTGATGATGTTCATGGTTATTAATTTCGATTGAGACCAACATTGATCTATTAATAAGTCTTTTAAATGAGACTGTGATTGTATTATTGATGTCTCCATTATTTTGATAATAATGAATACTATTTTTTTATTAAAAGTAGAATTATACCTTCCACGATTCTATATCTAACATTTGAGATAGGTTGTAATTGAACTTGATACAAAATTTCGTAACTAAAAATATATCATATTACTTGAAATTATTTAAGATAATATTTTTAATTGGTTTGAAATCATCACAAAATGAGGAGCAATTGACAATGTTATGAAGAAACACATCACATGTATTTTGTTTTGTTTTAATTAAGGTAAGTATTTTGACAAACATGCTTTAAGATGTTTTAATGTATTTTTAAAATTAAGATACTAAATTAGATTAAAATCATTATATATTTATATTTTCTTTTTCTTTTTTTCTTTTCTTTTTTATTTAGAGTTCTTTAAAACTTATACAAACTTACATTTTGTAAATTTCATAAATTTTTTTTATTCTGACATACTTATTTATTTGTAAAGATCAAATGTACAATATAATGTTTAGCTAATTTTCCTAATTTCTATTTTATGAATAGTGTTTTTTTAATACTCTATTTTATTAAATAATTATAGTTCTTTCCTTAATACTATAGGTTAACATCCAATATAATTCTAAATTTTAATTTATTAACATATTACATTAAAACATTCAATGAGAAAACATGTGACATTTAGAAAATGTAACCAAATAATGATAATCACTTCTCATTTGGCCATTTATTCTCCACTTAGTTCCTATGCCTTGGGCAGGAACTAATAAAAAAAAATTAATATTTAGTAGAACTATTATATTATATTATATTATATTATATTATATTATATTATATTATATTATATATATATATATATATATATATATATATATATTAAACCTGGGCGTCTCTCTTCAATATTAAATTAATATTCGACATAGTACTCACATACAAGTAGCAGAGTCGTGAATGGCAAGTTAAGTCCCTTGGATTACCTACCTCGGACAAATGAAAAAATAACACACGCATTTTACTGGACACGGTCAACTTATTAATGATTATCTAACGATGAGAGCCAACTCATACCGTGTTAAATATTTGTCTTTAATGCAGATGTATCATATTACCTTACCGTGGAATCTGGATTCGTCGCAAAATGATTGTAATCCGCCTTCCACTATCATTCCTTTCCTTTTCTTCGAAGCAACCGGATGGTCAATGGATAGAACACGACTACGCGATTCAGGTATCTTCCATCGCACGCCTAAATTAAAATTTCAGACATACAAAATCAAGGCGAGTAATTAACAATTTCATAGTTTGTGATTCTGAGGTATCTCCCATTTGGATGTACAGGGGCAACCGGCCATCCAATATCTGAGCAGCACAGTAGCTGAGGTTATTATACTAATTAATCCCATCGCTATTTTCAGAGCATCTCAGGCGAGCGAAGCAAGGCAGATTTAGTGGTGAAATTAATCAAAGAAGACTGCAAAGGCAAGGAAAATAGAAAGATACCCCACGGCAATTGGGTTTTCCCTTGACGATGGATACTGAATGCAAGGTCCGTTGAAGCCCCCGGGATGATGGGATTCGATTACAGAACTGTACAGCTGCTGGATCGCGAGAAGCGATGGCATCTCCGCGTCGAAGAAGAAACTGCAGAGGATCGTCGGAAGCCGGACAGAAAAACTGCAACCATAGCAGCCGAGGGCGAAAATTATTCTGTTGCGGAAGCTAAAGATTACCCAATATTAATTGATTTTGAAAAAATCTGCCTTTGGGATCACGATGGGGATGTCAAGGTCGGCATTAGAATGGAAGATCCAGATTATATGAAGAAAAGGTTACTGGAATGGGTTCACGCAGTTGCAGCGTATGTTCGTTTCCTCCATGCTTCTGCAGATATAACCTAGAGTTTGTTAAATTTCTGCTGCTGGAGTTTGTTCAATTTCTGCTGGTGGAGTTTGTTTGTTAAATTTCTCTGGTAATGGTAAGGGATTGAGGGTGGGAGCTAGACTGAAGAGGATGGCCTTCATATTTGCACAATCTGAGTGACAGCATCCTTTTGATGGGCAGATGATCATTTTTCTATTCAAAGTTAAGGTTGACCCTGACCTAGAAACAAGGGACAACACATGATAGCTAAAACACTTTCCCCAATTATCTTACTCATCCAAAATCACTGTAAATATAATATTTTCCAATTAAGAAAATTTCATTTTGGTGTTTAAAACAGATCTTTCTGGTTTTTAAGGTTTGTTCCAGGGAATTGCATTATATAATGATTATCTGAAAATTTCATTTTCTTGAGAATTTGGCAACATAAAACAAATCCAAGTTTCACGAGATTTGATGGTGTTTCAAAACCCAAAACCCTCAGATTCAGGGTCGATTTAGAGGTCACTAGCCATGAAAATATCTGGAGCTAAGATGAACTATAACCTGGATTAAAAACTGTAATACTCAAATTGCTACTGGTTTCTAGTATATTTTAATAGTGAAAAAATGCTAAGTTTGGAGAGTCCTCGTCTTACGTAGCATAATAAGCTGTTTACATTGAAGACAAGAAACATTGTAAGATGACATTTCAGAAAAGCTTGAAACACAATACCTAAACGGAAATCGCACAAATTGCAGCGAGAATCTGAATAAAAAATTAACATTCTAGTGACATCGGGGAGTTGTTGCGCGTGTAGAATTGGAATATATGTTGAAAGTTTCAACATGTGAAACCAAAGTACAAGTTTGTAAAAAGTCAAAGATCTTGATTCCAAATTCCTAAATACCTCATAAGATTACATTGCACAGTTCAATGCTGATATAGACGGCAGTATTGTAAATCAGAAACCAATTTTGCACAACGTGAGAGAAGAGGACACTGGTTGGAATATGTTTGGTTATAAATATAATATTTTCCTATATAATGAGTCTCCTCTGCCATGTCTGCACCTTATTTTGCAGTTTTTTTGGATTGGAGTTGTCTATCTATTCTACAATTTCCCCTACCAGCAAGCTGTAAGAGTCTCGGTGAGTTGAAATTTGTTTCATGAGTCACCCATGTGGCCTGCTGGTCAGACAAGACCACTTGTTGGTTTAAATTTGTATTGATTCTATAGTACGCAAGTCGCTCACAGGACTCATTTGCTCCTCTATAATTGTCTTTCAATGGCGCTTAAGAAATGTAACACACATGTAGAGATGAAAGTGCTCTGAAAAGTAGTAGATCCATAAAATCTCCCATAGTCACATCACACTCAAATTCTTTGAAACAAATTTATTTATGACCAAAGTTTTTGGATATTTTAGAATACAAAAAAAAGTTCTTGAATATAATGTATATGAAAATGTGAATTATGTGACATTCCAAAGAGAACTATTTTCTGATCTTTTAAACTGTAGAAGAATCCATCGGAAGCAAAAGAAATAGTTGAGGCAGTCAGTCTGTTCAAAGTAGTTATGTAAAGGGTTCTCCAATATCTCTACTAGCTACAACAATTCGATTCCACGGGTCATGCTTCCATGCTTCCTTTTGCATTTTCTAGATTTCTTAGTTCCATGCTTCCTTTTGCATTTTCTAGATTTCTTAGTTGCAAACAAACTGGTGAGCAATTATGAATACACCATAGTGCAAATGCATGTTAGATATATGGAGTTTTGTGGCCTTAAAATTGTTGTTGTTAGGAGGTTTAAACTTACAAATGCCAACTTTTTAATCTGTTTAGCTCCGTGGCCTGAAATTGACGTTGTTAGAAGGGGTATTGCTAAAATTGGACAATGTGGATAATATTCAAAATAGAGGGTGCTCATAAGAAGATGATACCCAAAAGTGTTGCAATAGGAATTTCTTTCCTATTTTCAAAAAACTAAGTCTATGACTTTTTTTTCATTTTCCTCTCTGAGGCATAGTCAAGGCAAGGAAGGAGACTAAGAGAGGGGTGGAGTGGGGAGAGAGAGAGAGAGAGAGAGAGAGATGGGTGGTGAGAGGGAGAGGGAGGAGTGGAGAGGAAGAGGGAAAGAGAGATGTAGAGAGAGTGTGGGATAAAGGGAGAGTCACAAGCGAAGGGAGGGATGGTGAGAGAGTGGAGGAGGGTGGAAGATAGCAAGACAAAGAGAGAAACATATAGAGAGGGAGGGGAGGAGTGAGGTAGAGAAGAATGGAGGGTGAAAAATAGAGCGAGGGAGGGAAGGAGAAGGAGGGACTAAGGCTTGGAGAGAGAGAGAGAGGGTAGGGGGGAAGAGAGAGGGGTGAAGTTAGAGAGAGAGAGAGGGACCAAGGTGGGGGTCAGAATAAAGATCGATGCAAGGAGGGAGATAGGGAGAAAGGGAGGATGAGGGACATAGAAAGAAAGAGAGAGAGGGGGGGGATAAGAGTGAGGGAGGGAAGGAGGAAGGTCAGGTAGAAGACATACTAAGGTAGGGAAGGAGTTAGATGGTGAAGAGAGAGGGGGGAAATAAGGTGTGGTTAAGAGAGAGATCAATGTAATGGTAGAGGGAGAGAGAGAAGGGAGAAGGGAGGGTGGAATAGAGAGTGGTGTAGGGAGGGAGTTAAAGAGATGGGGGGATATATAGATGGAGATCAGGGGGGTTGGAGGGAGGCAGGGAGGAAATTAAGGAAGGGAGGGAGTGAGGGAGAGGGAGGGAGAGAGGTAGGGAGGGCTACAGGAATAGAGGGATAGAGAGAGGGAGAGAGGGAAGGAGCCAGAGAATGAGGGATGGATGGATAGAGGGAGGTGGGAGAATGTGTGTGTGTGTGTGTGTGTGAGAGAGAGAGAGAGAGAGTTGAGGCAAATGAAAGGTGAGCGAGTTCAAAAGAAAGGGAGGGAGGAAGAGAGAGGGAGTGTGAGAGAAGGTGGGAGAAATATGGAGAAAGGGAGTGTGAGAGAAGGTGGGATAAATATGGATAGAGGGATGGAAAAATAGGGAGAGAGTGGGAGGGAAAGAGTTGTAAGGAGAGAGAGAGAGAGAGAGAGAGAGAGTTAGGGGCTTAGAGAGAGAGAGAGAGAGAGAGATTGGGGTTAGGGGTTGAGAGAGAGAGAGAGAGGTTGGGGGTTAGGGGTTTAGAGAGAGAGATTGGGGGTTAGGGGTTTAGAGAGATAGATAGGTAGAGAGAGGGGGGATTGGGGGTTAGGGGTTTAGAGAGAGAGAGATATTGGAGGTTAGGGATTTATAGAGAGAGATTGGGGGTTAAGAGTTTAGAGAGAGAGAGAGAGATTTGAGATTAGGGGTTTAGAGAGAGAGAGAGATTGGTTTTGGGGGTTGAGAGAGAGAGATAGAGATTGGGGGTTAAGGGTTTAGAGAGAGAGAGAGAATGGGGGTTAGGGAGAGAGAAAGAAAGATATTAGATGTTAGGGGTTTAAAGAGAGAGAGATTGGAGGTTAGGGGTTTAGAGAGAAAGAGAATGGGGGTTAGGGATTGAGATAGATAAAGAGAGAGAGAGATTGAGATTAGGGGTTTAGAGAGAGTGAGATATTAGAGGTTATGGATTTACAAAGAGAAAGATTGGGGATTAAGGGTTTAGAGAGAGAAAGTTATTGGAGGTTAGGGGTTTAAAGAGAGAGAGATTGGAGGTTAGAGGTTTAGAGAGAGAGAGAGAGAGAGATTGGTGGTTAGGGGCTTAGAAAGAGAGATTGGAGGTTAGGAGTTTACATAGAGAGATTGCGGGTTAGGAATTTAGAGATAGAGGGAGATAGAAAGAGAGATATTGGTGATTAGGGGCTTAGAGAGAGATATATATTGTAGGTTAGGGGTTTATATATATATATATATATATAGAGAGAGAGAGAGAGAGGGAGAGAGAGAGATTGGGGGTTAGGGGTTTAGAGAGAGAGGGATATAGAAAGAGAGAGATTGGGTTTTAGGGTTTTAGAGAGAGAGAGAAGGGGAGGAGGGGGGGGGGCAGGGAGGGGGGAAGAAGGATATAGAGGGATGGTGTGTGTGTGTGTGTGTGTGAGAGAGAGAGAGAGAGTGAGGAAACGATAGAGATAAAATGATGGGGAGAGAAAGAGAGGGAGGGAAGGAGGGAAATAGAGAGGTAAATATAGAGGGATGGACAGTGGGAAGGACTAAGGCAGGGAAAGAGAGAGATTAATGCAGGGAGAGAGATGAGGGTGAATGGAGAAAGAGAGAGAGAGCGAGAGAGTTTTACATCTAAGAAATACCTTTCCAACTATATAAGGAGAATCAAAATCTAAGTTCTCAATCAAATTTTATGGAAAAAATAGTGAAGGCATGTTCTTATGTAAAAAAACGTGGACGTATTTAATTCTATTGGTCAAAAGATTCATAATATTATTTTACAAATAATAGAAAAATGGTGATGAATCATAGAAAACCTAAAACAAAAAAGTTTTAGAGCTAAGAAATACCTTTCCAACGGTATAAGAAGCATCAAAATATGATTTTTGGATCAAAATTTATGACGAAAACAACAAATACATGTTTACATGTAATACACTTATATCTCTATCAATTTGATGAATTGTTGTTGAGTTGTTTTTAGTAGATGGTTGGATGGAGATAAGGCACGAATTTGTATCATTTGATTCACATAGAAGAATAAGATTCTTTGCTTGATAAATCTAACATCTTCTGTGGTCTGAAGAATTCAACATTCTAAAGAGTCTATGCACATGTTCCTCGCGACATTTTTCTTGTAGCCAATTGAAACAAAGGATTCATGGAACAAGGTGTTCATATTAACGAAGTTTGATACAATGATTATGAATGCCCCGACTAAGATGCTGCATAGTGCAAATTCCAGTTATATATACTAAGTTTTGTGTCCTTGAAATTGTTGTTGTTAGGAGGTTTAAACTTACAAATGCCAACTTTTTAATCCATGTAGATATATGGCCTGAAATTGATGCTTTTAGACTCGAACACCTATTTCATTAAATCTAGAAAAATTCTATTACAAGGACTTCTATGACATTGAATTTTTTTGTAAATATTTTATTTATTTCATTTAATTTGTAAAAATTATGCATTAAAGAAATATTCCATTAAAATTGGAAAAACTAATCCTAGAAAGAATGTTTTTATTGATCACAAATTTTATTTACTCCAACTGTTTTTAATATACAATCATAAAAAATGAAATGTTGTATCATTTATAACTAGTTCGGTATGCCATAAATTAGGAGGAGTATATGAAAATCTGTAATTTGTTGAATCGTGAGAAAAAATATTCATGAAGATATAAAATGTAGGATTAATGAAGTTAAGTTGCACACATAATTGCATGTTTTATTACAAGAAGATCTCTATCTATATTTGAAGTGAACAAAGTATCATATTAAATATTTTCATTGTTAAATAACATATTATAATATAGCATGATTGGAAGGAAATCACAATATTAAATTAAAATAAAATAAATTATAAGAAATGTATTGATGTCACCAAATAATAACTATAAATTCGTCAAAATTGGGATAGTTGTTAGGTACAACATTATACATACACAATGAAAGTGTGAAGAAATCGAATTAAGAAATCATGGCCGAGAATTACTTTCACCAAAAGGCAAAGAAAATGATAAGATTTTTAAATGTCGAAGAAATAGATGTTGAAACATATTTTTCAAATCTTTTAGTTGAACTTTATATATGACCCCATGCTCTTTTGAATTTATTTATGGCACATATCGAATGAGTCTAAATAGTCCACTTAGTACTCATTATCAATTAATTATATGGTTTTACATTGTATTATATTCCAAAAATTACATACTACATTTATACATTCATTTAATGCATATAAGAAGATAAAAGATAGAACATATCTCGTGCTTTGTTGGCCTGTAAGAGATTATTTCAGTTAATCATAATTGAGTTAGTAATACAAACTTACAAAAAAATGAATTGAGAAATCAAATTTCTTATAGTTCAATGTCACTCACTTATGACCAATCACGTACTACCCTTAATACCACTTAGCACTCATTAGCAATAAAAATTACATACTGCATTGATAAACTCCTCTTATTAATGAATATACGCAAATAAAAGTCAATAATTTATTTCATGCCTTGTTGGCTTATATGAGATTATTGCAATTATAAACTATTAATTTAAGAATACACATTTACAAAACTTTGTGCGTGCCTTGTTGGCTTTTATGAGATGATTTTAATTACAAATATTTGATTTAAGAACGCAAATTAAAAAAATATTTTGAATGGGAAAATCAAGTGGTGTAATGCAAAAAAATGTCAAACTTAAGGCAATCATAAATAATATTTTTTTTTGACACAAGCGGTTAGTTTTTGTATTAAAGGGGTGGCAGAGCCACAAGCAAAATTACAACTTCAAAGTCTGTAAACTAACTATCCTGGAAACTGTTTAAAGCAATAGATGCCTGTGATTATACATATTCAGGACTTTTAGGAAAGCATATGCCTGTGTATTAACAAAAACAGGTCTTTCTAGGAATAGACATACAAAAAACAGCAGGGTTGGAAGACAGACTGGTGGCGTCGGTGTTAATCCCTTGAGGAGCGATTGCCTTCTTCTGAGACCTTGCCTGCGTCTTCACGTAGCTTCACCAGAACTCCTTCCATCTTGTCGAGCCTTTTGTTCATGCTTTTGATGGCAGCGGTTACCCTCGTCTCCAGCATTTCAAGAGCTTCTACAAACTCTGGTCTCGAACTTCCAATTTCGTCCTCCATTCTATCCAACCGGTGTCCTCCCTGCACATCTATTTGTCGCATGAACTCCCCCTGTCTTCGTACACGCCGGCGAAGGGTCCTAATGTCTGCTTCTAGTTCAAGGAGCGGGTCAGGGGATGACGCAGCCGAGTCCTCTGAGTGAGCCATTTTGTCCAGCGGGTTCCAATCGCTTTTCTGAGGAACCAGATTGCAGGAAGCGTAGAGCTCCCAATAGCTGTGCCAACCTGAGTCTACCTCCTTCAGCTTGGAAATGCCTCTCGAATTCAGGGATGGGCTGAGGGGCGCTTTGTGGGAGGTGCTGGAGTCATTTCTCTGTCCATAATGCGGATAGAGAGCCTTCAGGATGAGACGTGGCCCTTTTAACCACATGTTCATGCTCTTGCTTATGGTTCTCGTACAGTTCCATAAATGCCTTCGTTCATTACAGAGAGAGGGAGCCGCATGGTAATCAGTACCCCGAATGTCCATGTCACAGATCGCGGGCCCTGTGAGCCCAAAGCCTTTGGAAGTTATGGCACTTAAATCTCTGTGCTGATGTGAAATTGACTTCGCACGCTTGACGGGAGGAGGATGCGAGATTTTGGAAGTTATGGCACTTAAATCTCTGTGCTGAGGTGAAATTGACTTCGTACGCTTGACGGGAGGAGGATGCGAGATTTCCTTAGCATGGGAGATCTTTCTGCGTAACTGCTCCAGTACGTCATCCGCAGGGACGAAGACGCCATCATTCTGAGGTGAGGTGAGCGCCCGTTCAGATGCGAGGAAGGAGGGGTGGCGCGGTTAGAAATGGCTATCACACTTGGAATTGCCATGTTGCGAGTGGAGAGAGTTCCCATCCGTTGCCTGGAAATCGTTCCACTTGTCATGAGGTTCCTGCCAACGAGTAGCTCCCAAATAAACGTCGAACCCATAATGTTACGGGATTGGATCCAGGACACGGTCGTTGTTGATTTTAAGAATCCCTTTTCCAAGGGGAATTGCTTCGTTTGCGGCATTGTCGGCCTGAGCATTGTTTTGGACCACACATCACTGAACATTTTCTCATAAAATTGTATCACACTACATTATTTGAATTTTGTTTCCAAGTGACAATGAGAGCTGTCCCATATGAATTCAAAGTCACTTGTATCAGTATTTGATTTTTCAACTACTTGTGGAATGTTTTTACATTGTATTTTATTCCAAAAAATACATCACATTTATACATTCATTTAATGCATACAAGAAGATAAAAGATAGAGCGTATCTCATGCTTTGTTGGCTATTATGAGATTATTTCAATTAATCGTAATTGAGTTAATAATACAAACTTACAAAGAAATGAAATGAGAAATCAAATATCTTATAGTTCAATGTCACTCACTTATGACCAATCTCGTACTACCCTTAATACCACTTAGCACTCATTAGCAATTAATTTTGTGTTTTAAAACAATTGCAACTTCAATTATATGGGGTTTTATTTCAAAAATTACATATTGCATTGATAAACTCCTCATATTAATGAATATAGGCTAATAACAGTCAATAATTTATTTCATGTCCAGTTGGCTTATATGAGATTATTGCAATTATAAACTATTAACTTAAGAATACACATTTACAATAAGTTATAGATTGGGAAATCAAATGCCTATACCTTTCAAAATCATTCATCTATGACTCATCATGCTTCAATCTAAATTCTAGTACACTTAGCACTCATTATCATTGAGGTAATATTTTTTGTAAGAAATGTGCTTTTATATAGACGGAGGTTTAATTCAAAATTTGTGTGTCACTTGTATTAATCGATATAGATCAATAAAACTAAAGAGAACTTCATTCCTTGTTGTCTTTTGTGAGATGATTTAAATTACAAATAATTGATTTAAGAGTATGTAATTTAAAAAATATTTTGAATAGAGAAATCAAGTGTTGTAATGCACTTGTATTAATACATATAGATAAATAAAACTAAAGAGAGTTTCTTGCACGCCTTGTTGGCTTTTATGAGATGATTTAAATTACAAATAGTTGATTTAAGAGCACAAATTTAGAAAATATTTTGAATGGGGAAATCAAGTGTTGTATGATGCAAAAACATGTCAATCTAAAAGCAATCATAAATAATACTAATAATTGTATTTATATATCATTGTCAATTATCATCTATCTATAAAAGTTATAAAATCATACAAATTAATTCACTAAAAAATGTGTCCAACTTGTATTGAAATATTGCAATGTAATCGTCAACAAATTTCCATATAATAATATCTTCACTTAATACAAAGAACTCAATGTTCTATTGAACATTCGAATGTAGTTGCGTTTCTGTTTGATGCGATGAAGTGTCTTTAAAAAGGGGAATAGAACTTGCACAAGCCAAGTATCGTGTTCATGTCCTATATAAGCCTTTATTAAGATACAGTTTGACCGATATCCGAGGAATTGAGAAGTAGGCTTTGATGTATCTATTAGCAATACATTTGATTCTGTGTACTTATTTCCATATTGGGACCACACGTCGCTTAGCCTTTTCTCATAAAACCGTATCATACTACATGATTTGAATTTTGTTTGCAAGTGACAATGGGACCTATCCCATATGAATTGAAAGTCACTTGTATCAATATTTGATTTTTCAAGTACTTGTCGAATGTACTTGTTAGTAACATTTGATGTCCATATCGCAACATCATAATGTTTTAGGCAGTATTTTAATACTTCTAGTTGAAAAGGCCTACAAAAGTAGGATTTATCACCAAGCTCCCAATCTGGTTTTCTTTGAATTTGACAACTCGTATCATCTTTGGAATACGACGAGAAGAATACTCCTTCCATTTCAAAGATCAACAAGATCTTCCGACTGATATTAACTCCCATCTGCATTGCTGCCACATATATAACATTAACATATTTTCACTTCAAAACTTCATTGCTAAATGGCATCAAAACATATCCAATTTATTTCCACTCCCAAACAAACAACTTAATGAAAAAAATAAAAGTAATTTCAGTGGAATAGTTTTTTTATACAAACACATTCAACTACTACTCAAATCACTAATTTTAAGAATTGTAATGAGATAAACTACAATTTAAAAATATAATTACAATAGTCGAATTCATTTGAACTAATTATATGTTAATATCTACATACTACCTAAATTTTACAGTTTTTAAATTTAAATCAAGCAAACTATTTATATGTTCATTTTTACATACAACCTCATACGATATTTTAATTTTCAAGAAATTATAAGAAAAATTCATATAAGCACATTGCAATGAAATTCAAATCACAATTTAAAAATATAGTTACAATGGTCCAATTCAAACCAATTATATGTTAATTTATACCCACCACCTAGATTTACAATTTTTTAAATTTCAATTAAACAAGCTAATTATAGGTAATTTTTACATACAACCTGATATGATTTTCCATTTTTTTAATTTCTAAGAAATAAAAAAATTTCATATGATAACATTGAACTAACATTCAAATCACTGATTTGTAAGAGTTATAATGATCAATTAAGACGCAATTGATAAATAAACTGCAATTGCTCAAACATAGTAATTGTACGTCAATTTATACATACAACCTAATACAATTATTTAATTAATATGGAATACTACATTTTTATGCAAACACATAAGACTATTATTCAAATCACTAACTTTTTATAACTCAATATCTCAATATAAATAAACAAAATAATAATATGTTAATTTATAATAATGACACAACAACAATCCTTATATGTGTATTATGAAATAATAGACGGGTGAAAACGTGAAGGTGGGTAACACTTTCGTGAGAAATCAGTGCAAAACCGTCTTAGCGGAAGTTATTCGGCCGAATAAAAATATTATTCGGCCGAATAAAAATAATTGTTCGGCCGAATAATTGACATTATTCGGCCGAATAATTTTGAGGTTATTCGGCCGAATAACCACAAACAGTTCTCCGTCCCGTTTAACAGAGACTCTTGAAATTTGTGCAAACGGTTGCCGGACGGAAAAAAATTTCGGGCAATAGTTTATTCGGTCGAACAATTATTCGGCCGAATAATTGTTCGGCGGAATAATTGTTCGGCCGAATAATTGTTCGGCCGAATAGTTATTCGGCCGAATAATTATTCGGCCGAATGATTTTTCTGCATAAAAAGACAGCATCGGCTGCCATTTGTCATTCCCTGTTGGAATTATTTGGACCCCGCATGGGCCCGCTGTAGTCCTCTGCCACCCTGCCGACGCCCCAACCTGCTGCTCGCCACCCCCGCTGCTCGCCGCGCTGCTTGTGTTTCACGGCTGGCTCTTTTTCCGTGACTCGCGTCTGCTCTATTGCTGCTGTCGTTCGTCGGTTCTTACGTTTCTTCGGGGTGTGATCTTTCCTTGCTCTGTTCGTTTTAAGCAGCGAGTTTGTTGGTTGTCATTTCTGCTGTCGATCGTCAGTTTTCACGTTTCGTCGGGTTGTGATTTCTGCTAGTTGCTGCTCGTTGGTGGTAGCGTGACGGTTGGTCTGTGTTCGTTACCAGGTGTGTGTTGGTGGGTGGCTGCTTGGAAGGTGTTGCGGTTTTATCTGAACGGTTGAAGGTGCGTTTTCGCCTTTGTTTTTACTTAATGCTTCTGTTTGTAAATGTTATAGGGCTTATGTAATGACGTTAGTTGTTGTTTGTGAAGGAAATAGGTGTTGTTTTGAGCGTTGCTGGGTTGAATAGAGGCGGCGTTGGGATCGACGATTCTTCACTGCATTTTTATATACAGGTATGTATCGTCGTAAACTTTGTTTTTATGTTGTTGGCAGTATTAGAATTAAAAAAATCTGTAGTGCTTTTTAATATTGGAAGGTTAAATGTTTTAAAATGCAGTTTTTATTTTAGAGAATCAGTTTTCTGTCCATGAACTCTGTTCATGAACAGTTCAGTTCGTGAACTCTGTTCATGAACAGTTCAGTTCGTGAACTCTGTTCATGAACAGTTCTGCTCGTGAACTGAGTTCATGAACAGAGTTCTGTTCGTGGACTGAGTTCATGAACAGAGTTCTGTTCGTGGACTGAGTTCATGAACAGAGTTCTGTTCTTGAACTCTGTTTATGAACAGAACTCTGTTCATGAACAGAATACCATTACTTATAGGTTAGATATGAATATGAATAATATAATAGTACTAGCTATGATTAGTTAATGATCTTTAGCTGTAATAATGTTGTTATCATTGCTCAAAGGGTATTGGTTCTCTGATTGACGTAAGCTTTTAGATAATTGAGATGAACTAACCCCCTTAAAGTAGGCGGTCGTTTCGATTCAATCTAATCACATGCATTCAACAATGAATTCTACCTCCTACTTGGAATTGGGTATCTGTATAATATCATGAAAACTATGGACTTACTACTACTCCATCAACCATGAATGTTCATTTGCTATCATAGAAGTTCTGTTCATGAACAGAGTTCTGTTCATGAACAGAGTTCTGTTCATGAACAGAGTTCTGTTCATGAACAGAGTTCTGTTCATGAACAGAGTTCTGTTCATGATATGCTATGATATGCATGAAATTATTGCTTCTTTATATATATGGATATTTAAACCTTAATCCCTGACGAGTTTCATATTAAGTTTTCCAAATTCTCAATAAAGTGATGATAAAGGATATATTAAACAACTTTATAAATGATCAACATGTGGTGTGACGATGTTAAGTCAGGTACAAGAATGTCAATTGAGTTCATGAACTCTGTTCATGAACTTTGTTCATGAACAGAGTTAACTTAGAAAGTCACTTAAAAATTCAATATTGTAAGTTATTAAGTATTTTTTTTATAAAAATTAAGGAATGTTTGTTTATTGAGATATAGAATGAAAACATAAGTGATAGTTTAAAAATTAGGAAGGTGATTGAACTATTACAATATGGGATGATTATTGATGTCATGTTTATGCTGCAATATTGTTCTTAGAGTTAGGAGAGTAACTTACAAAAGAAAGTAAGTTATAATATTTTAGGTGGCTCTACATTTTTTACGCAGATCTTAAGAGATATGTTTTTAATTTTGTAGAATGAACATGTACAACATCAATGTTTGTAAATTGTTTTATCAAAGATCTTAACTAGAAGTTTCTTAATAAGGGTATATTTATGTTATACTATTTGAGGAAGCTCTGCATTTTGTATGCAGATTTTTAATAGATATGTTTTGAGTTTGTAGAGTTAACATGTACAACTTCAATGTGTGTAAATTGTATTATCATAAATATAAGTTAGAATTCTTTTAATAAGAATACATATATATGTTTAGTGAGATGTTTGTTTGTTGACATGTATAATTCAAACATATTTGTTGGATTAAAAGTTTTTAAGGTGATTATACTATTTCAATTAATTGTGTTTTATAATGAAATGATTATTAGATATGTTCTTTATGTTGCAATATTAGGTAGGGTAAGGAATTTTAGTTAATTAATTAGAGTTAGGAGGGGGACTTAAATTTTGTTGGAGTTTTTAATCAAATATTGGCTTGATGCTTGTAGTGGTAGTTATGTACATTTTCAATATGTTAATGTTTGTGTAAATTTAGAAGTTATATAAAATGGAAAGAGAGTCTGCGAAGGAAAAGCGTAGGAGGTCATCACAGTCTTCAGGAATTGGTGTTCCAATTGGTAGTCGAAGGTTGTCGAATTCACCGCAGGGTTCAGGTTTATTGCATGGGTCCCAGTAGTTTGATCACCAACAAGTTCGAGGGGGTACAAATGATTCTCCTTTGTCTTCTGTGGGAGAGCGTCGATCCCAACGTTCTGTTGGTATGAACATTAATGTTTAATAATGTATAATTTGTATTTTTTGTGTGTTGAATTTATGGAAAAAGTTAATTTTTGACTACGGCTATATTTGAAGCAGAGCGATGTTCAGAAGATGTGCGTAATTCGATGGAGCGAGGGGAAGATCAAGATAGGAATATAGATGATGGAATAGGTGTGGGTGGAGAGCAGGGTCCTGAAGTTCCTCCTAGAGCTAGGACGACATATGTTCCACTAGCTGAGGGGTGTACACCCATATCAACGTATCCGTCTGATTTACCTGATGAGCTTCCATGGCGAGGTGTTGTGCAACAAACTATTCTTGAAAGTTGTAAATCCCACTATGACAGGTTGAACAATGATCTTTGTTCTTTGGATCTCCCTCCAGAGAGTCGACAAAGTCTAGAGGTTGTTTTGGCATCTTTGCAAAAATTCATTGATGCATACGATGAACTTGGACCAACTACAAATAGTTTTGTTCATTTGATGCGGATGCGAAAGGAGCAAGTTATGGGTCCAGATAAGTGGGAGGTTGTGAAGGAGAGAGTCAGTAGAGAACAAGCCAATTCAATGTTCAATTTCAAAGAAGGCCTTAAGCGAAAAATGTTGAAAGTGCAATATTTCAAGCATCCTCAAATTGCACATTTCATATATGATCGATTTCTTGCAGCTTATGGTCGATTGCCTTGGAACGATGAGGTTCCTAATTATTTTGCTAGATTTTTTTATGCGGAGTTTTTTCTAGGTATGAAGCCTAACTATACTGATGTTCCCTCTGACTTTTATGGAGCTGGAAAGGGTAGAATATATAATCGAAAAGGTGCTCTTAGAGACCCTGCCACTATACAACCTCCACCTGAGATACCTCGTCCACCAAGGGTTGTGGCTTTAAGATCAGAGATGGAGACAACATCTCAAATAGGGACAATTGGAAGGGAATCAGTAGGTGATGGTTTAGCTTCAGCTCTTGCAGGAGTAGAAGTTGGTTTGGGGCGAGAGAAGGCTCGCGCTATTCTTCGTCAGAGTTTTGTCTACAAGACGAATGACGAGGTAGATGCATTGAGCATTGATGATCTCAGGGCTTATGCTAAGTCTTGTCGAGATATAGCTTCAGATGTGTTATCTAATGACACATCGAGCATGGGAGAGGTTTGTTGATTATGCTATGATAATCTATTTGATTTTTTATTAATCAATTTGAATTGAATATTTTGCTACATGGGAATAAGTATATTAAGCAAATGTATTTTGTTTGTAGTTTACGAGAATGTTAAATGCAAATAATTTTCGAGTCTCCAGTAGTCAAAATCAAGAGCATCCTAGTCAAAATGAAGAGCGCTCAGGAGAGGTATTTTAATTATAATATTTATGATTGAACATGATATTTTTTTTGTTTACTTGAATTTTAATAAATATCAATGTATCTTATTGTTAATTTGACTTATCTATGCAGGTTTCATTAGATTCCAACTTTTTAGATGATTTACCATCTCTTGTGAGCTAATGATTTTAATTTTTTTGTTTTGGTTTTAAGTTAATTTGCTTAATTTATTATTTGTATCTACTATGTTTTATTTACTAACAAAATTTAAATTTTAGGGAAGAGACCACTTGGAAATTGGGGGCGAAGATGTGGGGTCTTTAATGAATGCCGATATTGGCACTGAGGTAATTTTGTCGAACTAGAAATGATTTTTGACATAAGTTTAATGTTTTATATTTTTTTGATTTATTTGAAAATTGTTTTTGTACATGTTGCAGCTTGGCTCTTTGAGATCTTTTGGAGCCAAAGGAAAGTCTCTAGGGGAAAAAAGTGGTGGACATGCATCCAAAGAATTTGATGTACGATTTTTTTAATAATTGAATTGTTTTGTAGATGAGTTTAATATCTTAATATTTTGAATTTAGTTTAAAATTGTTTAAATAATTTATGATCTAAATTTATAATTTGTTTTTTTGTGTGTTGTAGGTGGAGTTGAGTCCCAGGGAAGGTCCTAGTGGAAAATAGTGGAAAGATATTGGTCGAGATGGATAGTGGTTCAGACTTTATAGTTTTTGTTGATATCTATATATTGGTGTTGTTTTGAACATGGAGGGTATTTATTTTTTGATTATATATATATGTACATTGAATTCACAAGTTCATCAACTCTTTTTTGGATTATATACATGAGTACATGTCCATTATTTCTCATTTGGTAAATGTTTAGAATATGTTTTGCATGAGTTTTGATAATATTTATAATATGTTTTGCATGAATGTTTGAAATGTTTTTATAGGTGCAATCCAAGGTTAGGAAATGTTGAATGATGACAATGAATGTTATGAAGTTAGAAAATGGGAAGTGTTAGGAATGTTTGAAATGTTATTTCAAGTTGGGAAATGTTGAATGTTGAGAATCAATGTTGGAAAAAAATGAATGGGAGGTGTTAGAGAAAAAGAAATGTTGGGAAAGAATGAATGGGAGGTGTTATGGAAGAATGAATGTTTTCAATTTGTTATGTTGAGAATAAGTGTTATTATAATATGTTTTGCATGAATGTTTAAAATGTCTTGATAGGTGCAACCCAAGGGTAGGAATGAATGGGAGGTGTTGGAAATGTTTTTAAAATGATAATCTAAGTTAGGAAATATTCAATGTTGAAAATGAATGTTATGGTAAGAATTAATGTTGGGAAAAATTAATGGATTTTTAATTAATTTAATTTTTATTTTCAATGTTCAGGTACATTTGATGAAGGCTGAAATCATGGCAAATGGGGGTAACGGTTTTTTGTTTTTTAATCATAAGCGAAGATTCCAGGATTGTGAAGTTTGTGCTAAATTAGAGCAATGATTTTAAACAACAATTTGATGAATTTTCATTGATTTGTTGTAAATAATCATTTCTCTAATTTAGCATAAGCTTCACAATCCTGGAATCCTTGCTTGTGATTAAAAATCAAATGATCGTTATCTCCATTTGCCATGATTTCAGTTATGTGAATTTGCACAAGCGATATTTTAAATTAAAGATTTGGGACGGAGAACTTGGTTACAATTTTAAGACATCTATTTAAGATCATATTTATGGTGAAGTATGTATTAAAGAAACATGTTCGATGGATTAATATACTACAAAATTTAATAGGTCTTTTTGTATTTTTTCGTTAGTATTAATCAACCAAAAGTAAAAATTCGGGGCGGAGTGGGCATAGCCACATCCGTTATCTCATCCCTTAGTGGTCTAATAGACATATGGGGACCCGAATAAAGTACTTTTGAATTTTTAAATTATATTTGAATTCATTTTTAAGCATGTTAAAGTACAACCATTTAAGCTTAGTTGTCATTCAAGAAAATATTCATAAAATCTCAATGAAAAAATATATTGGGCACAACAATTTTGATAATTGGACAAAAAATATATTGTACACAACAATTGACATGGACAAAAATATAGATCAATTTATTTTTGATATATAGTTAAAAACATCGTAATGGAATACCATCTTCAACTATCCGTTCATGGTCACATATGGATAGTTTCCATTTTTTGGTTTTCAATTGTTTTTTTGATGGAACTTGTATCAATTTTATTCGAGATGCACATACTAAATGACTATATTGACAACATATAACATCAGGCTCATAATCCTGAAAGTATACATAATTTTTAGTCATATGCGTCTGCTGAAAAAAGTAGCCTTTTAAAATGATGGATCCTCTTTCGTATGTAAATCCGTTGTCGTTGTAGTCCTCCAATAATTTCATTTTTACTTCGGTGCATCGCATCAAATAATATTTGACATTTTCGTTGTTGTCTATAGGTGCAATCACAGCGAAAACATCTCCTGTGCAAGTTATGATTGGTGTTAGCGTATTTAAATGAATTGAATTGACCACTTATGGCGAAGGATTAGAATGAACATTTGATTAAAAAGTCAAAAACAAGTTTATTACCTTCTCTTACGAGATCTGAAATTCTATCGCCATCAGACGATATTGCTATTTCTTCTGATTCTAATTCTTCAACACTTGCTAGTGGCATTTTTCCTTTTGGATTAATCTCTGTGTGTCTCCAAGCTTTTACGTAGTTGTTTGTTATGTTTTCACAAACTTCTGTAGACTCGACATTTTCAATGCAAATATGACAAAAGCATGATTGCTTTCTACTGTCAAATGCAAACACGTTGTGAAATGATTTTGTTTGAATAGAGTGAAGATCTCTAGTTCCATGTATGGTGCTAGCGTCATATGGTATTGATCTATTTATATCTTGGACCCCAACAAGCCAAAAAAACCTACACAATAAATAGTGTACATGTGTACTTAAATGTTAGTATATACATTTTTTTTAATTTTAAGAAATAATATAAATTAAAAAAATAGTGGACATACCTGCGCACGTCTTTTGATTGTTGATTATAATCATGGCTTAGATTTAATTGACACCATTGGACAACCTCTGCAGCTGAATGAAACCGTGCTGAAGAATAGTTCATTTGCCATCTTCGAAGTGCTCTTTTCACGCATGCTCCTGCACCATCATGCTCACCTTTTCCATGCCCAGTTTCAAAGAAATTCCAGCGATGTTTGATGTTCAGCGCTTTATGAAGTCGACATAACCAAAAAAATGATCGTGAAGATTTAAATTGACCCGCACATCCATCAGACCATATCCAATGCTCTTTGAATTTGACTTCGCGTTTTTTCAGTGAGTCATAGAAAATATTTTCTATACAATGTTGGACAAAATGTGTGTCGTGTGTACGATCATCGCTGATATAGAAGTGATATTCTTTAATCACATCTCGATTGTCACATGTGCTTTCAATGCCATCGATATCCTGTTGAGAATGTCTATATACAACATGGACAAATATCGAAACTTGGTCAGAGTGATAGTATTCACTCTGTATTTCGTTTTGTGCAGCAAATGTATAGTTTTCAGCAAAATCAACCACCGACAAAATTGTTCCGGGTGGAAAAATTTCACGAGACTGTTTGAATTGAAGATCTTGCCATCGTGCTCTATGTGAATGTTGGGTGTATTTATAAATTTCGTTTTCAAATTTTTTGAGAAAATCTGTGACGCATATCTTGTCTTCTAGCAAATCAATTCTTTTGGAACGTGAATCACTAGAACTTGTAGTATAGTTGATGTATTCGTATCTCTTCCAATCAACATTTACATTTGACAACGATTGATCATTATCGATAGGGTATTTATTGTGGAATAACACCAAATTTCCACAATGATGACAATGTTTTCCATTGACACATTTCTTTGAATAAAATACTTCATCGTGATTTCTCTCACATAAAATTTGAGATATGAATTCACATATCGTCGGCGGAGGTGGTGAATTTGTCCAAAACATTTTACCAAATTCAAGAAACGTGTCATAATATAACTGAAATTGCACATGATAACGGCAACAACATGTATCACGTATAGTTATAGGTCGAACATACCATGGTTTTTGTTGCACAAATGTAGTGATTGATATATTAATTCCACGATGATCTTCCTTGAATTTATTGAACAATTGTACTTGTGTCATGTCCATTATATGTTTTGGTTGGCTTTCATATACATTTCGTGATATTCTTTTGCGTATCACATCTCTTGCATTTGGTGAAACTCGAGCATGTTCCAACCAATATTCTCGTACAATATCTTTAACCCCTGCTCCTAATCTATCTTTGTAAGGTTGTCTACAAATAATTGCCCAACAAGCAAGTTCATTATTTTCATCTATTTGCATTCTGAATTTGCTATGTTTGTATAATGTTTTTCTTGATGTTCCAACTGCTTTTGCTAGTTCTGTTGTCAAACGCTTTTGTTTAGTACTAGCTGAAAGAATTGCTGTATGAATTGCTTTACGTGCAGCACTGATATCTTTCTTCCTGGATTTTCCAAATTTTTTTATTGCATCGCCTATATTTTCCATCACATTTTGTTTCAATTTCGACTCTTTTGTTACTTTGTGAATACCCAATAACGATGTAGCACCTTCTAATTTCTTGGACACTAATAAACATCTCAAAATTTGTGCTTGTCCTGCTATTGAGTAATCTTTGAGAACTTCATCATAAAATTTTGTAGCACGATATCGTGCAACATGTACTGGTAGTTTTTCTCCATATTTGTCGCAATCAATGTCTTCTAACATTTCATCATCAATAGTAAAAGTACCTATACATCAAATTAAATTAAATTTAACATATATCAAAAAATAAAATTCATTATAAAAAAATGAATTTGGAAAATATATGATATATACATACCAGGTTCAATTTCTGGATTTTGAACTTGATCTTCAATATTGATTTCATCGACATTAGCATGTAAATCACTATTTACATCTTCTACAATGTTCTTTTCAACTTCAATTTGTTCTTCTTGTACTCTATTTTCAATTTCCATTTCTTCAACATTGTCATGTAAATCTGTATTTATATCTTCAATAGTTCTCTCTTCCGTTTCAGCAACCCTTTGTTTTTTGGCAATATATCTGAGTTTTTGTTTCTCTCTATTATCATCATCATCACGTTTACGATCAGCTTTTCTTTTACGATTTCTCTTATTGCCCATGGTTGTTTAATCTATAGACGATAAATTAAATAATCATGTTACTTTATAGTAAAAACAAATAAATTAAGATTTAAAAACATTTACGAAATTTATAAAAACATGAACTGAAAACAACTATTTGAAAAAAACCTCTTTCAATTAAATAAAAAGTGCAAAGCTACTTTGAAAAAAAAACATCCTTGCAAAGAACCTCCTTGCAAACATGTCTAAGAAAAGAAATATTTTGAAAAAACTCCTTGCAAATATCCCTTAAAAAAAACACTTTCAATGTGTTTTGGAAAAAAGAAGAAGAAACATACTTTGTAAAAATCTTTTTTTCAAAAAAATGTTTTCTTTGCAAATATACAACAAGAAAATAAATATTTGGAAAAAACTTCTTGCATTTATATGTCTTAGAAAAAAAATTTCTTCAATGTGCCTTTGGAAAAAAGAAGAAACATACCTTGTAAAAACCTCCTTTTGCAAAAAATGTCTTCTTTGTAAAAATGCAATAAAAAATAGATATGTTGGAAAAACTCCTTCAATGTGCCTTTTGTAAAAAAGAAGAAGACATAGTTTGTAAAAACCTCCTTTTGCAAAAAATGTCTTCTTTGTAAAAATGCAATAAGAAAAAAGATAGTTTGGAAAAACTCCTTGCAAATATGCCTTGGAAAAAAAAACTCCTTCAATGTGCCTTTTGTAAAGAAGAAGAAGAAACATAGCTTGTAAAAACCTCATTTTGCAAAAAATGTCTTCTTTGTAAAAATGCAACAAGAAAAGAGATAGTTTGGAAAAACTCCTTGTAAATATGCCTTAGAAAAAAAAACTCCTTCAATGTGCCTTTTGTAGAGAAGAAGAAGAAACATACCTTGTAAAAACCTCATTTTGCAAAAATTATATCCTCCTTCCGAAATTAGTTTGACAAAAAAATGCGAAGTTCAAACATGCGAAAATAATGAATTAACTTTATGTTTATTTATATGAGTATAAATTTTTATTTTTATTTTTTTTCCGGCCGACGAAATTTTTTTTCCGTTTAGTTATTCGGCCGAATAACCTTCGCTATAAGTTACGGCGCCGTTACGGAAAATAGTTATTCGGCCGAATAATTATTCGGCCGAATAATTATTCGGCCGAATAATTAATTCGGCCGAATAATCTCTGAAACATGACCGATTCAGATCTCTGCAAAATTTTCAGGTTTCTCCATTTTCGGAAGGAGAAAACCACCTCTTACACAACAAAACGAATGTCGAACTTCATACCAGTAGATTCATTATTGAATCTACTTTACGAGGGTATAAATTTTGTTGTATATAGATAAGAACTGATATTTTTTAAGTTTTATATTTGTAACATGTGTCGAGTTATGATTCAGCTCTTTAAAAAAACAGCGAAAAGAAAAATCCATAACTTTGTAAATACAACACCAAAAAAATCGAAGAAAATGTGGGTCGATTCATTGACGTGTCTACTTCAAAAGGGTGGTCTTAGATTTTTTGATTTTATAGCGGGTTGAGAGAAAAGTGGTGCAACAAAAAGGTTGTTGAAAATCGACTGAGTTTCCCCATGGATCGACTTTAAAAAAATATAATAATTAGTATAGAGGTCCATTGGATGCAAACTTATAGTCACGCGTTAGTACATTGTGTGTAGATTGTCGTAGCATTTTCAGTTTTTGCAAAACACAAGTCTAACAACGATTTTAGTGGTGCAACAAATCATAACTCTTTTGTAGTCTTTTCATTTTATAAGAACACACTGTCAAACATTTGCGAGATCGACATATCAAATCTTAATAAAAAAAATTGAAAAAATTATGAGTAGAAAGCTAACATAATTCTACAAAAGTTTTCTTTTTACGGCAAAGTGAAATTTTAAATAAAAATATCACTTTTGTTCGCCCGAAGTTGGAAGACATGAAAAAAACAGAATTATTTTCTCACGAGACCCCCCAAAATAGACACCCATCTTCATTTTTTCACCCAGACATTGAATTGATAATAAAATTAAACACAGTAATAACACATCACATGTAGAATTAAGTCATCAAATGTACAATGACCAAGAATTTATATCATAAACTTCAAGATTTTGTTTATAGAGGAAATGAATAACAGTCATCTTAATGTACTATTAAAAGTCATTGAAGATTCTTCAAAATATCTCGAACATCGAGTGCCTTGTACAATTTATTCAATAAGCTCCACAGATCAGCGATCAACCATTTATCCTCATTCTTTCCATCAAACGAAGGGGCAATAATCACATTTTCTTTGGGATTTTCTTTCTTTGTCTCCATTGAACAATCCACTAGAATAGTGTTAGTAGCATCATATTGAGAATACATTCTCCACACTTTTTTCAGATGTTTTTTGTATATAACTTGTGTTGAATTATCAATGTCATTTTTTCCCTTTTGTTGTTTGCAATCTGAAGCAGTCCATGTAAACAAAAATTTAGCTTGTAATGTTTCTGAAACTAGCTTTTTCATAACTCTTGTTGTGTTTTGTTTCAAAGATGTCGTCCAAATTGCAATGTCAAGAGATTCATTTCTGGAACACATTTCAAGAAATGTTTTTGCATGTGGACGAAACCAAAATGATTTTTTCTCTATCGTGTAATCTGCGGCCCTTCCCATTTTCTCGATAAATTCTTTTTGTGATGCATCACCATCAACGCTCTCATAGAAAATGTTATTCAATTCAAAAATAACTAATTTCTTTTGACTTATAATAGCTGCAAAACAACAATGGATCATAGTAAATTCATTTTATTCATGCTACATAAATTATTATTAAAAAAAATTGTTGAAGAAATACACTCACTTTGAGTATTTTTTGTACTAGTTATTGATAAGCCACACTTCTCTTGTATTGTCTTCATAGAACCTAGAGCCAAAATAACAAACCTTCAATCGAATACCAATAATACTTCTTTAAATCAATTTTTTTTTTATAAGACATATTTTATGTTTAATTGAAAATAAGAGACATGTGAAGTACCTGATATGATATCATGTTCTTGACTATGGCTTTCTGTCACATTCCCTTGATCACTGTCTTTTTTCTCCTCGTTTGCTACTGTAATAAACATATGAAATGTTATAAAATGTATCAACGAATGAAATTCATTAAATAAATAGGCATAGAATCCAAAGAATCACTAGAGAAAGAACAAAACAAGTACAATACAACAAAAGAAACAAAATAAATTATGTACCTGGTATGGTATTTTCTTCGTCTTGTATTTGCATCTCGAAAACTTCTTCGACATTGTGCACACTATGTTGATCATTGCTTTGTTGCAAAGTGTCGTTGTTTTCTTTACAATTTCCGCCATTAGTAGTTATAGTAAACATCTTGTTAATGAAGATATATAAATAGCATAGAATCCAACGAATCACTAGAGAAAGAACAAAAAAAGTACAATACCTGGATATTCCAACAGCAATATATTAGACATTGGTTTTTGCAATTGGAAGGATTCTTGATTAGTCAGCATGGTAGTCCTTTGTAACTCGTTTTCTACGACACATGCCATTCTTCTTCCATATGTACAGCAAGCCTGCTGTAAATTTTTCCCCGCATAAAGAGAAATAATCAAATTTAGATCACTATGTTGTTGATGCATTTGCAATAATTCTTCCCAGAATTCAAAATCTCTCTCTTTTTAATCAGATATGTCTCTAAAACTGTGAGAGTATATTGAGGCCTGTAAACTTTTAGACTCTTCACTATAGAAATGTATAGTTAAAACTATATCATAACTATAGTTATTTTGTTCTTTATATTCATAAAGACCGGTAGCCATTTTATAGTTGACATTTGAGTCCTTGACAACAATCTCCAGAGCTTGGCGTACATCCTTACAAGACCAAATTTCTACTAAGATAATCATAGTAAAATCTTTCAACCCATTTTTTTCGATTAAAAATCGAAACAATTCAATATAGTGATCCTTAAGGAATGATTCATCTTTCAAAGACAATGTATCCAACACAACAAAGTCAGTGTATAACATTGGTTGAAACAGACAAGGAAAAGAGTGCAAAAGTGTTGACAAGAGGCTAGGACCCCCATAATGACAACCGAATTCAAAACTATTCTCAATTTCCTGTATATCTGTCGATGCATCAATTATTCTATCAAGGACCACACACGCTTGTGGAGAAAGGGACTCTATTTTTGTATTTCGTGATCCTTTTACATATTTACACCCTTCCATTGTCTTACAGAAGTTGGAAAATATGATATCAGTAATTCCATAATGCTCAAGAATATTGGATATTGTAAGAATCTTATCATTCAGATTCTTATCATGACTTTTGCAATATGTTACCATTGCCTCCAAAATTGTTCTTCTGGTTTTCAATTGTGAACAATAATCTTTCATTTTTATGGCATTGGTTGGATGGTTCACTGGAATAGAAAACCAGACAGTTCCATCCAATAGTTTATCTGCTACAGAACACATTTCTTCAGCGGTTAGTCCCTGAAGGGGACGGAAAGAACTTGATACCAAACTGTTCAGACTATTTGTCTTATAGTTTGGATCCTTAGGTTGGTTTGGAGAACACATTAATGTCCCTAGTTTGTAACAATTAAAAACAACTTCCCATTTATCCCAAGTAGTATCATCAAGATATAACAAGACTTTTTTTTCAGCAAAGTTTGTTAGTGGACAATCGAAGAAAGAGCACAACATTTCATCATCAACCTGTTAAAAAATAACAAATATAAATTAGTAAGAATGTGATATCAAAAATAAAATAGCCATGAATTTAGTTATAACAATATAAACTAAGTGCAAAAAAAAAAAAATTGCACACCTTGTCTTCAGCCGTCTTAGCATTCCCACATTTTTGTTTCTTTAATTTATTTGTGGCAATTAGGAATTGTCTTGCAGATCGCACAGAATCAATGAATGGAGTTTTGAAGAACATTGTGTTTGCAGAATTTAACTGGCAGCAAATACGAATCACCACACTGGGAGCAACTAATGGATCTAAGAATCGAGCATTACGTTCTTTGTACTTCTGTTTTGCCTCCCCAGATAGACTGAATTTAGGATTTGATAATATTTCTTTTGCTACTTGAATGGTGTGTTGCCCATCAACTATCCAAAAATTGATGTTCTTGGCATTTATATCCATTTCATTCATGATTTTCACAGGGTTTCCAATCGGATCAGACTCTTTTTTGTCAAATGGAATCAAAAGAGCATCAGGCAATGATGCTTGAAATTTCTGTAGGAACGATTTTAATAATACTCGAACATTTAAATCATCCCGTGATCTCAATTTATATAACTTGGGTGCTTCTACACATCTTCGAACATCCACCTTCATGGTAAAAGAGCTTGAAAATAAATAATTGTCCTTGAAATTTTCATGGATTTCATCGCATTGGTCAGCAAGCTTCTCTATCTGAGAGTCTTCTTTTTGGGATTTTACAAACTCTGTAGTAGGCATGAACTCACTTTCTTTAATGCTCTGTTCTAGCTCAACTAAATATACCCTTCTCAAAGCAAGCATTTGAGCCTCGAGTTTATCATCTGGTATTTTATCAAGTAGTTTACCTCTTTGTTGCAAATAAAGAAACACGGATGATGTTTTCTTACAGCTCACAAAGCGATATTTCATAACGTTGGTAATACGTTGTACAAGATCATCACAACTCTTTAGACCAGATTCATTGAAGCTCTCAAAAATGTCCAACTTAAACTGTGACTTTTTTATTGACTCTGGAAATTTTGTATTAGTATCAATCAAATCTGGTCTAAATTTTGTGTAATCAATTTGGCAGGAAAATAATTTCACTTCATTTTCTTCAATTACCTCCATTTGAAAATCGATCTGACTATGATTGAGAGCATAGCAATTAACAATTATCCCTAGCCTTTGTATATCATTTCCATCCATGGATCCAAATAGATACATATCTGGAAACATATTCATGGGACTTTCAATCTCAACATACCAATCTTCGACATACTCAAATGCAACAGATGTTTTGAATTTTTTAATCATTTCAAAATTAGAACCCATTGTTGAATTTATAATCTGAGTTGAATGAAGCTTTTGTTTTTTGAATGCTGATTGTGGCATTTTACTTGCTTTGGAGACGACAGCTTCAAAAAACAATAATAAGCAATTATTACTATAAATAAAATGAAATCAAAATCACAAATTTTACCATATAGTCTTCTAGTCTAACCATTTAGAAATGAGAGAATAATATTTAAAACCACCATACCACATGGGGGAGACGTTGTTTGTGTGTCACTTGCAATTCGTTTTTTCTTCAAATTATTCCTTGGAATTGTCATTGCACCAGAATCCATAGCTTCTAAAAACAATAATAAATAGTCGACTATAAGTTTAAATTGTTTTAAAAATACATGAAAGAATGAGCATTATCAAAGAATATTCTATTACATGTCTTTTATTCACATGCACAAGAATAATAAGGGTCATGTGTTATGGAAACATATTAAATACTTAGAGATAAATAAAAATCCATTGCATCTAGCACAAGTAGGGACTCATTAAAAAGAAAAGTTTTCCTTCTCAAAAATGCTAGAAGGAAATGCTTATGCTAGAAAGAAAGCTAGCAGTCGCTAGTTTTCATTGATCTTTACCCATGTGCTTATTTCAAAATAGAGCACATGGCACAAGCTCAAGGTATAAGCTAGCAACCACCAATCACCATGGACAGGATTTTTCTATTGGAAAGCTAGCGATTGCTAGCTTTCTTTCTAGCATAGGTATATGTTATTATCCTATAAGTATTTTGCTTATGCTAAAAGGAAAGCTAGCAGTCGCTAGCTTTCCTTGATCTTATGCCATGTGCTTATTTGAAAATAGAGTACATGGCAGAAGTTCAAGGCTTTCCTTACCTAACTAATTTATGTTTTGTGACCTCATGTGAAGCTTGGAGGCTACACCAAGAATATAATTTTTGAGATAATTTCTATTGCTAATAACAAGTAAATTATACAGAGACACTACCTCTAGTTTTCTATTGCTAATAACAATTAAATGTTACACATAGATTACCTCTAGTGCAAAAATAGACATAAACATAGTAAAATATACATAAAGAAAACCTCCTTCGTTATAGCTTTTATACCAAATTAATTTTATTGGTTTACTTAAAGACCTGTGAACAAAAAAATAAATAAATTGAACCCATATAAATGATAGACTATAAATCATCATATATTTTTTTTGAACAGAAACTAAAAAGGAGTATATTATAAAGGGGCTGTGCACAGCCATTCAGTACATAGCAAAAAGAGAGGAAGAATAGTCCTTCAGAGCAGAGATAGAGCATTGTAGACTAAGCCTGCAAAGGGTCCAAAAAACTATATACAGAGTTCTTCCATGATGACTAACAGAATGGGCAATATATACCCTTATATATCTTACATAATAAAAGACAAAAAAACATATATCCTTAAAAACCAGATTACAGGTGGCCCCTGAAGTGGACTGGCTGCACCACTGATTCTTCCTCCATCTGACGCTCCCCTTCAACAGTTACTGCATTGTTCCTGCTGCCCTCCTCCTGGATCATATCCACCTTCCCCATCATCTCGCGCAAGGAGCTTTCATTATCATCGATCCTGGAGTCATGGTTGCTGATTTGAAGGGAAGTGTAGCTCACAGTGTCCTCCATCTTTTTTATAGCGCAGGCTATCTCCCTGTTATCCATAAATCTTATGGAGACTATCTCATACAGCCGCCCCAAACATTTCTTGATGTCCTGGATGCCGGTATTGTCCCCTGGCTAAGGCATTCTGCCAAAATCAGAGGAAATAAGAAGACAGTCAAACTGCCTGAGCAAAGAATCAACAGTTAAATTACTACACGAACCCTCATGCGCTGAGCAATTAAGGATGCAACTGAGCACTAACAGTTCCTAATGGAGCACCGAACCCCCTTGTCCGTCAGAGAAGACCTTTAAATCATCATATTTTTATGTCATTAACCAAGTAGTTCTTTTATCATTACATTTTGTTAACTCATTAAACAACATAAGGGTCATGTGTCCTGGAAACATATTAAATACTTAAAGATAAATAAAAATCCATTGCATCTAGCACAAGTAGAGACTCATTAAAAAGAAAAGTTTTCCTTCTCAAAAATGCTAGAAGGAAATGCTTATGCTAGAAAGAAAGCTAGCAGTCGCTAGCTTTTCTTGATCTTTTGCCATGTGATCTGTTCTTGGACAGAAGGTATCCAAGAAGACATCTATCCATCCAGACCATGATCTGCACAAATGATGTATAATAAGGGTCATGTGTTATGCTAGAAGGAAATGCTTATGCTAGAAGGAGAGCTAACATTCGTTCAAAATAGAGCACATGGCACAAGCTAAAGGTATAAGCTAGCAACCATCAATCACCATGGACAGGGTTTTTCTAATTGAAAGCTAGCGACTGTTAGCTTTCTTTCTAGTATAAGCATGTGTGTTTATTTTAGAAAGAAATGCTTATGCTAGAAGGAAAGCTAGCAGTCGCTAGCTTTCATTGATATTTTGCCATGTGCTTATTTCAAAATAGAGTAAATGGCACAAGCCCAAAGTATAAGCTAGTAACCACCAATCACTATGGAAATGATTTTTCTATTGGAAAGCAAGCGACTGCTAGCTTTCCTTCTAGCATAAGTATGTGTTCTTATCCTAGAAGGAAATGCTTATGCTAGAAAGAAAGCTAGCAGTCGCTAGCTTTCCTTGATCTTGTGCCATGTGCTTATTTGAAAATAGAGTGCATGGCACAAGCTCAAGGTATAAGCTAGCAACCACCAATCACCATGCCCAAGGTTTTTCTATTGGAAAGCTAGCGACTGCTAGCTTTCCTTATAACATAAGCATGTGTGTTATGCTAGAAGGAAAGCTAGCATTCGTTCAAAATAGAGCACATGGCACAAGCTCAAGGTATAAGCTGGCAACCACCAATCACCATGGACAGGGTTTTTTATTAGAAAGCTAGCAAATGTTAGCTTTCCTTCTAGCATAAGCATGTGTGTTTATACTAGAAGGAAATGCTTATGCTAGAAGGAAAGCTAGCAGTCGCTAGCTTTCCTTGATCTTGTGCCATGTGCTTATTTGAAAATAGAGTGCATGGCACAAGCTCAAGGTATAAGCTAGCAACCACCAATCACCATGGACATGATTTTTCTATTACAAAGCTAGCGACTGCAAGCTTTTCTTCTAGCATAAACATGTGTGTTATGCTAGAAGGAAATGCTTATGCTAGAAGGAGATCTATTCGTTTAAAATAGAGCACATGGCACAAGCTGAAGGTATAAGATGGAAACCACTAATCACCATGGAAAGGGTGTTTTATTGGAAAGCTAGCGAATGTTAGCTTTCCTTCTAGCATAAGCATGTGTGTTTATACTAGAAGGAAATGCTTATGCTAGAAGGAAAGCTAGCAGTCGCTAGCTTTCCTTGATCTTTTTCCATGTGCTTATTTCAAAATACATCACATGGAACAAGCTCAAGGTATAAGCTAGCAACCACCAATCACCATGGACATGATTTTCCTATTGGAAAGCTAGCGACTGCTAGCTTTTCTTCTAGCATAAGAATGTGTGTTATGCTAGAAGGAAATGCTTATGCTAGAAGGAGAGCTAGCATTCGTTTAAAATAGAGCACATGGCACAAGCTGAAGGTATAAGATAGCAACCATCAATCACCATGGACAGGGTTTTTCTAATTGAAAGCTAGCGACTGTTAGCTTTCCTTCTAGTATAAGCATGTGTGTTTATTTTAAAAGGAAATGCTTATGCTAGAAGGAAAGCTAGCAGTCGCTAGCTTTCCTTGATCTTTTGCCATGTGCTTATTTCAAAATAGAGCAAATGGCACAAGCTCAAGGTATAAGCTAGCAACCACCAATCACTATGGACATGATTTTTCTATTGGAAAGCTAGCGACTGTTAGCTTTCCTTCTAGCATAAATATGTGTTCTTATCCTAAAATAAAATGCTTATGCTAGAAGGAAAACTAGCAGTCGCTAGCTTTCCTTGATCTTGTGCCATGTGCTTATTTGAAAATAGAGTGCATGGCACAAGCTCAAGGTATAAGCTAGCAACCACCAATCACCATGCCCAAGGTTTTTCTATTGGAAAGCTAGCGACTGCTAGCTTTCCTTCTAACATAAGCATGTGTGTTATGCTAGAAGGAAAGCTAGCATTCGTTCAAAATAGAGCACATGGCACAAGCTCAAGGTATAAGCTAGCAACCACCAATCACCATGGACATGGTTTTTTATTGGAAAGCTAGCAACTGTTAGCTTTCCTTCTAGCATAAGCATGTGTGTTTATACTAGAAGAAAATGCTTATGCTAGAAGGAAAGCTAGCAGTCGCTAGCTTTCCTTGATCTTTTGACATGTGCTTATTTCAAAATACATCACATGGAACAAGCTCAAGGTATAAGATAGCAACCACCAATCACCATGTACATGATTTTTCTATTGGAAAGCTACTGACTATTAGCTTTTCTTCTTATCATAAGTATGTGATCTTGTGACGTGTGCTTTCCTTGATCTTGTGACAAAATCTGTCTCAGGTACTGTCGGCTTCCACGACAGTCACCTATAAGGAATGACATCCTAAGTTGGTCACTAAGTACCTTCGTCAAGTGGAGAAAGAGCAGTTATCCCTCAAACGGTATTGGGTCGTCTCCTTTTCAACAAGTGGTGGTGAGCCCACTTGAGAGAACATACACCCGCAACCTTGGGTTTGACCTCCTATGGCGCGGCGCCGCTCTTTCACTTGCCCCATGTGGCTATACACAACCACTTGATTTAGAAGGATTTATAAAGCACCCTAAGGACAACAACTATGTTTTTGGATGCCTAGCCCCAAAATCGTACCTAAACTACAAGATTCTTTTGTGCCCTCCTATGGAAGTATTAAGTGAGTAGATTTAAGCTATTTTTGAATTTAGTGAGTGACGAGAGAGTTTCTTGTGTGTGTGTGTGTGCATCAAAGAAAGTGACGGTTTTGAGCGCACATGAGATATTGCATATAAATGAAAAGGCTTTTCTTTTAAAATGAAAATAATGCAACTCAACCTAATAGAAAAACAACTAAATAAACCATGTAAAAAAAACTAAATAAAATAAATTGTAAAAATAAAAATAAAAAAATCTATAAACAAAATTGTAAAAGTAAAAAAAAATCTATAGACTTACCAAGATTTTCAACCTCTTTTTAATCAGGTCTTCTTCTTTACTTTTTGTTTGGCTAAGACTAAAGCTAATGCCAATGCCAATGCCATTTTTTCCCATAACTTCATCTTCATCTTAGTTGGTCTTGCTTCTTTGATAGACAATAATCTAGAAGCTATGAAGCCAAGAATACTTGAATGGAAACTGTACAATATATTGAAACTATCTGTAAGTTACAAACTTATATCAAATAATTAAATATAAAAAACACTAGCTATTTAGCTATTTTTATATACAAGTAATGCTATATATTACATCTTATATACACGACAGTCACCTATAAGGAATGACATTCTAAGTTGTTCACTAAGTACCTCCGTCAAGTGGATAAAGAGCAGTTATCCCTCGAACGGTATTGGGTCGTCTCCTTTTCAACAAGTGGTGGTGAGCCCACTTGAGAGAACATACACCCGCAACCTTGGGTTTGACCTCCTATGGCGCGGCGCCGCTCTTTCACTTGCCCCATGTGGCTATACACGACCACTTGATTTAGAAGGATTTATAAAGCACCCTAAGGACAACAACTATGTTTTTGGATGCCTAGCCCCAAAATCGTACCTAAACTACAAGATTCTTTTGTGCCCTTATATGGAAGTATTAAGTGAGTAGATTTAAGCTATTTTTGAACTTAGTGAGTGACGAGAGAGTTTCTTGTGTGTGTGTGTGTGCATCAAAGAAAGTGACGGTTTTGAGCGCACATGAGATATTGCATATAAATGAAAAGGCTTTTCTTTTAAAATGAAAATAATGCAACTCAACCTAATAGAAAAACAACTAAATAAACCATGTAAACCATGTAAAAAAAACTAAATAAAATAAATTGTAAAAATAAAAAAAAAATCTATAAATAAAATTGTAAAAGTAAAAAAAAATCTATAGACTTACCAAGATTTTCAACCTCTTTTTAATCCAGTCTTCTTCTTTAATTTTTGTTTGGCTAAGACTAAAGCTAATGCCAATGCCAATGCCATTTTTTCCCATAACTTCATCTTCATCTTAGTTGGTCTTGCTTCTTTGATAGACAATAATCTAGAAGCTATGAAGCCAAGAATACTTGAATGGAAACTGTACAATATATTGAAACTATCTGTAAGTTACAAACTTATATCAAATAATTAAATATAAAAAACACTAGCTATTTAGCTATTTTACATCTTATATACATTCATAGAATTGATAACTATTTTTATGTACAAGTAATGCCATAAACTTATATACATTCATAGGAACGATTAACATGCATTGACAGTGTTGGATTCTTTCCTTGGCATACAACTCAATTCATGATATCTATGGTAACAAAACCACTTTGGGGGTGTCCCCATTTTCCACTAGTTTCCCCTTTGGTAAACATGCAACCTTATTTGCAACCATGTTTTCTCAACTATTGTTTCTCCATCAAGTATGAAACAATTGGAAGAATTCAAAGGAATCAATCATACTCTAGATTCTCATTTTCATACGCTCAAGAACTACATCTTTGAGTTGAGGATTTCTTCTTATTAGTCCTATTAAAGATGAATATTAAATGATAGTAGCTATCGTATTTAAGGGTAAACAAGGGAGTCTCATACACCAACAAGATAGCTAACCGACATATATGAGGTAACTAAATTAAACCAAAATTAAACCACGCAATTCTTTGGATTAAAAAAGGATCTGATATATGACCTGACATGTAACGTCTTTAAAAAAAATTAACCCCAGCAGATTATCTATAAATACTGTTTAAATTTATTGGTTTCAAACACGTTGAGACACGTTGAACTTCTTCCTACTTATCAAGATTTAACAATGATATAAGTTATCATGGATAAGTCAATTAAGTGTTTAGTGGATGACTTAATTAGTAAAAGATTATCAAGTTCTCATGTGTAAAATAAATGTCATTAATTGTAAGTATCCTCAAGTAAAGGTGTCTTCAAGGTGAAGTATAAAAGTTAAACATTAATAATAGAGGAGTGTGCTATATAATTGTTGATCATGATTAATTAAATCATTTATTATATTTCATTGTTTATACACAGAGGTACTATGTTGACACTTATCCATTAACCAAATAAATATTTTAAATTACTATTCACAATTTAAATTAATTACTATTATTATTAATTGTTATTGTTATTATTATTATATTATTAATATTATTTAATTAATAATAATAATGATAATAATCCCTTTTATAAAGTATAGTGGGTTGAATAATAATGAATTTATTAAATAAATTATTAATTTAATTAACGGACGGAATCATCCCAAGTAAATTAAAAGGATATGTTTGAATATGTAGGATATGTTTGGGGTTTTTAAGGTAACTTACAGAATCCATTCCAGAAATCTTTTTATCTTACTGCAATCAACGGTTTCAGGTATTTTTCTGAACCAGCTTAATTAGAATGTATTTTCTTTTATTTCCAAGCTATGCATGTCAAACGAATAGAATTAAATGGAAAGTTTTAGGATTATGTTTATTTAACTGCAGAGACATGTAAACATATAGAAAACAGACAGTTAAACATTTACAGAAACAGAAATATAGATGGTTGAATCTCTTGTTTTCTTCTAACAATAATTAAGGGAAAAACTAGGTATAACCTGATAACCCGGAATAGACCCAGTGCCTAGATAGGGCACTACAGTTGGTATCAGAGCGCAAGGCTCAGACACTGAGACCTTAGGGCCTAACTACACCTGGAAGTTTAGTGAAATTTACTAGAAAATAACAAACCAGTATGATGGCTGCAAAAAGATAATTTGAAGAGCCTTTTCCCATTTATTCGTAAGGCGTAACAGAAACAGAATTTGAATGATATATATATATATATATATAACTGCTTATTTAGGGCTCAGTCTAGACCCCATTAAACAAACCTTTCCAGAAAAACAACAACATTTCTATATACACTCTTTTAATATTCAAACCCTAATATTAATCCAATGCTAAAGCATTTGGGATAAAAAAAAACACTTCATTGCATTTATAGAAAGAAATTGTATTCATAATAAATACGAAACAATGAGTCTCGCACAGGATTTACAGAGGGTTCTCCAAATTTCAGACCTGCAGCCAAAGTGATCAGTTTTCATTTCCTATTATTTTAATGCAGATCTGCCTTCTTGCCTGTAACATTTTGCTTTAAACATTCATTTCAATAAATGTGGCATAAAACAAATATTCAAATAATATTGTTGCCTGCAATATTGTTTATAATACAAGCATCGCAGCAATTTCGACGCAGAAATCGTTTCATTTGAGCTCGATATGATCCATTTTGACCAATAACTAAGAAGATTTACAAGCATGGAAAATGCATGAAACGATTTCCATACTGCTCTCCATTGTTGCTGCTTGTTTTGTCCGAAACGAATTTCATACAAAATGTTGCTTCCTTTGAAACCCTAGCGCTCAAGCCAGGTGTACCAAGCGCCCGGAGCCCAACGCCACATCAATTGTCCTCCAAGCATTTTTCTTCTTTCCTTTGTGCCCAGCCCGAACTCAACAACTAGAGCCAATTGGCCCACGCACTTAACACATCAATGCCCACCATCGAATCCCATGCACTGAGTTCACATAAGAGGACGGGAATATATAAAAGATGCGTTGTGCTCAACGCCGAGGACTCATCAGGGAACCGAATGCCAAGCCAGGCGGGTCCCATGGATTTCATATCTCCCATCGTCGAAGCAGCCCTACAATGCCAAATAAAACCTTATTTCCTCCTTAAATAGGCATACTTTTGACGGCACGTGAGACGGTTTCCGCGTTGCCCATGAGCGGTTTACTATACCGCTTTATTGGAATGCGGACGAGTAAGGAATGAACACGTGGGATGGTGGTTTCCTTTCCGCGACCACCAACCACCCTTACCATGCGTACATGTTGCCGACGCGGAATAAGGAGAGCCGTCGATCCTGCGTTGGCGTCAATCCCCATGCGAAAAAGAAAAGGTTTTTTTTTGCGTTTTATATTGTTTTAATTTTTTTTATTATTATTTTAAATTAATGTTTTTTAAATATTAATTTAATTTTATTAATTTAATGTAGTGTCTCTCAAGCATGCCCCTTTTTAAAGCTATAATTAATTAATTTCACCTAATACACTGCTGTGCAATCTTTGGTTCTCACATCATATCTGTCCATCGTACAGATAATAAATTTTGAATGAACACCATAATTAATGTGTAATTGCCAATGCCATTAATTAATTTCACCTAATACACTGTTGTGCAATCTTTGGTTCTCACATCACATCTTTCCATCGTACAGATAATAAATTTTGAATGAACACCATAATTAATGTGTTGCCAATGCCATTTCCCGGCTTCTTCCATCGTGATTCATGGCATTGGGCACACATTTTCCAGTTGCAGATTAAAATTTTGGCAGACTTTATCTCCAGGGTATTGAGCTATCCAATAAGCTATGGCAGTCAAACATCATTTGCACTGAAACAACCATGCCCCGGGGGACCAGAGCTTCTGGAACCAAATTGGACCATCAAGGATTTCGGATCAGGTACTCCGGCTGATTGCACTTTATGCTTAAGGGAGACTCTCGCTACAGCCCATAGGCATCCGCATCAAGTTCCAATAAATCGCTGCGAATGCAAGGGTTCGGGCTCTTGGGGAAAACATCCTTCTCAGAGGTAGGTACCGTATTGTGAACCATGAAACTTCAACCCCCTTGCTGGTACCAATTTTGCAAAATAGTAACATTACAAATGTCCATTAGCTAAAGCTATAATTATAAGATTCCATTGGCGAAGAAAATAAGATTCCATTGGCGAAGAAAACCGTAGTAACCTTAAGTTAAGATGTTAATTTGTTAATAATATGGGGAATGGCCAGGGTATTTATTTGGTTCTCTCTGATATTGGAACTGAAGGAGTGTGAGATATCGTTCTAGCTCATGTCCATGGAGTAAAGGTCCTTGTCAAATACATTCGGCTGTGGGAGGTTGACAATAGCCGACGGCTGGGCCTATCAAAAATAAGGTAACCTCTTAACCAACATTTACAGTTTAGACTCTAAATAAAATTGTAATTTTCATAAAAAATTAAAATATATTGAAAGTAAGATTCCGAATTTAATAATTTAAAGGAAATAGAAATATATTTATGCTCAATTAAGACAATTTTGCAGTTTAGATGCAATTTTCTTTTTACAAAACTTATCCATTTTTTAGATATAGATTTCCAAAAAATTAGTTTAATTTGAGGGCTTGATTAATTCCCCATACTAACTACACTAACTGTGTTAAATGAGAGACTAAAAAACCAGTCAAATAGATAAACCTATGCTGATGAAAAATGACAATAGAAATGAAAAATTTACCTTGGGAAAATATATCCATAGCCTCAGCTCTGAATCTATTAAAATGATTTACTTCAACAAACAAAGGGAAAGTGGTGGCGGTTGGATTAATGGTAGAAGCAACGCATGCAAAGTTTGATCCATGTTTAAAGTTAGATCCCACCAATTTCAAATACTAGCTCAGTAATGTTGGATTCATTGCCTCGTCTGTAATTCATTCATTAACAAACAATCAGTCTAGACTTTCAAATCTTTACATCAAGAAATTACCCAACAAGATATAAAACGTCCAGGTACATAAAAAAATAATCGATAACCAAGCTCTCCCCAGATTCGTAGTATCTCCAAGTGTGTTTTTCCTGGCTGGGAAGGAGAGAATGCAGCCTCACTCCTGCCACAAGGCCGCCAATGTCATAATTCGAGTGTCCAAAGTTGAAAATTGCAGTGAAATTACAAGCCCCAGCCCTCGGGTCTTGAATCTGCCACCCTACAATGCCAAATAAAACCTTATTTCCTCCTTAAATAGGCATACTTTTGACAGCACGTGAGACGGTTTCCGCGTTAGATCCCACCAATTTCAAATACTAGCTCAGTAATGTTGGATTCATTGCCTCGTCTGTAATTCATTCATTAACAAACAGTCAGTCTAGACTTTCAAATCTTTACATCAAGAAATTACCCAACAAGATATAAAACGTCCAGGTACATAAAAAAATAATCAATAACCAAGCTCTCCCCAGATTCGTAGTATCTCCAAGTGTGTTTTTCCTGGCTGGGAAGGAGAGAATGCAGCCTCACTCCTGCCACAAGGCCGCCTATGTCATAATTCGAGTGTCCAAAGTTGAAAATTGCAGTGAAATTACAAGCCCCAGCCCTTGGGTCTTGAATCTGCCACCCTACAATGCCAAATAAAACCTTATTTCCTCCTTAAATAGGCATACTTTTGACAGCACGTGAGACGGTTTCCGCGTTGCCCATGAGCGGTTTACTATACCGCTTTATTGGAATGCGGACGAGTAAGGAATGAACACGTGGGATGGTGGTTTCCTTTCCGCGACCACCAACCACCCTTACCATGCGTGCATGTTGCTGACGCGGAATAAGGAGAGCCGTCGATCCTGCCTTGGCATCAATCCCCATGCGAAAAAGAAAAGGTTTTTTTTTGCGTTTTATATTGTTTTAATTTTTTTTTTATTTAATTTTTTTTATTAGTATTTTAAATGAATGTTTTTTAAATATTAATTTAATTTTATTAATTTAATATTTAAAAAACATTCATTTAATTTAATTCGTTTAATTTAATTTAATTAAATTAATTTAATGACTTTTAATTTAATTTGATTTAATTAATTTAACTTAATGTCATTTAATTAATTAATTTAATTTAATTAATTCAATTTAATTTTTTTTAATTAATTCAATTTAATTTAATTTTTTTTATTTTGTTTTATTAATTATTATTTAATTTAATTTAATTTAGTTGTTGATAAGAATTAAAAAAAAAAAAAAAAATACCATGTAAAATAAAATGGTTTTTTTTGCGTTTTATATTGTTTTAATTTTTTTTATTATTATTTTAAATTAATGTTTTTTAAATATTAATTTTATTATATTAATTTAATGTAGTGTCTCTTAACATTTATTTCATTTAATTCATTTAATTTAATTTAATGACTTTTAATTTAATTTGATTTAATTAATTTAATTTAATGTCATTTAATTAATTAATTTAATTTAATGTCATTTAATTAATTAATTTAATTTAATTAATTCAATTTAATTTTTTTTAATTAATTCAATTTAATTTAATTTTTTTTTATTTTATTTTATTAATTACTATTTAATTTAATTTAATTTAGTTGTTGATAAGAATTAAAAAAAAAAAAAAAAATACCATGTCAAAATAAAAGGGGTTTCGGCAAAATTTCATTTAATTCGTTTAATTTAATTTAATTAATTTAATTTAATGACTTTTAATTTAATTTAATGTCATTTAATTAATTAATTTAATTTAATGTCATTTAATTAATTAATTTAATTTAATGTTATTTAATTAATTAATTTAATTTAATTAATTCAATTTAATTTAATTTTTTTTTAATTTTATTTTATTAATTACTATTTAATTTAATTTAATTTAGTTGTTAATAAGAATTTAAAAAAAAAAAAAAATACCATGTCAAAATAAAAGGGGTTTCGGCAAAATTTCTTATATAATTATATAATGCTAGTGTTATTTTATTTATATTTAATTAAATTTCGTATATATTTTTATTTAAATTTCGTGTATAATTATATAGCGCTAGTATTATTTTATTTAAATTTAATTAGATTCCATATAATGTTATAACCTAGGTTTCTTAAAAAATTAAAAGTTAATATTTAAAAATATAAAGCTACTCACGAACTTTCAATTTAAAAGTTCTTCATAGATTTAAAGTTTTAAGGTCAATTATAGTAAGGTTGAAGTGGTTGGTGAAGTTATATTTAAATTAGCATAGATAAAATTTAAATTATAATTTATATTTAAGGGAGAAATTTAAAATATTTAAATTTAATATATATAAATATTTAAAATTTTGGAAAAGAAATAAATAAATAAATAATAAAGAGTGGTTTAAGTGGTTTGGTGAAGATCTAGGGTTTTATAAATCTATGTATTTAATCAAATTGTCTTAGTATTTATTATATTTAACATCCTACATAAAATTAAATTCAAAAAATATGTAGGTGTAATTATATAATAATTTTTGGATGGTCAAATTACAATTTCTCATAAAAAAAATTACAATATCTTTAATTTTTCAATTCTTGGTTCATTGCATTTCATGATCGTTGAAATTGCATTTTCATTTTACAATTCAGCCTACTCATATGGAGTTACAAACTTTTACAATTCAACCCAGTCATATGCCGTTAGTTTGGAACACAAGAATGAGTATATATTTCTTTTACAAATCAGCCTACTCATATGAAGTTACAAACTTTTACAATTCAATCGACTCATATAAAGTTAGTTTGGAGCACAACAATAAGTATATATTTCAATTGAGAAGAGGTTATCATATATAACGGCCTATATTAAGAAAACCTAATAACGGCCTATATTAAATGCAATTGTGAAATTACTATCAGGTTATCATGTCAGTACCATTTGTCAAAAACCCAGATTCATGGTATTATAAAATTGAAGTTTTCACAATTATTTATAACATCTACATTTTTTAAATTTGATAAATAAAAAATAAATTATCTAAAAATAAAAGACATTTTTATTTTTGACATTAAAAGTTTCCAACCATGTTAATGTCAAAAGAGTTGTAACCAAAACTTGCATTGAGTTGGCAGAATAATCAAAAGTCTATAGTTCTACACCTGAGTGAACCCTTTCTTAATATATTTTTACGGAAGAACACTACACTAGTACCATTTTACTCCCATTTACAAAACCTGTAAAGGTTGGCGGTAAAGATTCACCAGGCCAGTGACAAAAAAATATCGTGTGCTCCTATCTATGAATATGTTCGAACTCAAATGAGGGCGGGAAGCGGCAATGTCACTTGTATCTGGTAGTAAGGCGGAACAAAAAATTTCAAAATTCAAAATTCAAATGGGCGATACAGGAAAACGGTTTCATGGAAAACGACGTTAATATAGACATCTGTAGATAGATTTAGGCCCATCTCCCTCTACAACGTTTAATACAAGATCCTCAAAAAGATAATTGCAATCAAGTTATGGAAAATCATCCCTTCCATCGTCTCGATTAACCAAGGATGATTTGTCTTTTATTTTTTTGGAACCTTGAATTACCTTCAATTCTGTAGGTTTCAATATCAGAGATTGCTACTGCAAAAAAGGTTTTTATATTTGAGATGGTGCACTGGACTTGTGCCTTAAATATCATTCAACTAGCATTTTGAAGTTAGGGTATGCTTTGCACTCTGACCTGAAGCGTCTTTCTGATTCCTATGGAGAGCTGGAGTGTTTTCGCTACTGTGAAGCGCCTAAATTAGACCTTCAAAAGGTTTTTCCATCTGTTCCAGGGGGGCTTTCCGACCTTGCAAAGACTGTGCTGGGAAGTGATTTAAACAAAAGTACTAGGATGAGTGACTGGAGGGAGCGTCCCTTGAGCAATAGTCAGGTACACTAAATATAAATCCATGCTACGTTATAAGTTGCACTACAAAGTATAAGAACGGTCCAGTACAAACCTCTAAAAACTGATAAAGTTTGAAATAAGAACATACAAACTACAAATTTAAACGTTGCTACGAAATTTATATGGGAATGTTCAGATCAAGATTTTCAAGCATACAACAGACTCGCAGATATCTCCAGTAACTGAAATATGCAACCTCTTATAACTTGAAGAAGGCACAAAAATACCCATACCCCATGGGCCTTGTACAAAATCCAGATACTAAACTAAATGGACGAGAATGATAGGAATTTGTAGGACGAGGAGTACCTGAAGTTCTAATTTACAGGAGGACGATTCAGCCGCTCCAGCTGCTCGCAATAGGATTCAGGTTCTAATTTGCAGAGGACAAGAACAATGTTTCAGCAGCTCCAGCTATAGGAATTTGCAGGACGAGAATGAGGACCAGGTCTCTTGGCATTTTGCAATGGACTGCACTGCCTTGAATGCAGGTAGATGGGCGTTGAATGCAGGTAGGTGGGCGTTGAACCTTGAGAATATGGCGGGAGCGAGACTGTGTACGATGAGATCTCCAGGATATGGCTGCAGCTGGCTCATGATCAAGCTGCACGTTTTCGATGGGACTGTATGGCGCTTCGTGTGGTACTACGTCAATAATTATAATACATTATTATAATTATAAAAACTAGTTGAATGATATTGCAATATTTCTCATTTATGCAATGACATGAAATGGATGATAATGTATGGTATGTTCTTATTTCATATTCCTTTATGGCATGTTCTTATTTCATATTTCTTTATGGCATGGATGAAAAGTTAATGTATTATTATATTTTATAATACCTTATTATAATTATAAGATTTAGTTGAAAGATATTGTAATATTTTTTATTTATGCATGATAGTATAAAGTAGTGTGATATTACATTTTTTTTTGGGGATAACTGGAAGTAGAAGAAAGATTAATATTTTGTCTATATTTTGTACTTTCTTATGTAATTTGAAAAGTTAAATGTATTATTATATTATATTTTATATTACGTTTATGTGATGAAATGAATTAGGTAAATTTAGGATAATGCATCACCATATTTCATAGTTCGTTAATGGGATAGCAAGATGTAAAGGAAAGGTTAATGCCTTGTTTATAGTTCATAATTATTTTATGGGATACTATGAAAGGCTAATGTATTATTATATTTATACTACGTTTATATGATAATATGAACTGGTTGAAAGATAAGATACTGGTATGATATTTTTCTTGATGTTATAAAATGAACTAGATGAAAAGTTAACACATGCCTATATTTCACAGTTCACTTAGGGGATTGTAGGTTGTAAGATTAAAGACATAGCCTTCCTTTTTGTCAAATTGTACCCTTAGGGTTTCCGTTTGCAAGTGTTACTTATTTAAGATATATTTCAACTATGATAGAGATCCTTGCCAATTCACATATGGAATAATTGTTCCAGAACAAATGCTTTGGAAAGCCAAAGAACTATAACTTAGGAGTAGACACTTATAGTATAAAAAAAACAAAAAGAAGAAGAAGAAGAAAAAAAAAATCATTCAGTAACTATGAGCATTAAATTGTCGAATAGAGATGGTATCAATAACGTAAAATTGTATTTTAAGAAAAATCTACTCGGAGAAACTTGGATGTAATGTCCCCTTCCATCAATTTCGTGCCAGGAAGGAAACGTTAACCAAATACCGGGCGTATTGACAAACTTAGCCTCATTTATTGCTAAGAAAAGCATGGATTATTAAAACTTCTTGTGTGCAGATTCATACTTCAAATAAACACAGTGGAATAACATACTAGCAAGCACACAAACCGTAATGCCTAACATATATATATATATATATATATATATATATATATATATATATATATATATATATATATATATCATAGCAGAGGATGATTCAGCATATAGAGACTCAATCTCGTTCCAATGCCATGCATAGATTCCAAATTAGGATAATCAATTCATTTCCTTAAACATGGACAATTTAACATATTGCAGAACACAAAATGCAAATAATTTATAATACATAGAACACTTATCTTGAAGATGAAGCTGTCCAAACAACTAGCTATGTGAGAGCAACGTTCCACCCAACCATAGATCTCTGTCCAGCTTGTATTCTTTTAGCTGAGAGATCACCCCCGAGCTGGGTTATGTATCCACTAAGGAGTAACTAGTTGGGCTCACTCACAGCCATGGTTTCGGTCATCATCTATGCTAAGCCAACACACCGTTGGGTTTATCAAGCATTCAAGAAGATAGAGGAGGGTAACGCTAAGCCAGTGAGCTCAACCACAGAGCTATAGGCATCTCAAGTGAACTCAACAGTCAGGCACCCACATTACCTACCACATCCAACACAAGGAAGATCCCCTTCTCTGCTACACAGTCCCTTAGGCAACTCTTCCCTCTAGTGCTCTTCAGGATGGGCATAGAAAGGTCCAGCTGCTAATCCTTGAGATCCTAGCCTTCACTGCGTTTATCAAGCAAACCCAACCTCTGCTCAGTCATTCACACTTGGATTTCTCACAGTTCTGTTATTCAATAACTCAATTCCTGTCACTTCATTTCCAGGCTGTAAAAAACTGGGTTTTCCAATGGATGTCGGGGTAGCTAATGCTCTCAATTTCGCCCCAAGGTTCGTATCTATGGATCCCCCCATCGGATTTCACTGTCAAATACCAATTTTGGGTGTTGATGGCTCTTCAAAACGTGGGTTCCTGCAAAGTCGCGATTTCTGGTTTTTCTCACTGCTGGGCATTTGTTTTTGGATGGAAAATGGTGCTGGTAACTTTCACAATGGAATGGGGATGAGGAAGAAGCAACTCCCATGAGGTAGAGTGACTTGTGGTACAAGAAAAATAGAGCCCATACCTGCCTTACAGCAAAATTAAATGTCAGCAAGGAAAGTCAAATGGGTTCTCACAATGACATTTGGCAGCATATGATTCATCCCCACAACCCCCTCACCACTCCCTAGTGGATACACATGGCCCCTTCTCATTCGTTGCTCCCATAGCCAGTTTTGGTATTTTATTGCAATATCAAGTATTTACATCAATTCACAATATCCCATGGCTTAATAGCACATGGGTAATAACATATCAAATACTTGCCCATTTTAAATAAAATCCGAACATATACTAGCGGGGCCTTGGCCTTGAGCTCCACGCTAGGAAAACATACATTACATGTATACAATATTTACATGAAAGCCAATATTTCCTAAGGGTCAAAATTGGGGTATTACATTGGAACAAAGACCAACGATATTTTAAACCTTTTTCTACATAGCCATGATGAGAAAACAAGTGGACGGATATAATCGGTGGATTTGCTGAATGACGAAAAATTGATCAATTTTAAATGATAAGACACCAAGATGCTCAGATTGACGAGACTTTGACGGATTGTCGAGGAAGAGAAACCAACTTAAAATTTGAAAACGAGATATCAATGTGATTGGTATGATGAGCTGAACTCAACGACATGCATTTTGCATTACGACAAAACCATTTATGAAAACTCATGACTACGAACTTGAAATTTAACCATGGTATCGAAATGGTCAAATGAAGGCAATGTTTCGTAAAACGAAGTATGGAGACGATTAGCATAATAAATAGAACGCAATGAAGCTAACCTTAGGTCATAATCAAACATGATAAAATGACAACTAGCCCTCGAGATGGAACTTGATTGGGTTAAGAAGACACTTTGTGCGACTTGATGAATCTGTCGAAGTGGTCTTATGATAACATAAACGAAGAGATAAGGGAAATACATTATAAGCTCATGGAGCTGAACATGATGATACTAATGACAAGAATAAGTGTTATCGAAAATCTAGTTGGGACCGACAGTTATTGAATGTACTATCGAATTGATATTATACACAATTATGATTGAGTTCCTGAGAATGTATTGGAACCATGTTGGAAAAAAAAAATAATAATAATAATGATTAGAACCACTTGTGCTTAATATGGCCATGATTGTTGTAGAAAAATAGAAGGGAATGGAAAGAAGATGATAATAGGAAATTAAGATAAAGTTTAGTGTCGAAAGTACAAGAACAAAAATTAACTTCAGGATGAAGTTCTATTTAAGAGGGGGTGTATGTAGTGCCCCTAGACTACTGTAGACATTGAGGGCACCTGCTGAGTGACCTCACTGTTTGAAACATTAATAAAATAACCCTATGATTTACGTTTGTGAGAAATGTGTGTAGCGACAGGTGAAACGGTTCACCGACGGACACACAAAGGAATATGAAGGGTCGTAGAGTACGGGTAAATCACACACAGGGAGAGCGACGACGATGTCGACTTCTGACGGAATACCACGCTTGAGCAGATAAGCACTGATCCGCTTGCTCCTAGTGAAAATGCTTATTAAACTTAACTGCATAAAAACATATAAGTTTGCACCTAGAGCATTACTTAGAAATGCATTTGAGTACTTTAGGCATTTGCATATATCTAAACATAAACAATCATTGGAGAATGTTATGGCAAATTATCACATCGTTGATCTACTGCGTATGGCTTAAGGGACTGTACAACAGTGAAGAGAATACTTCCTTGTGCTGGGTGTGTAGGTATTGTGGGTGCCAAGATAGATAGATCTTGCAAGGTTATCCCTGGCTCTGTGCTGGAGCTCACTAGCTTAGCAAATCTTCCCTCCCATGTCCTAGCAGCCTGATAAACCCAATTGCATATTGGCTTGGCTCATCTTGGTGTATGCTTGGATATGTGTGAGTCTACTGTTCCTTGGTTCCTTGTAGAGATCATGCCCAGCTCAGGGGTGGCAGTCGTGCTGAGAGATTGAGGAGCACACTGGACTATGGTTGGGTGGAACGTTGCAGTTGCATAGCCAGTTGCTTAGGACTGCCTTATTGAGATAAGTATTCTCCTGTATATTCTTGCAAAGATTTAATTGATGGATATCTGAATGTAGGGTGATGGTGTAAATGAATAATTTTACTTCCGCTGTGTTTTTACGAGTTTATGCAATTCCATATGATCTTTTATAAATCTGCAAAGGTCTTTAATTGGCTGTTATAGAGTCTTGAATGTATGATAGATATCAACAACATTTAGTTAACTTCCGTTGTGTTTCCATTGTATAAACATATACTTGTATATATATATTTTCATTTTCATTTGAATGCTTGTTTAATGAATGGATATGGGGGCTAGATGCCCGGTTTAACCTCACGATCCCTCCAAAAATCCCCTCCTCCATACTTCCCACCATACTCATTAGATCTATCCCTTTGCTAATCTATGCCTCCCATGCTACCTCCCTCCCTCTCATCCCCCTTTCTATCCCCTTTTCCATAACAAACCACCTCTCTACCCCACCCCCCCCACTCTCTCTCTAACCCCATCTCTCTCTCCGATTATCTTTAACCCCCCTCCTTTATAACTCCCACACTCTCTCCCTCTCTCTCTTTAACCCCTCTCCTCCTCCCTGTTATTATACAAACTATCATCCCTAGAACACCTAGGCTGTGTGGACCAAGGGGCTAGTTACAGTAAGTGGGGAGGACATAGGTCCAATGTCACCATAACCTAACTCCTCATCTTCTTTGGTTAAGTCCTAAACCCATGGGAGAGTCCCTAATGGAGGAATAACACCTGTAAGCACCAACACACCTGGAAATACCATTCTACAATCATTATGGATAATATTAGTGCCTTGCATGGAGTCAACAATGGATAATAAAGACAAATAAGTAATATAAAAGGCGTAATTCAATATACCAATCAATGTCAATGAATATCACAAGTTCAACATACTTCACAATTCATACAATGCATCTACCTGATGCATACCAAGTATCTACCTGATACATATCATCATACATGATCCACCTGATCATACTGTGTATCCACCTGATACAAAATTAATACAAACTTAACCGAATATTTAGGGACAACAACTAGATGTACCTTTTCCCATAGATCCCTTTAAATTTGTTCAAAATGTACAACATAATATGTCTAGAACCAAATTATGGTTAATCTAACAAGCATGGGATGTACTTCCACTACACCTAGTGTCTTTTGAGGAAACATGAATGCTTCTTATGTATATTTAGTTATCAAAATCATTTCTTCTACCCATATGCCACATGTTTCCAATGTCTCTTCATTCTTAATGCCATCTATTAGCAAACACATTCCAACCCTACGTTTTCCTAGTCTTGGAATACCTTCCACAAGTAATTTTATGCCTAGTTCGAGCTTCTCCTTTGGTGTATGTAATAATCTATTGATCCCTCAACAACTCCCCAAGTTATGTGATGTGGGGCCCCACCTAAAATTTTGAGCTAAAGGCCACTGATCCAAGTGTTGTTACTCTTTAATGATGTCTATACAACTACAATTTGGACGGAGTCCTTATAAGGTATGTTTTATCATACCATGTCTAATATTTCTCCTTTACAGGTTTTTTTATTATCATGCCATACACTTGGATATAGTAAACCCCCCCCACCCTTACTGCTTATTCTTTCTGTACAAGCAATTCATCCTTGAAAAGTTTGACAAAATATGAGTGAGAAAACTATCCCTGATTCCATAAGCTTAAATTCCACTTGATGAAAACCCTCAGTTTGTTTCACCCCTAAACCATCCAAAGAGTCGAGCTTGCACATTGTTATGGTCGATGGAGCCCGCACATTGTTATGTAACATTGGTTGAATGGTCGATGGAGCCCGCACATCATTATGTAACATTGGTTGAATGGTCGATGGAGCTCGCACGGTTGATGAGTCAATAGCTATATGCTTGAAGTCGTTTTCTCACGCTCCTTTGGCTTCTGTCTCCATGAATACTGGTTGCTGGAACAGTGGAAACCTATTGGAACACAACCAGCATTCCAATGAATCAGATCCCTTTTTTTGTTTCCACGAACACCAATGTCAAAGAATGCTTGCCTGCATGAATTTCAAACATAGTTGTAACAACAAGGGGACTAGGACTACTTAAGCGACTTGGTACAGGCTTCAAGGAAGTACAGTACTTAGCATGTACCAGTACTTGGTACATGCTAGTGTTACACAAGCAAGTTTGATACAAAAGAAAACATAGAAGATATAATGTGGTACGGCAAGAGAAAATAACATAATGTCGATCATGGATTAACAAAAAAAAACATGCGATACTTTGAGGGGTGTGCTCAAGTGGAATGTGCATCCAAGGAGGATGCAAGTTAGTTATTCCAACTATGAGTCAAGTGCATGTGAGAAAATATGTGCATGACAATGAGTGCACATGATGAGCATGGGGTAACTGTGCATGACATATGAAGTGCACTAAGGGAAGATGAAATATCAATGTGGAAGTTGAAGCGACAAATATGTGCTGAAGTAGTCATATGGAAGTTAAAGAGTAGTTGAAGATGGATGAAGCGTAGGGGAAGCTGCACCACGAGTAGTCATTTGAGAGGGGTTAGCTAGATGGTCTTGAGACATGGCAATTGAGAGAGTCTACCATGGACCTCAAACATAGTGGTAAGGCAAATGTTGTAAATGTGTATATATATTGTTATGTTTGAGTAATGAAAATGAGTAGAGAAATTCCCTTATTATAATTTGGTTTTGTATGCCCTCTAAAATTGTTTCAACTTTTATGTTTGTAGTGCTTTTCTATTTTCAACTTATATCTTTCGAAGCATTGTACTTAGTCTGCATAAATATGATTTCATAGAATTATGCCCATCAACTCTTTAGTTTGCTGTAATAATAACCAACTTCACAGATTTAGTTCATTTAATATATTGTTAGCACTCTAAAGTCTGAGCTAGTTCAATTAAAAAATTTGTAACTCAATCTTATTTTGATCCTATATTCGAAGAAGAAATAAATATATAAAAAATAAAATAATCTTATATCAAAATAACCTATTTTGACCACAAATTTATTAAGAATCTAATGTATGTCATATACCAAGTCCATGCATATAATGCATAATATATATATCCTGTCCCTTCAATGTTCAGACACGGTGTTCAAAAAAGCGAATTTGAATTTCAAAACTCAAATGCCCGCGCTCCACGAAAGTTACCAAAGGACGGTTCCTCACCAATTTCCTCCATTCTTCTCCATGGCAGAAGATCCATCAAGGATACCTCAGAAAACTCACCGTCGGGACTCGGTAGTTCAAATCTTGTGCATTGGAGGAGCGCCTTCAAGGCTTGCAAGTTTCCTAGAAGGAAATGGGTGAAAGGATGCTGTTCTCTCCATACTAAGGCTATGATGAAGGCGGTGAGCATTTTGCAACAGTTCATAAGATTTTTGGGGCGAGCATTGTCTGGAAATATTTGCTATATATTCTCATAATCTAGCGCTGCCAAACAGTTGTCACACATCCTACAAGGCACATGCTCAACTACGAGATCCAGTCTATGCCTGCTTAGGGCACATTTCCTCCTTGCACCAACTGGTATATAAACTAAATAGCCTCAGCGTATGCATTATTTGTTGTTATTTCCATAAATTGCTTCTCTTGGTATCTCCAGCTCTCAAGATATGTGTAATGAAATTTTTACAGGAGTTGGCAGGCCGAAATAACTAACCTTCACGAGCGTGGGTGGCCAGCAGCATTTCATTCGGTGTTTCATCCATCTCCATGAATCATCCTGACAGCACCACATTAGTTCCAGGTACATCTCTCTGCCATGTCATCCTATCTCCTAGTGCTACAAGGCATTCTTGTCTCATCAAATTCTCTGGCATTTTCTTAACAAAATTTCATTCCCTAAACCAAATACTATCCAATTTCTGGTCTAGTCGGGTTTAGTGTGTGGAATGTTCATAGAAACAACTGCAACATCTCATGGGAAATACCTGCGCACTTTGCCATCCTGCTTTCCCTTATATATTAACTCTAGCTAGCACATGAATTCATTCAAATTTTATTATTCAGTGTAATTCTTTGTGTATGATCATGTTAATGCTCTCGGATATGGTTACAATCAAGAATTGTTATATGTGTTCAATCCTTTCGTTCGCCTAAGTAAGTATGTGAAATGCAGGAAGCGAGCCCTAGACCGATCTATCAAAAGATTGTGAAATGTGTCAGGGACCTCGATTTAAAGGTTGGAGGGTTAAGTCGATTATTTTATATATTTGAAGTGATTGTGTGTTAAGTACCAAGTGAATTGTGGTATTAAGGCCTATGTAATACGTTTGTGGAGTGCATGCGATGTGCAGATGGTCATGGTCTGCAAATAACTGTTAAATTTCGTGAACTTACTGTTAAGTGAAAGACAAGAACCCTCAATAACTTTTTGGAATGTTTCCCTACTTGTCAACTCGGCGTTTCCATGTTCTTCCTTGTGAGATCCGCCCATTATTTTTGGGTTGTGATGCAACAGTTGAGTGATGTGTTTTGGGCAGAAAACAATCAGTCTATTATGGTGATGGTGCGATATAGTTGGGAATTAATACCCCCTCGGTTCTCGATCGTAGATCTTGTGGTAGAATCTTCATAATAATTTTCATAATATTTGAAGGTTGACCCTAGCGGAGAAAAACAGTTTGGTTAAATCCCTTGAGCGATCGCTCATTTATGTGACAACTCTTTTCTGCTCGACGCCTGCCTCTCACATTTTCTTGTTGAATCTTAGAGTCCATATGTACTTTAAGGGTTTAGTTGTCACCCTTGTCTCCTATGCCAAACTCCTGTTGAAGAAAAGGAAATAAAAGTTTTAAAATTTCTGCATTCCTTTTGTTTGGGTTGTTACATTTCCAGTGCTAGCACATGTCCAATTTTTACATATTTTTTTAAAGCTAGAAACATGTTCAAGCATCTTTAAACACAAATATATGATATTTACTAGGAAAAAAACAGTACTAGGAAACATACATGTAGGAAATTTGAGTCACTTGGTTGGGCTCCCTAGTGAACCTATGTTGGTATCTAGCAATTAGTACCACATTACATAAAATATGCTTAGAGATTTAATCTTCCATGTGCCTTTGGGTATATAGGAAGTCCCTTATTTTCGCCTATACCCATGCTTCCATAAACTCTTCGATTATCTTACATTGCTATAGTACGTGCTAAGAATATCACTTTGCGGGGAGATCACTCTTAGGAATCATATAATATGACTAAGGATATGGTCTATGTCATTAGTTAGTATTTTGAAAGATTATAGATGAATAAACTACCTAAACACTTGAATATTATGTTGGCAAGAACGTTGAAGAAACCCTAAATTTTGAATATATGTCAAATTAAAAGTTCAATTTATAATCGAAGAAGGATAGAATGATGGATAACATCAACCATAATTTTAGTACAAAAGGAGAAGGATGAGAAGGTATAAGAAGGTCACCATAAAATAATTGTTGAATTTGAACATCATCTTCAGAATATGAAGCAAAAATATGATCTTATTATCTCAAAAGTAGAAGCAATTGAAGGTCAATAATTATAATAGTTGGAGCATGTCATTGTACCAAAAAGGAGAGGGGGTGATAAGGGCATCAAAATTTACGAAGCACCATTAATGGTGGAACCATATTGATACCTCTTTACAATGAAATATCGGAAAAAATACAATAAGTGTCAACATTACAAAGGATGAAAATGAAATAATCAATGGTTCATATAATGAGGCAAAAAAGGACCATTATTTAATGTGATGTTATCAAAGAACAAAAACTATAACAAATTGGAGAAGCTATAATAATGCACATGCAATCAAAGGAAAGGAAGCCATGAAGAATTGACAAAAAAAATTAAAATATAGATGGATGGATAATCAATAGTAGTAGCAAGAGAGAACAGATATAAATAACCATTATTATTATTAGGTTTCATCACATATAAAAGCCTTAGCTACAAACATTTGATGACAAATCCTTTTTATGGGGTGATATGTTATAACTCCATGGGATGTATATATGGGGTTGAATATATAGGTAATGTGGTTACATGAATATTTAATAGGGATAACCCTAATAGGGGACCCACAAGTACAATTGGGGATATGGAGAGATAGGGAATATTATATAGAGAGATGTAGTTACAATCATTATAATTAAGGATTCTCTTAATGAATATAATGATTTTTCTCTCTCAGGATTTCACAGTGTGCTTGTTTATTCTCCATGATTTTTGGATTCATTGTGTTAAGGAGGGGTTTATTGATGTTTCGGACCTATGATATGTAGTCCATCTTCATGATAGGTAAGAATATGGATTGCGTATCGTAGGTATGAAACATCGATAAACCCCTCCTTAACACAATGAATCCAGAAATAATGGAGAATAAATATAAGGATTTATTATTTAATTCATCTCTATTATAACTTTAGGATTTATGTTTCACTCTCATATTTGGTGTACATTGGTTTATACTCTATTTTATTAAGCTATTTTATTTACAAAATCCGTAACATGCTTCTTGAAAAACCTCCCACAAAATGCATTGTTCTCCCATGGTCTAGTACTTATATGTATATGTTGATATAAACCTTCCTTCCCATTGTTGGTCTTACTAGAGCAATGGCGTATGCATCCTCTAATGAACCAATCTACATCTTCCTGAATTTGGCACAAGACACATATCTACAAGTTATTATTTGTTTTCTCAAAACCAAAATGGCCTCCAACATCAGAGTTATGGGCCTCTGTTATTAGTTTTTTCCTCTCACCTATATAGGTGTATAACACTTATATATCTTGTTGAGAAATGCATCTTGAAGATGATACTAAATCTTGCTGTCACTTTAATTGATTCTTTATGACTTTGGCCTTGTATCCATGAAATATCTTCATGAAATTGTAATCTTATGTTCTTTCCTCTTTGTATGAATCATGAGTGAAAGGATCCATGTGCACCAAATTAGCTAAATCACTGATATCTATTGAGATATGATTTTAAATCTATGAGGCATTAACCATAAAGATATGGTTTAACACATTATAAGTTGCAAAAAGATGGCATTTAGAGTAGAATATTTTTATTTCCTCTCATGGAAATCCCATATAAAACCTATGCGGCATTAACCGTTTAAAATATATGGGACATTAGCCATTTAAAATCTATGGTTCACTGACCATGAGATCCCTCCAGACGTTACATTATGGATCAATCGAACTAGATGGAAAAGTTTAGTGTCGGGTCATAATAGTTTAGTCCTACCTATTAAGTTTATAGAGAGATTTAGGATTGATCGCCAATTTGGTGTGTAACTTGTAGTTGTTTTCCTTGCATTGGAAATGCTATGCAACTATAAAACAAAAGTAGAACAGAACATGGAGTAGAATAGAACCTGCTCGAGCAGCAGATGCAGGGGTCTCGCTGCAGAAGGGTGAGATGTTTGGTTGAGAAGCAAATGCAGGGGATGGGCTTCCACAACGGAAGAATGAACAGGGAGAGGCAAGATGCCAATTTTAATTCACCAACATTTACGACAAAGTGACAAGTGCATACCGAGGAAACTGACATGTCATACTTAGTTGGAGATTGGAATGCTTGGAGTTTGAAATGCCAAAAATAGGTACAAAAGTTGAGAGTGGTGTAATGATCAAAGCATAATTATTGGACAAAAATTAATTAGACTAAGGTATAGATTAATTACAATTTGCATTCCCTTGTTGCTACAATTCAACAAACTTGCAACATCTACCGGCTTGGTATAGAGGTAGACCATCATAAAAGAGAAATCCAATTTTTTTAGATATAGAGAAAATACACCAGGAATTTGAGAGGATGGAAGATGTATTGAACTATGAAATGCAGATGGGTGCTAATTCTCATGTAAAGAGAAAAGATTGGCATTCTATGTGTTGACACTAAGGTTTGAGAATGACTAAATCCAAAAAGTTTGCTAAAATGTCCAAAAAAGGAAGAAATTATCACAAAGGAGGTTGAAGAAAAGGTTGACAATTCAAAAACAAGAGGAAAAAACCCACTTATGCAAAGTCCGAAAGCAAATTTGTGAAAAGATTAAACCCCGATCAAGTTTCGGTGGCGGAGATGTCAACAATCCCGATCAACGGCCGATATTGCTTCCCGCATCGCCAAAGTGATCGGCGGCAAATAGATGTGGGCGGTAGCGGACTCAATACCGCCGGGACACGTGTCCAAACCTCATCCTTCCGCATATGTAATATAGCGGTAAAGGAAACCACCATAGCGCCGGGCGGAACCACCAAATATGGAAGCGCGGTGGGGTCAGTACACGTGGCAGGGTGGGACCTGATACGTGGCAGATAGAGCAAGCGTGGCGGGGTCATATCACATGGCGTATACTTTGTAGCAATCGGAGGGCCGATATAAACCTTAGTCAAATCAACGGCCATTGTTTCATCCGCATCTAGGAAGGTGCACACTGGATATGAGGAAGAGCGGTCGCGGAGAATAAACCACTCGAACAGGTGTCAGCAGGTGGCTGATCCGCGCAGAAAATAAACCCGAAAAGAAAACAGCGTTTTGATCGCGGATACCACCAGATGGAATAAAGGGAGGTGAGATCTGACGGTCCAAAACAAAGTCTCGAGATCAATGGTCAGATATGAACCGCATTCATAAAGGTGAAGGGAAGTTAATTCAAAAGTCATATAAAACAAAATAGGCTCCACATAACGGCATTCTGCATGTGTCACTATCCAGAAGAGCTCTGAAGACTGGTGGAGATCTGCGATTGCGACAGAAGGCGAAAGGCGGGTACATACAGGTAGGGTCGGGTTACCTGTCCTACTTTTTTAAACAGAATTTTGTTTAAAGAAACGTTTAAATGGAGACTGTGCACGATATAGACGTTTTTAAATCAAAAGAAGCCCTAGAGGATAGAGACGAAGACGTCTACGATACCCTAATTAGGTTTCCAATATCTGATATAAAAATTAGGTTGTGTGAATTGTTAAAGGAAGGGACAGACCCCCACAGAGTTCACCAGTCGTCTTTGATAGCCTTTTGCCCCGACCAAATCCCTTCTTTCCCAGAATTCGTATCATGGTGTGTCGAAAATTACTCCCGGGAAGAGAAAGTCGTTCTAAACAGCCAAAAGACCCAAGTCATTTGCGAATTAAAGCCAGCAGAGTTAATTAAAGCCCTAGAAGTAGATTGTTCCCAAACCCTTGACCCTGAGGTTTTCTCTGAAGTCTCCGCTATTGAAAATTATCATCATGTTTCTCAAAATGATAGGGAAATGTTTTTGTCATCGTGTCTCAAGCCAGAGACCAGCATTTCGGAGGTCCCATACCCTATAGATATCAAGCTTTTTAATGAAAATACCCAGTTAGTTTTGACATTATTGGCCGTAGTTCTAGGTTTGGATACGGATTTGTATGTAACCGAGTTTCAATTGAGTTTATTGTACAAAATGAGTACAGTCCAGTCAGGGATTGGTGAAAATCAAATCCCTCGACTTAATTTTGAAGCATTTTTAACAGAAAAGATTCACGACCAGATGGTCAATTTTCCTACTCTCAGACATTTCAGGTTTCAGGCCTTTTTGATGAAAATGATTATGACAGCCAGTCAAGACGAGTTGCAGTTCCCAGAAATCATTTTCACGACTTTACTAGAAAATAACATGTTCAATTACACCAATTACATGCTTTCAGAGATTTATAGAATGATTTTTGGAAAAAATCTGCCTAGAGTACTACTGGAAATGCAGGCATCCATGCAATTGAGTACAGAATACGCAACAGGAGACTGGTTTTTGTCGAAAGACAGTACAGTAATCAGATTATATGGGTTCAGACATAAACCCTATGTGTTACCAGCTTTTCTTACTTTAAGGGTTTTTGCCTTGGAATTCTTAAGACAAAAGTTGATTGTGGAAGATAACAATTTTTTGGTTCACAGACAAGCTACAGACATTAAATACCCATTCACATTTGGTCCGTTCACAGTAAAGAATAAGAATGCTGTAGTGTATATAGAGAAGTTGTTGACGGATGTGAATTTTGAGTCAGATACAGCTATGGAGTATGACCCGTTAAACATCATATCAAAACGAAGAACGGAGCATCGTATCAAGGCCCTGAACCATCAGATTGTTGAAGGAATGTCGGACAGAGCCAATTGGCTAGAATATAATGAAGAAATCATTCCGGATGCATCCGACAAAGAAATGGCATTGATTGACACAACAACAGGGACAGAAAGCGAAATAGATAGTGCATTAGTTGGATCTAAAAGACCCATACAGGACATAATGATCATTGAAGATGAAGAAACAGAAAGAGGTAAAAGATTGAAAATGAATGAACCACAAGAGTTAACAACAATTTCAGAAGAGGCTAAAACAGCTGAAAAAGAAATACCAGAGGTTACAGTTAAAGAGTACAACATTGAAGAAACCCCTGTAGAGGGTGATGTAAATAGACCCCAGAGTATCATGGATGTGTTTGATGAGCATAGTCGAAATAAACAGGAGTCCGCGAAACAAACCAGTCAATTGTTTCCGAAGGTTAGAAGTATATCTGAGACTGATGTAAGCTTATTTACTAGCAGAAATATCAGGGAAAATACCTTGAAATTTTCAGTTGTCACAAAAAATAAGATTTCAGAAATGAATTTAGATTTGTCTAAAATAAATGCCCCGGATAAAATTTTATTGCATAGACAAACTGGAGAAGTCATATATTCAGACTATTTGGGAGCCATATTAAGAGCAGACAAGTTGAAAAGTTCAGTGGATAAATTGAACAATCAATTGAGACAAGAGAAGGCAGAGAATAAGTCTCGACAGCAACAGATTAAAAAATTGCAAGCAGATTTGATAAATAAAGAAGGAGATGCAGCAACCAAACTGCTCAAAGAGAAAGACGATACGATCCAAATGTTGAGAAAAAAATTAAAAATTCCAGACACTGTACTCATCCAAGGAGCAGAATTGACAATATTGGAAAAAGAAAAAGAAGAATTATCTAATGAAGTCAATGATGTTACTGCTAAAATGTTAAAGCTTTCTGATGAAAAAGATCGGTGGAAAAAAGAGAAAATCATTTTAGAAGAATAGTTGGCAGAAGCGAGGAAAAGATTAGCAGGAAGTGGTCAGCAACAAGTACAAACAGACACACAGGAAGATAAAACGGGAGTAGATGATATTTTACAGGCTATGTCCCAGGTAAGCTTAAGGGAAAATGAAATCAAAGAATTGAAGGTTGAAATACAGAAGCTGACAGAAGAGAATGAAATAAAAAATAAAGAAATAAAAACCTGGCAAACAAAGAATCAGGAATTAAGTAATAATAATAAAGGATTAGCAGCTCATGTGACAGGGCAAGCTGCTATGCAAGGTTGTAAACACCTGGTGTGGGACCAAATTATAAAAGAAGTTGAGAAACTAAGACCATATCTGGATTACATAGGAGTCAAAGAAAAGGTGGTCAAAGATGCCTTCGAAAGTTGCAGAGCCGTCAGGGAAAGCTTAAATAAAAAGCCAAAAGACGTAGCCCAGAGAGCAATAACATTTTTAAACAGTCTAACTGAAGCAGACCTGACAGCCATGAATATAACGAACATAATTTCAGTCATCACATGGGCCAGAAGGATCTTGGGTAAATACTCGCATGTTGAGAATGTTGAAGCTAAAGCTGGAGCAATACGGGAAGAAGTAGTAAAGTTCAAAAAGCAATTTGAAAAATTAGTAAACAAAGGGTTCCCTACTTTTTGGAATGAAAACAATGAATTAATTCCTCCGAATGATTATAAGAGATTGCTGTTTGATATAAGGATGGATCACAGAAAGTTCCACCAGCTTGATCATATGCTTACAGGGAAAATTTTAATGGAGAAAATATCAGAGGATTTTGAAATTTTAAATATGGTAATCTCAACCTGTGGAAACCTTCTTCCTGTTTCTTATGCAGGTCATGTTGAAATGCGAGTCTTGGTGAAGGAAATGACCAACTATGACTTACCCGCGGCCGACCAGTGGACTTATGTGGAAAAATATGGAAGGACAAGATATTCTGTCCATTCATAGAGGCTTTCAAAACTCTCGCCAAGTGGCGAAAAGATGATATTCAAAATTTTTGCCAAGTGGCAAAAAGATACTTTTATTTTAAATTTGTAATATTATTTGGAGACAGTTATCTATTGCTCAAAGACAGTTATCTTTTAAGTTAAAATATTTTCAGTTATTAGTTAAAAGAAGCAGTAATGTCAAGCTTCTTCCAAATTTTGTATAAGAACAATGAGAGTCATTGTTGAGGGGGTTGGAAATTTTTTGAGAGACAGTGTATGTTTGGAGATCTATTTTTTGATAAATAAAAGCAGTAAAGTGAAAATACCAATCTTTTGAGACCAGAGATTCATGTGTTGATCAGCTTTACAGTCCGTTTTTTCTTTATCTTTATATGTGCATGTTCACTTCCTTTGTTATATCTTCCATTATGTTTTTCTTCTATATTTAAATGAATGTCTGAAATAATTCGAGATTCATACTGGTTATGCCTCGTTTTATATCATTTAAATATTCACTATTTTCTCCAAAGTTGACAATGGAGAAAAGTTGGAACTTATTATGGTGGAGGAAGGGTTGTTGAAGGTTATGTTATGGTTTTGATAATTGATGTCACTCAACCACATTTGATTGTGGAATATGTTGATGAAGGGGACACACATCCATGGAGGACTACAGATTTGAGGCACACCATAGGTAAATCAAACACCAAAGCATGTGTTAAGAATTATTCATAGTTTATTGAATGTTTTTTTGAGAAAATACTAAGTTTGTTATGTTTGTACAGGTGCAAATGTTTGTTCAACATTTTCTATTGGAGACAAAGTAGATCTTTTACAACATGGAGTGAAGGTGGGTGAGGGCTCCATATTCAATATAGAGCATAGTGTTTATAAATGTTTATAAATGACAAGCTTTAAATTCTAACCACTATGCATCCTTTCTTTTTTTTAGACTGAAACAGACTGTTGTGGAGATCCGGCTCGATTGCGATCTTGACCGTAGAGCTTAACAGATAAGCGAATAACACGGCAGTCCAGCAGATATTCCTTGTCAGGGTCTTTTTTGTCTTAAGGGAGATTGCATATTGATTCTCTGTCATTAATAGATAAAATACTCCTGCCCAGGAGCACGGCCCTGTTTGCCTCAGCGTCAGCCTTTCTTTACAATCTTTCCATGAACCTTATTCTCATGTTGACATGTCCAAAAGTTATTCATCTAACGAGTTAAATGATGGTCTCTATGGGATAGGCTATTATGAATCTTTAGGAAATGTGAACTTAAAGAGATTCTTATTATTTTTCTATTGGATTGTTAGCTTTCCTTCTAGCGTAAATATGTGTTCTTATCCTAGAAGAAAATGCTTATGCTAGAAGGAGAGCTAGCAGTCGCTAGCTTTCCTTGATCTTGTGCCATGTGCTTATTTGAAAATAGAGTGCATGGCACAAGCTCAAGGTATAAGCTAGCAACCACCAATCGCCATGGACAAGATTTTTCTATTGGAAAGCTAGTGACTGCTTGCTTTCTTTCTAGCATAAGTATGTGTTATTATCCTAGAAGGAAATGCTTATGCTAGAAGGAAATCTAGCAGTCGCTAGCTTTCCTTGATCTTGTGCCATGTGCTTATTTGAAAATAGAGTACATGATACAAGTTCAAAGTATAAGCTAGCAACCACCAATCACCAAGCCCAGGGTTTTTCTATTGGAAAGCTAGCGACTGCTAGCTTTCCTTCTAACATAAGCATGTGTGTCATGCTAAAAGGAAATGCATTTGCTAGAAGGAAAGGTAGCATTCGTTAAAAATAGAGTACATGGCACAAGCTCAAGGTATAAGCTAACAACCACCAATCACCATGGACAGGGTTTTTGTATTGGAAAGCTAGCGACTGTTAGTTTTCTTTCCTGCATAAGCATGTGTGTTTATGATAGAAGGAAATTCTTATGCTACAAGGAAAGCTAGCAGTCGCCAGCTTTCTTTGATCTGTTGCCATGTTCTTATTTCAAAATAGAGCACATGACACAAGCTCAAAGTATAATCTAGCAACCACCAATCACCATGGACAGGATTTTTGTATTGGAAAGCTAGCGACTGCTAGCTTTCCTTCTAGCATAAGTATGTGTTATTATCCTAGAAGGAAATGCTTATGCTAGGAGGAAAGCTAGCAGTCGCTAGCTTTCCTTGATCTTGTGCCATGTGTTTATTTCAAAATAGAGCAGATGGCGCAAGCTGAAGGTATAAGCTAGCAACCACCAATCACCACGGACAATGTTATCAATTGGAAAGCTAACGACTGCTAGCTGTCCTTCATGGCTAGAGTTTTTCTATTAGAAAGCTAGCAATTGTTATCTTTCCTTCTAAGCATTTGTGCTTATGCTAGAAGGAAATGATTATGCTAGAAAGAAAGCTAGCAGTCGCTAGCTTTCCTTTATCTTGTGCCATGTGCTCTATTTTGAAAGAAGAACACGGAACAAGATCAAGGAAAGCTAGCATAAGCATTTCCTTCTGGCATAACCACACATGTCATGTGCTCTATTTTGAAATAAGAACATGGCAACAGATCAAAGAAAGCTGGCGACTGCTAGCTTTCCTTGTAGCATAAGAATTTCCTTCTATCATAAACACATGCTTATGCAAGAAGAAAAGCTCAAGGTATAAGCTAGCAACCACCAATCACCATGCCCAGGGTTTATCTATTAGAAAGCTAGCGACTACTAGCTTTCATTTTAGCATAAATGTGTGTGATTATGCTATAAGGAAATGCTTAGGCTAGAACGAACGCTAGTAGTCTCTAGCATTTCTTGATTTTGTGCCATGTGCTTATTTCAAAATAGAGTACATGGCAGAAGACCAAGGTATAACTTAGCAACCACCAATCACCATGCCTAGGGTTTTTCTTCTAGAAAGCTAATGAGTGCTAGCTTTTCTTCTAGCATAAGCATGTGTGCTTATGCTAGAAAGAAATGCTTATGCTAGAAGGAAAGCTAGTAGTCGCTAAGCTAGGAGTCGCTTATAATTCAAAAAACTTCTATTATGTATTAGTATACTAATAGTGGCTTGGGATTTTGTAGGACTCTAGTTCCATATAGATGTTATTCTTCACTAATCTACAATATAGGTTTAGAAGACACCAAATAACTATTTTCGGGAGTACTTAAAATAGGGATGACTCCAATCAAGGATATTTGAATTTACTTTGAACAATTGATACAAAAAATAAATCTCAGTGAGACATGATTATACAAACTTGCATGATCAATCATGGTTGGATTCCAACCTACTTAATAACTACCTTCAATACTATTACAAGTTCCATGATTATACAAACTTGCATGATCGATCATGGCTGGATTCCAACCTACTTAATAACTACCTTCAATACTATTACAAGTTCTTAAGTATGGAAAATTTTTAGACATTTTTACAAGTTTTTCTAAGAATAGTTTTGTGTTTGTATTAAGATTATATACATTGATAACCAATCTTGTTTTGATTACGCTTTGTAGCTCCATCATAATTTATATGTAAAGTCCCTTTTGGCGGTGGGGACTAAATGGTGGGGAACAAGGTTTAATTTGCACAACAAAATGATGCCATACCCTTTTTAGCTATTACAAGTACATTATTTTTTTGTAGATTGTGTTTTGCCTAAAATATAAGAGCACACTTTACATGGTTTAACCTTAACTACAAATTATAATTCAATTGTGTGTTACAGAATTTGTAGGAGCGACAATGGAAAGTATAATTTTCACAAAAGGGGACTATGTTGACGTCCTGGTTAATGGTCAAGTTATTGGGCTAGGAAAGGTTGAATCTACAGAAGTTGGAACTTATTATGGTGGAGGAAGGGTTGTTGCAGGTTATGTTATGGTTTTGATAATTGATGTCACTCAACCACATTTGATTGTGGAATATGTTGATGAAGGGGAGACACATCCATGGAGGACTACAGATTTGAGGCACACCATAGGTAAATCAAACACCAAAGCATGTGTTAAGAATTATTCATAGTTTATTGAATGTTTTTTTGAGAAAATACTAAGTTTGTTATGTTTGGTGTACAGGTGCAAATGTTTGTTCAACATTTTCTATTGGAGACAAAGTAGATCTTTTACAACATGGAGTGAAGGTGGGTGAGGGCTCCATATTCAATACAGAGCTTGGGAATAAGGTTCATGGAAAGATTGTAAAGAAAGGATGCATAGTGGTTAGAATTGAGAAGGTGTTAGAAAATGATGCTCCTTTACCACATCCAACTGGATTTGAGGAAACACTAGGGGGTGCAATAGAATCTTATGAGATTTGGCCAGAAATAGATTTGAAACCTCATTGTGAAGATCAACCCATAAATATTCCACAAGATAGGGCTGCAAGTATAATTTTCACAAAAGGGGACTATGTTGACCTCCTGGTTAATGGTCAAGTTATTGGGCTAGGAAAGGTTGAATCTACAGAAGTTGGAACTTATTATGGTGGAGGAAGGGTTGTTGCAGGTTATGTTATGGTTTTGATAATTGATGTCACTCAACCACATTTGATTGTGGAATATGTTGAAGGGGACACACATCCATGGAGGACTACAGATTTGAGTCACACCATAGGTAAATCAAATACCAAAGCATGTGTTAAGAATTATTCATACTTTATTGAATGTTTTTTTGAGAAAATACTAAGTTTGTTATGTTTGGTGTACAGGTGCAAATGTTTGTTCAACATTTTCTATTGGAGACAAATTAGATCTTTTACAACATGGAGTGAAGGTGGGTGAGGGCTCCATATTCAATACAGAGCTTGGGAATAAGGTTCATGGAAAAATTGTAAAGAAAGGATGCATAGCGGTTAGAATTGAGAAGGTGTTAAAAAATGATGCTCCTTTACCACATCCAACTGGATTTGAGGAAACACTAGGGGGTGCAATAGAATCTTATGAGATTTGGCCAGAAATAGATTTGAAACCTCATTGTGAAGATCAACCCATAAATATTCCACAAGATAGGGCTGCAAGTATAATTTTCACAAAAGGGGACTATGTTGACCTCCTGGTTAATGGTCAAGTTATTGGGCTAGGAAATGTTGAATCTACAGAAGTTGGAACTTATTATGGTGGAGGAAGGGTTGTTGCAGGTTATGTTATGGTTTTGATAATTGATGTCACTCAACCACATTTTACTGTGGAATATGTTGATGAAGGGGACACACATCCATGGAGAACTACAGATTTGAGGCACACCATAGGTAAATCAAATACCAAAGCATGTGTTAAGAATTATTCATACTTTATTGAATGTTTTTTTGAGAAAATACTAAGTTTGTTATGTTTGGTGTACAGGTGCAAATGTTTGTTCAACATTTTCTATTGGAGACAAAGTAGATCTTTTACAACATGGAGTGAAGGTGGGTGAGGGCTCCATATTCAATACAGAGCTTGGGAATAAGGTTCATGGAAAGATTGTAAAGAAAGGATGCATAGTGGTTAGAATTGAGGTGGTGTTAAAAAATGATGCTCCTTTACCACATCCAACTGGATTTGAGGAAACACTAGGGGGTGCAATAGAATCTTATGAGATTTGGCCAGAAATAGATTTGAAACCTCATTGTGAAGATCAACCCATAAATATTCCACAAGATAGGGCTGCAAGTATAATTTTCACAAAAGGGGACTATGTTGACCTCCTGGTTAATGGTCAAGTTATTGGGCTAGGAAAGGTTGAATCTACAGAAGTTGGAACTTATTATGGTGGAGGAAGGGTTGTTGCAGGTTATGTTATGGTTTTGATAATTGATGTCACTCAACCACATTTGATTGTGGAATATGTTGATGAAGGGGACACACATCCATGGAGAACTACAGATTTGAGGCACACCATAGGTAAATCAAACACCAAAGCATGTGTTAAGAATTATTCATAGTTTATTGAATGTTTTTTTGAGAAAATACTAAGTTTGTTATGTTTGGTGTACAGGTGCAAATGTTTGTTCAACATTTTCTATTGGAGACAAAGTAGATCTTTTACAACATGGAGTGAAGGTGGGTGAGGGCTCCATATTCAATACAGAGCTTGGGAATAAGGTTCATGGAAAGATTGTAAAGAAAGGATGCATAGTGGTTAGAATTGAGAAGGTGTTAAAAAATGATGCTCCTTTACCACATCCAACTGGATTTGAGGAAACACTAGGGGGTGCAATAGAATCTTATGAGATTTGGCCAGAAATAGATTTGAAACCTCATTGTGAAGATCAACCCATAAATATTCCACAAGATAGGGCTGCATTCACATGTACAAGGGTTTCTCTTACACATGGATGCATAGGAACAATTATGTGCATTGCCAAAGGAATGATAGTTAATGTCCATGAGGATGACATGGTTGTGGGTGAAACACTAGGTGAAGATAACTTTGGTGTTTTTGTGGAAGAGATACATGGGTATTGTGAAAGATGCAAGATTGGGGATAAGTCTATACATGGATTGGTTAGATGGCCAATACATAAATTGGTGGACAACATAGGTGAGATGTTAAGGGTCAAGACAAAGTACAAAGAGCCACCCATGGAAATGCTGATATGGGATGTTATAGAGGATACAAGTCCTTTATACCAATGGGATGGGGATCTTTATAATCAAAAAGATCAAGATGTCAATGTTCTTAATGCATCGAGGCCATATAAAAAGATTAAACGAGCTATGACAAGAGAAAAAGTTGCAAAACGTCAAACTAAGATAGATAAAGAGAAAGAAGTCCGACTTTTGGCTGCAGATGAATGTTGTAAACAAGATTGTCTTCAACATGTGGATAGGAATGCCATTGCAAATGCTAGAAGGGATATGGAATGCAAAGAGAAAAATGGTATCAGGGAATTTGTATTGAATTCACTTGTTTCAAACACTATCATGTCAATGAGCCATGGCCATGGCCTACCTCCTATTACTAGAAAAGTAAAGGACATGAGATTTGATGGTAATGTTATTTGTAAGAAAGCATGGTACAAGATACATAAGATTCCTCAAAGCACCTTCTATAGCTACCAACATAATTTTGAACAAGGACATATGGAATCCATTCATGGTAACACCAATAGATGTAAAGCACGTGCACAAACTGTGGCGGCCATAGAAATACTGCATAAAATTGTAATGGACAATTCAGATTTTTCGCCAAACCAAACACGTCAAGTCGAAGCAGATGGAACTTCTTCTCCTCTAAGATTGTTGCCTTCGACTTACACACAAAGCTCTTTGTTAAAAGAGATCAATGTGGGTTTGGAAAAGCTCAATTGTCCATTAATATCACAACCAACAATGAGCAAGATTTGGAACACTCATTTTCGAGACGTGGCATTCTCAAAGAACACCAACTTCAGTAAATGTGGTGAATGTATTGTGTTGAAAGCACAAATGAAGTCAGCAACTACAAAAGAGTTGGAAGAAACGGCACGCGCTAGATTGAACAAACATAACAAGATCATTATGTGCGGAAGACATTGCTACTATGCCCACAGAATCATGTCAGAGAGGTTTCCAAAGGAGTATTTGAGTATTATCCATGATAAAATGGATAAAACAAAGACTTCAATTCCAAGGCTACGCGTCAAATCAAAATCTATTGTAGGAATAAACTTGGGTTTGTCATTGACAGGTATGCTAACACATGGGCATAAGACAGGAGGTTTTGGTCATTTCTCCCTACCATTTGTACATATGGGATCACAATTTACCATTACATCACTTGCTAAGTGCTTTAGGGACCTTGAAGACCCACATCTTGATATGTATGGTGATCTTCTTTATGAGAGTGGAAGTTCAAGAAGCCCACTTTCAAATGCATTACTTGACACCTCTATTTACTCAAAATGTAGAGTGTACAAGGATGAATTTTTATCTCATGGAAGATTAGAAAATCAAGATATCGATTTTAAACCTCTTCCTCCACATTTATTGTTACAATTGGATAATGCAGCAAGTGATAATAAAAACCGTTATCTTTTCATGTTTCTATCACTTCTCATTGCACTTGGTGTCTTCATCACTATTGAGGTTGGGTTCTTGCTCGTGGGACACACCCATGAAGACATAGACGGGACCTATGGGAGAATGTCTTCCAGCTTGAAAAGTAAAGATATATATTCTCTACCTGAGATGATGGATACATATCGCAAAATTGAAGAAAAAAGAGTGTTTCCACCTAAACTGATTGATAAGGTGTATGACTTCAAAAGCTTCCTTAATGGATACATCAAGGAAGGAAAAAATGCACTAGTTGGACATCTTAATGTTCAGTACTTCCAATTTCTTGTACTCAATGATGTTCCGGTATTAAGATATAAAGAATCCATAAGAGATGTTGAGTGGTCAGAACCAGTTGAGTTATGGAATACAGACGATGAAGGTCGATCTAAACTGCCCATAGGGAAGCCATCTTTCTTACATCCCAAAGAGAATGAAATCTATTTAAAAGAACTAAAAGAAGGAATAACATCATACATAAAAATGTGGAAAGACACAATGGGTGGTGAGGAATTGCCAATTGTTACACCAGAATGGAAAAATAAGGTAGAGTATTGGGAAAGAGTTCTTGATACTTTATATGAAGATTACAATGATCATGATTCATCTTCTGAGGATTTCTGGCCCAAGACAAGGCAAACTCCAGATGTTGGTCGTAATGCGCTTCATGCAATCTCAAATATTATGGATGGGGATTTTGATACTATGACAGGTGAACCCGTGTATGTTGGACCCAAGTGCAATAAGCCAAAGACAACATTCAACCCTATTAATGATGTTGAGAAAGGAAAGATGTTGCTAGTTAGATCAGGAAACGAGGAAGAAGGGGAGATGATTTGGATGGCAAAAGCCACCTCAAATATATTTCAAGATGATGAAAGTGATACTCTTCATGTTAAAGTTGATTGGTGGAAGCCCGGTTCAGGGAAATACAATGGAAAAGTATTAGAGGAATATTGGGTACCAAATCCTGATGACATAGAGCTTGGATCTATTCCAATTGATACCATAGTTTGGGCATGGATGGCTAAGAAAGAACATTGCAAGAAGGCCAAGATAAATAAACATGGTGTACATGCTGTCCTTGACCTACTTGAACGAATAACATGAGATTAGGTGGAGATGATTCATGGATGTAATTATGTTCTTTGGAGGACCAATTAATACATGAAGAAACATTTTTCAATTTTTCTTGTATATTGAATATTTTCTTCAAATTTATTTGGGGAGTTTTATATTATTTGGTACAAATATGAAAATTTTGTTTAAATTGCAATGTATTCATGTGACTATACATCATGCAAATTACATGACACCATGAAATATTAAACTTTCAATGATTTGTTTATATTAACATAACTTCTCCCATAACTTGGATAATCAAGTCCAATAATGCACTTAAAATCAATATCTTCTAGTTTTGGCCTATTAAAACTATACTGGAGTCAATTTGGCATATTAAAACTATATTGGAGTTAATTAGCATTGTTTTCAATGTAATACGTTCAAACACCAAACAATATCTAACATGGAAATTACAAATTCCAATGCTTTGTCTAGATCGACATAACTTCTCACTCCATCAAACTTGGATAATCAAGTTCAATAATACATTTAAAAGCATCATCTTCTAGATACGATCTATTAAAACGATAATGTTGGGCTAGCTAATTCGTATTCTTTTCAATATAATACATTCAAACACTTCATGAATGTATATTATAATAAAATAAATTAAACTGTACTAGTTTGTTTCTATTCCAATTCATAACAAAATTATTTATTTTGATCATTAAAAAACACGCCTTGACTTATTAAATATTTTCTTTTGACATCTGTAAAATGTTTCCAATAAAAATTACCAATAAAAGTTCATAATAATTTGATTTTGATTGTTTTTTCTTTTGACAGTAACATAGGGGTAGATTGTATTAGTGCCGGTATTGAGCAACCGAATGCTAATTACATAGAGTTCCCAGATACAGTACACCTCCATAGAAGTACAGCGAGCTTACAGAGATCGCCCAAAACTTGGCAGGGCTCCAGTACTCCCAAATGCCAGATTTTATTTAGCTATAACAGAGGAGAAAGGCGTATTATACTGCTGGAGCGATATTCATTTTTCCAGCTTAGCTTTCAGAGTGGTGACTTCAGCTTCAAGTGCTGCGATCCTATGGCCGAAGTTGCCATGAGTGTTCGCAGCATCCTTGAAACCAGTTCGCGTCTCATCTTTCATATCATCCATTTGTTCGGAGAAGTCTGCCCGGAGTTGCATGAGTTCTTTGTTCAACAGGTCCCAGGTTTGCTCTCCTGCCTTGGAGAGCGCCTCTAACTTTGCTTTCTGGTCATCGTGCTTTTCCCTCAGACGCCCCAGGGCAGTTTCCAGGGCTCCAATCCGTTCTTCCGCTGTGAATCCGGAGCTCGAAGAGCTGTTCGACGCCATCTAGTTCAGGAGCACACCGCGAACCTTGATCTGAGCTCGGACTTGACAGAGGGAACTCGAAATGCTTGATACCTTAAGCCTATTAGCAGAGCTCGCTGATAGAGAGGAATGAGTTCGAGACAGGGGAGGAGCTCCTTTAAGAGCATACAGGGAGACTCCCGAGGGCGCAAGGACCTGTCTCTGAGCTGTGGTGCAGGGAATCTCTGCATTCGCATGAAAAATGTGTTTTGGGAAGCCAAAGAGCGTGCTGTGAGAAGATACAGGATCCCCTACAGCTATGGGATGTCACATCACTGACGCGAGCCATCTATGCTTAATATGCCTTGAGCCAGCTCGACCCCTTTGTTTGCTTCCATGTCTGCTTGCTTATTCAGCACCCGAAGCACATGGTAAAATCTGATTTTTTGGAAATGTTTGCTCACCTGAAGAATTCTTTGAAATATATGGCGCAGTTTGACATTCGGAGGGGTCTTCTTGGTTATGAGGGCTCTGATCAGAATCCTGGAGTCCCCAAAGACTGTTAAATTGCTAATTCCTTGATCACGCGCAATATTTAATCCTTGCCAAAGACTGCAGAATTCAGCAGTGTTATTCATAATAAAAATTCATAATAATTTGATTTTGATTGTTAAATGACACACAGATACTTATAAAAAAAATTGATTGTTAAATGCACTTTTAATAAGTTTAGTGGGTTTTCACTTTTGTATTTGTAAGAAACAAAAATGTACTTCAATGTTTCTATTCTAATTCATTGATTTCAAATGTAGTCCAGTAAAGCACTTACAAGCAACATATTATAGACTGTCCATAAAAACTTTATTATGGGAATAGCTAATTAATGTTTTTTAATGTAATATGTTCAGACATTTCAAAAATAAATACTGGACATACAACATATTATAGACTTTGTCTATAAAAACTTTACTATGGGAGTAGCTAGTTAATGTTTTTTCAATGTAATATGTTCAAACATTTCAAAAATAAACGCTGGACACTTGCAATAACTAGAATGGGTTTTCCCTCTTTCTTCATGTATTTGAAAAAAAACCAATTGTACCATAAAATTTATATTCTAATTAATAATTTTTTTTGACCTTAATCGGTATACTTAGACTTTATCCAATACAATATTTTCTCTTGTTGGCTCTAAAATAGTGCCAACCACATATCATAATATATAGTAGTATTGAATAATGAATATTTCTTTAAATGTTAGATGATTATATTTATATTATAAAAAGGAATCTAGGCTTAACCAATCAACATAATCCAAAGTAATAATTGATAGTTAACAATGTCCAAAACATGTAGAAACTTGTGGGCTCATAATAATCCCATAAAATGAAGGGAATAAGTGAAGTGCCTAAGTATCTGTTGTGCTATATACTTGACAAAAATGTCCTCAGGCATACAATAGACAATACATATAAAGGGAAGAAAATAAAATAGAGTACGACCTAATTTTCGATGTTGTTGCTCGTAGATATGTTATTGATTATTTTTCTAGTCAATATTCTAAAGATTATTAGGGGTAGTGTCATCATCCACAAGTACAATATTACAATGACTACAGGAGCTAATACGTCTTCATGGTATTAGAGGTTTCACCTAATTCCTAGACATTTCCAGTTCTCGTTGTCTCTTGAAGTTGAGCAAAACCCCCCATGTTCTAGCCATCCATTATCAAGATTGAGAATTACTAAGTTATTATGCCAATACATAAATTTGTTATAGTAACAAACACATTGACTGTTATGTCATTAAATAGCTTTCTAGGTCACTTTAAAATGGCGACAATCTCTTACTAATATGGTAATTCAACACATGCACAATATATGCTTTATCAAATTATAAATAAAATGGTTAATACTTTCAACATACAAATAATGCCATTAGATAAATTAATAGGAAAGAAATATTAATACAAATTACAAATTATAATAATAAAATAATGTAAAGAATCTAAGTTTAAGCATAGGAAGATATGCTTCAAATTAATATAAATTTGATTTTATATAGCTTATAATGATAATATTGTAAAAAAAATGGTGAATATATAGATTGAAAATGGTAAATTAATGATAATGATAATATTGTAATAATAATGTAGATTGATTTTATATATATTGTAAGGAATCTAAGATTAATATTTGGAAGATATGCTTCAACTTTATATAAATTTGATTTTATATAGCTTATATTGATAATATTATAAAAAAATGGTGAATATAAAGATTGAAATGAGTGAATTAAGTAATTTTTTGGTTTTTCATTTTTCGAAAACTCAATCTTGTTGAAGTTCTAAATTATAGATCCCTTGTATAATTCCAAATTTAATGAAATATGTGTTCTCGGGTATTATTGACAATGTGGACAATCTTCAAAATACACCTATATATCTATTGATGTGATTATATTTCAATTTCACTATATCTCTTATACTTAACACTTAATACAAGCTCTTTGACTTCAATATACATGGCTTTTGTGTGAACATGGTTTGAAGTCTTGATAGTTAACAATTCCAATTTACTCTTTGTACGGCTATGCAAAATTACAAAAAACTAGTGTACATTAGCACATAATTTTCTTCCTCCTTGACCACTTTTTGCTAGATGGTCAATTTGTGGAATTAAGTTATATGATCAACTACTCCCCATCATAGCATTTGGTGAATATGCTGTACTACTAATTTTTAGTTTGCATTCATCTCTAACAAGATAACACTTTCCCTATCACTTATTCAAACTATTCCCAAATAACAATAGGATGTGCATTTTACTGGCATTGCCTTTGACAAAAAATTCCTATTACAATGGTGCATGTCAAGACATCTTTAGTCAATCATGAGAATTTTTGTGAACATTTATGAATTTGTGACAAGTGAAGTAAACATTCAAGAAGCACAACCAGACATTTGGCTTCTCTGCATGCAAAATTCCATCACATTTCTTAATCACTAGTTTGGAATCCATTTGACAAGGGCCCTGTTAAGGTACAAGGAAAATTGATAGCTATGGACTGCTAACAGGATAATTGATATCCATTGCATTGGTTTCAAGTTGTGCAAATGAGGATGATGTCATCTACACCAACATTCCAACTTGCATTTTCATTATGGACTGGAATTCTACCATACCCTCTTTTAAGCAAGATAACATATGCTTGGTAGAGGGATTCTCCTATTCTTAGTACTAAAATTATTTTTCCATTTCATTTGTTTTCATAATTGGTTTATTTCCCTTTTGAATTGTTGTCTCTATAGGTTGTGCATATATAATAATGAAGACAATAGACAACCAAGATGTTGAATAGTAAAATTATGTTACAACAAAATGAATCTATATATACATATTGTTACAACTTGGAAACATGATAGATGTTACGAAATATTTTGTAAATTAGGACCTCCTTAAATATCCTCAAGCAAATGTAGAGTTCTTCCAAGCGAAAGTAATTGGGTGTGTACAATGCTAATAATATCAAACTACAGGTACAATTCTCTAGAACTCGCTAACCTCAATACAACAACTTAAAGGCCTTACATACATGTTAAATATCAAGGACATTTCATTTTTACAATAATATTCAATATATTTGTTTGGATCTTATCTTCTAGAATTGAATCTTTCAAGACAATCTCTCTCTTGAGGAGGCTAATGATGAGCCTAGAGTTTGTAAAGACTTTTAACAATTTTAAATCCCATCTTTGAAGAGTTTAAGTGACCTAAGAATTATTGCTTTAGAGTATGCATTCCATTCTTGTTTATTCCCAAACTTGGTTTATAGGTATAGAACTTGTCTCTAAAACACGAGAAGTCCGAGGATCCCTGCTCTACCCATATCACCTTTTAAGGCCCCCATCAAATTGCAATCGTAATTTTTCTAGTCTCTTTCCTATTTCAATAAATTATGTTATCCTACCACATCCTATCAAGTATTTCCAAGTATCAAATCATCTAAAATTGACATTGTAAATATTTTCACAAGACCTGACAATTGACAAGGTCAAAGGGCACGAATAATTGATTGGAAATTCAATGTCTTTCAATAACTCTTAGTTAGGTGGTTTGGGAATTAAATTGCAACAAGCTAATGTAATAACTTGTGTTCTTGATTATGTGAATGTTTTTCAACTTGGATAAAAATAAAACGCATGGCATCTATTTAAGTACGATATGAATGGAACAAATTGGCTTATGTAATGGGAAGTCACTAGTTAAGAAATTGTATTTGTTACCACCACAAAATTCTTTCTGGAAAAATAGCATGAGATAAGATAACTTACAGAAGTAGATCCAATGTCACCTTACTATAATCCTTTCTTTCTTTTCAATCTATCCAGGGAAAACTTTAATTACCATATTTTCCCTACAGATGGTAATTAAATTTGGCATCCAAACAAACTAGACACAATTGAGATAAATTGAAGATCATACTTCATGATTTGAGTGAATTAGCAGCTGGATATTTATATGTTATCTCTTTAACTTAAGGATTTAGTCCTCTTTTCCCCCATATTTTGGGAATTTTAAAGGATACAACATTGATTTCCCTACCAATTTTATCCTTCAAGTACCTTGGTCATATATATATCATATCCATATCCCAGCCTTATACTGGGAGAAGTACTTCTTACTTCACTTAATGCTTTTGGTAAGTTTGAGCTATGCTTTATAGAATTTCAGTTTCTTTCATATTAGTTAGTTAGCTTAGGGAATCTCGTGGGTTACATTATTTGATTGTTTCTTGTCAAGTGTGGGAGGTGGTAATAATCTTCTTTGACCTTTCCAATTTCACTAATTAAGTTGTTTACATCATTTTATAAGTTTAATTAATCCTTCATACATGTATATTATGCAACAATTTCATTTGGTAGTCTAAGAATTCAGTCATATAGGGATTTTGAACTATAGGGGGATGGCGTGGAACTCAAAAATGGAAATGGAATGATATGATTTTAGTGTAACTAGGTCTTATTGCTTACAACTTGTAAAAGTTTGACCCATGACCACTTTCCAAAACAAGTTAAGCCTTTAGTTTATTTTATTAAAATATAATCCGAGGTAAGTTAGGGATAAAATAAACTTAGTTCCACACTAAGAGAGTTATATCCATTTGTAGATGCAATGGAAGTAGGAAATAGATGGTAAAACAAATCTACAACAACTATAAGAGATATGACTTTGCTTGCACTTAAATAGACTATGTTGGCCTTAGTGGTAACAAAGTTAATGAACTAATCAAGTTTGAAGAAGGAACACCTATTTCATTAAACTTGGATATATTCTAGTCCAAGTCCCTTCGAAGACATGTAAAAAAAAAATTCCTAAACCTCGAAATCAAGGTTTCAAAAGTGCAAAATATGGTTCCAAAAGTGTACTTTTTCATTTCATATTTCCACTTTTGAAACTGGTTTTTGCACTTTTCCAATATGATAAATATGATAATGGCACTTTTAGAACCTGATTTTGCTCATTTGAAATGTTGTTTTTTACACTTTCAATACTTCAATTTGCGATTTTGAAAACCGATTTTGGCACTTTCAAGTTCAAATTTTGCACTTTTGAAAACCAAACACGGCACTTGGTCTACATGTATTGTAATCACATAATTGAATATATAAAAAACCAAAGAGTTTATTCATGATAAAAAAATTTCAACTGTAATATTTAACAAACTGGACTTTCCATATTATTTACAAATGGCCTCACATCAGTCACACCATTCAGGTGTAGAAAGTAAGGCCATAATCGATCTACCAAGAATGTGTCATTGGCATCATCACAAGTACAAAATTTTGTTATAATACAACTCCCTTCCTCGTTATAAACATGTTTTTCTTTATAGTCATCTACAATCACTGTATTTCTAGCATCGTGATGATGATTCAAAATATCCCAAAGTTTTTTTAAAGGTTTGAGAAAAACAGAAGCATTCACATCATCCTTGAAACCCTATCTGTGTATCTGAGATAATCATCTTGTGTTAATAAAAATACAAAAATGTTCCCCTTTTCGATCTTGTTCTTTCCAATAATATTGGGAAAATATCATCCATGTTTTTTTTTTGTGCAGATGTCCATACACTCACTTCAAATTATATACTAAATCATTTTTCAAAAAACTCCTAAATGCCATATGTATAAGATACGTCTTTGTACTTGGGGTGGCAAGTGCGGGTGGGATACTCTTTGATCCCGAAGGAAATAAAGTTGCATCCTTCTCTTGGGGACTAGGTAGCAAGACAAATAATGAGGCAGAATGGCTAGCTCTCATCTTCTCATTAGACATGGCCTCCAACTTCAGCATTGACAATCTCAGAATCTACGGAGACTCCAGACATGTCATTCAAATTATGCGAAGAGGGTCTGCCCCACCTGTCTCAAAAGCCCACTGATACATGCAAAGAATTAAATCCATGTTAAGATCCTAGTGGGCGGCCTTCACTAACATCTCGAGGTTTTGGTGTAACGGTTCGTATCATTTGGTATCAGAGCCTCCACCCAGGTTCAAGCCACAGAGCGGGTGGCAACGTCGGCATTGCAGTGTTCGCCCGAGGCTCGTACGGCTCAAAGGGGACACCACCGTATGGGCACACATCCAGCCCAGAGTCTGGACTGCGGAGGGTGGTGGGATGTTAAGATCCTAGTGGGCGGCCTTCACTAACATCTCGAGGTTTTGGTGTAACGGTTCGTATCAATCCAACGCTCTTCTCTCAAAGGCCTCTTTTTTCCACATCCGTCGAGAGAACAATAGGCTTGCGGATTTAGCGGCTAATAAAGGAATCTTGCTTGAAATTGGGCACGTCAAGGATCTTACTGGAGCTTTGGGGTATCATTTCATTCCCTAATACTAAATGTTAAGGATCAACAAACTCATTGCAATTCTTAAGGTTGGGCCCATGGTCTCGAGGGTCCACCTTTTCCCTTGCTCAAACTTTGGTTATGCATCTACCCCCTTCTCCGTAGCTTCGGCCACACGCCTCCCCGGTCATCCTACCACTTGTCACCTCGCTCCCAGGTGCGCTGTCAGCTCCCACGAGCCATTATTTACTCCCCCACCCGTCCCTTCTTCCTCTTCCTCCGCGATGGCTCGTCCTCCCCACTTATCTGATGCTCTGTTTCGCCTCTCCCTCTGCGAACTTGACTCCCCTTCTCCCTGTCATCTGCTGTTGCCGGCGTGTAACATTGAAATAATGCAGAGTGTTTTGGTGGCCATAGCCGCCCTGAGTAGAACTATGGTGGACATTAAACTTGCTGTTCGAAACACCTACGATGCTGTTTGCACCAGCATAAAAAAAAATGCAGAGATGGCCTCGGATATTACTCACACGGTCTCCCATCTTTCATGTCAGGACTCCAGGATAGACGACCTGGAGAGGAATCTATTCGAGTTGATGGGGAAAGTGGACATGCTGCAGGAAGACATGGTCGTTCTTACAGGGAAAACTCAGGGAAGTTGGGTGCACGAAACCCCCACGGTCAACCAGGAAATCAACCAGGAAATGGTGGGCGCAGCTTCTGCTCAGTTAAAGAATTATGGCTAGTTTACAGCATAGCTCAGGTTCCAAAATTTTGTATCTATTTTTTCAATGCATTTCTGCATAATTCTCAACAGACAATTTATCAAGGTTTACTCCAGCTCCATTTTGGATAGTTATAGAAAGACAAAACTCAGAGCTTGCAAAGCAATGTTGTTGGAAATCATAGTTATAGTCTTTCCAGACATTTCCTCCTCTGCTAGAAATCTTTTGAAAGCATGTAATGAATAGCTGTGCACAGCTTTTATAAATACAATCTATTTCTCTGTTACTGTTAAAAAAAAAAAAGATACGTCTTTGTACTTGATTCGATATCTAGTGTTCTTGGAAATCTGAATTTTTGTTTTCTAGGTCTTGCATGTAATAACGTTCAATTAAAATCGAATATAATCAATGGTTTACCTGTAACTAATATTCTAGTAATATCTGCAAAAAAAAACAATACACACAACGCAATCAATAATTTTTTTGTTTATTGAATGTTTCTATTTGTATGCAAGTATATAACTAGCATGATATCCAATTTTTGAAACACATATTCACTAGATACATGATATTATGTCCACAAATATGGGAACTATCCAAAAATAAATAAAAAATTGTTTTTACATTTGTCAGAGTTGTCAAATCATACAAATCACTAAATCAATTGTTGTCACTAGTATAATTTGAAGGTCATCTCAATTTGAAGGTTTATAACCAACGCCCCATTTTTTAATGAGGCTCGAGATGATTCAACAAAGAAGACAACATTGCTTTTATAATTATTTCTCTCTCATGTGAACCGTCAAATGCCCAACTAGTTGGCATTTTCAAGCAATTTTCTTTGGTATTACATTTTGAATGATATTGTCCTTCATTTATAAACAACATGTCTGATTATATATATATATATATATATATATATATATATATATATTGGAAAAATGCATACTTGAAGGAATTTTTGTATATGTGGAGTACTTCACCAACATTATATGTAGGCATTGAGGAATTATAAATCGTTCTATGTTTACATTGCTCTCGACCCCAAATAAATATAAAGTACTTATTCTTCAACCATGCAAATCTATCAAGGAAATTTTAATTTCCATGCTGTCGAGTGAAGAAAACCACAGAGCAATGTCAAAATGTTCTCTTGCAGCATTAATAATATCAGGATTGAACATCCTTGCATAGTAATGAAAGAAATTATGGACAACATGAGGTTGTTTGGAAAATGCTTCTCTTTTGGATAAAATCCGAACTCCAAAGAGCAATCCCTCTACTCCCAATACCAATAGTTTCTTTTGCGGTGGTCTTAGGATTGCATACAAAAACCATGACTATATATATAACTAGAATGACAACACTTTGTTCATCAAGTCAATTATCACAAACATGCAATTTTAAATGTAGATCTTAAATTCAAAAGAAGAATACAAACATTACCCAAATTTAAATTTATTAGATTCAGAAGAAATACAAACATCACACTAAAGAAATAATAATATCCTCGAGTATGAAGAAAATACCAACATCACCCAACAAATAAAAAAAATTATTTAATTATTTAAAATATCTATAGGTTACATTTAATGTTTCTCTCTCTTGGAAGAGACAATTATAGTTACATTGAATGGAACTTGCCCTTCTTGAATGAGGCAATGATAGGTTACATTGAATAGAACTTGGCTCTCTTGAATGAGGCAATGAAGGTTCTGATATTAGTTGATTATGGCATTTTACATAAATACTGCCAGATTCCATGTACCACATCACTAGTATCTTCCTCAGCGGATGATGTATTGAAGGGATTATGCAAAATAGAGTTTTCAAATGGATGTGCTTGTGCATTATCACCCTCCAAAACAATCATTGATGTATTATTTTTCAAATATTTCACTAGGAACTCCTCCCACACTTTGTGAATGTTTTTTTATATCTTTCTTTCTTTATCTTGGATACATCTCTCTTGAAACCAAAAAAAACAGGGTTCAATCCGCAATTTATTTTTCTCTTTTCTTTGCCCCCCTAAATTTAAAAAACAATGGTTTCAATAAATTTTTTGTAAAATAGAAAACCTTCCATTTCAAATATCAATAACATTTTTTTATGGAGAGTTGCACAAAAATAGTGTGTGTTATATATTCCATAATAAATTTGTTTTACCAAATTTGACAGAAAATAATCACGGTCTCTTACCTGTCAATGACCGGTGAACATTTGAGTGGAGAATAACAGTGCAGGATCTATAATGCCCCCCAGTGTTTCTCCCCCAAATCCATGCTTGGATCGTTATTCTCTAAGGCTTCCAATGACAATGTGCTTGGTTGGATAATATCCATCGAGATCCTTGAACCTTGCTCTTTTTGTGGAGAATAAACTTGTTCAAAAAAAAATCCAAGCGTCTTGACCTGCAAATTTGCAGGTATGCATTTTTTTATAAATTTATGCTTTTCAAAGTATAATACCAATTATCCTCGATCATAATTTAGATAATTTAACACTCAATTTTTTTTTTGAAAGATAAATCATGACCTTCTTATTTTTTAGTCCCTTCTTATCCATATTGTCCATAATTTTGGTCATTCTTTGTGGATTCTCCGTCACCCTCAATGCCTTCAATGGATATTATAATTTTATTTGATGAATGAGTTTCCTCTATTATATGTAAATCTAGTAGAAAATTAATTTGAAAAATTTATTGAACATAACTGAACGAAAAAATAAAATACAATGAATAAGACAATTGAAAACATTAATAATGCAAATACCTTGCTTTATAGCCAATTCATGATAGAAATTGTTCTTAAACAGTTCTTGTTGTATTGTCACCACGATAGAAATAATTATTATTTTTGGTGACTTGGTCAATGAATGAAGACACGTTTAAACCTTAAGATAATATTTAATTTAGTAAGCTCATAACATATTCAAAAATTTGCGAGCATTGATTGATACGAATAAAAACTTTATACTTGACACTCTTCACTAGAAGCATTTCCCTTTCCTGAGAGAGATAGCCTACAACGGTGTATCCATTTCTCCCTTGCTTTCACAACTTGATGAATGAAGGGAGTTTCTATAAATTTTTTGTTTGAAATTTTTTGTTATTTTCCTAATTTGCTTATAATATTTTGAGGAACATCTTTGTGTAATAGGCGAGCTGTCGGATGACAATATCTTGAATAGAATAGTTGATATTTATCATTTTCAATGATTTTTTTCTACACTCAAAATAATATGTTTTCCATCCAATATATAAAAATTCAATGTAGGAAAATTAATTTCTTCTTCATTTCTAGGAACATATCCCTCCTCGGTCACAGTATCGAAAGGAAAACGAATAACCTCTCTCAATGTTGTTGTAAAAGTTGAGACAAGGGATAAAACCATCTTTGCCACAACATCATCATCAAATTTTTTATATTGCAGTTTTGGAGGCACTTACAAAAGCAATCAATATAAAGATATATATAATGCAAAACTTACAAATGGACGATATTCATGTCCCCCCTTAGCGTGTCCATGTTCCCTACAATGTTTTCTGGCTGTTGTGATCTTTATTCTTCTCATTTTAAATCCCCTGCATTGACTACATAGACAAAACATTTCCCATTAACTTTTCTTTTCAGTCCATCCCACAATCTAGCAAGAAATTCTCGATTTTGTTCGTCTGGATCAGGAATATTGTTATTTGACATTTTCTCATAAAGAGCTTGAATGAATATTATTGATCTTAAAATATCAAGCTCCACACTTCACTATTTTTAATCACAAAAATAATTGAAATAATTGTGTATTCTTTTACGAAAAACAGTCTATGCGAAGAATATAATTTCCGCAAACCGTCGCTTGTATAGAAAACAAGTCGGAATATTTCCATAATTTATAGTTTTTAAAATTTAAATTTCTTCGGATATCCGATGATATTACCATAGTTACCGTTATAATATATAGGTTGGTTATTCGACGACACTCGTCGAATATCGAACGTCTATCGTCGGATTTTCTCGTTGGATTTTGGGTTCAAATTTTGTTGTGGGTTAACCATGGTCAACCAATGTCAACCAAATTCAACCATGAAACCATGATCAACCAAATTCAACCATGGTCAACCATAGTGTTTTCCCTAAAGCCTGCTACTTAGACTACAGAAGCAACAGTGTTCATGCACCTCAAATACAAGTTTGTTTTTATAGGTTTTGTTTGGATAACAATGTAAATCAAATGAACAAGGATAGCAGGGCAGAGATACAATGTCTGAATACTTCAGCAATACAAATGTAAAAAGACAAAATTCTTGCAGTAATGGATGACAGAGCATTAAAGTACAGGAGATAAACATTCAATACATATATAACTACAAACCATAAACAAATAGTTCATATCTATAGCATATATATACAAGGTATGAGTCTTCGAAAACACTTTTCAAATATCAATAAGCATTCAATATCCACATTCATACATGACATGAAACATAGAAAACATCTACATATCATCCAATGCATAAAACAGTTCAAACTGAGCCAGAGAACATTAAAAACAATAATAGATTAAAGGCCTAGCTCCATATAGTATATTAATTGTCATTCAAAAATGCAAGAGAAGTTCTTACATAAGTAACCATCGACAATCTCCACAGTCTCTTAGCAATTCGACTCCCATGTGTGTCTCCTTTTTGTCCCAAAATATTACATAATATATAGCATTAAACAAAAGATAGAATTCCTCAAGTTTGTTTCTAAGATCCACTTTTTAAGGCTAGGTCTTCTAAATATAGCAAAAGAAAAACATAAAAGATATAGTCTAAACTCTACTTGACACATGTTAAGACAAAGAACCTTCTTAAAGTCTTCTCGCTGCTTCTGCCAGAGTGGCAAATCCATCTAGGGCCTCTGATTTCTTTCGCAGCCTATTCAATTCTTGCTGCATGAGTTTCACCTTCAGCTCGATCTCTTCTTGATTTTTCTCTAATTGTTCATTTTGCTTCTGAGCCATCTTCCTTCTCTTAATAGCTTTATCTGCTAACTGAATCACCTCTACATAATTTTGATTTAGCTCCTGTAAATCTTGCTTCAGCATCGTATTTGCTTTCATCAAACCATCATTTATCATATTAATATGTTCATTTTATTGTTTGAAATGGTTCATCTCTGTCTTATCTTTCATTTCTTCTAAATTTTCCATGTTATCCTTGGGTTCTTCACAGGTCATCTTTTCATCATTCAACCCTGGAGCAAAATTCTCAAAATAATATGACATCTTTTTGGATGGTTCTCCAACTTCTATACCTGAGAAAACTGAATTAGTATTTTCAATCATGCTTCCATTTTCAAATGCTTGGGTATGACCTTTGGGGATGATTTCTAGGACTTTTTTGAGACCCTATTCAATATTATTTAAAACCTGACGCACAACAGACTCTAACATCTTAGACTTCTCATCTTCCTCGTCCTCTGTAGAAGAATCCTGTAAATCTATGACCTAATCTTTTTTTAATTTCGGATTCAACAGGGCCTTCATGTTCATTTTGAGCTTATTAACAGACCGAGTTTTAGGCCTAACACAAACTTTATCAGGTTCAAATACTTTCTTTGTATGCTCTGATAATTCTTGAAAAGAACAAACTCCATCATGCTCTTTATCCTCTGTTGCAGCTATTGGACTTATGACAGAATTGTCATTCTCGGGCACTTCCATTTTACTGATTTCTTCTTTTCCTTCACTATTTTCGGGTTGGGAATCCTTCTTTTTACTATCCAAACATTCCTTGGACTTTTTCTTAGACAGTTTTGACTTCTTCTTTCCTTTGATTTCTACCACTTCTCCTCTAAAACTCGACCAAAACAGAAAATACAACTAGGACTTTTCCCCCTTCTTCAATTCTTGTTCAATCAGCAATTTAATTAAACCATGATGGTAAATATTGTGGCTATCAGAGTTGGGATGCTTTCGAACCCTAGAAGACATATTTTTCAGACTTTTGAACAAGAAAAATGGAAGATTTAGATCTTTGATACCTGAAACATGTTGTAGAAGCCTCATATGATAACTATAGACAGTTGAAAATCTTCCCTCACAGGTGATATACCTCTGTATGATATATAGGATATCCTGCCACTGCCCCTGTAAGAAAACCCTAGGTATACCTTGAATCCAGTCCGGATCTTGATTCGCTGGCAGGAGGTAATGGCTATAATCCTCATGAATGGTTTGACATTTATACCATTTCTCTTCTACAGAGTTCACACCAATAGCTTGATAAATGGACATCTCTGTCACATAAAACTTAAGCATACCAATATTAACTGTCAACCCATTAAAATTTCGGCAGAAAGCCCTTAAAACTTGTTCGTGATGATCACCCATTCTTTCGAACATAGTACACCATCCTCTTTCTTTAAGTTTTTCAGCATCCACAGGAATTTCCTTCATCCACTCCACGTTTCTGGGTTCAATTCTGAGCAAATGTCCACTCGCCCGAGGCTTCTTTTGTTCTTCCATGACTGTAGACGTGACTGAGGAGGCAATGCTTGAAACAGAACTCTGAGGAGAGTTTTCTTGCAACCCTAACACCATAATATCTCAGCTTTCTGAGCGAAAATTGATTTATCGATAACTAGCAATCATGGGAAGGAAATGGGGTTTCGTTGCAGTACTATTCAAGACCCTTGCTTATCCAAATCATAATTTCTTCGCAGCAGTGGAATTTCTTATCAAGTGCAGAAGGTAAAATGAAAAATCATATCACATCGTGGCTCTAAATGAATGTTACATCCATGGAATCGATGAATCCAGATGTCGTAACTCAAACCATGCATCAATTCCGAAATTCATTTAATGAAATAATGGCACCTACAGAATAATAATGTTTTGGCAAGCTGGCAGCGTACCAATTCTTTTGAACACTTATCACATGTCAGTTCATATGAAATATATGCAAACTAAAACTTTTTGAATGAAATCGAAAACACCCTATAGGAGCATAGGCTAAAATCTAAATATTGCAAATACTTAAAATATTAAAACATGAAATCAAAAACTAAGCCAAAAAATTTAGGATAACGGGAAAAATAGATAAAAACCAAGGCTTGCAAAAAATTAAAGCTATCAAACTATCCTAACAAGTAAGGTATCAGACCTAGGTCAAACACATAGTCAACCAAATATAACTAAAATTCAACCATGGTCAACCATAGTTAACCATAGTTGACCAAAATTCAACCATGGTCAACCATAGTCAACCAAAGTTAACCAAAGTCAACCAAAAGTAAAGTAAAGCCAACCATAGATAGCCAAGGTTAACCAAATCTCACCATGGTAAACCAAAAGTCAACCATTGTATCCAATGGTCAACTAAAGTAAACCATGGTCAACCAAAAATAAATTGAATTCAACCAAAGTCAATCATGGTCAGCCAAAGTCTAACCATGGTTAGCCAAAGTCAACCACCATCAACCAAATTTAACCACAAGTAATCAAAGTTAACCACTGTCAACCAAAGTTAATCACTGTCAACCAAAGTCAACCATGGTAAACTGAAGTCAACCATCATCAACCAAATTCAAGCAAAGTTGACCTAATCTAAACATGGTAAACCATAACTAAGCAAACTTGACCTAATCTAAACATGATCATCCAAGGTCAAAAAATGTTGACGTAATATAGACATGGTCAACCATAGCCAAGTAAAGTTAACCATGGTCAACCAAAACTTAACCATGGTCAGCTAAATTCAACCATGGTCAACCATGGACAACCAAAGTCAACCAAATTCAACCATGGTCAACCATAGTCAACCATATCCAACCATAGTCAACCATGGTCAACCATAGTCAAACAAATCCAACCATAGTCAACCAAATTCAACAATAGTGGAATTATAATCAACCATATGATTTTAAAGTGAACCATTATGTCACCCATAATCAAACCAACAAATCAACCATATGATATTAAAATCAACCAAATTCAACCAACACCAACCATGGTCAGCCATAGTCAACCATGGACATCCACAGTCAACCATAGTCAACCAAATCCTACCTAATTCAACCATAGTTAGCCAAATTCAACCATAGTTAACTAAAGTCAACCAAAGTCAAAAGTAAAAAAGGTTAACCAATAACTAATTATGGTCAACAAGGATAATTTTAAGGACCCGTACTTATTTAAAAGTGTATAAACTTTAGCAAATCTTACCAATTCTTAAAATGTCAACTATAAAATATTTGGCGATATTTTTTTAAAATTACTTCAATTTATAAGGATTTTATATAGTTTATATAATAATTTGGCGATTTTTAGAGTGAAAAAAATTTACCCCATCAAAATTGGGCAAAACGGGGCTTCAAAAAATGCAAATTGGCAAATCTTTTTTTGGAAAAAATCATGGAAAAACAGCCCATGGGCTAAATTTCGCCCCTAAAATTATCCTTGATGGTCAACCATAGTCAATTAGTAAACCATAGTCAAAATTAAACAAAGTCAACCAAATGTCAACCATCATCAACCAAAGTTAACCATGGTCAACCAAAGTCAACCATGGTCAACCAAAGTTAACCTTAATAAACAAAAGTCAACCATGTTCAACCGTGGTTAAGAAAAGTCAACCAAAATTCAAACATGGTCAACCATAGTCAACTAAAAGTAAACTAAGGCCAACCATGTTCAACCTAAAGTTAACCATGGTTAACCAAAGTTAACCATAGTCAACCATGGTCAACCAAAGTCAAGCATAGTAAAAGAAATTCAATCATATTCAACCAAATTCAACAATAATTAAATAATAGTGGAATTATAATCAACCATATGATTCTAAAGTCAACCCTTATGTCACACATACTCAAGCCAACAAGTCAACTATAGTCAGCCATATGATATTAAAATCAACCAAAGTTAACCAGTGCTAATCATGGTCAACCATGGTTAACCATAGTCAACCATGGCCACCCACAGTCAACCATAGTCAACCAAAGCCAACCTAAGTTAACCAATACTTAACCAAATTCAACCAAAGTCAAAAGTCAAATAAGGTCAACCAACAGTCAATTATGGCCAAATAAACTTTATCATGGTCAACCATAATAAACCATATTCAATTAGTCAACCATAGTCAAAGTTAAACAAAGTCAACCAATAGTCAATTACATCTAAAAAAAGTCACCCATAGCCAATCGCAACTAATCATGGGCAACAATAGTTAACCATAGTGAATTACTCAACCAAAGTCAACCATAGTCTTGAACAAAGTCAACCATAATCAACCAAGGTCAACCATAGTCAACCAAAGTCTATTATGGCCAACTAAAGTCGCCAGAGTCGACCATAGTCAACCATAATTAATTAATCAACCGAAGTCAACCATAGTCAAACAATTTCAACTATAATCAACCATAGTCAACCATGGTAAACCAAGGTTAGTTCAAGACAACCATGGTCAACCAAAGTCAACCAATATTCACTTATGGCTAAACTAAGAAAACCATGGTCAGCCACACTCAACCATAATCTATTTGTCAACCAAAGTCAACCATCATAAAAAAAAATCAACTATAATAAACCATGGTCAACAAAGGTCAGTTCAAGTTAACCATGGTTAACCGTAGTCAACCATATTCCACCATAGTCAACTAATAGTCAATTATGGCTAAACTAAGTTAACCATAGTCATGCATGGTCAACCATGGTAGACCATGGTCAATCAAAGTCAACCAAAGTCATCCATTGTTGACCATAGTCAACCATAATCAGTTTGTCAACCCAATTCAACCATAGTAAAACAAATTCAACTATAATCAACCAAGGTCATTTCAAGTCAACCATGGTTAACCATAGTCAATCATATTCCACCATGGTTAACCAATAATCAATTACGACCAAAATAAGTCAACCATAGTCAACCATGGTCAATGAAAGTAAACTATGTTTAACCATGGTAAACCATGGTCAATCAAAGTCAACCAAATTCAACCAAAGTCACTCATTGTTCACCATAGTCAACCATGGTCAATGAAATTAAACTGTGTTTGACCATGGTCAACCATGGTCAACCATAGTCAACCATGGTCAACGAAAGTAAACTATGGTTGACCATGGTAAACCATGGTCAATCACAGTCACCCATTGTTAACCATAGTCAACCATGGTTAACCATAGTCAACAATAATCAGTTTGTCAACCAATGTTAGCCATAGTCAAACAAATTCAACCATAGTCAACCATATTCCACCATGGTCAACCAGTAGTCAATTATGTCCAAGCTAAGTCAACCATGGTTAACCAAAGTCAACCTAATTCAACCATGTTCAACCATGGTCGACTATGGTCAACCATAGTCTATCATGGGGAATCATAGTCAACCATGGTCATCCACAGTCAACCATAGTTCACCATAAAAAATTAGTCACCAATAGTCAACTATAGTCAAACAAAGTCAACTATAGTTAACCATGGGTAACCATAGTCAATCAAAGTCAACCATATTCAACCAAAATCATCCATCATAAACCAAAGTCAACCATAGTCAACTATGACCAAATTCAACCATAACAAAAACAATTCAACCAATTTGAGTTAAAAGTTAAATAAGGTCAACCAATAGGTAATTATCACAAACAAAGTCAACCATAGTCAAATAGTCAACCAAAGTCAACCATAGCCAAGCAAATTCCACAATAGTCAACCAAAGTCAACTAAATTCAACCAAATTTAACCATAGTCAACTAAATTCAACCATAGTTAGCCATAGTCAAAAGTCAAACAAGTTCAACGAATAACTAATTATGGAAAAACAAAGTCAACCATAGTTAACCATGGCTAATTGTAGTCAACCAAGGTCAACCATAGCAACTTAAGTCAAGTATAGTCAACCATGGTTAACCAAAGTCAACACAAGTAAGCCAAAGTTAACCATGGTCTATCATGGTCAATTAATGGTCAACGAATGGTTAACCATAGTCAACAATGTCAACTAAACTCAACCATAATCAACCACAATCAATGATGGGCAACCAATATTCAACCATAGTCAATCAATCGTCAACCATGGTCAATCAATAGTCAACCATGGTCAACAAATAATCAACCAAAGGTAAACCATAACTAGTGGTTAACCAATGGTCAACTAATAGTCAACCATGATCAACCAATGACAAACCAAAGTCAACAAAATTCAACCAATGGTCAACCATTGGTGAACCATTGGTTGACTATGGTTGATTATGGTTGACATGGTTGACTATGATTGACATGGTTGACTATGATTGACATTGGTTGACCATGGTTGACAGGTTGACATTGGTTTACCCTTGGTTAACTATTGACTGAAGATTGGTCGACCAATTGGTTGATATTGGTTGACTAATGGTTGACCATGTGGTTGACTATTGGCTAACCATTGGTTATTATTATTATTAATTATTGTTAATTAACATGGCTTGCTAATTATTATAATAATACAAACTCAACAATCTTTACTATTATTGTTCAATTATTTTATTTTTATAACAAAAATTATTATAATAATAAAAACTCTATGTAATCATTCCTGTGTTGATCGTCACCTAGCAAGCCATATTAATAATTATTAATATGACTTATACACGTGGATCGAACTATGACTACACATTTAAATATGCGTAGTCTAAAAGTTCTACGATTTCGAACATCAAAATTTCAATTTTTCGACACAATTTTGAAAAAATCTTAGAGAAATTTTTAAAAATCTTGGTTACAACTCTTATACTATAAAAATTTTGATGCTCAAAAAGATTTTTAAAGATATTTTCAAATTTTTAAACAACTCCAATTAAATATGGTTATATACGCCAATCAATACATATAAACCACATTATTAATTATTAATATAACTTATCTTAAATAACGTTGAAACTTCTTAAAATACTTCTTAAAATAGAAATAGAATAATGACTATCGTAACTAAATTAGTCTCACTGCACCTTGAGCCCACTTTCAAACATGTATCTTGATTAATTTTGATAAGACAATTAATTTATTCTCAATGTTATTACTTTTCAAGTTAACAATTACTCTTGGCACTCAAACCAATTAACCTTTAAATATTCCAATCTCATCCACGAATTATTTCTGAATAGTGTATCAATTGACATAAGAACAAAGGGCATCCGTTTTATTATTTCAATATTCCTCAATAATGATCGTGAGAGTAATTAAGTGTTAATAATGTGTTCAATGATAATTTTTAAAACGATTTTTAACTTATATTTGTTTTTTATGTGAGTCTCTAAGTCTGAGTTAATTTTATTTTGGAAAGTATTTTTATATAATTTAATTAAAATACAATTAATTATAATTAGTTTATAAATAAAAAACTATTTTTTTATTTTTTCAAAAAATAAAAATTTTAATATAAAAAAGTAAATAAATTGTATTTTACTTTTTATTAAGAAAACTATAAATCTAAAATATGATGATAAAGTTTTTAATCTTCAATTTGATGAAAAAATAGTTTTAAATATTTTTTAAAATTTTAATTTATTATTATTATGTATTTATATTATTTAAAAATCTACATATACTTAATGATATAAACTCAAAATTATAGTTTTAATTTTTTTTAAGATACTATTTCATGGACGAAAATAAGAAATTTTTTAATTTCGATCCGTGTAGGAACATCATTTCCAATTTATTGGGTCCAAATTGGTGCTCTTCCTCATCCAAATTCTACGAAAAAAAAAATTTAGTAGTTAGTTCTCGACAATTTATTCCTGAAAGTGTATGTATATCCGAGGATGAACCACTCCCTGAATCTGGTTAAATAATAGCAATTGATGAGGAATATTTAGTCATTAGATTAGCTAAACCCTATTTGGCTACTCGAAAAGCGACTGTTCATGGTCATTATGGAGAAATTTTTGACAAAGGAGATACATTGATAACATTGATATATGAAAGGTTCAAATCCACAGATATAATGCAAGGTCTTCCTAAATTTGAACAATTGTCAGAAGCCTGTTTAAATAATTCAATATCGATGAATTTGAAAGAAAGTTTTATCCAAGCACGAATACCTTCGTTCAAGAGAATATTTTTTTGTGTAGAAAGTCTCAAATTCAGGATCTTCTGCTGCACAGATCTCCTGGGAAACAAAATCATAGGCACATAAGTTTAGACAACCGCCCCAATCTTGAGAGTGCTAGACATGGACAAAGATTTTTTTGTATGCATGGATGCGTTGGGGCAGTGTTTGGGCATACTTTTTATGCAAGGAAAATTTAGCGCTTATGCATCACATAAACCTAGGGCCCATCCAAAGAGAGAGAGTGGTTTAAATAATAAAAAATTATATTGATCTTTCTTTCATTCTTCGTAAGGAGCCTCCTTCACAATATACTCGAGAAAGGATTATATATATATAGAGAGAGAGAGAGAGTAATTTAGGTGTGAAGGATAATACTTTATTTAATAATCATTGAAATTAAATCTAATTCAGAAAATACACCAAAATAATATATATCAATATTCAATTATTAAAACCAAGTTTAAAAGATAAATATATAATATTTGGAAGTTAGCAAAACCATATCAATATTCAATTATTAAAACAAGTTTAAAAGATAAAGATATAATAATGAGTTAGCAAAGCCATAATCTAGAAGTTAAACTAGAAAGCCATATTAAATAATTACTATGACTTATATACGTGGGTTGATATATGTTGATTGACATATATAAGTTATATTAATTAATTAATATAGTTTGCTAATTGACGGTCAATTCGCGGGGAATATTTCATGAGTTTTAATATTAATATTATGGTTGTGAAAATAATAATAATAATAAGTATTAGTATTTTAAAATAATAATAATTTTTAAATATTTTATAAAAATAGTTATTTCATAATTATAATTAATAAATTATAAATAATTTATATTAGTAATTAATTATTTAATAATAAATATTATTTTAATTATTTTATAAAAATAATTAGTTTATAATTATGTTTAATAAATTATAAATAATTTAGATTAATAATTAAATATTTTGTAAAAATAATTATTTAATTATAATAATAATAATAACAACATCAGTAATTATTATTATTATAAAATAACAAATATTGAAATATTTTATAATAATAATTATTATAAATAAGAAAATATAATTATATTAAAATAAAATATATATATATATATATATGAAAATAATTTAAAATGAAGATTCACAATTATAATAATAATAATAATGTTAATTTATATTGTTGTTTTTCTATTATTCTTCTTCTTCTTAATAATAATAATAATAATAATAATAGAGGATTTACAATTATAATAATAATAATGTTAATTTATATTGTTGTTTTTTTAATAATAATAATAGTAATAATAATATAAAATGAGGATTCACAATTATAATAATAATAATGTTAATTTATATTGTTGTTTTAATAATAATAATAATAAAATAATATTTTTTAAATATTTTATAATAATAATTACAATAATAAATAAGGAAATATAATTATAATAATTATAAATGAAAACAAGAAATTATTTAAAATAATAATTATTAATTAATTATTAGGTATTAATTAAAATAATTGTAAATGAAAATAAGAAAATATAATAATAATAATAATAATAAATGAAAATAATTTATAATGAGGATTGACAACTTTAATAATAATAATAATTTGTATTGTTTTTTATTTTTTACATAAAAATAAAAATAATTATTAATAAACATATATTGGTGAGTTTTTATTATTAATATTTTTACAAGAACAATAACAACAAAAATGATAGATGAATTTTTACACAAAATAGTAATAAGGATTCATGAATTATTACTAATTAATAAATTATATAAATTATAAATAATTTATAGTACTAATTAATTATTTCATAAAAATAATTAGTTTATAATTATGTTTAATAAATTATAAATAATTTAGAGTAATAATTAAATATTTTGTAATAATAATTATTTAATTAACAATTATTATTATTATTATTATTATAAAATAACAAATATTGAAATATTTTATTATACTACTAATAATAATAATTATAAAAACACAATATTCTATTATAATAATAATAACTAATAAATAAGAAAATATAATTATGTTAAAATAATAAAAATAATAATAAATGAAAATAATTTATAATGAGGATTGAAAATTATAATTATAATAATGATAACGATGATGATGTTAATTTATATTCTTATTTTTTACAACAATAATAAGAATAAGTATTATTATTATAAAATAGTATTTTTTTAAATATTTTATAATAATAAAAATAATTATAAATAAGAAAATATAATTATAATAATTATAAATGAAAATAAGAAATTTTTTAAAATAATTGCAATTATTAATTACTAATTAAAATAATTGTAAATGAAAAGAAGAAAATATAATTATTAAAATAATAAATGAAAATAATTGATAATGAGGATTGGAAACTTGAATAATAGTTTATTATTTTTTTTTATTTTTTACATGAAAATAAAAATAATTATTAATAAACATACATTGGTGAGTTTTTACACAAAATAATAATATTGATTTATGAGTTATTACTAATAAAATAATAATACTAATAATAATATATGTGTTTAGAATATTTTCACGTGTTTAGAATATTTTCATGTTATAATTATGAGTAAAAAATGGTGTATATTAGTATGAAGTAATTTATTAGTATGAAAAAATTCATTAGGGTCAATATTAGCATGAAGTAATTTAATATAGTATATGTAGTATATTTAACCATGGTTTACAGGTTTTGTCAAATTATGACATATTACTTACAGTGGACACACTTTGTCACATTGTGACACAATATTTATGGCCAAAAGATTTTCTGACATTGTGATGTGAAAATTAGTGGATGGGTTATGTCACATTGCGACATGATGGGTATGTGACATTGCAACATCACATAATTGATAGGATATTTCACAATGTGATGCGAATTTGCGATGTGGTAGGTTTTGTCACAATGCAATGTGGGAGGTTCTACCACAATGCGACGTGATAGGTTATGTCAGAATGCGACATTGGAGGTTTTTGTCACAATCCAACGTCGCATGCTCTATCACAAAGCTATGTTCGAAGGTTTTGTCACATGCGTCGTGGTAGGTTCCATGACATAATGATGTGACATTGTGAGGTGAGATGTTATGTAACATGATTGACAAGGTATGTTGCACTATGATATGAACCATAGTAAAAAAATATGCCACATTGCGATGTATTGTTTACAAGAATAATATACATGTGTACATAATAATTTCATGTTAGAAATTACTAAAAATAGGGTCAATATTGGTATGAAGTAATTTATTATTCAACATAATTACATATATGAAGAATAGCATTGGTTATGTGTCATGTTGTTTGCCAACATTAAAATTTGTTGATGATGTATTAAGATATTGATAAACATCTATGTGAGATTAATAAATAGATGAATGATTATGTCACATTGCAACATTCTGAAGTAGACTTGTAAAAATGTCATATTCTAGCATTAGTAGGAGTAGGTAGTATCCTTAACCATGATGATTTACATAGTTCCTTAACCATGATGAAACATAGTGCATAAAAGAATGCGACACGGTAGGTTTTGTGGCAATGCGACTTGGCGAGTTTTGTGAAAAACTGATGTGATGTTGTGAGCTAAGATGTTATGAAACATGGTTGACGAGGTATGTCGCACTGCGATGTGAACCATAGTAAAAAGCATATGTCACATTGTGACATATTATTTACAAGAATAACATGTGTACACAATAATTTCAAGTTAGAATTTACTAAAAATAAGGTCAATATTAGTAAGAAGAAATTTAATATGTAGCATACTTACATGTATGAATAGTTGCATTGGTTATGCATTATGTTGTTTGCCAACAATAAAAAAAATTGACAATGTATTAGGATATTGATGAACAATTATGTGAGGTTAATAAGTACATGAATGGTTATGTTAGAAAGTGACATTCTAAAGTAGACTTGTAAAAATTTTATATTCTAGAATTAGTAGAAGGAGTAGTATCTTCATCCATGGGAAAACATAGTGCACAAAAGAATGCAACGTGGCAGATTTTGTATAATGCGATGTGGAAACTTTTGTGACATAACGATGTGAAATTGTGGGGTGACATGTTATGCAACATGGTCAATAGGGCATGTCGTACTACGATGTGAACCATAGTAAAAAAAACATGTCACGTTGCAACATATTATTTAAAATAATAGTATATGTGTACAAAATAGTTTCATGTTAGAAATGACTAAAAATAGGGTCAATATTAGTATGAAGTAATTTACTATTTATCTTAATTACATGTATGAATTGCAGTATTGGTTATGTGTTACGTTGTTTGACAATAGTCAGTATTTATGATGATGTATTAGGATATCGATGAACCTATATGTAAGGTTAATAAATAGGTGAATGGTTATACCACATTGCGACATTCTGAGGTAGACTTGTAAAAATGTCATATTCTGACATTAGTAGGAAACAATAATTTTTTTAATGAATTTTACTAAGAGGTTATGTCACATGAAAGGAGATGTCGTTTAAATATGAATGGAAAGATATGGTTATGCTACTGAAATATTTAATATGAATTATTTAATATGGTGACATCACATGGAAGGACATGTTGTTTAAATATGAATGGAAGGAGATCTTGTTTAAATATGGTTATGCTAGTTGAATTTTTTTATCGAACTTTACTAAGAGGTGATGTCACATGGAAGAATACATTGATGAAATATGAATGAAATGAGATGGTTATGCTAGTTGAATTATTTAAAATGGTCATTTTACCAAGTGGTTATGTCACAGGGAAGCAAGGTTGTTTGCAAATTTATATGACAGTATGTAAAGGAGATGTGAGTAATTTTTTAATTCAATTCCACTGGAAGGCCATGGAATGCAAAGTAAATTTTGTTATTATGTAAATAATTTTGTGAAGAATTATTTAAAGTACTTGTATGTTGAAATAGTAGTATTAGATATGTATTATGTTACTTTTTTATATGTGTTATGTGTTATGCATTATGTTGTGTTTATTTTAGATATGTGTTATGTTTCTTTTTGATAAATTTAATATTATATTGTTCTTTTATCACTTTAGTAATGTAAATGGATCACTTTAATATTGTGTAGTCTTTTGATGTTACACATAAGTAATAAATTGAATGAGTTGAGTGTAATGGCATATTATGGAATTCAAATAATAATATTGCAAGTTATTTTTGAGCTTGATAGTATCACAGGGACAGTTTTAAAGTATTAAACAAATAATGATTATAAAATCCTTACATGAAATTTAACAACACCATATTTCAAGTATTGAAAATGAGTATGGAGATAACAACATTAACTAAGACATGACTGTGACAATATCTATTTAAGAAATCCTTAATTCAAATTATAAAACATGAGTAAGAAGAGAAGTTGGAATGCTGAAATTAAGAATGCGACTTTGAAATATGTTAGCATCATTATGAGGAATTTTATATTAAAAATCCTTATTTGAAAAATAACATCATCACTGAAATCTAACATAATTCAAATTATTACTTGATTTAAGAATATAATATGTATACATAAGTCCCTTCAATGTACAATAGAAATATATTGAACTTACAATAGGAAAACCAATATGAATATGAAAATAACACAATTTCTTATCCAAAAAATACAATATATATTCAATTGTATAAAATTGATCTCGAAGAAAATGTTGATAAATATTTATATGCTACATCCATGACTTATACAAGGCCAATTTACATCAACCCCATAGTTTTGACAAATACGTTGAATATGGAAGAGTGATGCCCTCACCTTAGCAAAGAAATGAAGTGTATAGCGGAAAATGTGACATTCAGTTTCAATCAAGTTAGAGACAGTTTGATTAATAATGAGAATACAATTTTCATGCGTGCTTAGCTCATACGAAGACCAACGAAATTTAGAAGATGTTTTTTCAGTGAATATGCATGAAAAAAACAATGTAGTAGTAAAAACAAAATATGGTAAAAGGTATTATTAAAGAAAATATTCAAAAGTAATGTACACATACCTATATCTTATTAATCTCTCTCGATAATCAAATCTGCAACCAGATTTATGACACATGGTGCACCAATCAGAACAGCGGTGACATTATGGCCCCTTTGGCCCTGCAACCACTCTTGTCAAATCTTTCTACTGGCCTCTCTTTCAAAAACATGAAAAAATAGCGAACTATTTCCTTCATCTTTAATAAGAATAGAAGGAGATCATCAAACAAATGGCATTGAAAGCCATTTGGTGTACTCATCTTATTTTTAAAGTACATAATGAAGGATTCTTGTTGCCTTATATCATCAAGAGAAGAGAAAAATTTTGAAGCGTCTGTGGTGTCCACAACTGTAGTGGTCAACAATTTTTTTTATTGTTAGTACATAATTTTTTTTTATCATTGATGCAAATAAGTATTGAAAATCATTAATACCAGTAATGTTTGAAAACACCATGCAAGTTTCCTAACCAACAATAAAATAATGATATATTTGAAATTGATATGAATTTTTTGGATACAACAATAGACATACTAGAATATAATTTGAGAGGCTCACTTCAATCATTTGGAATCATAAAAAAGGTTAAACATATTATAAAATATAGCATCAACAGGGTCTAAACCTGAAAATGTTCCCAAAATATTTAAACAACATAATAAAAAGCAATAGAAAAAATTCCAAATTGGACCCTACCCATTTAAAAAGAAGATATAGTATGAGAAATAGTTAAAATGTCAATGGTTAATAGTGAACAAAGCTACAACTAAAAGAAAAAAAATTAAGTAATGTGAAATGCCAATAACATGAAAAAAAAATGCATTGTATGCTCAATGAGAATTCCTATATAGGGTGTTACAATGATATTGAGTTCAATCATTTCTCTTCTTTCTTCCTAATTGTAACAAATGCGTTATTTTTCATCTTGTCAAATGCTCAAAAGAGAAAGGCGGTGATATGCGCAAGCCATCAATTTATCTGACTGTTGATATGGCTGTGAAGGTCAACCCTTTCCTTTCTATGTTCCCAATATCAATTGTGGCTCATTCTAAAGTCAAACCCTATGATTTGTGTATAGTAAGGTCCCATGCCATATAGAGGGAAATTTGTTTATGATTTCCCCTAATAACATGTGTTATTGGTACAATTTTTGGATTGCTTGTGTCAAATGGAGCATCAATGTACTTATAAAAAAGAACAGTAGTGTAAATTGGAGGGAGAGGAGGTTTTGTTCCAGGCATATAGAAAATGTTTTGAACATAACCAAGTGCACCATTTACTAATCCAGCTTCAAACCACAAGTTACATGTCAACATGACACACTGACCAGGGCATACGAGGACTTCATGTTCTAATTGATCATCTTTAGCACCAACACTATCCTTGTACCTTGTTTGCTCGGCAACACATCGTGCAATTGGAGAATTTGAAGATTTCAACAAGACCCTATTATGTAAGGTTACCAAATTATTTGTTGCAAACAAATGAATATTTGAATCAAATAAACTCCTTTCTGTTGGAGGTAACCTCGTATCAACCCGTGACATAAGAAGTTACCACTCAGCAAAAACATGTTCTGCATTTCTTATGTTACTTAACACTCTCCGAAAATATGCTTGTTTTGGATTATCACCCTACTGTCGAAATATTGTATCTAAAGTAATGTTCAACAATGTTGAATCTTTTCCATAGAACATTCCCCATTGTATTTCCTGCATACAAAGGCAATTGAAAAATGTCACCAACAAGAATTATCAATCTACCACCAAAAGGAGTACATTTATTCTCTAAAAATTCTTCTCGCAATCGAGAATCAATATGCATGAATAACATTTATCCTATAAATCTCATTTCATCAATCAAAACATAGCGAATATGCCTCATTTATTCTTGAAATATTGCTAGAGATTTCCCTTGCAGTGTTCTCATGTCTTTGATAGGAATTTTCAATGTTGAGTGTATTGTCTTTTCATGAATATTAAAATCAGCTATTCCTGTTGGAGCAAGAAAAAGCAACGGACTTTTTCCAGCATATGTTGAAGCAGAAAGAGCATGAGATATACTATGAATAAGATAAGACTTCCCAGTTCCAGCAGTTCCTTGAATAATCATTTGGAGAGGATCAAAATTTTCATATTCAACTGAATGTAGTAAAATTATATCAAAAGCAAGTCTTTGTTTTTTCGAGAGGGAAGAGGGAGAAAAAAACATGTTATGATAAAATTCTCACTAAGAACACCCCTTGATTGAGCATTGCTTATAAATTTCATGGCGTCTTATGCAACACTATTTGAAATTGATATTTTCTCTCAATTAAAACATAAACCAAAGTCCTTTCTACCAAGAGTTTGAAGATTAGAAACCTCAACATTGTTTGGAGGAACTAAGCGAGATAACAGATTCCATTCTTCTAAATATTTTTCATCATTGACTGCTTGTTCATGGGAATCCTCATCTTCTTCAACATAATCAGATGGAAAAGGTTCCCGATCAACATGCCATTGTTGATATTGAAAATTCCTCAAATTTTCAATGACCACTTCACTTGAAAGGTCTATATCTATGGATATGTTACGAAATGGCTTGTAAAAAAGTATCTCAGTCCAACAAAAGGTTTCAAATTCATTAGAATCCTCATTGGGAGTAGAGTAAAATCTTGGCCAAAATCGAACAATGTGGCATGCACATCTCTAGGTTTCCATTGATCATTCTTACGTTTGGCATCAAAGGTCCAATATATTGCAGTTTCTATCATAGACAAATGATCAAGAAAATTTGGTCGTTGTTGATATATATGAAAAAAGGTGTTTTGAGATGAACACTGAAGACCATTTGTAGACATTTTATGGAAAACATTTTTCCCAACACACAAGGAAAAAAATTCGACTGCAAAGTACAAGAGGTAGCTTTAGCAACATATGTCATGTTTCTTGAGCTCCAATGTCACGATATACAATTGTTTCTCCAAGGAATCTTCTGTATGCACACAAAGCTAGGTCTTCGGAGGCACCTAAATTTGTAATTCTCGTCAACATGGCTTGATAAATTTTAGACCTCTTTTCTAATTTTGAAGCATATTTAGCAATATAATTCAACACAACATGCCAAGAAACAACAGGATAACAATCAACATTAGCATGCCACATTTCAAGAAGAGATCAACATTATGAACATTAACCCTATCATCATTACATGCAAGCTCATATTTATTTTGACCTTTGTCATCTATGAATAATGTAGATTCATTGCGAACCTCACATGGGGCATTGTAGCGACATGTGAGAAGGGACCCCTTTTTTCTCAAACATGAATATAAACTGCACTTTGTATGTATTTGGACACTATTCAACAGGTTCTCATAATTGCCTGAAGGATTGGAAGAGAAAATTTGTGTCGTATTCAACAAACAAGGATCGTCATTTCTACTTCGAGGAACAAATATGTTCCTTTGATGAATTTCATGTGGATCCCATGCAGTTACATATCTATTGAATAAATACTTTGCATCATCCACAACATAACTATTAGACCAATCTAACAAATCCATGTTAGGTGCCCCTTCCAGCCATAGGAAACCATGGACGCGGGGAGAGTCTCTATGTTTCCATTCATACCTAAAGAAAGAAAATATATAGTCAATATATTTCAAACTTCCCATGGAACATTAGAATTTGAAGTTAATTCATATAACATAAAGTAAATAACACAAACGTGTACCATAAATCTTTTGCCCCGAATTTATTTCAATGACTTCTTCACGAAATATAGTAAACCTTTGGAGCATAAACATGGCAACAATATGGGGGTAAGAGATAACATTTTGAATTTTTATCTCATGTTCATTTAATGAGAATAGTGTGTATTTCTTCTAGCGTTAGATTATGCAAGTCAGGCCACTTTGTGTTAGCTGCACTAATAGTAAAAAATAATGTTGGACAACCTAGTTGAGTAATCATGTCATTGAGTTCAGAATGTGTCACGAACCCAATTTTTTAGAGTTAGTAAATTTGGTGAATTTTCAAAAAATTTCATAATGAACCTTTAACAATAAGATATAAGATACCCTAGTATACTTTCAAATCTAAAGTAGTTTAATTATCCAACAACAACATTGAACATGTATAATCATTCCTATCTATACATTTTCTTTGGACACTTATAAGTAAGAGAGACAACTACATACTATATAGAAAGTTTGCTTAAACAAACACATGTCTATGTAACCCAATGATTCATTCAATTCATACAATATATTTGTTGTATCCATGTACATATTTAAGGCACTAAATTCATTTCAAGATCAACAAGAAAATTAACTTCAATCTACATCTTATCAATCATTTACTCTTATTTTAATGTAACTACAAGCCATTACCATTTTTAGTTCGATTAAACAAATAAGGGCACATAAGAGAAGTACAAAAGAAATATTTGTCAACACAAATAGTTGTATGAAGGGAAAAAGTCATCATGGTTAAGAATGAATGTGTGAGGTGCACATAAGAGGAACTATCTAGAATTTCAAACCTTTCTTACCCTTATAATATTTCAAACCAATCAATCTATTTCTTCATGTTATTCTAATGAAAGCTTACTTGAGTGTGCCAACCATAAAATCTTATCTCAATCACCATGGACATTAGCAATTAAAGAATAATTATGAGTTTCTAAGCTAAATTAACTCACAATCTCAACTAGTACAAGATACATCGAGTATAATCACAAAATGTCAAGGAGAAAAATACACACATATAAGCCATGTACAAAAGAAGACATTTTCACGTGATTCACCCAATCTAGGGCTATGTCCATAAGAGGGTTTGCATCTATTATGTTATTTCTTTAAAAGATATTTACATCCTTCAACCCAATGGTCGTATTTTTCGCATCGAAAGACCCTCTCTCCTAGAGTCAAATACAAAACGATCAATCCTAACCCCAAAGGGTTTTATTGAGGTCTAAAAGCAATTCCACAGAATTCTTCGAAAGTTCAACTTAGTGCTTTCCATTTTCTCACGTCTCCTTTTGTTTCCTTCATTCATATTATCTGCTCAATTAATTTGGTATATATATATATATATATTCTCAGTTATAATATTTTTAACAAAAGATAACATCCCTTTTATGCTAAAGTGACTTAAACTAACATTAGCCTTATACTCTTTTCTACTTGGTTTAACAAGGTTACATCCCTTTTATTATTTCAAGTATTAACTCTCAGAGAGATAAATGGCTAAGTAACATATAATACATAGCTTATATTGTATGTCTAACCCTTTAGATTTTTCTAGAACACATTATATAAGGGTACTAAATATATAAAGACCAAAACTATAAAAAGAAGAACATTACTACCTTCCGAGATCATATTGTGATAAGCATGTCTATATGAGGTTTTTAAAAATATAATAATAACTCAACAAGGGGTCAATTCATAAGAGTGATTCCTTGCCTCGCCAATGTCGAGTTTATTATGTTTATATATAAGATAAAAGAGGCAAGACTGGGATTGAACTCATGGAGCCGTCTCTTCCCAAGCCTAAAACACAACTAACCATTATCTTTTTAGAGCTTTAACAAGCACATATTTGTGTTTAAGGACATGCAGATTCACAATGTGACAAACATGTATTCATATCGAATGTATATGTATTCGCCAACAACGATTTCTAGCCAGGAAATCAAAAGGGTAAAACTACGTATTTAAGTATAGGAAAAGGAAATCTACATCTCAGAAATGTAATGTAAGAATTATACATATGTGTATATATAGAACCATCACGCAGTTGTCCCTTCCTTTCATGGCATGATTCGCGGAGTCAACGTATATAAAAAAATAAATCAAAACAATAAGGCCCTAACTCTCTATCGGGAAGCCAACATAAAATAAACCAAGACAAGTGCAGAGTAAATATTTATATTTCTTACTATGATAACTTATGAGATGAAACTCTGAGTAGCTAGTCTAAGTTTGGAAAAGATTTAGAGACTACCTTTAAACCTTGTCATGATACTGTCTGTACCCTTTAAAATCTAAAAATCAAGGCAGCGATTGAATTAAAGAGTTCCATCTCTGTATTTTTATTACACACTCTAACAACAGCGTAAGTTACCCTTATTTATCTCTGTATTATTATATACTAACAGTATGAAATAATCTTTATAATATACCGCTACAAGTATGCATTCTCCAAGGTTCACGTAATCATACCGATACTATTCTCTGATAGCATAGGGGCTAATTGTAATAATTATGTAACTATACCTATGTGAATATAAATAAATCAAGCGAAAGTGAAAAGCATTAGAATATAACATAACCCTGATTTAAACGACAATGGTGGGTTTGCAGGCTACATAAATTCACAAAGGTTGGGCTACTCTGGCCGTAGCGGTTAGAGGTATCACTCAATAGATTTTCCAACATGAAAAGAAACCTCTCTGAGTTGCACAACGATACTGAGATTGCAGGCCACACGATGAAAAGATGGATTAAACATAAGGCTGTCATTCGTAAAGGGATGGGCTATTCAACGCATTCAAAAGGCAGACATATATTTAAAATATAAGATAGGATTTTAATACTTACCACTCAACTCGAAATAGAGTTCGATTGACTTATCATTCTGATTTTGACTATCAAAAATTCTATCATGTTGGGGAATTTAGGGTTTACGGCTAACCCTGTACGAGTATAAGTCCGAAATTCTAAATAAAACGAAAGCTAACGAAGTCCATTTCAACGGATGGTTGACGACCCCAATAGAAGCATACCCTAGCAATCAAGCATTAGATCTTAATATAGTGCATAAATCTCTTTCGTAAAGGAGCACATCCATTCAGTGAGAAAAAAAGCCAAGGTAACTGTCGGTACAGGGATTCAAAATGCCAGGGCAAGATTTAGTAATTTTAAAAAATAGTATACCGATCTAAACAAAATTAGGTGCTGCTTAGAATGAAACCACTACGATCCAACGACATAATAATTACCCGACCGGAAATAACACAACATATATATCAAAGGATTTGGATCGATATTACCAGTAAATGCAGATATCGGCTCCAACAACCATTTTTCCTAAAGCTTTGTCAAAACGTAGGGACCGTGCGATCCAAGTTCCACCCATACTGCCCAATCCAGGTGTGCGCAATTTCCCGACTTTCCTCCCTTCTGGAATGTACGATGACTATATTTTAAATTCTTAATTTCCCCCCTTTCGAAGGCAGCGTGATCAACTTAGATATCTCTCCCCTAACTTGTTCTCTCTCCCTCTGATCAATTTCCCCCTCCCTTCTCCACACGGATCCCTTTAAAATATTTCAACACTCTGCGAGGTCAAGAAATCGTGCGACAACTGGCAGCTCTGTAAAACTAGCTTGGAATCACATGGCGGCCCAGCTTGAATCCCACACTTTACTAGGGAGGCAAACTCACTAAATTTGCTCCCTAGATTCCTCCACGAGGTCTTTAGTTATGAATCAACTTGCTTCCACTATCGCAGTAATGGTGAAGTGGGTACAAAGTAGTTGGTAAGGGTGGTTTCTTAAAGGGACAAGTTCCCAAGGATTTCTCAAATAAAAATCCTCCAATTTAACTTCCATGACTCATCTATACAATCATCAAATAGTAGAATCTTTTAAGCTTTTTCAATTGTATATTATATATATATATATGTATATTTAAAATATTTCCTTAGTTTTCTAGGAAAATTAGGTATTACTCCCTTAATTATCGCGTGTTATTGCGGGTTAATGAAATACCTTCGCCCTTCGTCCTACTAATATTCATATTTGTCCAACATCTAATACTACTACATATATAAAACTATTGTAATGTCCCTAAAATAGTAAGAATTTAAAAAATTTATGAACTAGATTAAATTGGAAAAGATATGATGAATACTAACTTCGGCACTGATAAATACTTACTGTACCGATATTTGGTTTCTATTCTTTGAAATGTTTGAGTATCATGGTTTGCTGATTATAAAGTTCTATAGCATAGAGAAAGTGTTTTTAAATGTTTTGGATGCATGAACTGTTGCATGTGTACCATGTATTGAATGAAATAATGTGAATCTCCTTCTTATGGTTGTAAAGGTTTGAATGCATATGTATTAAAGTTTCACAGGTAATTCAAGTGGAAAGGATCCTTTATTGGTGGTGATTGATGCTCATGATGTGATACTTGGTCTTTTAAAAAGGCAAGGTACCTTGGCAGGGCTGCCGAGAGGTAGGGGTAAGAAAAATGGAGGCTCTTGACTTACTTAGAGCTTTCACTAATGTCTTCTTTTCTTTCCCTGGTTTGCAGGTGTACTTACGGAGGTACCTACTTATGGTGTTCATTTCACAAGTTCCGCACTTGATTAATACTACTGTCTAAACAGTGTGGTGGTTGTTACTTTGAAACATCTTCTTGAAAATGTAGAAGTCCTCATTGAGCCTTCATACATAAGGACCTTATCATTACTTGTTGACTTTATACCCCACTTGGGGTCTTTGTAACACCCTTGTGTTTTAATTACATTAGGGTCGTGAATGCCCTCACCACTATAGAGATCACGATTTGGTAGCGAATATTTGGGGTTGGTGGTGGCAATTAAAGTCACCCTATGATAACACATACCAACAACTGCTAGCTAAGTCAGGGGTTATTCTTGGATGCTACACCATTGAGGGTTTCAATATTCATGGCTCGTTTTACCTCTATCTATATATTGAATTTATCTGAGGGTTTGGTGGTCCAACCTGAGCTTGGCTCATGGTCTACCCATTACGAATATTTCGTTATGCAGACCTAACGATGGGAAAATGTAATATCCTTCTTATTCCCTTGTAGCTTTTATACTTTGGTAGTGACGTTAATGAATGGTTTCTGACTGGAAATGTTTATTTGCTTGACAGGTGGGTAGTTTGGTCTCCTTCGTCTGCACGGGGATTGGTTAATGATCATGACTTAGTCTTGGAGGCGTCTTCAACTGGTAAGTCCAGAGTCCGCATTTACTTCTCTCCTCCTCTTGCCTCTGTGGAGTGTCTTGCATTTTCTATGGGGGACTTGATGAGCTCGATTGAGTTCACTATGATAAGTTTGAGTTTCCTGGAAGTCGTCATTTGGCTAGACTGTTATGAAACGATGTATATTTTGTCATTTGCAGACTCTAAAGGTTTTAGTGGAGATTTTGGCCATCCGACTCTATGTCTGTATTTTATTGAATTCTCAGTGTTCTCAATAGTACCCAAATGAATTGGGGTTTACCTATGTTTGTGTAATGTATTTTGGTATGGCACTGGGTTGTCTTTCTGTATAAAATTTGTAAGGGTTTGGTACTCTATTGAACTCTGCTTTTTACTTTTATATGGGTAATGTCTGTATCTTAAGATTTTCGATAGATGTTGGTTTCTATGATGAATATTTGATGGCACAATTCGTGACTTGGGGTTAAATTTATGCGCCTGCCATACTCTAAGATTTGGCTGCTTTACTGTTATGCTTCTGATGATTTGAAGTAGGTAGTTAGATAAAGGGTTTTAAATGGAATGTTTATGGTAATCGATCCCTGTATCGTCATTTTATGGATAACGTGCCTCAGCATGTTGTCATGTAAATATTCGACTGGAGATTGCTATGTAACCCTTCTACGTTTTTTATTAAGAGTCGTAGCCTTAGCACTACTTCGATTTACCTTTGAAGGGGTAAGGATTGTTGTACTATGATTATGCTGGTCGATGATATCTGGAATGATTATTGTTGAGATTTTAGTTTGCATGAATGAAATGTCTGATTCTAAGTTTATAAATCGTGAAGCCTCGGTGATGAGTTGAATCTCTGTGATGCGTTGACTGTGATGCTTTCGTTGTAATGGTTGACTGCTATGTTGATAAGGAAAATGCTCTCGGTGCATACTGTAACTTGTTTTTACTGCTTGGTACTATAATTTCGATAAAAAGTTTGGGTAGATGTTGGTCAAATCGTTGATGTGTAAGTTTTGCGTTTTGGTTGTCATGGTAGGTGGTAAGAGCTGAGTTAAGTCTTGAATTTCCAGAACCAATGCATGAAATACCTGGTGATTTTGAAGTCTGAGCTTATTTCCTGTAGGGTTAGTAGTTTTAATATGTATTGATGTTTAAAGAATGAGATAGGGTTTAGTGGAAATAACAGAAATACAAATATTAATGTATACAACATTCATATCTTAGCTTATACGAAAATTAAGAAAATCAAACACCGTTTCAGAAAATGGAAAACTATATATATATAAATAGAAAATGGAAAACTATATATATATAAATAAAACAATTCTACACCGGAGGATCAATTTGAGTTTAATTAAATTCTTGAGAATAGTTTTCTAGGTTGTGGATTTGCTAGGATGGCTAGCACAGGATAGCTTTAGCTAGACCTGCTAGACATTCTGCTAATCACAGCTTCTAAAGTTACGTAGGCCTAGTATACATTGTTTTTGTTCCTACTAGAAGATTATATTTAAACGATTTTAGGATGAAAGAAAAACAATGCCAATGATGCTGGGGTAGCACCCTGTATTACTTATCTAAACTCTATTATAACTTAAATTGAAAGTTTCACATTTCATGCCTGATTACCTTGTGTCTTGCTCCCTCCCTAAAGTAACCTGCACACTCAAACAATAATTAATGTAGAGCCCTATGAGCTCAGCTGACCTATTACAATGACTTTGGGGCTACCACGTTCCTCCCAACCTTGAACCTTGAACCGTTCTGGTTCTATCTGGATCCCCCTGAGCTTGGTTCCAACATGCAATGAGAGGTAGAGGCCCTAGATCCACTGTGGGTTCAGTCCTGAGAATTTCTAGGTAGGGCTACTTCAACTTCTTGGAGCAGAATACTTTTCTTGGACTACCATAAGGGAACGATAATAACCAAGATGATAGATGATCCCCAAAACTTGGGATCTTCCCTCTTTAAGTAGGGAAGTCTTGAATTAGGACTGTTGAAGTAATTAGTTTCTTTAAACTCAATAATTAATAATTAAAAGATATTATTTAATTAAATATCTAGTCCTTTTGAACTAGGACTTTTCCAACTGTTTGACTATAATTCATTTTGATTTATGCTCTTAATAATAACAATAATTATACTAATAATTATTCTTATATTAAATACATTTCACTTAACTATTAATACATCATTTATAATATTAAATAATGCATAAATCATATATACTAATTATATTCCATAATTAAATAATAACACTATTATTATTTAAAGCTCTTAATAGTAATAATAATAATAATAATAATAATAATAGCTTAGAGGCCTTTATTCAGGTTAGTCATAAAAGACTACTGGTAATTATATTTTATTTGGTTATGTGTCATCACATGACAGTCTTTTTTCTTTAACTTTTAGGGACACGATCCACTTCTTTTGGATGGTCTTGGTCAGCTTGGTTAGGTACCTCTAGTCTCTCTCTTTGCATGTCGCATTCCATCATTTAACATGGTATCTCCCGCAGTAGGTGATGATGGGTAAAAAGATGAATCATTTAGTCAAATTAAATAAATGTGATAAAAGTGCTCTTCAGAGTCTTTCCGACTCAACACTTTGAAACTCTGTAACCTCGAGTGCTCTTCAGAGTCATTTAACTCAACACTCTCACATGGGCGTTACTCTAGTGCAATTCCACAGTCCCTGCTCAACACTAGTGCTAGAATGTGGTTGTGAGGCACATATAGAATATTTAAGTTGCCTCAGATCCGGTATTTGTTTATCAAGCTTGGAGTGGTCCAGGGCTTATGCCCAACACTCAATCTACATCAGGGCTTACTCCCAGTACATCATATTTCCTCTAGGTACATCAGGTCTTTTGCCCAGTATGTAGGTAATTTGTGTGTTTCTGAGTCCATGCTCAACACACCATATAAGTCAATTATGTCATTCACATCACTACACACTATGTAAGAAAAGGTCATCTCAATATATTAGGGTTTTGTACCTACATCAAAACATAATCAGAACATTAGGGCTTCCTTGCCCAGTATATAATCAAATAATGAAATTCAGTCAGGGTCCATGCCCTATATGTTAGTATACAAAAGAATAAATCATATGCACTAGGGTTCATGCCCAATAATCAGAATAAATCATATGTGCTAATGTTGTGGCCCAATATAACATCATAAAATAGTCAGTCCAAAATTCGGGATATTACATCCCTCCCCGCTTAGAACAACACCGTCCTGGTGTTTCTAGGGACTAGGAATGAGGTAATGAAACAAGGCGGGGTATGACTCTTTCACGGTGGCCTCATTCTCCCAAGTAGCCTCATTTGGTCCAAAGTGCCTCCATTACACTTTCAGCTGAGTAATGGTCCTCCTCCTAAGATGGACCTCTCTCTTGTCCAGAATGTGGAGTGGTTCTGGCGTGAACTCCCCTTTGGGATCCACCTGTAATAAGGACTAATCAATAACATGTTTAGTATCGTATACATATTTCTTTAATAATGAATCATGCAAAACATTATGAACTTTTACATGCGCTGGTAAGGCCAACTCATAAGCTACTGGGCCCTTCTTGGCCAATATTTCAAAAGGTCAACAAAATCTTGGGGCTAGTTTCCCGCAATGTCCCAAGCTCAATGAGCTTCGTTTCGCTTTTATCTTTAGGAATACATGTTCATCGACTTGGTAGTCTTTGTCTTTTCTTTTCTTGTCCGCATAACTCTTTTGATGGTCTTGTGCTTCTTTTAAATTCAGTTGTACCTTAGAGACTAGCTGTTATGAGTCCTTTAATAGGTCGAGTCCTAACATAAGTCTAGCTAATGGACTGTCCCAAGTCATGGGGGTTCGACATTTCCTGCCATAGAGTACTTCGAAAGGACTCATTTTGGTCGAGGTTTGATAACTGTTGTTGTATGCGAACTCTGCTAGGTGCAAATAATCTTCCCACTTAGTGGGGTTATTTATGACATACATCCTCAACATGTCCTCGAGGATCTAGTTTACTCATTCTGTTTGTCCGTCAGTCTGGGGGTGGTACGCGGTACTGAATTGTAACTAGGTTTCCAGACTGGAAAATAATGCTCTCTAGAAGTAGCTAGTGAACTTCATGTCTCGATCAGAAATGATTGCTTTGGGTATCCTGTGCAATCGAAAGATCTCTTTTAAGAATATTTCCGCGATGTGAACTACTTTGTAGGTAGATTTTATTGGTATGAAGTGGGTTTCTTTAGAAAGGCTGTCTACCACTACGAAGATGGAGTGGTTCAGTTTATTACTCTTGGGTAAGCCTGTAATTAAGTCCATACTTATTACCTCCCATTTCTATTCCGGGATGGGTAGAGTGTAACACCCCAAAATCCACAAAAATTTAAAATTTTTCATCATAGCATTTAAAGTAAAATCTAACTGTGCGGAAATATAAAATGCTTCTATTTTTAACTTACTGTAGTCATGCTCAAACAGAAATATTAAAGTTGCATCTTACTATATTGTGAAAATCAATTCTGTGTCTAGATGTTTAAACAGATTTCATTGTGAGACTGCCCTTTTAAATACATGAGTCGAAATACTTGATTTATGTTAAATTATATGTGCTAACTGCTATCTTTTTCTTGGATGAATGAAGGGGTCATGAGGGAACCCGAAGCTTACTTAGCATCTATGCTAAAGCTTATGAACTTGCCTTTTTGCAGATGAGAGGTAAGAAAAAACACACTTGAACAAGTAATTCCAGTTTTAGATTTAAATGTTTCCGTCAGACAACTATTCCGAAATAAATGCAAGGTTCTAAGCTATTTATAGTGGCGAAGTCATTAAATGTGTCAAGTTTAGAACTTAAATAATAATGCTAAGGTAACTTCAATTGCAGTTTGATATTATTCAACTTTCTAAGCTGTGTGAGTAAGTCTTAAGGAGGTATCTCCTAAATCATGGTTATAACATAAGAATTGGATCACAATTGTGTGTGACTATATAATAATATTTTGGTTATCTCTATGACTTATAAACATGCTCTTGAATAGATCTAACCCAACTATAGATCATTGTAAAACTATATTATAAAATTAATATGGTTTTTATGGAAAAACTTAAGCAAATACATGGTTTGTAAAAATCCTAAGTATGCAAACTATGTGCATACCATACGTGCCTTTTCAAGTGAAGGATACTGTGAAAATTTTTATGTTTCTAAGTCTAAACCTATCATGAAATATATGATATCATCGAAACATTTGAAAATACTAACATATAACACGCATGGGATTATCGTCGTGGAGTTTTAATTGATGGTTAATGGTTTTATGATATCTTGAAACCATAATAATATGCCTATGCAAATATTTGTGCTACCAGGTCTGCAATGATACAATCGCCATGATATGCAGTATGAGTTACTTAATAGTTTGGTGACAAGGATGGATTTGTACTCTCGGTTATTGTCAGCCATAAAGGCTCTTACCTGCATCTGTAGTGGATGTCCTGGCGGCGACTGATGTGGATTGTATCACATGCCATAATGTTGAGTTGGCATCGTTTAACCCTATCCCAGTCTCTAGCTGGTTTCCATGGTGTTGTTGGTTGATAGAGCAGTCTTTAATGCATTTAATGTTTCGAACTACAATATGTGTAGATTTGATGTCCACCGTCAATCCTAGGGTCATCTCGGGCTTTGGGGATTAACCCTAAACTCCACTATCCTTTGATGTTATTGCAATTTCGGTGTTAAGCGTGATTTTCTAGCAGTGGCTCTGAGATGAGGCCGATAGGCCGAAGGAAGTTTAGGGTAATTGCTGTGTAGGGTTTCGGCCGGATTCGAAACCCCGCCCTCATGGTTTTCCTCTGTTACAATTTTAAAGGGCTTTTAAGGTTTCGACTGCCATGATAGAAGTGTTACAGTGCTCCGTTTCTACTTGGCGAACTCTAGGTTTGTAAAAGTGTAGGCGAGAGTCGATCCGAGGTTGATCCTTCAGCATATGGTGCTTCCATGCGTTGCAACCTCACATCGCTGCGTTGGATAGAAGGGTGTTGCTATGGTTGACAAAAGTGGCGACACCTCTGCTAAGATTGAAAACTCAAAGGTAATGTGCTAGCTCAGACCTGGTTTTTCTCTACAGTTGTATAAGTTGCAATGTGATTTACTTCGGTTATTTCATTCATGATTTTGTTTTGACCAGGGTGATGTTTTCCTGGCAGGTGCAAAGGTTGTAAGCTTGATTCTCAAAAACCCTACATTGGTTGAAATCTAGAAACGAAACGAAAACTAGTAAGTTTCGGTGGTTCCTTGATAACCTCGAGATGGTGTCTGGAGTTCTTTCTTAGTTTCGTGTCAAGCCTTTGTTTGATGTAAAACTATGGTTATCTATCTGCCATTCGTGTTGACTGTGCATTTATTGATATCATGGGGAGAATAGAGATTCTCGACCCATTCGGTGTTTAGCCGATGGTGTAAATACTTTATGATAATGAAATATGAAAGGGTTAAACCCCTTAACCATTCTAGTTTTCATTACGTGGTTTGGTCCAAATTAAATATTTGTAGCAGCTTCTGGTTTTGCAAGTGTTCTCCGAAATGAATGGAACTATTGTGCTTTGTTTTTATGAGTGTTAAGCAAGAGAAAATGATAATGATTGTAAGTTGAAAGACTGTTTAAGGAACATCTTGAACTTGTAAAATTTGATGGTGCTAAGGTTTATGAAATCGAATCTGAGAGTTATTTTTTGAATCTCGTGCATCTATTTAAGTTAAAAAGGATCTGCGTCATTCACTGAGATGTTTTCTTTGTTTTTTGTTGAAGTTTGTGTGGTTAAATGGTGGATAAGTTTACTTGTTTAAGTGACGGATTACCTACGTTTTCTAAAAAGAAAATGGACCTCTGAATTATGAATCGTATCTTTTCTATTTGGTTGATATCCTTTGAATGATCTAAAACAGTCTGGTTTTTGGTGCCAAGAGTTATTGTTCCTATTAGCAATCATATAAAAGATAATATTTATGAATATTTTGATGAAAAGCATAAAGTATAAAAAGAATTATTGTCTAGTATAGAGTGTTTAAAAGAATAACTTTGTAGAGTTGTTTAGAGTTGGATTCTATTTGTGACAGATAATATTAACTCGGTCTAACTTCTGTATAAGCGATGACTGTGTATAATGATGAAAAGTAAATATTCTTCATTACTGTTTGGAGAAATAAGAAAAGCATAACAGCTCCCTTTTCATAAAGAAATTAAATAGTTTATGTTCAGAATGTTTATCGATTTGTATTTTGCAATGAAAATGGGTTATTGCACAGAACTGTAAATATAAAACTATTGCAAAATTTAAAAGAAAACCTAGAAACATAAAACCCTCGTATTTTCTATAACTGTCAGGATAGCAATGTAATGTAAGCTTATTGTTGCTATTTTACATTTTTGCAGCTATTATAATTTCTAAGTCTTGTGTACAGGAAATAAATTCATATACCTAGATATGAACTATTTTGATTTTTGAATTTAATACATGTATTTGAAATATGGAAAATATCAAGAATGTCATAGAACATTGTAATAACAGTACACTATCTCTTTATTTGATTAATCTTCCTATCATTTTATCTACTCTAAAATATATCCTCTGTACTGGGGTACGGTGCAACATCAATTACATGGGGAAAAATGCAGAGGGTTATTTTATTCAAATTATCACACAAAATCCTTACTAACAGATCCTACTTAAGACATAAATAAAATGATTGCATCTGTACCATAATACATTCTGTAAACAAAACTTAATAATTGCAGATAAACAATTAGAACCTGTAAATGATGATAGGGCCGACAAACACCCAAGGAGGCCTGTTTCCTCCCAACCTTTTCCAAAAGAAGCAGCAAAACTCCTTCTTTTGGTTGACCCTCGAGCTTGCTTACTGAACCACTAAGTAGATGGAATCTGTGTAGAAGTAAGGCACTCAAACATGCCTTTAGCACTCAACATCGAACTCCTTTACTCAGACTATGCCTTCAGCACTCAACATCAAACTCCTTCAGTCTATAGAGTTTGGCAGACTCACAACATGATAAAAAACGTAGCATATCCCCTCATCAAATATCTTGGGTGCAAGCACAGCAAAACCCCAAGGTAAATTTCCTCGTAAGGAAAAGTGATGAACCTCAGTTCACAATTTGATGGCTATTATATAGACTGCCTAAGTATTTAGTGGTCAGTTTTTTTGAATAAATGGGCCTCAAGCTCCAGTCCCACTTTCGAGGGCACTATGACCACATTTCAAGGGAGTTGTCCCATACCAACAGCTAGTTAGTTGCATCATGATGCTGTCACTTATCCATTTCCTTCTACCCCAGATTCCATTCCACCTAGTGGGTCAGTAACCACTCTTTCAACAATCCACTTAGGTGTTTGTCTCCTATTTTATTTATTAAATAATAAAATATTGTGCAAATTACAGTCATCCTTGGACACTTGTCCAATATAAAACTTTACAATAAAAGTTAACATAATGTTTTCAACATAAAATGTTTTTCATCAAAGAGGGTATGTTACATTGAGGTTGAAGTAATCCGGAGGGGTGTTGGTGTTTTGCTTTGACCAATTGGCACTCCTGACATTTTGCAATGAACATTGCGATGTCATCTTTCAGCTTAGGCCAGAAATAATGTTTCTTTACGGCCGATATCATCTTTTGATATCCGGGGTGTCCCAAATAAGGTTTCTGGTGAAACTCGATGAGAATGTTTGATCTAATTTCTCCACTCTCTGGGATGTAAAGTCAGTCTTTCGACCACAGTAGTCCCATTTCGTCTATCTTATATTCTTTCTCCTATTGGAAAAGTCTATCTTCCTGAATCTTTCCGAGGATTTCCGTATAATAACAGTCACTCTTACATGCCGTTTGAATTCTGTGGTGTAAGTCGGAGTCGGTTTGGCTTACCGTGACCTCGTAAAGCATATGTGCTCTACGGCTTAAGGCATCCGCAACCTTGTTTTCCTTGCCTTTTATATGCTTTAGTTTGAAATGGTATTCACTAAGGAAGGCTAGCCACCTGGCTTGCCTAACATTTAGGTCGGGTTGGTCGAAAAGGTATTTCAAGCTCATGTTATCCGTCATCAATAGAAATTTCTTTCCCAAGAGGTAATGTTGCCACATCTTCAGAGCATGGATGATGTCGGCTAGTTCGAGGTCATGAGTAGGGTAGTTCTGCTCATGTTCTTTTAGTTTCCTCGATTCGTAGCATATGGAAAATTGTCTTGCATAAGGACTCCCCCAAGTCCTTCCTTTCTTGCATCTGTGCAAATGACGAAGTCCCCATTGGGATCCGCAATACGCAAAATCGGTGCACTAATCAGTAGTTGCTTCAGATTTTGAAATCTTTCTTCGCACTTATCCATCCAGATAAACTTGTTTGCCTTTTTCTGCAAGGCGGTCATGGGACATGCAATCTGTAAAAAATTCTCAATGAACTTTCTGTAGTAGCCGACTAATCCTAAGAATGACTTTATGTCGAATATGCAAGTAGGTGTGGGCCATTCTTCGATAGCTTTGACCTTTTCAGGGTCGACGGCTATTCCCTTCTCGGAAATGATATGTCCTAAGTATTGAATCTAGGGTCTGTAGAAATCGCACTTACTAAACTTGGCATAAAGCTCGTGTTCTCTTAGTATCCGTAAAACAATTCGGAGGTGCTCCTCATGTTCTATCTCATTCTTGGAGTAGATCAGAATGTCATCAATAAAGACTAGAACGAATTTATCTAGGTATTTACTAAAGATACTGTTCATCATGCACATAAAGTTGGCCGGTGCATTCGTTAACCCAAAGGGCATCACTACGAACTCGTAGTGGTAGTAATGGGTTCGAAATGCGGTCTTGCTGATATCCTCATCACGGATCCTCACCTAATGGTATCCGGATCATAAGTCGATCTTCGAGAAAATCTTTGCTCCTCCGACTTGGTCAAACAAGTCGTCGATCCTAGGGAGTGGGTAGCGGTTCTTAATGGTCATCTTGTTGAGTTGGTGGTAATCGATGCACATCTGCATCGTGTCATCTTTATTCTTGACAAAGAGTATCGATGCGCCCCAAGGGGATACACTAGGTCAGATGTACCCTTTGTCAATTAGTTCTTGTAACTGAAGTTTGAGCTCCACCAATTCTGGTGTGCTCATGCAATACAGAGCTTTAGAAGCTGGTACTGAACCGAGTGTCAGTTCGATGGAAAAGTCTAACTCTCATTTAGGCGGTAATCCGGGTATTTCTTCAGGAAATACATCCTTGAATTCTATGAGGACTGGAAAGTATTCGATCTTCTGTTCCCTATCAGTTTCTATGTTTTGGATATTGACGACAAAGAGTTTGCAACCCTTTCTGATACATTTCTTTGCTTGTAAGGCGGAGATCTGTCTTACCGACACTTTCTTAGGGATACCCTGAATCGTCTTCTGAATCCCTTGATCATCCCTGCAAAGTAAGGATTTGTTTAAGTAGTCTAGGAGGACATGGTGTTCTTCCAACCAATCCATGCCGATGAGTACATCGTATGAACCTAGGGGTAGAATGTTTAAATCTAACCTAGTTTCAAATCTGTTTAAGTTTATCTCGCAAGTTTTAACTAACTCGAAGATCTTTCATTTGGTATTGGTGGCTAGTTGTACCAGCCACAGTTTCTCGTGAGGTTCTCGGTTCAACTTACAAGTGTCCACTAACTGAGGGGAGATATAACTTCAGCAAGTGCTGGGATCTATTAAAACTGAAACTGTAGTGTTAGAGATCTTACCCTCTAATTCCACCATGGTGGCTTGGTGATCTTCCTGTCAACCGTCGAGAGCGGCATAGATCCTTGGTGTCTTGTCCATGTCTCCTACAGTAGTCTCTATTTGGATGTTGTGTAAAACTCCATCCCTTTTGTTGGGGCAGTCTTTGTAGTAGTGGGGCCCTTGGCATTTCCAGCAAGAAACGATTAGCGGGACAACTTTGGTCTCTTTGTTAAATGATGGCATGTTGACAGGTGGTGGGGTTGCACTTGGTCGTGCTTGGGGTCGGTTGAAGCCTCTATTGGGAGGGAAACTATTGTTATATTTTCGATAAGGTGGGGGCCTAAAACCTGGTCTACAGTTATCTGAGAAGGTTCTGAACCTATCTCTATTTCTGTTGATGTTGTCATTCCTTGGTTGTTCGTGTTCATAACATAGCCTTGATTTATGTAAGGTTATATCAAGGGTTTTGGGCATGTCAAACTCTATCTTTTCTCTAAATTTTGGTGGCAGCCCTCCCAAGAACTGTTGAATATTTACCTTCTCATTTTTAATATAAGGCACATAGTGCAGCAAGTCGAAGAATCAGTTTATGAATGCTTCCATAATCAGGGAGCTCATTTTTAACTCATGGAATTATTTTATTTTCTTGTCAAAGAATCTTTCATACATATACTTGTCATGGAATATTCTGCTAAAAGTATCCCAGGTTATATCTCTCAGCTCTTCTCATTTGGTGTGTTTCAAGTCCCGCCACCATCTGGAAGCTTTACCATTTAGCTTGTATATGGCTAGCCGGGCTTGTATTTCACTAGAGTAATTGTGCACTTTAAAGTATTTATTCATCCCTAGCAGCTACTCCTCGGCTTTTTCCCCATAGTTAATCTCTCCATCATAGGTTGGGGCTTTTATCTTTCTAAATTCCCCTTGCAGACTGTCATCACTTTTCCTCCTTTTCTTGCAAGGAGGTGGTGAACCTTTATCGTTGGAAGAGATCTTACAATCTCTTTCCATTGAATTTGGTATGTGTTCTCCCTGCTCTTCTCCCTTAGGGCTAGTAGTCCTTTTTGTGTGACTGTTTCCCTTTTTGGGGGTGTTGATTGAGAGTGTGGGCTGTACGAGAGGGTTAGCCTTCGTTAAGGTCTGAAGTAGTGCCTCATTTATGGCTTGCCGTTCTCTTCTTTCCTACGTGTTTTCATCTCGGAAGCTTCGGAACTCTGCCTACAGGTTTTGCATAGAATGTCTCCAATCTAAGTTTAGTTCGACCACCACCTCCTTCTCTCGGGGTGGTGAGTCCAGATTCCCGTGAATGCTGCTGCCCTGTTCTACATTCATTTTCCAAACAATGTTTATACCTGAAATGTTATATAAGTATAGAGAACACAAAAAAATCATGTTAGTTTATTCTCACATATAACAAAATAAAATGTAAATTTTTGTTTATTGTGTATCTGCAGCAGATGTTTGTAATGAGTCCAATAGGTCACTTAATTTTGTAACTGAGCTCTGATACCACTTGTAATGTCCCTAAAATAGTAAAAATTAAAAAAAAAATATGATACTAGATTAAACTGGAAAAGATATGATGAATACTAACTTCGGCACTGATAAATACTTACTGTACCGAAATTTGGTTTCTATTCTTTGAAATGTTTGAGTATGATGGTTTGCTGATTATAAAGTTCTACAGCATTGCGGAAGTGTTTTTAAATGTTTTGGATGTATGAACTGTCGCATGTGTACCATGTATTGAATGCAATAATGTGAATCTCCTTCTTACAGATGTAAAGGTTTGAATGCATATGTATTAAAGTTCCAATGGTAATTCAGGTGGAAAGGATCCTTTATTGGTGGCGATTGATGCTCATGATGTGATAGTTGGTCTTTTAAAAAGGCAAGGTACCCTGGCAGGGCTGCCGAGAGGTAGGGGTAATAAAAATGGAGGCTCTTGACTTACTTAGCACTTTCGCTAATGTCTTCTTTTCTTTCCTTGGTTTGCAAGTCTACTTACGGAGGTACCTACTTATGGTGTTCATTTCGCAAGTTCCGCACTTAATTAATACTACTGTCTAAACCGTGTGGTGGTTGTTACTTTGAAACGTCTTCTTGGAATGTAGAAGTCCTCATTGAGCCTTCATACATAAGGAACTTATCATTACTTGTTGACTTTATACCCCACTTGGGATCTTTGTAACACCCTTGTGTTTTAATTACATTGGGATCGTGAATGCCCTCGCCACTATAGAGATCATGATTTGGTAGCGAATATTTGGGGTTGGTGGTGGCAATTAAAGTCACCCTACGATAACACATACCAACGACTGCCAGCTAAGTTAGGGGTTATTGTTGGATTCTACACCATTGAGGGTTTCGATATTCATGGCTTGTTTTACCTCTGTCTGTATGTTGAATGCATCTGAGGGTTTGGTGGTCCGACCTGAGCTTGGCTCATGGTCTGCCCATTACGAAGATTTCATTATGCAGACTTAACAATGGGAGAAGGTAATATCCTTCTTGTTCCCTTGTAACGTTTATACTTTGGTAGTGATGGTAATGAATGGTTTCTAACTAGAAATGTTTATTTGCTTGACATGTGGGTAGTTTGGTCTCCTTTGTCTGCATGGGGATTGGTTAATGTTCACGACTTAGTCTTGGAATCATCTTCAACTGGTAAGTCCAGAGTCCACATTTACTTCTCTCCTCCTCTCGCCTCTGTGGAGTGTCTTGCGTTTGCTATGGGGGACTTGATGAGCTCGATTGAGTTCACTATGATAAGTTTGAGTTTCCTCGAAGTTGCCATTTGGCTAGACTGTTATGAAACGATGTATATTTTGTCATTTGCAGACTCTAAAGGTTTTAGTGAAGATTTTGGCCATCTGGCTCTATGTCTGTATTTTATTGAACTCTTAGTGTTATCAATAGTACCCAAATGAATTTGGGTTTACCTATGTTTGCGCAATGTATTTTGGTATGGAACTGGGTTGTCTTTTTGTATAAAATTCGTAAGGGTTTGGTACTCTATTGAACTCTGCGTTTTACCTTTATATGGGTAATGTTCGTATCTTAAGATTTTCGATAGATGTTGGTTTCTATGATGAATATTTGATGGCACAATTCGTGATTTGGGGTTAAATTTATGCGCCTTCCACACTCTAAGATTTGGGTGCTTTACTGTTATGATTCTGGTGATTTGAAGTAGGTAGTTAGATAAAGGGTTTTAAATTGAATGTTTATGGGAATCGATCCCTGTATCGTCGTTTTATGGATAACGCTCCTCAGCATGTTGTCATGTAAATATTCGAATGGAGATTGCTATGTAACCCTTCTGTGTTTTGGATTAAGAGTCAGCATTAGCTACTACTTCGATTTACCTTTGAAGGGGTAAGGGTTGTTGTACTATGATTATGCTGGTCGATTGATTTCTGGAATGATTATCGTTGAGATTTTAGTTTGCATGAATGAAATGTCTGATTCTAAGTTTATAAATCGTGAATCCTGGGTGATGTGTTGAATCTCTGTGATGAGTTGACTGTGATGCTTTCGTTGTAATGGTTGACTGCTGCGTTGATAAGGAAAACACTCTAGGTGCATACTGTAACTTGTTTTTACTGCTTGGTACTATAATTTCGATAAAAGTTTTGGGTAGTTGTTGGTCAAATCGTTGATGTGTAAGTTCGTCATTTTGGTTGTCATGGTAGGTGGTAAGAGTTGCGTTAAGTCTTGAATTTCCAAAACTGATGCATGAAATACCTAGTGATTTCGAAGTCTGAGCTTATTTCCTGTAGGGTTAGTAGTTTTGAGATGTATTGATGTTTAAAGACTAAGATAGGGTTTTAGTGGAAATAACATAAATACAAATATTAATGTATACAACATTCATATCTTAGCTTATACGAAGATTAAGAAAATCAAACACTGTTTTAAAGATTGGAAAACTATATATATATATATATATATATATAACAATTCTACATCAGAGGGGCAATCTGAGTTTAATTAAATTCTTGAGAATATATTTCTAGGTTGTGGATTTGCTAGGATGGCTAGCACAAGATAGCTTTAGCTAGACCTGCTAGACATTCTGTTGATCACAGCTTCTAAAGTTACATAGGCCTAGTATACAGTGTTTTTGTTCCTACTAGAAGATTATATTTAAACGATTTTAGGATGAAAGAAAAACAATGCCAATGATGCTGGGGTAGCACCCTGTATTACTTATCTAAACTCTATTATAACTTAAATTGAAAGTTTCACATTTCATACCTGATTACCTTGTGTCTTGCTACCTCCCTGAAGTAACCTGCACACTCAAACAATAATTAGTGTAGAGCCCTCTGAGCTCAGCTGACCTATTACAATGACTTTGGGGCTACCACGTTCCTCCCAACCTTGACCCTTGAACCGTTTTGGTTCTATCTGGATCCCCCCAATCTTGGTTCCAACATGCAATGAGAGGTATAGGCCCTAGATCCACTGCTGGTTCAGTCCTGAGAATTTATAGGTAGGGATACTTCAGCTTCTTGGAGCAGAATACTTTTCTTGGACTACCATAAGAGAATGATAATAACCAAGATGATAGATGATCCCCAAAACTTGGGATCTACCCTCTTTAATTAGGGAAGCCTTGAATTAGGACTGTTGAAGTAATTAGTTTCTTTAAACTGAATAATTAATAATTAAAAGATATTATTTAATTAAATATCTAGTCCTTTTGAATTAGGACTTTTCCAACTGTTTGACTATAAGTCATTTTGATTTATTCTCTTAATAATTATTCTTATATTAAATACATTTCACTTAACTATTAATACATCATTTATAATATTAAATAATGCATAAATCAGATATACTAATTATATTCCATAATTAAATAATAACACCATTATTATTTAAAGCTCCTAATAATAATAATAATAATAGCTTGGAGGCCTTTATTCAGGTTAGTCATAAAAGACTACTAGTAATTATCTTTTATTTAGTTATGTGTCATCACATGACACTCTTTTCTCTTTAACTTTCAGGGACATGGTCCACTTCTTTTGGATGGTCTTGGTCAGCTTGGTTAGGTACCTCTAGTCTCTCTCTTTGCATGTTGCATTCCCTCGTTTAACATGGTAGCTCCCGCAGTAGGTGATGATGGGTAAAAAGATTAATCATTTAGTCAAATTAAATAAATGTGATAAAAGTGCTCTTCAGAGTCTTTCCGACTCAACACTTTGAAACTCGGTAACCCCGAGTGCTCTTTAGAGTCATTTAACTCAACACTCTCACATGGGTGTTACTCTAGTGCAATTCCAGAGTCCCTGCACAACACTAGTGCTAGAATGTGGTTGTGAGGCACATTTAGAATATTTAAGTTTCCTCGGATTTGGTATTCGTTTATCAAGCTTGGAGTGCTCCAGGGCTTATGCCCAACACTCAATGTACATCAGGGCTTACTCCCAGTACATCATATTTCCTCTAGGTACATCGGGGATTTTGCCCAGTACGTAGGTAATCTGTGTGTTTCTGAGTCCATGCTGAACACACCATATAAGTCAATTATGTCATTCACATCACTGCACAGTATGTAATAAAAGGTCATCTCAGTATATTAATTTTTTGTACCCACATCAAAACATAATTAGAACATTGGGGCTTCCTTGCCTAGTATATAATCAAATAATGAAATTCAGTTAGGGTCCATGCCCAATATGTCAGTCTACAAAAGAATAAACCATATTCACTAGGGCTCATGCCCAATAATCAGAATAAATCATTTGTGTTGGGGATGTGGCCCAATATAACATCATAAAATAGTCAATCCAAAATTCGAGATATTACAACTATTCATATGGTAAATGCCTATGCATTTCTTAGTAGTTTGTTATCCCAATTAACTTTGCTTATTCTTCATTCATATATATATATATATATATATATATATATATATATATATATATATATATATAATCTATATATATAAAAACATGTATCCTTTATACATAACTTCTTTAAAAGTAATATATATATATATATCCATTTAATCATTTTCCTATATATAATATGGAACAATTATGTAAAGAATCTTATATATATATAAGCATATATATATATATATATGCTTGTATAAATGCCGTTATTTTAAGGTTAGCAACTATATACTTATATAGTTATTTTTTGTAAATTCATTATATATTTATATAATTCCATTATAAATAATATTTCATCAAAGTAATATCACATCTATGTATAACAACTCTTTTACACAATTCTTTTGTATATTTCTAATATACATTAGTCTTTTAGACAAATGATATCTTAAAACAGTTTCACTTTTTTTTCATATATATATATATATATATATATATATATATGCATCTCCCTTGTTCAATAGGACCTTGTACCTCTGAGGGAAGAACCAAAACACATAAGATGCTCCGCCAACTTATTGTTAGGAAAATCATTTAGTTGTCGACGCAATTTTTAATTGTTGTAGGTGCACTGTCATTTATATTCTTTTGTACAAATACTACAACAATTTCTTGGCTACAATGACGCATAATCATGTTTAACAAGAAATAACGAAAACGTGGATGGCTTCCAAATATTTGATCAACGTACCTAAGTAGATGTAATCCATATTCATGGAGGCAAATGTCACAAATACGTGGATGCAACCAATCAACATCACTAGTTGGGAATAAAGTAGGGATTTCCATATCAAATAAACCCTCTGTATTGTATTCATTGATGGGAGACAAACCAATATCTGGCCAATCTAATGGATGCAGAGGCACAGAATTTGCATTTTCCAGAAATGCTCTTATTTCCTCAAATTTTATTCATGCATTTGGTTTTCTAAAAGCAAAAGATGAAGGGTGAGAGGGTAAAAAAACAATGCCAAACACTTCAATTTCTGCATCATTATTACTCGTTCCTTCAATTTCACAGTCAACAAATTGAAGCTTGCTTGACACATCAGTTGGTCTTTTAGGAAGAGAATCAGTTGAATCCATGTCGATTTCAGTATCCCTAAAGTATTTTTCCATTTCAATTTTGTACCGCAATGCATCCATCACCCGTGATCTTTTCACATAACAATCATAATAGTTAGATTGTGCATTTTGTCTCCTCACAATTAGGATGTCAAGGTATTCGACATGTTGTGGAAGGATTTTTTCAATAATTGAAATATTTCATGGAAATATAATGGTGTGGCCACTATATTTATGTTTCCCACCACGAGCATGTGTCACTTTTAATATTGGATTAACCCATGATATTAACATCTCTTCGACTTGGGTAAGTACTCCTAGAACATGAGGTTTTTCACTAGGATCCATGTTATTCCAATGAGAGAAATGATGGGAACCTCATTCATTCTTACACCTTTTACAGATAGGACCATCAGATTGTCTTCTAAATTGTATTCCAGGGTAAGATTCACAACAAGCATATAACATTTGTACAATAGACAAGGAATCAATCTTGGCCGAAAATATCTTATGAAGTGCAATCATGTTGCTATCAAACTATTGCAGAATATGTTTATTCTGTCTATGAAAGTGATATCTAGGAAGAGGTCCCCGCTGAGAAGGAATGGTCACGGTAGTACGAACGTTTATTTGTCTAAAACTTGTGGATGGAATTTGTTGAAGTTGATTTCATTGAATGGTATCTTGGCAAGGGGAAATATTAGAGTGATCAATTTCAAACTTAAAAATGTTGAATAAAATATGTAGAAATATAAAAATAAATAAGAAATAGTGTACATAATCAATTTACATTTTCTTGCCAATTTGATGGTCCAGGTTGAATTGGAGGACGGTAATTAGATCGTCCTTCTTTAGTTGCAACATTGGTTGTTGAAAGATATTGGAATCCCTATTGAACTGTATTAGAATGAACACTTCCCTGCTAGTAAGGAGAAATAAAAAATGATTAAACTTGTAGAAAATGATTAAGAATTATCAAGTATTTCAACAAGATTAAATATGGGTGTTGCTTCTACTACCTTTGTTGTTCCAAGTGATATCGTATGAGGGATAGGTGATTCAATTTGACGGATAATTGATTGTCGAACTACATCATGTTCATCTGGAGGTTGCAAATTATCAATCAAATTTGCAAGCATATTACTATCACCCACAAATTCAAATGGAACTACTTGTTGAGGAACATTAATATCTCCAATATGCGTGTTTTGCACCATTGGTACATGCTCCAATGTTCGATTTGCATGGATAGAAGACTCTAGATTTTGGTTTGTATCCACGTTATGTGTACGATCATCTTTCAGAACATGAGATGTTTCACCGACAAGAATATTGTTGCTAGGAGAGTGTGGAAGAATAAGAATATTCTGGGTGGACAAATATTCAGGGAAGGAAACATGAATAGTAAATGTTACTTGCATTATATAAGCCAAGATATGATACTTACGGCTATTGGGAAATTCATTTTCAATTGTAATACCAGATCTACTTCTATGATAGTGAGCCCTTCGACGTTCATTTATTGCATCTTTATTTCGTTGATACTGCAAATGACAAAGTTCATTTGTTCTTTCATGATATGTTGGATAGAGAGTGTGTTTTCTACTACGATTACTTGTCCCTTCAGATGAAATTTCTACATATACATAGAGAAAAATATTATATGATAATTTGGACATGGCATATTTATGTAACTATATGAACGTATTTGATAGTAATTTGTATGAAATCCAATTAGACAATCATTAAAATTGGAAATAGTAAGACACTTTTTAGAAAAGGATAGATTACAATGCATTTCAAACACATTTAAAAATATTTAAGAAAGTGACAAGAAAAGAAGAATTTAAAGATTTGCAACCACATGGTGAAACAAGAAGAATGTAAAAATTGAAGATATTTTATTCCAATAAGTTTATTACATGTCAATAATTGACAACTTGAAAGTGTTCAAGCGACCCAAGTCATGATATCTTGACTCAATGGTGGAAGGTTATCAATAGAATTCTTGTTCAGAACAAGTGGGAAAATACATCCATTTTCAATTAAATCATTGAGATTTTCAAGCAATGGGAAGGAGGAGCCAAAAATATATGACACAACTACATTATAAATACTTTTTGGGATACATGGGCCAATCTTCAAATGATATAACATGAAGGGAAGTTGCAGATTCTTGCAGAAAAGAACTATCTCATTCACTGTTTGTAATGGAAGATAGCAAGGGAATTTTTTATTGATATCCATAGAAATTCCATGCAACCTGTTCCATTTGAATCCCCAATCATCTTTAAAATGGTCTTCTCTCCATTCAGAACATGGCTGGCCAAGTTGAAAATTTTCTACTTCTTCAATAGACCAAACAGATGTGGAACCATTATTGATAAGACAAATGAGCTGGTTGTTGTATGAGGCAAGTGACATACATTATATATCAGTGATTGGAACAAATGAGAAACCCCAATCATTTTGAAAAATATCAAACCAGTAGATAGTGTATCCATATTTAGGGTATTCATCATATTCCGTGTCTAAATACAACCAGTAGAATTTAATTTCATAGAACATTGCATCCTTAGGGGGTGTAATGCCACCAGAAGGTATTTTTTTCTTCTTCGAGTAGGTATCGAGGCTACTACAAATGTAAAATTTTGATTGCACACTCTATCAAAAATATGTTTTAAAACAATCCAATCATATTTTCGAGAACCTACTTTTTCCACAAATGTGAAGAAGCCTCCATCACCAACCAATATATATCCTATATTCTTAAATTCCCTTGTAAATGGATTCATAAGAAAATATCTTTTTGAAAATGAGGATCCGGTTGGTGAAGATAACAAAAGCACAAATCCAACTTTACACTCAATTTCGTATCTCCAATTTATAAATGGAAGAACAAGTTGAGATATGCGACCTTTGTCGCTAAGGCATGTAACATTGAACTCGATTTCTTCAGAATGGAATACAGGAACCAAAAATCCAAATTTATCTTCTGACAATCGATTGCATACAGAGAGAAAAGAAGAGTTTCGAAGAACAACATCCCAATGTTTACATATGAGTCTAAATCGAACCAAAATGGAGAAAGGAATCCATTGGGATACCATCTCAATTATTTCAAATGGCAAGTTAGACAAAATAGTTAGATCCATATCGATGAGGAGAAATGCCTAACATAAAAAGAGACAAAAATAATTAATAAATCCAATACTTTAATACACACGTTATACTATTCTCGATTAAACTTAATCATAAAAATAAACATTCACAAAATTGTGTTCACAATAATTTCTAATTTCTAATATTGAAACTACTTTATGAATGTTGATTTAATAATCTTCAAACTCTTTTAATGTTTATTTTCTAAAAATAACGTGTATGCAATTATTATTATTATTAATACTTGCATTAATCATGGGTAGCTTTATAAGTACTATTATTTAACCATATCATTGCACAAATACACATTATTATTTATACTAATATCCAATGTTTTCTAATGGCAATGTCTAATGTGTAATGATGCTAATGTTTAATGTGTAATATTTAATGTTTAGGAATGTCTAATGTTTAAAAATGTATAATCCTTTCTAATGCCAAATGTTTATTATGTTTAATGTCTAACTTTTATTATGTTTAATAATGTTAATAATGCTAATGTCTAATAATGTCTAATATCTAATGTTTAATGTTTATTGTAAACTAATGTCTAATGTCTAATGTAAACTAATCTAAGTAATGTTTAGCATTGCATAACATAAATACATAGTTTCAATTATTTTTTCAATGTTGACTAATGTTTGTCAATGTTTAAATGTTTATTAATGTGTAATGTGTAAATTTAATGTTTATTAATATTTAATGTTTAATGTCTAATGTGTGATGTTTATTAATCTCTAATGTTTATTAATGTCTAATGTCTAGTTTTATTAATGTTTATAATGCTAATAATGCCAATGCTAATGCCTTTATTAATATTTTGTAATGTTTAATGTTTTCTAACATGTAATAATATCAATGTCTTTATCAATGTTTTCCTAATGTTTAATAATACTTAATATTAATAATATTTAATAATCTCTTATGTCTAAATGTCTGATATCTAAATTTAATGTTTACTAATATTTATAATGCTAATAATGCCACTAGAATTATGAGTATTAACTCCCTTTCGCTATCGCTCCCTTTGATCCTTTCTCCAATCTTTTTCCAGCGAAAAAATACTACTATTGATATTCAATGATTGAATCAAATAGTACAAAGATATTCAGAATTCAGTAGCCAGTTCACTGAGCTTGTAAAGGCTTCAAAACTGAAATTACATGAACTGAGGCCAAAACCTCCCATATATGTTCAGTATCATCTAACATCACTGCAATATTACAATAAATATCAACATAAGCAGAAAGATAGTAACAAAAAAGCTGATGCTGTCAGGCTCAATCAAAAAAATAGGTAGAGCCACAGTCTTGTAGTAAATTGTCTTGCCACTCTTCCCAGAACAAAAGACCCTCCTGATCAGATAATGCTTTTTTCGAGAGCTTATCAGCCAGCTGGTTATGTTCTCGATAGATGTGCTCGAAGGAAGCGCCCTGCTGCTTTGAAATTTCAAAAAGTGTTCGATGAGCCCAGTGTTTCAAGTTCAGAACATTTAGCTTAAACATCCCTGCTGCCCATTTAATGGTGACCCTAGAGTCTCCGTAAACCTTGATGTTGACTAAGCCAAAGATGTTAGCAATTTTAAGAACACACCAAAGGGCCATTAATTCCGCTTTCATGTTTGTGCCAGAACCACAATTGAGTCTAATGGAAAAATAGTGAGACTCATTGAGATATATGACACCCCCAACAGCACATGTACCTGATTGTGAAGCTCCATCAAAAAAGAGAATAGGCTGGTCAACTTTGAGGCTAAAAGTGCTAATTCTGTCAGTCTTCTGTATAATCACATCACTCTTGCAAATCTCATACATATTTAAGGCAGTTCTGCTGCAAAGAAGATGATCAGGAGCAATGTTTTGAAAGATAACACAATTTCTGTGGTACCATATTGCCCAGGGAATGCAAATGGCAATGAAGAAGTATTCTTTGCTGAATCTAAACCAATTGAGAAGGCACATATTGAATTCTCCAATGTCCCAGCATTGCGTGAAGTTTAGGCAAGATGAGATCATGTCCCAGATCTGGTGAGTAAAGCTGCAGCTGACAAAAAGGTGTTGTTTAGACTCAGCATCATTTTTGCATAGAGAACAGATACTGGGTCCGCACCAGCCTCTTTTGTGCAGATTGTCCCAGGTTTTCAACTTGTTTTGTAATAACAACCAACAAAAACATTTGGGTTTTGCAGGAATGTTCCAATGCCAAAGCTTCTCATACCACCAATCCGGAGGATAGATAAAACAGTCTTGAATAATTCTATGATATGCAGAGTTTGCTGTGACGATCCCTGTAGTGGGATTTCCTCCCCAAATAATCCGATCTGTTTCCTGTCTAATCGAGATACCAGCAGAGTTAAGGCGTAAGATATATCTATCCCAGATGTCTGCTAAATGTCCCGAGAGCCCAATGTCGTGTGCAGAAATCCACCTGGAAGTGTTTGCTTCTCTGTTACTAAAAAAATGGATTTTATCCAAAGTATCAAGACCTAGAACCTGAAGATATCGAGAGATGGACTGGGGCAGCACATAATTCTCCTCCAAACCAATGATAGGGTCGATCCCTACACGAATAAATTTGCCCGACCCCACCTGCCATGTGAGGTCATTTTTTATCCAGTAGAAGATCTTCATGAATCCACGCCATAGGGGAGAGAAGTTCCAGCTAGTCAATTTAGGATTTCTGAGCCAGCTAACAATATCAGATTTTATATATTTTCCATGGATAAGAGAAGACCAAAGAGAATTGTCAAATAGAACCCTCCAGAGGCTCTTGAGTCTGAGTGCAATGTTAAAAAAACCCAAATCCTTGATACCCCATCCGCCAAATCTATATGGTTTGGATATAGAGTCAGCTGCCACCAGAGAGATCTTTCCACTATTGGCCGAGCCAAACCAAAGAAAATTGGAAAAATATTTTTTGATAAGCTTGAGAACTGCTGATGGGACTTCAAGCAGGGAAAACCAGTAAACTGGTATACTGCAAAGAACTGACTTCAGTAAAATAAGCCTGCCACCAATTGAAAGTAATCTAAAAGTCCAGTGTGCCAGACGTGCCTCAATTTTGCGCAGGAGCCAAAACCAATCTTTAATCTGATAATTGTTGGGCTTAATATGAAATCCCAGATATTTAAATCCGTGGTCCAATTCACAGCACTTAAAAGGCAGCACAGCAGAAATGTCACTAATATGGCGATCCAAGGGTGATAGGTGATAGAAATTTGATTTATCAGAGCTAACTTTCATCCCTTAGGCTCGACAGAAGAGCTGAATGATATCCCTATAAGCAAGCCATTCCTCAACAGAGTCAACCCCAGCCATTAGAACATCATCAGCAAACAGTGTATGTGTGATCACACAATCTTTAGCAATCTTAATGCCTTTAATTCGTCCAGAATCAAGGGCTTGGTGGATCAATCTACTGAACCCATCCATAACCAGGATAAATAGCAACGGGGATAATGGACACCCTTGTCTAATCCCCCGCGAGCAGCAGAAAAAATCAGAAGGACTACCATTGATGAGCACCGAAATATTCGAAGTCGTGATGCAAGCCATGATCCATTTAATAAAAGAAGAAGGCAACCCAATTCTGATGAGAATCAATCTGAGAAAGGACCAGCTAACCCTATCATATGCTTTTTCCAAATCTATCTTGAGCAAAAGGGCTTTTTTCTTATGTATCTTAATACTGTGCAAAAGTTCTTGTGAGATACCGATAGCGTCATGAATCTGTCTTCCGGCCAAGAAACCAAATTGTTCCATGGATATATGCTGGGACAAGACACCCTTTACACGATCAGCAATAATTTTTGATATAAGCTTATATAGCAAATTGCAGAGGGCAATTGGGCGGTAATCACCAAAATTCTTCGGCTTATCTCTTTTAGGAATAAGAGTTACAAAGGTGGAATTGAGCCCCCCCGGGATATATCCATTCATGCGAGAATAATTAACTAAGTCTTTGAGCTCTCTTCCCATTAAATCAAAAAAGTGCAGATAAAGCTCCACCGGCCATCCATCCGGTCCGGGGCTCTTATCTTTAGCAAAAACTTTCAAGGTCTGTTCAATTTCTTCAATGGAGACCTCATCCTGAAGCTGATCAGCTTCTTGTTCATTGACAAAGCGCGGGAATAGAGTAGCAACATGCATCTGATCAGCCATGAAACATTCATCCGGTTCATTAAAAATATGTCCAAAAAAGGAGACAGCTTCAGTTTTAATATGATCAGGCCCAGAAATAATTGAACCTTGATAATTCTCAATTTCCCAGATATGCTTTTTGTTTCTTCGGGCAGATGCAAAAGAGTGAAAGAATTTAGTGTTCTTATCACCGTGGGAGAGCCAGATAGCCCGACTTTTTAAACGCCATTCCTTCTCAGCCTGAAGGAGGAGTTCATCTTTTTTCTGCTCAATCTGTCGCATAATCTCAAAATCGGAATGAGAAAGAGAGCCCTGAATATTTGCAGCAATGGACGCCTGTAGAGTTTGTTCTAATAAAAATAATTCCTGTTTATCTGCCTTCTTCTTCTCTTTAATCCATCTGGAAACTGTGTCCTTTAAGCCCTTAAGTTTATGGCAGAAATTCAAAATGGGATTTGAATCAAAAATATCACAATTTAGCCAATAAGCCCGTACCATTTCACAAAAAGAAGAGTTTTCGAGCCAGGCTGAATTAAACTTGAAGGGCAATGCATGAGTGCCACTGAATTCCTCCAGTTGAAAGATGACAGGCCAATGATCTGCAAATTTATGATCGTAGACCCATGAACGGTGCTTCTGAAACGAATTCAGTAGAGCTGATTTCACAAGAAATCTGTCTAATCTCTTATGGACTCCATCTGTCCCAAATCTGCCATTGGTCCATGTGGGGGATAGGGTATGAGGCTGAACATCCACCAAATCCATTTCCACCATGAGTTGAACAAAGAAATCATCCAGATCATCTAATCTTGCCGATTGACCCCATATTTCTGCAGCATGACAAGTAAAATTTAAATCACCAGCAATGATTAAATCATCCAAGTTCAATAGACCAGAATCCCGAAGAGCCGTCCAGAAATTCTGTCTCTCTCTGTATGGTGCATAACAATTAAGGACAGAAAGTGTATGGTTGATGCCACAGGAAGAACCTTTTAAGAGGATACCCCCGGGGGTTGAAAAGACTTTGAAATCAAAAATATTGGGATCCCATGCCACAGCAAGCCCCCCAGATAATCCACAGGAATTGACAGCAGCAACCTCCCAATGAGGAAGAAGTTTGCAAATTTTTTGGATAGCAATGGATGCTTCACACATGGTCTCTTGCAGTAAGATAATAGAGGGAACAATAGCTTTAAATAGGTTGGACAAGGCCTGTACCCTCGACGCCTTGACCAAACCACAGACATTCAAAGACAAAAAGGCCATCAAGAAGAAATCAATTTGGGGGACGATGCTCTAAGCCCCGATGTGTCAACCCTAGCAGAATTACTTGCCTCCTCTAGTATCTGTGAAATAGGAGTATAGGAATCAGCTTGAAGGAGTAGATTCTTGGAATTGTTCTTTTTCTTGTTGCCCCTCCTGATAGTCACATTTTGAAAATTTAAGGAGTGCACCGGCATAGCCCTTGACCCATCCCCCGGATTCCTAGAAAATGATGGAAGAGGAGGGAATTCTTCACCTTTCGACGAGATAAGGTAGCCACTATCAACTAGGATGTCTTTATCAATAGCATCAGAGAAAAAGGAAGTCTTTGTCTCATCCACTAAATGATGCTTTTCATCTCCCAAATGATGAGAGGTCAAAGGCATAGGACCGGCCGAAGTGGAGCAAGACTGTTCCAGAAAATTTACAGGAGTTGTCAAGGGACACAGAAGTGGAGGGTTAGTGGAAACATTCTCTGCAGAGCGTGGAGAAAAAATCGACAGGGGTTCCGAGATAATGGGCAATGTCGGCACCATATGACCAGGGATGTCAATAGCAGAAGACAATGGAGGAGAAGCCCCTATGACTGAGGGAACAACATCTAGATCTTCGAAAAGCTTGCGGCCAATATTTGAACTTGAGGGTTTGTTTGGCAAAGAGGATATAGGTAATCCCGTCTCTAAATCATGTCTCATTTGTATATCTCCCATGGATATACGCTTAGAGAGGGCTTTTTCAGAATTTTCAATAAAATGAAGTTCATCTGAAGTCAAACCCGGAAATTGTAAGGGGGTTTTGCATAGATACTTACCCGAATGTTCAGACGCCTGAGAAGTGTCACCCATAGGTGAAGAGAATCCAGTAGCAGGAGAAACCCTCGAATCAGATGAATTGAAAGGGCAAACAGCACGAATGTGGCCAACTTGCTTGCAGATGAAGCAGCGAAAAGGGATCTTGAAAAAATCCAACTTTTGCTTCCATACCCTAGAGCCCCAGGCAATTTCAATTTCTGCAGGAAGCCCCCTCCTAGTGTCAATCTCCACCATGACTTTCGCAAACCGTCTATCAATCCCATAAAAATTATGTTTGTCAATGCGGATGTATCTGCCGACAGCATTTGCAATGCCCGAGATGACTTCTTCAGTCCAGAGCACGATGGGTAATCCAGGGATTATCATCCATAAATGCCTAATAGGCTGGAACTCATGCAAGGGGTTGAAGTTCAAATGCCAGCGCTTCAAGAATAGGGAGCCCTGCTTAAAATCCCAAAATGTAGATAAAATCTTGTCAATATGAGCCGCATCATTAAAAGTGAAGAGTATCCACCTGTTCATGAGCAGATTTATACGCGGAGCCATGCCAGTGATGGGTGCCCAAAATTTAGAAACCCAGTCAGAAATTTCCAGTTTGCTAGCCGATGTGAATTCCAGTCGGCCAACCAGTGCTCGATCTGCCAAAATCCCTATTCGTTCCAAGTTGTAATCTCCATCAATGTCATAATGTGCAATTTCAGCACGAGCCTTGAAGGTTTTTACTTTCCGTCGAGCTCTGGCCTTCAAGCCACGAAGAGTTGCACTATTGGGAGCTTCTTTCGCAGATAAACCCTGGAGACGACTGCAGTCCGTGGAAGAAGGAAGGGTATTAGGGTTTGGTGACCGAGAAGGCACCGCCATATTGTGGCCCCCCACCAATAATGGAACCCCAAGCGTCGGTAAAAGCAGAGTAGAAAGGACAGCTGCCAAGAGGAACAGTACCCTACGGCCTGACCCCGAGATAGTGAAGGGCAGCAACAGAGATAAAAAAATATAAGGCCCACTTGCCAAAATATCCCCCAAATACGGCCAAAAGATGGCCAAATATAGATGCAGAACAAGTTGAAGTGGAAGAGGTCAATATAAAAGTGCATACACTAAATGATTAGCATCAGAAATTTTGCAGAAGCCCAACTATCTGATTGAAGGGGAGGATAGTAACCTACGACCAAAAAAAAGTAAGTTCCCACTTTTTTTAACCTTGGCTGGTACTAGGCCAATTCATCGAATCGGCTTGACTCCAAGTTGTCGTAAGTCACTTAGCCAGCCCATCAACCATCAAAATCGAGCAAGTCTGCAAAAAACCTGAGAAACCCTAGCCCAGCCATCTTCCAGCGACACCTCCTTTCATATGATCTATCTTAATGGTTTTTCCTTTCTCCAATCTTAGTAAAGATGCAAATAAAAATTGGGATATTTAATGTGTGACGAGAGGGAAAATCAATACGCACGTGTGGAAATTTGTGCAAATTCATTTAGAAAATGAAAAGTTTTCTTTAGACACTCATGATACATTAATACATTATACATTAATCCACCCACAATTTGCAGCTAATAGTTGTACGGTATTTGTGGTATTCAATCTTTGCCATTTATTTCATGATAGATGATTATGAATATTTTTATACATAAAATCATGGCCATAAATGAAGTAATTACAATTAAAAGACCGGGATCTCCATCCAGTTTGTATTGAAATAGAGACATCTATCAACATAATTATAGCTAATTTTAATGCTTTTTCCACTACTACACCACCATACCAATTTAAATTTAATGGCAATAAACCCATTACATATAAATGAAATAGACAAAATAAAAAAAATGAAATACACTGATAAAACATTCGTCAATATTCAAATTAAAAATTGAGATACATCAATGGAAAATACGTCAATATTCAACTTAGATATAGATTTAAACCATATCCCATATTGCATTATTCCTTAATTGTGGTAAGGTTAATTTAGGGCTAAGTAATGGACCCAATTTTCGTCTCCACTAATTTAATAATTCTTTTTATTGATACTTGATTAGGTTAAAATAAAGAATAATTGAGTGTTGGGACTTGAGAGTATTTAATTTACTATGAACTTAACGATGACAGTGATATTCGTGTTGGGTGTCCGGTTTTATTGAACATACAGATAGTCGGAGCAGTATAGGTAGAATATGTAAAGTGAAAGGAGACAGAGGAGGCAGAGCAAAGAAAATCCAGACAAAACAGAGTGAAACAGGGGTTTTGCAGTGCTACAGCACAAGAATGAAGTCACACACACAGAAAATCAAAACTGTATCGCATACCTCTGCATTTCATTAATGTCAAAATAGTGATACAAAAACGAATGCCCGGCTGGGCAGGCGGTTCACATTTCCCAACAGGTATTATGTGTCCAGCTTCATAAATTAAACATCAAATTACAATAAATATCAAGGTTCGCTACATATAGCGGTGGGTAGTTGCAATTAATGCCAACAAACTCCCCCTTAATTGCAACTTTCAACAAAAAACAAAAATTGGATATCTCATTGACAGAACTATAACATAACAAACTACATCTACAGTCATACATATATTGCATTAACAATGCCAAGATTCTCTCTATGAAACTCAAAAAGCTCTTTCGCCAGAGGCTTAGTAAATATATCAGCCAGCTGTTCCTTTGACCTGCAAAATTTCAAGTTAATTTCTTTGTTGTTAACCAGTTCTCTGATGAAGTGGTATCGGGTATCTATGTGCTTGCTCCTTTTGTGAAATACTTGGTTTTTCGACAATGCAATTGCAGAATTATTGTCACAATAGATCACTGTTGGATCCTCCTGTTCGTGCAACAACTCAGACAGACCTCTCTGCATCCACACTTCTTGACAAGCTGCTGACGTGGCTGCTACATACTCCGCTTCAGCTGATGAAATGGTCACTATGGGTTGCTTCTTTGATGCCCATGAAACTGCACCTGAACCAAAATTAAATACATAACCTGTTGTACTCTTCCTGTCATCAATACTACTTGCAAAGTCACTATCTGTATAGCCTGTTAATTTGAAATCTAAACCTACTGAATACAAAATTCCATAATGCATTGTTCCTGAAACATATCTTAAGATTCTTTTTGCTACTTGCCAATGAGAACTTCTTGGAGATTCCATAAACCTGAAAATTAAGCTCACCGCAAACATGATATCCAGCCTAGTTGCTGTTAGATACATCAAACTTTCAACTAATTTCTTAAATTGTGCTGGATCCACAAAAGGTTCATTGTCATCTTTACTTAGTTTAGTTCCTGTTGCTATTGGTGTTGAGACTGGTTTACAATTCAGCATTCGAAATCTTTTTAATACATCTTTAGCATACTTAGATTGACATATGAAAATCCCTTTTTCAGATTGATCAACTTGAATTCCGAGAAAGTACTTCATCATTCCCAAATCTGTCATTTCAAACTCTGTTTTCATTGTCGTTTTAAAAGCTTCTATAGACAGATTTCCTGTGAAGATTAAGTCATCAACATATACGCATACAATCATGATTTTACATTGCTGATTTAATTTTGTGTACAATGTAGGCTCACTAGCACATCTATTGAATCCATTACTCAGCAAGTATGAGTCTAATCTATTGTACCACACTCTAGATGCTTGCTTCAGCCCATACAAAGCCTTTTTCAGCCTGTAAACTTTATTTTCACAACCTGTTATTTCATACCCAGTTGGTTGTTTTACATAAACCTCCTCCTCTAAACATCCATTTAAAAATGCAGATTTTACATCCATCTGATACACATTCCAATCATTTTGTGTTGCTATAGCTAAAACAAGTCTAACTGTGTCTAGTCTCGCTACTGGTGCAAAAGTCTCATTATAATCTATGCCGGGTTGTTGACTAAAATCTTGTGCTACAAGCCTAGCCTTATGTTTTTCAACCTTTTTATCAGCATTCAATTTTGTTTTATAGATCCATTTTACACCTATGCAATCTTTTCCATCAGGTAAATCTACTAACTCCCAAGTTTCATTTTTCTCTATAGCATCTATTTCATCATCCATAGCTTTTATCCATGCAACATCTTTAATTGCTTCTTCAAAACTAACTGGTTGATAAGCCAATAATGCAAAGTTTGAGTTCAAATCCAGTTCTTCATCATGTTGTTCATAGATTTCTCTTAGACTTCTAGATTTTTGTCCTCTAATCCTAGATCTCAATTCTGCTAGAGTAGGATAAGATTCATCACTTACTTGTGAGCTTGATGTATGCTGCCCTCCAAGTCCTGATTGCTCTTCTTGCATAGAATTTATTGGTGTTCTTGTTTGAGGTGAATTAAGATCTATTGTGTTCCTTCTTGGTGTGCTGGATCCTGGTACATGTGCAGGTACATATGAATGTGGAATTTGTTGTCCTTCTTGTACATTTTCTTCATCATCTTCAACATGAGGTAAATCTGCTCCATGTGTAACTATTTCATCAATACTTCCATCCCATGATTCCTCCTCCTTAAATTCTACATCTCTGCTTACAATCAACTTCTTGGTAATAGGATTATAAAGTTGATATGCTTTAGAATGCTCACTATACCCAATGAAGATACATTTTTCACTTCGATCATCCAACTTCCTTCTAATTTCTTTAGGTACATGAGAGTAAGCCACACACCCAAATATTCTAAGGTGTGATACATTGCAGCACTTGCCACTCCAAGCTTCTTCAGGTACTTTATTCCTCACACTTTTTGTAGGACTTCTGTTCAAGATGTAGACTGAACATGCAACTGCTTCTACCCAATACTCATTTGACAGATGCTTGGCCTTCAACATGCTTCTTGCCATGTTCATAATTGTCCTATTTTTTCTTTCTACCACACCATTCTGCTGTGGTGTATACCGAGCTGTAAATTGCCTCTTAATTCCATGATTTCTACAAAATTCCATGATTTCTACAAAATTCCATGAATTCATTCAATTTATATTCGCCTCCTCTATCAGACCTCAACACTTTGATGAACTTTCCACTTTGTTTTTCAACCAAGGTTTTAAAATTCTTGAATACTTCAAAAGTTTCTGATTTTTGTTTAATAAAATGTACCCATGTTTTCCGGCTGTAATCATCAATAAAAGTTAGGAAGTATAAGTTTCCAGCCAATGATGGATCCTGCATTGGTCCACACAAATCTGTATGAACTATCTCTAGAGGTTCTTTTGCTCGATACGAAGTGCCTACATGGAAAGCTTCTCTATGATGTTTTGCTAAAATACAACTCTCACATGAGCTTGTTGGTTGTTCAATCTGTGGCAGCCCCCTAACCATTTGATTTTTCTGTAATAAGTTTAATCCCCCAAAGTACAGATGACCATACCTCAAGTGCCAAAGCCAAGACTGATCCAAACTTTGAACTTTATAAGCATTCACACAATTCTGAATTTCACTCTTTAATGTAAGTGGAAACATTCTATTTTTGGTCATTTTAACCTTTGCAATCAACCCTTTTCTAGGATTCTTGTCAAGAATGGTGCAAGTGTCATGATTGAAAATTACCTTATAGCCTTTCTCCATTAGTTGTCCAATGCTAATTAAATTGCATTTTAGACCAGGTACAAAATACTCACCATTAATATGTCTTTTATCTCCATTTTTTGCAAATACATTAACAGTACCTCTGCCATGGACTGAAACTTTATTATCATCTCCAAACTTCACTTCAGACTGTACCGAGCTATCTATTTCAGTGAACACTTCCTTGTTTCCAGACATGTGATTACTACAGCCACTGTCTAGAAACCATACATCATTTGGATTCTCTTGTGCAACATTGCAAGTAATAAGAACTGAATCAGTCTTATTTTCTGATTTTTCAACTAAGTTTGTAGATTGTTTTCTGGCATCTGCTTCCTTCTTTCTACATTCCCTAGCATAATGCCCAAATTTCTTACAATAAAAACACTGAATTTTGGATTTATCAATTCTTTGATTCTGCTGTTGATAAAGGTTATTACTTGCAGTTCTGAAATTTCCTGAATGTGGGTTTTGGACATACCTACCCGTCCTATTTATATTTGGTTCTTTTTCCCTTTGAAATTGAAATCTACCCCTGCCTCTGTAGAATGACCTTCCTCTTCCTCTACCAACTGTTAGCTATGTCTTGAAAGCAGTATCAAGAGAGAAATTTGGGTTTCTGTTTACCCTAGACTCATGGGATAGCAGGGATCCCATTAACTCATCAATTGAGAGCTGAGTCAAATCCTTTGACTCCTCGATTGTCACAACAACAACATCAAATTTGCTGGGCAGACTTCTTAATACCTTTTCTACCACCATTTGATCAGAAATCTGTTCACCATGGGTTCTCATCTGGTTTACAATTGTCATTAGATGATTATGAAACTGATCTACAGTCTGTGTCTCATTCATTTGCAGATTTTCAAAATTTTTCCTAAGGGTTTGTAATTTAGCAACCTTCACCTTACTTAAACCCTGATAAACTGTGTCTAAGATGTCCCATGCATCTTTGGATTTGCTTACTGATGCTATTCTAGGAAAGATTGAGTCATTCATAGCTTGCTGGATGAGAGAAAGTGCCTTAGCATCTTTCTTCTTGTTGTTTTTAAGCAGGTCTTTCTGTGCTTGTGTTAAAGCCAAATAGGCTGCCTCATCAGGGGGCTCTATATACCCATTCTGAACTAAATCCCACATATCTTGTGAACAGAGAAGAGTTTTCATTTTTATGGACCAAAAGTCATAGTTCTTACCTGTCAGAGGTGGAATTTGAGGCTGTGCTCCGAAGCTGCTCGACGCCATGGCTCAAATTTTCTGAAATTTCTCCTTTTGCAGCTGTAAACAGGGTGCTCTGTTTCAATATTCCTTCACGGCTCCTTTGCTGGATGCTGATGGTTCACAGTTTCAAGCCTGCACGGCTCCTTCTGCTATCCTTGCCAAATCCATTATGTCGTGGAGTGATCCCATTTACCCAAGGAGTAAGATCAAAATTTCCTGAAAGCATGGCACCTCCAAGTGAAAGGCGACGATTTGTGGGGGTTGTGCTTCCATTTGCTCGCAAACCCTGTACTCTCTTAATGCTATGAATTTTATTTGGACTGGGTTTGGATCCAAACAAAGCTTCCTGCTCTGTTAGAAATTGTTCTTGTAACCGCTTCTGATCCCGAAACCGTTTCTTTTGCTCCTCCCTTTCTTGTCTCACAAAGGTATACTCCTCGAGCATTGCCAGCAACCGTACGCCATCATATACAAAAGGTATTCCTTTTTCTTCTTCCCAAGCACGTGTTTTAGCCTTCAAATTCTCAACAAGAGTAGGAATTTTGTTCACAGTTACTCGAGCCCGCTCTGCACGTTTGAGACTTATGTGAGCTCCCTTGCTAGCACTGTATCTATTCTCATCCCTGTTGTAGTCTTCAAGCCAGCTTTCCTCTTCAACATACACCTGAATATCGGATTTGGTCAGACCAGGAACATCAGCGTAGAACACGTACTGAAGCACAAGCTGCAGAACCCGCCCGTATGCAAGCTAGAGCTGAAGCTGCTCGCTTGGCATTACAAGAAACGCCAAGAAACCTACGGCCTTGGGAAGGGAATGCCAGGCACCTTCTCGGTTCTGGCTCAGCTCAACGTGGTCAATCCCTCCTCGACTCTGACCAATTCATCCGCTCTGAAATCTTGAAATTCAACAGCATCTAAAGCAGCTTTGCCTCTTCTCGGCTCGGCTGGCCAAACCCTAACTGCCTTATCGTGGCCCTGGAAAACATGTAGCTGCTTTGATACCACAATGAAAGGGGACAGAGGAGGCAGAGCAAAGAAAATCTAGACAAAACAGAGTGAAACAGGGGTTTTGCAGTGCTACAACACAAGAATGAAGTCACACACACAGAAAATCAGAACTGTATCGCATACCTCTGCATTTCATTAATGTCAAAACAGTGATACAAAAACGAATGCCCGGCTGGGCAGGCGGTTCACATTTCCCAACAGGTATTATGTGTCCAGCTTCATAAATTAAACATCAAATTACAATAAATATCAAGGTTCGCTACATATAGCGGTGGGTAGTTGCAATTAATGCCAACATAAAGAAGGAAGTGTTGAAATTGTAGTTTACATTGTTTAAATTGTGATTCAAAGGATTTGAGTAGTTTTAAAATCCAACATTTAGTTTAAGAGAAATTATCTTATTTGTTTTACAATTTTAACGAGATCTGATAAAAAATCCACAGGAAAGCTGGAGCGTTTTGGTGAGATCCCGTTCCGCTCAAGGGTAATTAAGAGAGTATTGTTCCACAGCAAGGTGTAGTTGAGGCTGGGTCGAAGTAGTCTCACAAAAGATACTGCAAAAGTTGATATTTTTGTATTCAACAAAAGTGTTCTAAATGTTTAAAATTTAAATTTTTAGGAAGTTTTATTTCATTGGAATTTGGAATGCTTTTGCTTTGAAATAGTGCAATCTAAACAATTTCATAATTAAACTTAGAATAAATATAATTTTTCAAAATCCAAGCTATAACTATTAAATTCCAAAAAGTGCAAAAGACAGGAATTTTAAACTCAGTTAGCAAAATTGCGCTACAGAGCCGCCTCTCTTTTCTCCCCTCCGTATAAGAAACTGTGGTACAGGGCCGCTCCTCTTTTCTCCACCCCTTTTTTTTCCATGTACGGAGTCTAATAAACTGTGCTAGAAGGCCGCCCCCTTTTTCTCCATCTCTAAGAGTCGCGTATGAGACAAAGTGAGGGTTCCGTGTATTATCCACAAAGCAGCCCTTTGCCGTGAACTGGAGAACACTCTGCACTATCCACTATTATCGACAAAGCATAGCGTGGAGGCAGGCAGTGGGCACAACCATTTGCCAGACAGCTAGCAGAGCCGTGAATGGAATGAATCGAACTGCAGTAACACATTCTGAGACGTTGGATTGCTGTCGGTTGATCAGAATCAACAGCAACAACAGACAGCATTTAAATATGCTGCTGCAAGATGCTTAATAAGAGGGCGCGGCCGCGCGAGCGCCCCACAGCAGAGGCAACTCAAGTTACGTGCCGTGTTGAATATTGCAGGTCTTTTATATTACGGGACATACCTGGCAACGTATTCATCATAGAATAATCTCGAGAGAACGCGTCTAATTAAGAAGCGACGTTTTGGGCCATTTTAGCAAGAAATCCACTTCAAATTTAGAAGAAATTTGAAATAGCCCATTGGGAGATAGAGAGAGAACGCGTCTAATTAAGCGACGTTTTGGGCCATTTTAGCAAGAAATTCAGTTCAAATTTAGAAGGAATTTGAAATAACCCAATGGGAGATAGAGAAATCGTTGCCTGTTAGACTATTCGATTTCGATTTTGAGATACCAGGATCATTGCATTCCTAGTTTGCTTAATCGAAGCAACCAGATGGTCAATGAACACGACGCGACTATCATTGCATTCCTAGTTTGCTTAATCGAAGCAACCAGATGGTCAATGAACACGACACGACTACGCATGCGAATCGAAATACGTCACGCCTGTCTAGATATGCTTCGCCCGCACGCGCTACATTCAAATTTCCGGAAGTACCATAAATTCTGTATACAAGGAAAATAAACAGCAATTCAGTGTGCGAACTGCGAATCCGGATGCTCTGTTGGTTAGTTTTTAGTAATCCCTGACCAGTACAGTACAGGGCGTTACTACAAATCGGGAGACTAATTAATTCCATCGATCTTCTCAGAGCATCGCAAGAGAGCCAAGCAAAGGCGCAGTATAAATTAAAGAAATTAGAAGACTGCAAAAGGAAGGGAATTAAATAGAAAGATACGCCACAGCAATTCGGTTTTTGCTTGGCAATGAATACTGATTGCAGCAAGATGTTCGACGTTCAAGTCCAGGACATTCCGGCGGGCTTCGATTACAGAACTGTACAGCCGCTGGCTTTGGAGAAGCCATGGCATGTTATGATGGTTGAAGAAGAAACTGTTAACGTGTTGACAGAACTGGAAGGGAACCGTCAGAAGCGAGACGAAGAAACTGAAGCCAAAGGTTATCCAGTGTTAATTGATTTTGAGAAGATATGCCTTTGGGATCATGATGGAGGTCTTAAGGTCGGCATTAGAATGGAAGATCCAGACTATATGAAGAAGAGGTTATTGGAATGGATTCACTCAGTTGCTGCTTACGTTCGTTTCCTCCATGTTTCTGCATATATAACCTAAACAACGAACGTAATATGCCAGCCAACATCCCAACTTGGTTTCTCTAATCATCTGTTCATGCAGATCACTGCAAATATTGTATATTATATAGGTAACACTAATATATAAAAAGCAATATGACCGGAATTTTTCCAGAAATGGATAGCAGCCACCTTGCCATATTCGGCTTGAGTGAAGTATAATAAGGTTGAGCAACAGAACCAGGTAGCAGTTATGGACGAATAACTTTATGCTCAATCCCATCTTGTTACAGACAATTGGGCAAAGTCTCGGGAAATTTATTTTCTTTCACAAGTATACAACTTGTGTTTAACATAAAAAAGAATCGCACTTTGTAATAAGATAATATTGATGAGAATGACCTAAAATAAACAATATGCAGATGTTGCTGTATCTGTTTCAAATTCTTAGGGTAACGTATGTCCATGCATTGCCTGTAGATTTGAATATGGTACTTATTTAGAAGCTTTGAATGGGTATAGAAGGATAACTTGTAAAGTACATGTAGTTATGGAAGCATGACTCCATCTTGGTTTCCTTTTCTTTGATGTTTTGATCTTTTAATTGATAACTTTACATTATTATCTGGTTTGTACTTTGACATTTTAAAAATGGGACATGGCCAACTCACTTGCATCCATTAAAACCGAAGGAGATTTAAACAAGTTGCTGTAGGGACTGCTTTGCAGTAGAACGCGTGTTTGTATATTTCAAGGGATTCTGGGTACATATCCTTTCAAAAAGAGTTATAGGGCGAGGAACTTTCCCAGTTCTTATAATGTAGAATACAGTAGCATGCAAAATGTTCGACAGGGCTAAGCATAAGCAGACGATCATGGACCTCTATCTCTAAGGGATTCAAAACTGAAACAAGTTTATTATCCATACACGACTGAAGGGTGAAATAAAATCCATATACAAGGAAACCTTAAAAAGAAGTATAGAAACCAGGCGTTTAAGACATATGAAAACCAGATATATTAGTATGCCTATAGCCAGTCATAGTGCAAGAAATGTAAACAAGTTTAAATGGGCTGCCATATCGGTTGATTTAAGAGCGCTTTTACATTTATAGGTTTTCAAACTTTTAAAAATATATGTATATAACTTTTAAAAATATATGTATATAGTATTTAAGCTAAATGTGTACAAAGATGAAAGAGATTGGATAGGGTAAAGTAATCTAAGACTTTAATCCAAGTATCTTGGAACACTATAATCAAGGAAAGACATGTTGGATAGGGTAAAGTAATGTACTATAATATACAATGTGTGAAGGGCAAGTTGGTATAATGTGTGAAGGGCAAGTTGGATAGGATAAAGTAATCTACTATAATGTTAATCCAAGTTATAATGTTAATCTAAGTATTTTGGAACACTATAATTGGAAAGACATGTTGGATAGGGTAAAGTAATTTATTATAAAGGGCAATTTGGATAGGGTAAAGTAATCTACTATGAAGGACATGTTTATGAAAGACATGTTGTTGGATAGGTAAAGTAATTTAGGACTTTAATCCAAGTATCTTGTAACATCATAATGTTTAATAAAGTAATGTATAAAAGATATGTTATTAGATAAGATAAAGTAATTTAAGATTTAATCTAAATATTTTGTAACATCATAAAATTGGTAAAAATAATCTAGAACATTAATCCATTTACCTTGTAATACCATAATTTCCATAATCTATAAGTTGGAGGAATATAAATAAAGTTTTTTATTATACATATCCATGTGATTTTGTAATACATATCCCTTCAATGCTTTCACCTACATATTCATTCAATGCTAAATCACATCTTATTCATTTTTAAGGAAATTTGTTTTAATAACATCTCTTTTTGTTTGTAGGCTAGTAGATCATTTAGCACATAGTGATAAGAATGTGATCTTGTTATCCTATTCATTCAATGCTTTCACCTCTTATTAGTCCTTTTGTCCTTGCCTTGCAAAAAGGACTCTTGGAATCACTTCGAGCAAATTTAATCATTTATGCACTCATTACACCTCTTATTTGTCCTTTTGTCCTTGCCTTGCAAAAGGGACTCTTGGAATCACTTCGAGCAAATTTGATCATTTATGCACTCATTACAATGTACAATGCGTTGTAGTCTTTGTATTTTTTATATATATAACAAAAATGGTCTTCCACCAATCATTTGGCCTCATACCTAAGTGCAATAAAGTCGATCTACATGTCCTCTAGCTATTGTTGATAGAGCACCTGCATGCCCTCCAGCTATTGCTTGCCGTTGTTTGTGCTTTTATGACGCAGTAGCATTGTGCCAAATCCTTTCGCAAAACATTAAGCAAACTAACGCAAATGTCCTCACAACCCTCACAACCCACATTCCGCAGGCGCTCAATTTCTACCCAAACTTGTTCCAAAAGGCCATGTCGTATCAGCTGATTATAACTGTCAATTCCGTGCGAGAATTGCATCCATGGGGGACACCGCAAATTTCCCACTTAATATTCCATTCACTGTGTTGAAGATAAGCCGCCAATTTCACTTCAACAGATGCAATCTCCTATTCCCTCCACTGGTGTAAATTTCATGCATTTTTGTTCCAAGTCTTGGAAAATCTTAGCGTCGATTGGGAAGCTACCAGATTAATAAATGTTTGCGTAAAGATCTTCTTGGACTTGAAAGAAACACAACATTGTGAAAATATGTTTGACATAATCATGTTCTTGACTTATTTTACCATTGCTTTTGTATTTATCATGGGACTCTGCGTGGTTTTGCAGAATAAGCCCTACGGATTCAGTTAATTTTGGCTTGTAGGTTATGTTGATCTCCTAGCATTTTATTATGTCGGTCCATGTCCATGATCTTGACAAGTTCTAGCCTTCTGGTTGCTCGGACTTCTGTGGTATAAGGATTCGAGAATTTCGGTCATCTTTGCATTACAGAGTTTCGGGTCATTTGTCTTCGTTTTCTAGATAAGGATAAAGAAGTTAGACAAAAGCTTGCGATGTGTTGAAGATAATTTCCGTAAGTGATTGTATTACAATTAATTCGTCGGTGCTATACTACGTATCAATGTTAATTGGCCTAGCCTCTCAGTGTACTGATCTTGGTTTTAAAGGAAGGTAAATGAGTTATCCAAATCTAACTTAGCTCGATTGCATTTGGCTTTGAAGTATATTTACAAATGGTTATGTTGGCTCCTTCGTTTTGAAGTGGACCAAGGAAGCAGCGAAAAGCACCCAAAGTTGCGGAAGCAAGCTAACTACTGCAACTATTTTGGACCTAGTGCGCAACTATAAAAGGAAGTGGAAGACGAAGAGAAGAAGAGAAGAGAGAGCCCATGAGAAAGTTTAGAGTAAGAAGCTGAGGAGAAGGACATCTAGACTTTGTTATGGATTTGTGGGGTTCTGTTTTATCCCACGATGGGTAATTCCGTTGTGAATGTAAGGCATGTGGTTTTGATATTGTTGTTGTAATATGACTCTGATGATATAATGAAAAAGATTGTTGCCCCCCTAAATTTTGTTGAACATGTGTCTGTTATGTTTCCACAATTGTGTGTGTGATGGTTTCTTTTTGTTTAACAATATTCATTCTCATGGATAAATGATGAATTTGCTTAAGTGTTATTGCAATATGATGAATAATGTTGTTATGTTTGACATTGTAAAACCCCCATCGCAACCATATAGTTAACTAATCCATACTCTATGTTGGTCTTGTCTGAGCTTTGGGTGAGATCTTCCCCCTTAAGGGGATAGAAAATGCCAACACACTATACTACACTGGCACCGTTTTGTTGGCCCATGTAGAAGAACCTTGGTCTTCATTTTGCACCAAAAAATGGTTTTGTTGTTGAGACCTGGTTCTTAAACATGACTTTATTAACTATATGATTGGATTGGTGATAAAAATCTAGATACATGATTGGTCGGACAAGAATCTTGAGGATTTTGCAGCTTAGGAGGTTGATCTATGAAGGTGGGAAGTAACAAATTTCACGCAATATATTTTCTACGGAGGACCATTTCTATATTAATACAAAGTATTATGGGTGAAGCTTGCAATAAAGCTAGAAAACTGGTTGCAATGACTCGCGGAAGCACCTCGGTATCGCAACAGATAAAGGAAAATTGTAGTTTGGACTGTAAGAGATATGATTTGGTTGAATAAGATGACTCACCCCTTAGTAGGGCTATTAATTTTTGGGTAGAAAACACTCAGTTTAGTTATATTCTAGAATTTGCAATAGAAAACAATCAATCCACATTGAATGCTGAGGACGAACTTAAGAGAGGCACTCGTGAAAGACTGTTGAAAGAAATTCCCCTATGGATCAAGAACTGGTTAGTGGAATTTGGGTTTCTACCTCTAGCTTGCATTGGAATGGAGGAGTAAACCCCTCGCGCTCAGGGGGGGAATTTGAGGTGATGTTGCTACATTACGGAAGGTAAATCTATCATCAATGGAGGGGATTGATTGTGTGGAAGCTAGGGTTGAGCAAGCATAATGAAGAGCAATGATAAAAGAAAAATGCTTGAAGGACTAGTTAAGAGAAGAATAGAGGAGAAGTGTGTAGCTGGAAGAAAACATAAGGAATGGGGAAAGCATTGAAGAAAACCAAGAGGATCTACGTTAGATGGAGTGGAGAGAGGAAGTGACTATCACCAAATTGAGAGAGAAAGGAATTGATGTGTTGGACAACTCAGTAAGAGGAATCTGGGAGGAAGGTATAAGTGGAAGGAAGGATCATGAAGATCAGTTTCTGCATAACGAAGTGCTTTATCAAACACCAGACTCAGAATTGAATATAGGATAAGATCGCCAAGAACTATTAGGATCTGCAGAAAATGAATTTACTTCAGAAGGTGATCCCCTCATTGAACAGGAAACCAGAAGCAATGAAGCTAGCACTCCCCCGACTCACCCCCAGGTGTCCTTACAAAATATGGTAACAAGTTCTCAACATATTGTTTTACAATTACCTTGGTATACTTGGATGAAAAATAGTAGTAGTAGCTCTCAGAGTAGCTCAATAGTAGGAGGAAGTAGTAGTAGTTCTTAGGAAAGTAACAAGAATTTTATTTCGCAACCAGGACCACAAGGGTTTGCTTTAGTAAGTACTCTAGCCACACCAATGGAGGGAGTACCCGTAGGACCACCCTTAATATTCTCAATGTTTTGCGAGAATGGAGAAGATAATGAATCTCAACAATAGTTTATTTGGGAAGCTATATGGAATGCCAGGGATACCCCAACAACATCCATGTTAGTGTAATTTCAAATGACCCTATGAGGAAGGGAATTACAGTGGTACACATTAGAGGAAATTTGAGGTCTAAAATGGGCCTCCTAAGGAAAATAATAAAATAATAGTTAAAATATTATAATAAAATTTACTAATTTTGAAGGAAGAAAGAAAAAAACTACTTTTTTTGTTTGTATTTTCAACATATATCCCTGTATCTTTACTCACATTTCGAGTGGGAGCACTCGTTGGATGCGTAATTAAATTCCGCATCCAACGAGTATCCACGCTACATACTTTTGACTGACCCCGCTGCCCCCAAAACAATAAATACCTGAAAAAACGTGATGATGATGTCTCATCAGGTTTTTTCAGGTATTTATTGTTTTGGGGGCAACAGGGTCAGTCAAAAGTACATCATCACGTTTTTTCAGGTATTTATTGTTTTGGGGGCAGCGGGGTCAGTCAAAAGTATGCAGTGTGGATACTCGTTGGATGCGGAATTTAATCATCATGTTTTTTCAGGTATTTATTGTTTTGGGGGTAGTGGGGTCCATCAAAATTATGCAATGTGGATACTCATTGGATGCGGAATTTAATTTCGCATCCAACGAGTATTCCGCATCCAATGAGTGCTCTTGCTCGAAATTTGAGTAAAGACACATGCATATATGTTGAAAATACGAACAAAAAAAGTAGTTTTTTTATGACAAATATCTCAAGTCAACCATTATGGTTGAATAATTTTATTGGTTTTTGAATTTCAACTAATCAAGAAATTATGGTTGGCTCGTTTTCTTATATGATGGCTCGTATTCTTATAAGCCCCATTTTAGACCTCAAATTTCCTCTAATGTGAGACTAGTCAAAAGGAGAGTTCCAAACACACTAGCTCCTACATTGGTGAAGATCAAGAATGTGTTTCTAGATGAATTTGCACGACCAAAGTGGCCACAATAATAGTAAAGGCCTGGATAATCCACATGGGCATATGCACAACAATTTAGAGATGTGCTAACAAATCTAACATTTCCAGTACATGAATCTCACCATAAGGAGTGGTTTATTGAGGGACTATTTCCTCTTACAAAGATACCTTTACCGCAACAAGTCATAGAGTCTCCCAAGACTGCTCTGGAGCAAGCAATGCATATTGAAGCAATGGAAAACTATCCAAACTCAATGGGAATGGGAGGAGAAGTGGTAGCTTCATCACTGAATAGTGAAATAGAACATGTGCATCACAAGTTAGAAAAGATAATTGAGAGATTCCAGGAACTGGATGTACCTAAGACACAATGAGTGACAAGTGAGGTGCACTGGCTATCTGACATAAGGGCATCATGCCTCGGAATTTTCATGGGAACAAGGAGAAAACGTTCTTACAGGAGGACCATTCAACAATGGGCATATTGCAATGGTTGTACAAGTCTCTATGACGAATCCGTTTCATTCTGTGGGACGAGCGTCGTACCCAAAACCTCCAACGAGGTCTCCTAAATACTACTGAAAATTTTTAAGGCGTTCGATCACCACTTATGAATTTCCATATTTTCCAGAATTACTCAGGATTGCCTAAAATGGTCTACTGTGAATTCTGTGGATCCACTACACATAGTACTGAGAGGTCTAGAGCTTTAGATGATCTTACAGAGAGGATAGATTGATTTATATTCCACATGGTTGATCAATCACAAGGGACAGGAGGAGAAGTACGAGGAGTAGGTATTGGGGATGGACGAGGAGGAGGCTTCAGAGCCATATGGGGAGAGGTCAAACATGGCCATTACATTCCTACAATTGTAATGAGGTGGGTGCTCATGATTGTCCTTTTCCTTAAATATTGTGGTCTACCTATTGTCACACCAACACTCATACAATAAAATAATTCCTTGAGATTATTGCAAAATGGGAGGATCATGTAAGGAGTGGTGGACTCTAGGTATGGGTACCTAATTAGGGCAGCTATACCAGAAGTATACTTTACTTATCAACCAGGGAGCATACAAACTTAAGAGATGCTAGGAACTATATGTGCACTATAGGGTGATCTTTGTCATTCTGAATGTTCAATGTATCCTAAAGAATGATCTAAGGGAATAGGAAGTATTGTTCTAGAAAAACTAGGAAGTAGGAAATATGAAAGCATGTAAATCCATTAATCCAAACTGTTGAAAAATCGATAAATCTATTCTATCAACCCAATGCTGAAAACTGATAAATTTTAGTCTAGGAATTGAATGCTGAAAACTGGTAAATCTAGTATAGGAATTTCAATGCTGGAAAACAGTCAAATTCTATCTACCAAATCAAATACTGCAAGCGATTAAACCCTGTTCTATTCAAATCAAATGCTGAAATATTTAACCTCTATGTGATCAAACTTAAATAAGTAAAGTATGTGTGAAATCATAGATCTGAATCGTTATCTGGAAATGGTATAGAAATGTTGGAACTCAGATATAAAATATGCCTGCGCGGATGACACACACAGGACTACGGACAATGCATTACAGAACTACGGAAACAATGTTATCGAACTATAGAAGAAAATCGTTTGTACTGGAATCAAAATCCGATGTCTAAACAAATAGCAAAGTACTTTCACACCTCATGATGATTGAAACACTTAATAAAATGTATGATAAATACCTGTAATGAAATATGAGACTCCTGATCTATGTATTGAGGGGTCCCTCCCCAACACGTATTTCAGGAGGAAAAATAAACTTATGAACTCAAAGAATTAATATAACATGGATCTTCCATTATCAAGTCATAAATCCATGGTTCAGGAAAACGTAAAAAAGAGTTGTCTCAAATACAAAAATATGTTGAATATTGTTTTTCCAAAATGTCTATAGACCCCCTACTATTCAATAGGTCCCTATTTATTCTTACTTCTAACCTAGCTCTACATTGTAAACAACGATCCTGCTTAATAAGAGTCCTTCCTATAGATCAGGGAAAAATGGATCGCTGAGTCACTCACGATCTTCAGTCTTGAGCTTGATTACTTGTTACTTTTTCAGGTTACCTGCGCCCTACTCACACATGCCTAAATTTATATGATTAGCACATAAAACGCTTAAAGCATAAGGAAAGATAATCACTAGACTACTTCATTAAATAATCAAACAAATGCATTCTCCGCTACAAAAAGACGTGTTTTCCTTATCCTTTCTTGCTCGTGTGTGGCATAACAAGGGTCTATAGAGTACCTATATCCTAGGCCCATCATCTCCATCGAACTTGAAGATGTTACCTATCCTTGGGTGACACATCCTGCTCCATGACGGCCTCCCTGATATCCCAGGTGACAACTCGAGGAGTTCCTGCCTGTCTGTAATAACCTTGACTTTGATCTTCTTTAGCCCATCCTCTCCTTTCCTCCTCTTCATCAATCTACCCTTTAATAGCCATAGGGAGGAATAAAGGTGGGTTTAATTTCATACCTATCCACCTAAGTTGGTTCCTTATTAAAGACTCTCTATACAACTTTTCTCTGTTGAGTGCAATTTCCAGCCTAAAGGGGGCGTGAGGCTTCATCTTTTTCAAATCCTATAATATTCTTGTCCACCTCTCATCGATGGCTTCCTGAACTTCTTTGTAGGTGCATTGAGTGGTGATGTAAAAATGTGAAACTGCTTCCTGATGTTTTTCAAGAAGTATGGGAATTAGATCTTCATATGAGGTGATGGAAAGGTGTGTAATGCCCCGTTTTGACATAACTACCTGAACTACTATTATATGTTGTATTTGTTTGATTGTGAGACATTGTCGGTTTGACGACAGTGTGGAGATATGGTTATATTATTTTGTTGATATATATATGTGTGTATGATGTTAGTATTATGATCGGTAGTCATGTTTAGATATGTATCATGTATTTAATATGTCTCATTTAAGAAAATTACTGAACGATGGGTACGTGGATATCGTTAGAGTTATATGTTGAATAAATGAATGTTATGCTAGGTGCATGGTGAATAAGTGAGTATATTGTTGTTATGTTATGATGAAATGTATGTGTACATGTAGAGGATTTATGCACGATATTCTATATTGTATGTCGAGGACTGACTTACAGGTTGAAATGGCTAAGTGATAGCTAGATCCTACAAGATGGGAGAGCCTCGGGGACATGGAATTCAACAGATAAATGGTATGCGAGTGATGCATTATTTACTTACGCACGATTATTGTGATGTTTTATATGACATGGGTGGGGTGGCGTTTAAGGAAACTCAACCGCCCAGATTGGTTATACGATGACAGACCAAGTACAAGTGCAACGCTGTTATTATGTCGGGTAGACATAGTCCCTTGTTCCATTAGGGCGGTGGAGGCTTTACCCACCATTTATCCCCAAAACCCAGAGTCATGGGAGGGATGTGCTACGACACACTCCCCAAGGTGTGTTATGATGACTGGTGGTTTCCTGCTGGGGAAGCTTGGTCGATGTAGTCGACACTTCCGCTTACGGGTTCTAGCTGGAGCCGGTCATGGCTTGACACTTCAAGGTAGTCCAACAGAGGAAAGGATAGGATGTGAAAGTTAGTGATGATGTAGGTAGATAGTTGTAGCTTGAAGTCAGGATAAAAACAAGATCTAACTATGTGTTCGGGAAAATGACCTTGATTGATTATGTGTCGTAACTCGGTAATGTATGAATTATCGTCACTTAATAAAATGCAGTTAGGTAAAAGGCGACACCTCGCAAACTATGTTAAAACATGTGTCAGTAAACAATAAGTTTCGTGATTATGATTGATGCGTGTGATTTATTACTGTTAGTGTAATTACGCAAGGTATGTAAGCAGTAGATGCGCTTACATAACTCGACTACATATTTATGATTTCGTGAAATACCGCTGAATAATAATGTTAATTAGTGTCATTTAATAATTAATTATTGTACATTAATGATTAATTATTGGTGATTAATAAACAAGTTACGGTTAAGTTAGATAGTAAATAATGCATTTGGTTAGTAATGCTTAATTGAATGTTAATGAGTTTGATTAGTAAAGACTAAGGGTTAACATATTAAATTATTATTGTAATGTTAATTAAAGTAGTATTAAATTGATAAGTTAATATTAATTGCAAGGTTAGATAATTAATTAAAACGTATGGATAACAATTAATTTATATCTATTAAAAGTTATGATGATCATGCATGAGCTAATTAGAACATAGGATAATTTACGAATAGATGTGATATGAAATTGATAAACAAGTGTCGGATACACACTTGGGAATTGTTCATGAAAATGATAAATTAATTATGAATTAATTAGAAATGAATTATTAATTAATTATAAATTAATTATGAATTAGTTATAAATTAATTGTGAATTAATTGTGAACTAATTGTGAATTAATTTTGAACTAATTTTGAATTAATTATGAATTAATTATGAAGCATTTAATTATGAGGTCACCAAGGTTGACTAGTAATTAATAAGGTGAAACGTGTAAGTGTAAAACACTTACGGTTAGTAGAAAACTGACCCAAAAACTTAAACTATATTATATAGCTTTTAATATTGCTTAAATAAAATATTATATTTTGAAGTAAGGAAGGAATGTTGGCTTATATACTATTCTTGAGGTTTTCGAAAAATACCCAGGTTCTTCGTGGTTCAAGGAACCAACAAAACCCCTTTTCATCAGCCCTTTCGGCAACAGCCTGCGAACAGGCTGAGGTCTCACCTGAGGTGGATCTATGGGGGAGCTACGGAATCAAGCTTCCACAACTACGTGATAAGTTGTTCAGACATAACTACTGCGCAGCACGCTGCGGGGATCGTGTTGCGGATTGAAGACTGTGCGACGATAGCCTATGTCATGGTCAACACTTCTACAAGCTAAGATGCTTGCACAACCAGCGCATCCAAGGACTGCACGGTGCATGTACGATTCAATCAACAGGACATCACTATTGACTTATACACTTCCTCTTCGGACTTAACCGCTTGTAAAGACTTTACTTAGTACTTATTCATTCATCTACTACCTTAGATTATTCAGTTTCACAACTTATGCAACGAGATGAAATACCCTACTATGTGCACACCCGGTGCTATGCTTCTAGAGAGTCGCACAACGCGAACTCTCCAACTTAACTGCTTATCTAATTGACTTATGCATTCGTAAACGCAAAAATACTGCGCATTCAACCTTCATCCATTCATGTAATACTTAACATATTATTCCCATTTCATTCCCATGGCAAATACATGTAAAAGCATAAACATATCAACTGATAAATGAGGACTTCAAGCATTCGTTGTAAGCAAACAAACAAGTGCAAAACACATAAACAATCACACTACACAAGATTTAACGTGGTTCACCCCTAGGATGGGAGCTACGTACACAGGAACTGTTGTTGTATTATTCTTTGGGAAGGGTACAACAGTTCCAGTCTGCACACTTAGGTGCAAACTCTCTTCTCTCTCAATAGGCCTCTGCACACATAGCTTGCAGATCCTTTACAAAATTGTCTCTCACAGAATATTTCTCAATATTAATCAACAACACAATAATAAAGAATGAGAGATTAACCCTTTCCCTTACAAAATATGCCTTATTTATAGATCATGCCCATAGGTCATGTCTTTACAATCCGCAGGAAAAAACCTAAGGTTTACAAAACTGTCGTGATTTTTAGGTAACTAGACTTGCTAGTTTCTGGTAGTGAATCTTCCGTCATGGCCGCCCTCAGCGCATGCTCACATTTCTATCAGCCTCCCTATCGCGTGCATGCTAACAGGTCTCTTTCACCGAGCCGTTCTTCTTCTAATGGCCTTATGCGACCAGTTCATGCAGTGGTTCCTTGCATGTGTGACTGGTCGCTTTCTTCCACTTTGCTCCTTATCTGCCACCTAGAAATCATGGAGCATCTTTACCAAAAATATACCACCGATGGTCTAACCGGAATATTTTAGGTCTTCCATCCAACCTTCTTCCTTGTTGGATCTCTATAGATCGGGCTCATCGCAGGGTTGTCTCCTTGCAGCACTGTACCTCGCAGCTCTTTCAACGGTGCATTATGCTCCACTTCACAGCATCCCAAAACTGATTTATCCAAAAAGCCTTCAACTGAACTGCACTTATCTTTGCAGTTGAAAAATATGACTTGCTAAAAAATGCCCCACTTGGGCCAGGCCCAACAGGCCCCTAACACTTACATGTGGCTCGTCCCCGAGCCACCTTCAACTTCTACTTCTTCTAGCTGTTCCTCCTCCTATGGAGCTAGCTTCGCAGCGAACTCGTTGTATGTGACAAACAACTTTTCAACTCCTTCCTTAGTGTCTTGCTCAACTTGTCTTACGGTTTCCAACATCTCAGGTGTTATTTCATCATCCTCGGCTTGCTGTTCCACGTGTTCCTGACCTTCGCGCAACTCTTTTAACTTTTCTTCGATTTGTTGTGTAAGTTCGTGGGCTTCCTCTTATAGGGGCTGCAACTTGTTTCCAACTTTTGTTTATCTTTCTCTTAACGCTTGAACTTCCTTTTTCAGTGCCCTGACCTCCACATACCTCTGGAGTCTTTCTCTTGGTAGCAACGCTTTGGTAGGCTTACACTTAAGGGATCAAGATGGACAATGCGGGACTTCGCAGGAAAAGTCAGGGCTAGCTGCGGTGTCTTCTGCTGCGATGTGCCTCCTGAATTCCCTTCAGACTCTGAGTCCCACGACAAGGGTAATCTTTTCTGTACTTCTTCAATCTTTTTTGTAAGTCCTTGCAGGGTGGTCAGATTCTTCTGTAGACTTTGTTGAATTGCCTCATTCTTTTTATATTTTTTCAGTCATCACGTCTTTCATCTATTCCATGACCTTTGCTGCGATCATGTCAAAATCATCATCATGAAGTATGGATTCTGATTGGACTTTAGTGGCTTTATGTTTCTTCCTCTGCACCTTCAGTTGTACAGGGCTTTTGGCTTCCTTCCTTTTTCCTGTCCATGGTTCTCCAACAATGGGACATGGAATAGGTTTGTCCTCGCCAGAGTCACTTTGGATATCCACAATTTTGACTCTATATTTGGCATGCCATTCCTTCATCATGTTGTCAATGTCCCCTTCAGTCATATGGTATCTTCCTGCTAACCATTCAAGGTTCTTTGTCTATGCCTTGGCTGAAATATGAATAGAATGCATGCCAGCATAAAAATTGACAGTGCGAATGTACTTACTCGTTACCTCTTTTGTTATCTACGGAGTGACAATAATGGCCTCGCGTAGCTACTCATAATAGGTATAGAATACTTCAGCTGTCGCGTGCTATCTTTGTTAATTCAAGTTCGCCCAAAGGTTTGTATAACGGGATCCTCTACAATCACCACTGTCGGTTATTATGCCCACATAATCCTTCGGGTCCTTCCATCCTACGAACACGATCAACATTATTAACCATGTAAAATGGAAATTTTCGCTATGTGCATATGTATCATTCAGCTCCTCCAGGAACTCATTCAACAGGTACTGGCACTAGTTGAATCGTCCACCCTCTACAACTGTTGCACCAAGTAGTACCCCCGCCCGCAGGTACTTCTAATGGCCTTGATTTCCTCAGAATCTTTCCAGCTAACAGCTGCGTGACAAACCGTGTGGCCTTATCATCTATATCTTCCATCTGAAAGCCTCTCTTGCCTTTGATGATGGTTTGTGTTTTCTTCTTCTTCGCTACAACTTCTTTGTCTTTGCTCTTTCCTTGAAAGAACTGCTTCAGATCTTCACCTCTTTTGCTCAATCCTGTGATCCGGTGGATTAAGTCAATGTTCAGGTTGATATTGCGGTTAAGCCACAAATATCCCTGGTGGATGCACGACATCAGAGTTCAAACCACCGCGTTCATATCTGGAATTATGTCAAAGTGCGGGAGACTCAACAAGTTGAGCAGTCCCGATGCGACTACTCCGGATAGCCAACTTTCTGCAACCAAGGTAAGGTTGCCTTTCACGTCTTTCTTCCAGCACATGTACTGGTCAGGCTGGAATTGTGGAAACTTAGGTTCATTGGGATCCTTCTACATCTGAAGCAGATCGTAGTCCTCCACTTACATTCTTGGATATTACCCAATAGATTTGTGTCCACCTCAACATGCTTTGATATAGGTGATAGCGGAATTTCATGCTTGGCATTCTTCATTAGCTTAATGGCTGGTGCATCCTGTGCATGCGGACATATGTATTCAGGGGTTAGCTTCAAAGGTATCTCTTTGTCGGCCAGAGGAGGTTGTGGCATAGTAGAACTCATCTTTGGTTGCTTCATTTTTTCCCCCTCGGGTTCTTTTCCTTTGTCTTGCATTGCTGGAGCGTGTCTCGGTGATCTTCTAGATGCTTGACCTTGTTCTATGACAACTTTCTTGATGGGGGTTCTCACTAACCCTTTGATTCCTTTGTACCTGAATACCTTCACAGTCTCCTGGACCATGAACTCTTCCTCAATAGAGGACCTCTCAGACATTCACTGGACGGATCTGGGAAAAGCAACGAAATCTATGATAACTTACTGTAGACAATCACAAAGTATCGCTCGTAAGAAAATTCAAGGGTTTCGGTAACGCCCACGAGTCCAAATACAATGGTATTTATAGGCACATCTAGGATCCTCCGCGCCCATCAACGGCTCGGTAAGAATTAAATGTAGTATCCATTGTCCAAATCTGGTGACGATTTTGGTCCTTTCGTTCATTAACGCGTTTAGAACGGCTATTTATTCGTTAAATGCTCAAGTGGTCTCTAGCAAAGTATTATATAACGACTATTTTTGTGACCGAAATTCTAACTATTACTTTTCTGGAATGTTGTGTCCAATTGCGCAGCGGGTCATCAATACTCTATCGTAGTTACTTCGTGGTGCCTGATTTCTTGCTTCTCAACTTAGACCCTTTCCTCATTCACTTGATCTTCGCAGTTGCATTCTGGTCTTCGCAATGGCGTGGTTCCTTTTTTCTTTTTCTCTTTTCAATTTTTTTTTTGGTGCAGCTTCACTGCTTAACAAGTACTACGCGGTATATACACTTTCTTCATTAGACTTCACATACATACTCTTTCCCTTTTCTAGTGCCCAATTTCAATTGTACTTGGCACTTAGAAATATCCTTTCTTTATGATCATCAAGGGTTCTGCGAAGTAGGACTATCTCGATAGGGTTTTAGTCTTCTTCCATTGACTCGACCGGGAAATCTATCTCTTTCTAATGTGGCTAACTGGACTACGCCACCATTAGTTACATGTAAAACATTATATGGACCAAGCCAGTGCATTTTAAACTTTCCAGGACACTTCATAAACTTGCTATCATACAGGAGGACTAGATCACCTACCTAAAAGGTCTTGTTTTTGATATGGCGATCATGCCATGCTTTTTCCCTTTCTTTCTACACTTGTTGGTGAAAGCCTACGATGAAGCGATCCTCCTCCATACCAACCAAGTGTAGAAGCTTTTCTTCTAGTGCGTCGCGATCTGCCATGCCTGTGAATGCAGTTATTCCCAAGCTGGGAACAATGTACTCCATTAGCATTATTGCTTCCTGTCCATAGGCCAGCCTAAAAGGTGTGTGGCCCGTCAACTTTTTGCAGGTAGTTCTATATTCCCATAAAACAGTTGGAATGCGCAGGTCCTAATCATCCCTATTCACATTGCATACCTTAGTAAGTGCATTCTCCAGTACTTTATTGAATGCTTCAACGGTTTCATTTGCTTGCGGATGATATGGCATACTTTGCTGATGATGAATGTGGAACTCTTTTGTCAATGCCTCAATGGTTCTATTCAGAAAGTGAGTGCCTTGATCACTCATCAAAATATTCGGGCATCCAAACCTCATAAGCATGTCTTCAAATATGAACTGCGTGGCAGTACCTATGCTACAGTCCTTCACTGGCTTCACTTATGCCCATTTGGTAAGGTAATTAGTTGCAGTAATAATGTACCTCGCACCAGTTCTCTTCCCTGGTGGGTTTATAGGTCCCACAAAATCAATGGCCCATTTATCAAATGCCTGTAATGTTAACTGTGGATTCAATGGCATTTCATCTCTTCACGACGGTCTTCTTGTCCTCTGACAGACATCGCAGATCTGGCAATGTTCCTTTGTATCTTTGTGAATGGTAGGCCACCATAGCCCTGCCCGTAATATCTTCTACGTAGTGGCTCTTCCTGCGTAGTGACCTCCTGCTGCTCTAACATGTGCATCAGCCAGTATGAATGGTTTCTCGTGCTCTAACACACACCTGCACAGTACTTCATCCATCCCCAATTTGTATAGCTGTCTGGCAATTATGGTGAAGTCTGCTTCTCTTACTACCAGCTGCTTCTTCTGCTGCATAGTAAACTCTATGGGTGCCAACCCAGTAGTTAAAGATTCTATGATATATTTATAATATTCATCAACAATCTGAATAGCAAACAACTGCGCATCAGACAGATTGTCTTCAAGATTTGTAGGTTCTTCTCCTGACTCGATCCTTGATAGATGATCAAGTCCTAAGTTCAATCTGCCAGGCTTAACCACTATGTCAAAGTCATACTCCTAAAAGATTAACAACCATCAATAAATTTTCCCCCCTAACAATGGCTTGTTGACTAGGTATTTCAAAGAAGAATGGTCAGTGAACATCAAGAAGTGTGCACCAAGCAAATAGTGCCTGAACTTTTGCAGCGTGTAGACGATAGCTAGGCCTTATCTCTTAGTGGTGGTATAATTATTCTTTGCAGATGAGAGCTTCCTGCTCGAAAATTCAATGGGATGGTCAATACCTCCCTCTCCTGGTTGTGCTAACACAACCCACAATGCTATACATGAACCATCGACATGGACATGAAACGGCTTCTCCCAGTATGGAAAAACTAGGATTGGTGTAGTTACCATTTTCTCTTTTAAGGTGTCAAAGCCTTGTTCACACTTTGCGTTCCAGATGAATGACACATCTTTCTTTAATAGCTTCTCCATGGTTGCGGTTATCTGCACATAACCCTTTATAAAATTCCTGTAGTAACTGTATGCCCCAATGTGGTGCACAACTGTTTTACTGAATTCGGTGTTGGCAAGTTTACAATAACTGCGATCTTCGTAGGGTAAACCATCAAGCCCTGCTTGCACACAATGTGTCCCAACAGAATCCCATAGGGTACACAAAAGATACACTTCTTCAGGTTTAATGACATTTGATGCTGTCTACACTTTTCTAGCATCAATTTGAGGTTTGCGCAATGGTCCCTCAGCAACCCAAATACTGTCAAGTCATCAAAATAAGCTTCTAAAAACTTATGCATGAAATCTTTAAATGCTGCGACCACAACTCTGGAAAAGATGGTAGGTGGGTTCTTCAGACCAAAAAGCATTACTGTGTATTGGAACGACCCCCATTCAGTGGCAAAATTTGTCTTGCGTCTATTCACGGGATCAATTCTTATCTGATGATATCCCGAAAATCCATCAGTAAAGGAATATGCCTCATTTCCTCCAACGTTATCGAGCACCTCATCAATGAAGGGAGTAGGAAATGGGTCATGCATCAAAGCATCGTTCAATTTTATGAGATCCACGCAGATCCTGATCTCGCCTTTTGTCTTCTTATCTTGGACGACCATATGGCTTATCCACTCCGACTCTTCAACCGGCTCGATGATCCCTGCGTCAAGCATCTTATCAAGTTCTTTATTGACTCGTTCTTTGTATCGCGGATTCAGTCTATAGGGCCTCTTCCTAACAAGGTTTGCGCCTGGCTTAAGAGGTATCTTCATAGCCCCTAAATCGCCCATAATACCTTTCATTTCTGTAAACTTTGTCAGGAATAAATCCTGGTACTCATGTAATAGGTCTGCGATCTCCACGACAGTATGATCATCCTAATAGTCTCTGATAGACGCGAACTTCGGCTCTTCTCTGGTGCTAATGTTCACTTTTCTTGTTTTCATAGGTCTGCTCATGTCTGGGATTTCCAGCGGAGTTTCGTCTACGTCACGCACTCCTTCTGACTCATGAATGTTTATGTTGCACGGATCCTCCTCATCAGTTTCATCTTTATCTTCAGGGTCTTCGGCTAGATTATAACAATCCATGGAATGGTCGACCTATTGCTTCCATTTTGGCTATAGACTTGTAGATACGCTGTCAGCTCCAAAGAACTCCTCTAATGTCATGTTTCTATGTGGACATTCTGGTCTGAATATTCTTTCCTTAATAGTCTGCAATGCATCATTTATGGTAGGACTCTCATCTTCAAAACTGAAGCTCTTCTGGAAGTTTGCAGTCAAGGTAGGCCAATTTGTAGTTTCCCTACGCAACTCCATATCCAGGTACCATCTCTTTGGAATTTCTTCCTCCAATGTGTGCACAAGCAGATGCACCCATTTTGTCTGTGGTCTCTTTTGCCATGCTTGTGAACAAATCTCAATATGTTTCCTTACATCTGTCTATCCATTATATTTCTCAAAGGGTAGTGTAACGTTTCCAGCAAACCCGATATGCATCTTGATTCTGCACTGATCCCATGTGGTCAATGTCTGCTTATGCGCAACTCACCATCTGGTAGGTGTCTCGCGCAGTTCCATATCTAGTGCTAGTAAGCAATGCTCATCTGCAATTGCTACAGTATATTATTTGATAAAGGAATAGACAGTAGATAAACCATCATAGGTGGGAATTGGGCTTACCTCCTTTCCAATCCAGCACAGTGACTTTGTAACCTGCATGCATCTCCTTCCACATACTTCGTGCATATGACTTTGAAAATTTTCCAGTCCTGCATCAGAGTCTGAGATGCAAGAGCTGTTGCATCTCCAGCTGAGTGTTCCATCCGCAGTAGGATTAATATAGTCTTCTTGGTTTGCAGTCATCTTGTAAAGGAGGTCCAAATCTTGATCTCTGAATTCCTCCTAAATCGGGTCACTATATTTATATTCGTTTGAAGGGTCCAGTGGTGAGATGACCCTGAGATGCTTTCCTTCAAAGATCATCTTCTTTGTCTTCAAGTTTATGATGGAAAGGTTATCCATTGCCCAATCTATACCCAATAGTGCTGGATACGGCTGGCTATCATCCACGATCTCGATAACCTTGAAGTCTGCATAGCTTTTTACTCCATCAATGTCAACAACAACATTGGCTAACCTTCCAAAAGGTATGACTTTCTCCTGGTTAGCCATTCTCAACTCGGTAGGCGACCTTAATAGCTTTGGTCTCCCCATATGCTGCCATGTCTGTTTAGTTAATACAGTTACTTCAGATCCCAGATCAAGGATGATCTCATCCATTTCATAGTCTCCTATCTGTGCACTGAGTCTCATTTCTCTGCCTGTTATTTTATGTTTCTTGATCTGGTGAACTGCGCTATCGGTAGTTTCCATGTCGCTCTATGGATCATACTGATTTAATAGTTTCTACAACTTCGCTATAGCGTTTGGGATTTTTAGCAACTTCATGCAGCTCCTCAGGAACTGTGCAACCGAGGTTCCTGTCTCTACTGCGGCGCTCGTTTTGTCATAAGCAGCTGGCATATCTTCTATATGTGGTATTTCACTACGTAAGGGGATTCTTGGCGACCTAGGTGCTGATTCTTTGAAGATATCTCGCGCTTCTTCAAAGACTTCCCTATTTTTCTCCAAGTTGAAAGCAGGTGCTTTCCCATTAGCTTTTCTTATCCATATTGTTTCAAGAGGGGTATTCTTAGTGTTAAAGTTTCCAGAATTCGAAGCTTCTGCTCCTCTATCTCTCCTTGTCATAGCGCCACTTCACATCACTACATTGATACTCAAATCCATAGGCCTCCTCTCTGCTGTGATCAACTGAATGTTTCGGTTCAGCGCATCTTTCCGCTTTCTTTTCTGCATTTCTGCCTCTAACACTGGGTAGTATTCAATAACATGATTGAACAATTTACAGTAATTACATGTAGTGCATGGGTTGGTACAATCTCTAGATACATTACCTGCCTGGCCACAGTTATAACAGATTACTTGACCTCGGCCTCGTCCTTGTGCTGGGCCGTTATTCCTTCCTCTCCCACGATATCCTCCGCGGCCTCTGTATGCTCCCTGATCATGCTGGACATTATCTTGTTTATGCGGAGTCTCTTCTTGGACTCTGTATACTCCTCCATACATATGCTCAATATCTTTCTTCCTTCCAACATGAGCTCATATGCACGGAAGTTGGATTCATCATGTCCAACTAACTTATAGAAATTGCAATATAGGTTTTTAGGTTTTCTTACATATTTTTGAATCAGGTAGCAGTCTTCTGGTCGGTGTCCTCTAGTTCTACAAATTTCACACCATGGCCCTTGGTTCTGATTTAATGGTTTTGGTGCACCCATGTTAAGGAATTCTTGGAATAAAGGACAAGGATACTTAGTGTGTCCTTCTCCCTTACAACTTGTACACCAAACTTCTTGTCTCTCTTGCTTTCCTTTCTTGATATCCTGTAGCTGTAGTGTCAGGGTAGCCAACTGGGTCTGAATTTGAGACATCCTAGTGCTAGTTTCTCCAATAGGAAAAGCTTCTAACTTCATCGTAATCTCCAAGGATTATGCCCGCGAAGCTAATTTATGTTGCATCAATGACAGTCTGATATGGGGCAACAACTCGGCTATAAACCATTCCTAGTGTTATTGCGGTACTATAACGAAGCTTACTTAGTCCAACAGTGTCTTAAATTTCTGGTCAAATTACCAGACTGTTTCATTAGGTTTCTGCTTGATCCCATTTAACTCTGTTATACACTGTGATTCTGAATTTGGCTTCTTAAATTCTATTAAGAGTGCAGCCTTGATTTCTACCAGGGTTCTATTCTATCCCTGTGAGTAGTTCATGAACCAATGCAAGGCTCTGTCTCTAAAGGTGGTGATGAGTTGTGCTTACTTCACAGCATCATCCTGGACTTGTTTAACATTCCATACAGCTTCACATAGAAACCAATGTTGATCACGGTATTCTAGACCCGTTCCTTTGAATATCGGCAGCTTAATATCTTCAGTCATGCTTCTTCTAGGTGGTGGAGGGGTCTGCGTAGTTTGCTGAGCGAAAAAATAAACGTAGTATTGCGCGGAACGGTCTGACCCAGAATGTGCTGAGTGCTTGGATATTCACAACTGGGGGGATATGTGCGATGGAAGGCATAGTGTTCACACCTGGTGGATTCTGCGGGGTAATAGGCTGATAGGTAGAAGATTGAGGTGTGGTTTGGCTATTAGGGTTGGCTTGTGAATCAATATCTACGCAGAGTCCAAGTTTAGTGGAAGTCTTCTTAGGGGTATATTTATATATTTTTCCACTGCTCAAATTATGTGTCTTGGTCAGACTCACTATAAATGCTATTGACCATTACAATTTCAAAATCTTCATAGCATTCTAAAAACCCATTTCTTGGCTAAAATCATTTTAATGTATAAACTGAGGTTGCTCAGATACTTACCTCTGATTCCCTTGAAAAACTCTCTTTTGGCTGCGCTGTAGGAATTTAGCATGTCCACAGTGAACTGCGTGATGAAGCTCTATAGTGTACTGTCGACCCAGAAGTCGATTGCTCGCGTGAATGGAATATCTATTGCTTTGAGCCTTTCAATGAGCTCTAGTGTCCACTCGGTCGGTACTTCTCGTGGGGTACATTTTCTGCGCTCTGCGAGCCTTGACAGCCACTCCTGTAGCTCGTTTCCAAAAGATGCCCAAAAAACTTCGTGAACATCTTTCGACAGGTATTTTTTCAACCACTGAACGTCAGAGAGATGTGGGTGTCTGTTTTCTTTTCTTGCGAAATCTTTTTCTGTCTTGTCACACCAAGCCCATATTTCTTTCTTGTCCGGATGCCAAACGTCAATACCCAACGAAGCTTCTTCTTCGTCGCACATCATGACTTCAACTCATCATGGATTCTTAGCGCGGAAACAGAACCATTTGTTGGCGTATATACTCTTCCTGAGGTTTTCGATAAAGACCCAGGTTATTCGTGGTTCAAGGAACCAACAAAACCCCTTTTCACCGGCCCTTTCGGAAACAGCCTGTGAATAGGCTAAGGTCTCACCCAAGGTGGAGCTATGGGGGAGCTGCGAAATTAGGTTTCCATAACTACATGATGAGTTGTTTAGATAGAACTACTGCGCAACACACTGCGGGGATCGTGCTATGAACTGAAGATTGCATGATGATAGCCTGCATCGCGGTCAACACTTCTACAAGCTAGGATGCTTTCACAACTAGCGCATCCAAGGACTGCGCGGTCTGGGTACGATTCAATCAACGAGACATCGCAACTGACTTATACACTTCCTCTTCGGACTTAACCACTTGTCAAGACTTTACTTAGTACTTATTCATTCATCTACTACCTTAGAATTTTCGGTCTCACAACTAATGCAACGAGATGAAATACACTACTCTGTGCACACCTAGTGCTGCGCTTCTAGAGAGTCACACGACGCGAACTCTCCAACTTAACTGCTTATCTAATTGATTTATGCATTCGTAAACTCAGAAATAATGCGCATTCAACATTCATCCATTCATGTAATACTTAACATATTATTCCCATTTCATTCCCATGGCAAATACATATAAAAGAATAAACATATCAACTGATAAATGAGGACTTCAAGCATTCATTGTAAGCAAACAGACAAGTGCAAAACACATAAACAATCACACTACACAATATTTAACGTGGCTCACCCCCAGGATGGGAGCTATGTCCATAGGAATTGTTGTTGTATTAGTCTTTGGGAAGGGTACAATAGTTCCAGTCTACGCACTCAGCTGCAGACTCTCTTCTCTCTCAATAGGCCTCTGTGCACAAGGCTTGTAGAGCCTTCACAAAATTGTCTCTCACAGAATATTTCCAAATATTAATCAACAACACATCAATACAGAATGAGAGATTAACCCTTTCCCTTGAAAAATATTCCTTTTTTATAGATCATGCCCGTTGGTCATGTCTTTACAATCCGCAGGAAAAAACCCTAAGGTTTACAAAATTGTCGTGGTTTTTAGGTAACCGAACTTGCTAGTTTCTGGTAGCGAATATTCCATCATGGCCACCCTCAATGCTTGCTCATGTCGCTATTAGCCTCCATGTCGCGCAGATTCCAACATGTCGCTTTCACCAAGCCATTCTTCTTCTAACGACCTTATGCGACCGGTTCAGGTAGTGGTTCCTTGCATGTGTGACCAGTCGCTTTCTTTCGCTTTGCTCCTTACTCGCCGCCTAGAAATCATGGAGCATCTTTACCAAAAATAGACCACCGATGGTATAACCAGAATATTTTCCATCTTCCGTCCAACCTTCTGCTTTGTCGGATCTCCGTAGATCAGGCTCATCGCAGCGCTGTCTCCTCGCAGCACTGTACTTCGCAGCTCTTCCAACACTGCGTTGCACCCCACTTCACAGCATCCCAAAATTGATTTGTCCAAAAATCCTTCAGCTGAATTGCGCTTAGCTTTGTAGTTCCAAAATCTGACTTGCTAAAAAATTCCCCACTTGGGCGAGGCCCAACAAGAAATATTAAAATACTGGAAACCAGTGGGATTCAGAGTTGAGGGATCGAGGACTGACATGGGGGTTGAGGGATTTATGATGAGGATAGGGGTATTAATGGTGGAGGAGAAGAGTCGAAAAAACATGGGGATAAGGGGGAGAAGGGAGGAGAAAGGGAGGATCTTGACCTTATAGATTTTTTTGAGAGTTTACAGAGCAGGGAGAAAAATTACAGGGAAGAGGAGGTTTTTGTTGGAGAAAATTAAGAAGGGAGAGCAGGTTGGATTGTACTCGGTTTGGGCTCGGGGGTCCAAAGGGGTACCTTTGGAGCTGGGTGGTCGACGAGACCTCGCTAGTTGGCAGGGTGGCACACTTATTTGAGTTTTATAAGGTTTGGGGAAAGGCATTGTTGCAGGGCATACATCAAGCAGAGCAAAAAAAGGGAGCAGTAGCAGAAAGCGTGGATCTACTAGCTATCTACATGTATTTTTTAGTCAAGTACAAATGGCTTTTAACTCTGTAAATTTTACTTATGAAAGATCATGTAACTTAAGAAATTATTATGGTAAATTACATGCTTATACGTATGCTGCTGAGAATGAAAACTTGCATTTGATGTTAGAATACTAACTAGTAAAACTATATTTATTTCAAAACTGTAAATACCGTTTTTTTACAGCTAGTAGAACCAATAGAAACTAAAGAACATAAATATGAACCAAAATGTAAACAGTAAAAGATAGATTTTTATTGAGAGATGTAAAACAAACCGGGGACCTAGGATAGGGTCCTAGGACACCTTTAATTTTTTTTTCTTCCCTCCTAAATATATATATAAATGTATGCTAAACAAGTATATCAAAAAATTAAATACATATAAAAAAAAAATTATTGTATATATATATATTCGAACAAATTTGTTTTAATCAAAGTTGAACTAAATCAAATATATATATATATATATATATATATACAAAGTCTATATATCAATTTGTTTTTATTATAAAAAAATGATGAAAAAAAAATGTAATGAATTGAAACGTTATATACAAAAATAAATAAAAAATTGTTATAAAGAACACACAAAAAAAATAAAAAAAAATAAATAAATATAACACAAACTTTGTGTTTTTTTTCTTATTTTATTTTCATTGCATAGTAAAAATGGACAAAAAAAGGGGGAGATTTAAAAAAAAAAATTGGGCCATGCGTGAGGCTGGGCGAGCTAGCCTACAATCCATAGGGGGTGGCCATGGCAGCCCATCCCAAGAGCTTGCGGCCTGGACGCGGTTGGCCTATAGCTGTGCTGTTGCGGCCATGGGCGGCCAGCCGGTGAGAGGCCAAACAAAAAAAAAAAATTATATAAAAATATATATATATATATACATATGAATTTTTTTTTGTTTGTTAAAAAAATAAATAAACGAAAACAGAAAAAAAGCGTACGTATAAATTATTTTTTTAAAGGGTTCACCATGGGTCGAGCATGGCGGCCATGGCACAGCCCGCAGGGCTTGCAGCCTGGGAAAGGCCCGGCCAGCAGCTTTCCTGAGCGCAACCCAGAGGGCGTGCTGCTCAGTGGCTAGCCTGAGCGCAACCCCATAGGGTGTGTAGCTCAGCGCCATGGTAAGCCTGAGCACAGCCCTGGGTGTGTAGCTCGGCGCCATGGGCAGCCTGAGCGCAACCCCATAGGGCGTGTAGATCGGTGCCATGGGGAATCTTGAGCACAACCCCTTAGGGCATGCAGCTTGGCGGCCCTGGGCGTGCGGCCATGAAGGCCAGCGGCCACGGCTGCTAAAATTAAAAAAAAAAGTTATTTCTTGCTTCTATAAAAAAAAATGCAGAAATGAAATTTTTTTCTCAAAAATTTTATATACAAAAAAAAATTATGCATTGCTTACAACGCAAATGCTGCAGAGGGAGAGCCACAGCCACTGCTTGTGTAGAGAAGATAAGGCTCACAGCCCTCTGCAAACCTAGGAAAAGGGTTTAAAAAAAAAACACCGAAAAACTTAAGGACACAAATATATATATATATATATATATATCCTGTAAAAATGAAGCGAAACAGAAGGATTGGCTATACCTCCCGTAGTTGCAATTGCAGAGCTATCTCGCCATGGCGGAGTCCAGATCTCGCCGGTGGAGTTGTAGAGATTAAATGAGAGAATGACCCAATGGGGGGGTCTTGCCTTTTTAGGGTTCGAAGATTATTTTAATAAATCTTATCGCATGCCAGCCACCTGGCCACATGCAACACAGAGCCTTATAAGTTAGGGTTCGATTTTTTTTATGTATAATTTTTTTTTTAATTATATAATAAATTGTATTTTTATATATAATAAAAAATAAATATATATTATTTTTTAACTTCAAGTTTTAAATTATTTGATTTACTTAAATAGTTTATTTTATAATTAATTTTATTTGATTACAGTAAAAACAAAATTATTATTATTACATTAATGATAAACAGATAACTAAGTGATAAAAAAAATTATTAATAAATTAGTGTTAACGGATGTTAGCATTAATTAATTAGGGTTAGCATATTAATTAATTAGTGTTAACATAATTAGATTCTTTTATTTTATATATAAATGAAAAAAAATGGGCCTAAATTAACATTAAATAGTTTATCTTGTTCTTGAGAAGTTCCTTGACGAAACTTTGATGTATAGTCGAAGGGGCAAGACGGACCCGGAATCTCGAGAAAATGAGACACCACAAAGACCAGCATGATGAGTTGATCGCTAGGACACTGATTCTACCCCATGACCAAAATGTTTGGTAAACACAACGTTGGACCTAAAACATAGGTTATTCTATTATTAATTATAAAAATGATTGATTATTAATGAGAAACGAGGCAATAAACCCTAATTAAATTTCATGAAGGGTAGAGTTGGCGACTTAATGAGGATTATGTGGAATCCAATACCTAAACCTACGTAGAACTATTGCAGTATATCTAGTACCGGGTGGCCTCAAGATGGCCTGATTGAAATGCCCATAACTATAGCTCTTAGAGTAAAAATGCTCGTAATAACATTCGTCTGATGCACCTTTTGAATTGAATGTTGATTTTAATTGTAACATAGTCCCGATGTCGTCTTATGCTAATTATAATCTTATGAAATGTAACAGGGATAAACATGGTAAGAACGTGAACAGGTCGGGGCGAGGTTAAGCGACGACATTACCTGACCCGAATGTGTCGGCACCATTGCCAGAGACCATCCTTATACTGTGCTTGCTGGAAGCAATAAACAAAACACTCTGGGGACTACAAAGAATAAGTGTTACCTTGGAGGTAGAAGTGGAGGCCCCTCCACTAAGGGAGGAAGTTAATGTGGTAGAAGTGAATACGGTACCAATATCTCCGCATCAGGATATCACAAGGGAGCTTCAGAAGATAAGGCTTCCATATTTTTCAGGGGGTCGAGCAGGGATATGAGCAGAGTCTTGGTTGGAAGAGATGACCAGGTGCTTAACCTTATAGGAGTACACTTCCATGTCCAAGTCCAATATGGACATATTTCAACTAAAGGGGGCTACTTTGAACTGGTGGGGGAACCAAGAAAGGTAGGTACACCTTACACGAGAAATAGTTCCATGGGAAATATTTGTGGAAAAGTTCAAAGGGAAGTACCTACCCGCATCCTACCAGGAAGAACAAGTAGGGAATCTTCATGCCTTGGTACAAAGGCATCTATTCGTGGAGAAGTATGAAGAAAGGTTCATGGAATTAGTCAACTATGTCCCCTACTTGGACAATGACGAACGCCAGGTTGAGCGCTTCGTGTATGGGTTCAATGCCAATATTAGGGCCCAAGTGCGGATGTAGAAACCAACTTCGGTTGCCGAAGCAATGGATTATGCTCATTACATTGAGGAGATGTTGGGTGCAAATCCCATCAATTCATTCAACTCTCAACAATCAAGGTTTGTAGGGAAGGCCCCTCGAAGCTACTCTTGGGGGGGATATGCGATGCCACCTACCTACGGAAACAGGAACACACCAAGAGTTGCAGCGGTAGACAGATCAGTGGAAACTAGGGCGGTGCCCCAGTCAAACATAGGAACTCACCAGGGTGTGAGGAATTTCAGAGGATCAGCCAGCAAGGGAAGGGGTCCTAGGGGGAGGAATGCCTCTTAGAGGTCGGAACAGGTTATCTCTCCCACTCCATTATAGGTTGCTTGTTGGGGATGTGGAGGTCCACATTATTAGCGTGACTGTCCTGAATTACAATTTGGAACAGTGCATCTTGAAGGAAAGGCTCCAATGGGGAGTGGGGGTAGTAGACATCATATCTCGGCAACAGTACACAACCATCAGGAAGACAACCAATCCACTATAATGGAATCATTAGGTACGATCAATAATGTCAAGCTTAGAATATTGTTTCATCCTGGTGCTTCAGATAGTTTCATTTCTCCATATGCATTAGAGAAATGTGGGTTGCCAGCCTACGAGCATGACGATTTCAACTTAGTAGAGAAGGATTTAGAGGTAAAGCAAGCAGTAGGACCTAGTGTTGATAAGTGCATAGTGGATCTCGGGGTGTGTGTTACACAAGTCAAGGTGTACGTCACCACCCTCGAAACTTATGACCTCATCATAGGTATGAATTGGCTTGAGGAACATCGAGCTTTCTTGGACTGTTATGGAAATAAATTTCTTTGCATTGATGACAAAGGAGAGGCCATTGAGATCTAGGGTGTCAAATGGAGGTGTCCCTACGTTTCATATCCACGATGAACGTAAAGAGATGTATACGACAGGGATGTCATTTGTACATTGTCGAGGTAGTAAACAATGAGAAGGGACCCTCCTTTGATGAGTACCTACTGTTAGCTAAATTCAGTGACGTCTTCCCAAAGGAATTATCTGGTTTACCTCCTAAGAGGGAACTTGATTTTACCATTGAGGTAAAGCCCGATTCAGAGACAACATCGAAGACACCTTACAGGATGACGGCCCCAAAACTTTGTGAGTTGCAAATGCATTTGAAGGAATTGCTAGACCTAGGGTTCATAAGACCAAGTAATTCACCTTGGGGTGCACTAGTAATCTTTGTGAAGAAGAAGGATGGTTCCTTGCGTATTTGCATCAATTACCGAGATTTGAACAGAGCCACAGTGAATAATAGGTACCCGATACCTCGAATTGATGACCTCTTTGATCAAATGAGAGGGGCAATAGTCTTCTCAAAGATCAACTTACGATCAGGTTACCACTAGCTGAGGATTAAGGAAGGTGACATACCTATAACTGCTTTTCGAACAAGGTTTGGGCACTATGAGTTTGTAGTGGTACCCTTTGGTTTGACCAATGCCCTAGCTGTATTCATGAGTCTCATGAATAGCATGTTTCAAAACTACTTAGATTGGTTTGTGCAAGTCTTCTTGGATGACATCCTCATCTACTACAAGAATGAACAGGAGCAGGAGGAACACTTGCGAATAGTGTTGCCATGCTTAAGAGAGCACCAGTTGTACGATAAGTTTTCAAAATGCTCGTTCTACCACAAGGAGATCTATTATCTAGGGCATATAATTTCCGGTGAGGGGATTTCAGCTGACCTTGAGAAGGTGAAGGCCATAATGGATTGGCCCGTGCCAAGGAATGCACATGAAGTAATGAGCTTCATGGGGTTAGCCGGGTATTATAGAAGGTTTGTTGAGGGTTTCTCAAAAAGTGCAAAACCCATAAATACCCTACAGTGTAAAGGAACTAGGTACGAATGAATGTGATGTCGCATTCACCAAGCTGAAAAGTCTATTAACGAGTGCACCGATTCTACGAGTGCTAGATATGGAGAAGGAATTTAGAGTTTGCACAGATGCCTCAAGGAAAGGTTTGGGTGCAGTGTTGATGCAAGAAGGTGGGGTAATAGCTTATGCGTCGAGAAAGTTAAAAACACACGAAGAGAATTACCCTACCCATGACCTAGAGTTGGTTGTGGTGATGTTAGCTTTGAAGCTTTGGAGATATTACCTTGTTGGACAAAGCTTTGAGCTCAAGTCTGATCACCAAAGCTTAAGTTATATCTTCACTCAAAGAGACCTAAATGCTAGGAAGAGGCGATGGAGTGAATTCATGAGCGAGTATGATTTTGGGATTTCATACATCAAAGGGAAGGAGAATGTGGTAGTTGATGCCTGAAGCACAAAATCAAGACTTTTCTCTCTTATACCTTTGAAGGTTGATTTGAGGAAAAGAGTTTTAGGACAGCTAATCGGGGATAGCTGGTACCTAAAGGTCATAGTGGCACTCCAAAATGGGAAACCGATGGGACTTAAGTTTGAAGTCTATGAGTTGGAAGCCGATGGTTTGTTGTGGTATCAAGGGAGGATGTATATTCCCGAGGAGGGAGATATTAGAGAGACTATCCTTAAGGAATCCCACAGAGCAGTATATTGCACGCACCTGGGTGTAAAGAAGATGTATGCGGACACGAAGCAACTCTTCTTTTGGGTAGGGATGAAAAGTGACATAGTCAAAATTCGTCGCTAGGTGTCTTGAGTGTCAACAGGTAAAAATTGATCATCACCACCCAGCAAGACTATTACAGCCACATGACATTCCTATGTCGAAGTGGGAGGTTATCTCCATGGACTTCGTGGAAGGATTTCCTCTTACCTCTTACCTCTCATAGGCATTATGCCATTATGGTCATCATTGACAAACTGACCAAAATTGCTCACTTCATTCCAGTTAAGGAGACTTATGATGTCACGGATGTGATTCATGTGTTCATAAATGGTAGTTCGTCTCCATGGGTTTCCCAAGAAGATAATCTCGGATAGAGCTTCTAGGTTTATGTCCAGGTTTTGGACAAGTTTGCAATTAGCGTTGGGTACTCATTTGAAACTGAGCACCGCATACCATCCAGAGACAGATGGGAAAACAGAAAGAGTGAATCAGGTGATGGAGTACATGCTACGGATGTATGTCATGGATCAGTAGACTCATGGGTAAAAGCACTTACCTTTGGTAGAGTTTTCTTACAACAACAGTTACCATAGCTCAATTGGGATGCCTCCATATGAATCATTATATGGATTGCCATGCAGGACACCATTGAGTTGGGAAAGGTTAGAGGATCGAGTAATTATAGGACCTGAGTTGATTTAGGAGATGGAAGAATAGGTTGTTCAGATTAGACAATGGTTAAAGGAAGCCCAGGATAGACAGAATAGGTATGCCGATGCGCATAGGGTTGACCGAAGCTATAAGGTTGGTGATGCAGTGTTTGTCCACATCAGGCCTAGCAAAAGTACCATCAATTTTGGGAAAGGGACAAAGTTGTCGCCACGATTTATAGGACCCTTTGAAATTTTAGAGAAGGTTGGACCCGTCGCATATCGTCTTGCGCTGCCACCCCATTTGCACAAAACTCATAATGTTTTTCATGTATATGTTTTATGACATTATGTAGCTGACGAGTCTCATAAAATAAATTGGAAGTTACTGAAGGTTTTGGATGAGGGGACCATCAAGGTTGAACTGTTACGTATATTGGACTACAGGGTTAGATAGCTCAGGCACCGTTTGGTGGACTAGGTTAAGGTCCAGTGGGACCGATATAGCTCAGGTTCTGCTACCTGGGAGGACACAGAGACCATGCGTCATGATTATCCCACGCTATTTTGACCATAACTTCAGGACAAAGTTTCCTGAAGGGTGGGTGTATGTAACGCTCTGTTTTGACATAACTACCTGAACTACTATTATATGTTGTATTTGTTTGATTGTGAGACATCGTCGGTTTGACAACACTATGGACATATGGTTCTATTATTTTATTGATATATATATGTGTGTGTGTGATGCTAGTATTATGATCGGTAGTCATGTTTAGATATGTATCATGTATTTAATGTCTCATTTATGAAAATTACTGAATGATGGGTACGTGGATACAATTATAGTTATATGTTGAATAAATGAATGTTATTCCAGGTGCATGGCGAATAAATGAGTTTATTGTTTTTATGTTACCATTAAATGTATGTGTACATGTTGAGGATTTATGCATGATATTCTATAGTGTATGTCGAGGAATGAATTATAGGTTGAAAGGGCTAAGTGATAGCTGGATCCTACAAGATGGGAGAGCCTCGGGGACATGGACTTCGAGAGATAAATTGTATGCGAGTGATGCATTATTTACTTATGCATGATTATTATGATGTATATTATGACATGGGTGGGGTGGGGTTTCACGAAACTCAACCACCCAGATTGGTTATACACTGACAGACCAAGTACAAGTGCTACGTTGTTATTATATTGGGTAGACATAGTCACTTGTTCCATTAGCGGGGTGGAGGATTTACCCACCGTTTATCCCCGAAACCTAGATTCATGGGAGGGATGTGCTACGGTGCGCTCCCCAAGGTGTGTGATGATGATTGGTGGTTTCCTGCTGGGGAAGCTTGGTCGATGTAGTCGACACTTCTGCTTACAGGTTCTAGCTGGATCCGGTCATGGCTTGACACTTCAGGGTAGTCCAACAAAGGAAAGGATAGGATGTGGAAGTTAGTGATGATGTAGGTAGATAGTTGTATCTTGAATTCAGGATAAAAACAAGATTTAACTATGTGTGCGGGAAAAAGACCTTGATTGATTATGTGTCATAACTCGGTAATGTGTGAATTGTCGTAACTTAATAAAATGCAGTTAGGTAAAAGGCGACACCTTGCAAACTATGTTAAAACATGTGTCAGTAAACAATAAGTTTCGTGATTATGATTGATGTGTGTGATTTATTACTGTTAGTGTACTTACGCGATGTATGTAAGTAGTAGTTGCGCTTACATAACTCGACTACATATTTATGATTTCGTGAAATACTGCTGAATAATAATGTTAATTATTGTCGTTTAATAATTAATTATTTACATTAATGATTAATTATTGGTGATTAATAAACACATTACGGTTAAGTTAGATAGTAAATAATGCATTTGGTTAGTAATGCTTAATTGAATGTTAATGAGTTTGATTAGTAAAGACTAAGGGTTAACATGTTAAATAATTATTGTTATGTTAATTAAAGTAGTATTAAATTGATAAGTTAATATTAATTGCAAGGTTAGATAATTAATTAAAATGAATGGATAAGAATTAATTTATATCTATTGAATTTTATGATGATCATGCAGGAGCTAATTAGAACATAGGATAATTTACGAATAAATGTAATATGAAATTTATAAACAAGTGTCGGATACACACTTGGAAATTGTTCATGAAAATGATAAATTAATTATGAATTAATTATAAATTAATTATCAATTAATTATGAATTATATTATAAATTAATTATCAATTAATTGTGAACTAATTATGAATTAATTATAAATTAATTATGAATTAATTATAAATTAATTAAGAAGCATTTAATTATGAGGTCACCAAGGTTGACTGGTAATTAATAAGGTGAAACGTGTAAGCGTAAAACACTTACGGTTAGTAGAAAACTGACCCAAAAACTTAAACTACAATATATAGCTTTTAATATTGATTAAATAAAATATTATATTTTGAAATCAGGAAGGAATATTACAATATTGGAAACTAATGGGATTCAAAGTTGAGGGCTCGAGAATTGACATGGGGGTTGAGGGATTTATGATGAGGATAGGGGTATTAATGGTGGAGGAGAAGAGTCGAAAAAACATGGGGATAAGGGGGAGAAGGAAGGAGAAAGGGAGGATCTTGACCTTAGAGTTTTTTTTTGAGAGTTTACAGATTAGGGAGAAAAATTACAGAGAAGAGAAGGAGGTTTTTGTTGGAGAAAATTCCGAAGGGAGAGCAGGTTGGCTTGTACTAGGTTTGGGCTTGGGGACCAAAGGGGTACCTTTGGAGCTGGGTGGTCGGCGAGACCTCCCTAGTTGGGAGGGTGGCACACTTGTTTGGGCTGGTTGAGTTTCATAAGGTTTGGGGAAAGGCTTTGTTGCAGGGCATACAACAAGCAGGGAAATAAAAAAGAGCAGCCGCAGAAAGCGGGGATCTACTAGCTATCTACATGTATTTTTCAGTCAGGTATAAATGGCTTTTAACTCTGTAAATTACATGCTTATATGTAGTTATGTTTTTTTATGATTTATACCTGACTGAAAAATACATGTAGATAGCTAGTAGATCCCCTCAGTTATTTTTGGCATGTCAGTAGTTATGTTTTTTTATGATTTCTTTCTGCTGGCTCGCTTGCATTTTTTCATTTGCTTGCTTGAGTTTCTGTGCTAGCTTTGTTGATTTGACCCTTGATGTTGCTGAATGTTACTTTGTAATGCATCTTCTGACTTGCTTGATTTGATTTATGCTTTGTTGAATTTGTATTTGTATTCTTTTTGCTTGTTGATTTTTTGTGCTGGCTCTCTTGATTTTATTTTTGATTTTTTGAATATTGCTTGTTGGTTCTTCATCTTGCTCGCTTGATTGGATTTCTTCTTTGCTTGATTTTGTATTTGTATAATTTTTCTTGTTGATTTTCTGTGCTGCCTCGCTTGAGTTGAGTTGTTGATTTTCTGAGTATTGATTTTGTACTCCTTGCACAGGCTCCTTTATAATTTTATGATTTTTTTCTCTTTTGCTTGCCTGATTTCTTTGCTGGCTTGCTTGATTGGATATTTTGTTGAATTCTGATCATTGATGCTTGGTCTGGCTCGCTTGATTTTATTTTTTCTGAGTTTGTCTCTCTATTGCCTTGCTGGATTTGTCCTGCTTGCTTGAATTTTGAGTTTCAGTTGCGTAGCGTAGCTGCTAGTTTATTATTTTTTCTTTTTTCTTTTTTTATATATTTTTTCTGTTTCTTTCTTTATCTTTTTTCTTCTTCTTTTTTTTTCTTTTTTTTTTTTCTAATTTTTTAACAGTAATCAGTGATTATCTATGTTCTCTATTAGCATTAGATTTTTTTGATAGAGTGTTTGTGTGAACTCCTCTCTAGACTATGTTTTCTTATATAGCTTGAGTCTATGTCCATTCACCAACACGGGGAATTATGTTTCATCAATTGTTGTAATTCTGACTGCTCCATTGTCATAGATTGTTTCAATGATGTAGGGTCCAAGCCATCTGGTGGTGAGTTTTCCTTAAAACAATCGAAACATGGAGTCATATAGTAGTGCGCAGTCACCTTCTTTGAATTTATTTTTCTTGATGTTTTTGTCATGCCATTTCTTCCTCTATTGTTGGATGATTTCAGTATGGTTAAGGGCTTGTTGTAGGTTCTCATCTAGTTGATTTAGTTATAGCAAGCGTTCCTCTTGAATTTATGAAAGTTCCATGTTCAAATTGGCTGCAATTCTCAATGTCTGGATTTCAAATTCAATGGGGAGCATTGTTTTCTTTCCATATACCAACTCATAGGGGGTAAAGCCTACTGTTGATTTCCATATTGTGTTATAAGCCCAAACTGATTCACTTAACCTGTCTTCCCAATATCTTTTGTGTAGTTGTATTGTCTTTGTCAAAATTCTTTCAAGTTCTCTGTTTGTAACTTCAGCTTGACCATTAGCTTGAGGGTGGTAGGAGGAGGAAATTCGACGTTTGACATTGCTTCTTCGAAGTAGGTCCTCAATTAGGTTGTATGTGGACTGTGCTCCCTTGTCAGAAACTAACTCTCTTCGAACTCCAAATCTGTGGAAGATTTGCTCTGTAAAACATTTTGCTACATTTATTTCATTTGCTGCTGCAAGTGATGCCACTTCTGCCCACTTTGTAAGGTAGTTAGTGCATACTAGAATACAACTTTTCTGATTTGATGGGGGGTTGAATGGACCAACAAAATCAAATCCCCATTTCTCAGATGCTTACAAAGATATTTGGGGATGTAGAGGCATTTCCTCTATTTGTGTAGGCTTTCCCATTCGTTGACAATCATCACAATGTGATACAGAATCATAGGATTCCTTGTGAAGTGTTGGCCAATAATATCCAGTTTGCAGTACTTTATAGGCTGTTCTTTTTGTAGCATAATGGCCTTCACATGGAACATTGCGAGTGGCATGCAGTATATCATGGACTTCGTCTTCTCTGATGCATCTTCTCAATATTTGGTCTGGCCCTTTTTTAAAAAGAATTCCTTCTATCCATGTGTAAGTTGCACTTTGTCTTATGATTCTACATTTCTCTTGGTAGCTGAAATGTTGTGGGAATTTACCAGATACTAAGTAGTTTTCTATGTCAGCAAACCATGGGATTTTTGTTGAGATTGCAAAGCGCTGCTCATCAGGGAAGTTATCATTTACCAACTCACTGTCCTATCCATGGGTCAGTCTAGACAGAAAATCAGCAACCACATTATGTTTGCCTGGCTTATCTAGGATTGTTATGTCAAATTCTTGTAAAAGGAGTAGCCACCTAATAGTTCTAGCACTTGTATTAGGTTTATTCATAAGATACTTGATTGTTGAATGGTTAGTGTGGACAAAGAATTGGTATACAGTTATATAGTTCCTGAATTTGTTTAGGGCATGTATGATAACCAAAAACTCATTCTTTGTGACTGTATAATTGAGTTATGTTCCTGCCAAGTTTTTGCTAATGTAATATATGGCATATGGTCTCTTTTCTTTTTCTTGCCCAAGGATTGATCCAATGGATTTATCTCAAGCATCAGAATGTATGTGGAATGGTAGTGTCCAATTGGGTCCTTGGAGCACTGGGGCTGTGATTGTCTTCTCTTTGAGGTTGTCAAATGCTGACATGCAATGCTTGGTCCAAATGAATTCTGTATCTTTTGTTAGAAGAGCGAACATAGGTGCAGCAATTTTTCTATAAATTTCTATAAATATTCTGTAGTAGCCTATTTTCCCAAGGAAACTTCGCACATATCTTTGTTTGGTAGGTGGTGGAAGTTTCCTAATGACCGTGACTTTTGCTTGATCAACTTCAATGCTTCTTTGTGAGATATGGTGTCCCAGCACTATGCCCTCTTGCATCAACATTCTGCATTTATCATTGCTCAGACATAAGCTCATTTCAATGCATTTTTTTAAGACTAATTCAAGATGTTGTAATGCCTGGTGAAAACTTTTCACATAAGATGTGAAGTCATCCATGTAGACTTCCATATGATCATTTATGAAGTCAGAGAATATGCTCAAAATGGCCCTTTGAAATGTTGTTGGGGCATTATAGAGTCCAAAGGGTAACAATTTGTATGTATAAGTGCCCCATGGGCATGTAAATGTGGTTTTATCCTGGTCATCCAGGTGGATTAGGATCTGGTTGTATCCACTGAATCCATCTAAAAATGAGAAGAATTTATTTCCAGTGTGTCCAATACTTGGTTAATGAATGGTAGAGGGAAGTGGTCTCTTTTAGTTTCCTTGTTGATTTCTCTATAATCCACACAGATTCTCCACTTCCCTCCTTTCTTGAGGACTATAACCAATGGTGAGACCCATTCACTATCTAAGATTGGGTAGATGAACCCTGCATCCAATAACTTCTCTAATTCCAATTTTACTATATCTTTCAATGCTAGGTTCATCCTTCATTGAGGTTATCTGAGGGGTACAACGCCTTCTTTGATATATATGTAATGCTTGCAAATGTTTGGGTGGATTCCCTTCATGTCGGTGTATGTCCATGCAAAATCATTGTTGTTTTCTTAGAGTACTTTCATTAATTGCTGCTCTTGTGCTGGCTCCAAATTGGAGTTAATATTAACTGTTTTTCCATGCATGATCTTGACTGTTTTGATATGTGGTGACTATTGTTCAAGTGAGAGCCCTTCTTCCCACATTCTATCAGAGTTGTGGGGTGAATCTTTAACTTTGTGTTGTTGATCTGTTTCAAAATAATCTACAAGAATATCATGATTAGAAGATGCATTTTGAATAAATCTTTCTAAATGGATGTCTTCATCAATAGCCTTTAGAGATATGGTAGCTTCGATGGTAAGAACAGGCTGTATGTTTCGGTTGTTTATATCATTATAGTCATCCATCCAATTCTGATATTCTATGTCTGTAGATTTTCTTGCTGGAGGATAAATTGTGATCTTCTTTCTAGCCTTCCCACTGGTGATTATCATGATGCCAGATCTACAGCCTATATAGGCGTATGCTGTTACTAGCCATGGCCTCCCTAGGATTATTGGATATCCACTGAGTTTACTCTTCACCTCTATAACAATGAAGTCAGCTGGGTACTCCCAGGATTCTATGTTGATAATGATATCCTCAATCATTCCTTCAGGTTTTACAGTTGGTGTGACAACAAGCTGCAGCACGGTACTGGTTGGTCTGATAATCGATTGGAGTTCTAAGGCTGTCATTGTGTCCTTTTTCATCACATTGATTGCATCCCCTAAATCAATTAGGTTACTTGCAATATGTCTGCTGTTAATGGTTACGTTGACTACTGGACTGCCTGGGTCAAGGTATTTCCAGTGGACAATGACACCTAAAATTAAGTATGCTAATTGGCCCACTACGTTTATAGTTGGTGGGTCATATTTTCTTCGGCTAGGTCATTTTAAGCAATTTTCTTTAATAAATTTATTACATATTGGTACATCTCTTATTACCTATAAAATGGGGATTTGGATGTTCAAATGATTTAATTCGTTAAGCATTCTCCTCCTCCTCTCTTGTGTTTCGTATGAGTTTCTCAGGAAATGGGGGGGTTCTGTTTGGTATTTGGGGCCAAATTTATTCTTCCTGAGAGTGTGTCTCAGCTGGTTGTTGAGGTTCAGGTTTTCCTATATGTTTGTGATTGATATGTTCTTGATTATTTTGTGGATGGGTGTTCTGCAATGTTTTCCCAGATCTGAGATTGATTTCATTTATTTCAAGTGTATCCACAACATAAGTAGGGAATTAGACCACTTCATTGTTTGCTTTGTTGTTATTTGGGTTTGGAATTGGTTGGGCAGGTATTTGGAGTGGTCTGGGAGGTGGCTAGTTCTGTGGGGGCGGCATGATGAGTGGCTTCTGTAATGGAGCCCTCCAGTTTGCTGAGTATGGTTATGGATTTCCATAATTCATTGGTGGCTGAGAAAAAGGTGGGGGTAGGGAGAATAAGGTTGTGTGTAATATGGTTGTTGATTCAGTGTTTGGCCTTGCTGCCATTGTTTCTTCTTTGATTAACAAAATAGAGTTGTTCCATAGTACCTTCAGATGTGGAGTCTTGAATGGCATCTTTGAATGATGGCAGCAGTGGGAATTTATCACTAGAGTGATCATCAATGCAAAGGCCACATATTTCTATTGTATTTAATGTGCATTGTCCCTTTTCATGTTTCTTTTTGCAAAGTGGGCAAAACACTGCCAGTGCTTGGTTTATCTCATCCTGATTCTTCTTTATTTGTAGGGCATCTAATTGCATTGCTAGGGACTGAACGATATCAATTTTCAGATCATCCAGAATATTTACTAAATCAGACTTTGTGAGGTTTGGTCCTGAAGATGATGATCCTCCAGTAAATGGATGTGTATCCCATGTCCCACTTTTACCTTTTCTGGATCTAGAATACTTCTTGACGATTTGTAGAATTTGGTCATAGGTTTTCTGGAATATATCCCCATCTCCTAATAGGTTCAAGACTTCTAGATTTTATTCTTGTATTCCTCTAAGAAGGACAAGTTTTAATGATTCTTGATCTAGGGTACAACAACTAGCTCTTTTGTAACTAAGTTGAAAGCGTTGTGCATAGTCTTCTAGGTATTCTCTTTCTCCTTTTTGCATCCTAAAGATTTCGTCTCTTGTATCTTTTGCCTTACAGTAGTCCCTATATTTTTCCAGGAAGGATTGTTTCATTTGGTCCCAGGTGAAGATACTGTTCCCTTCTAGGCTCATGAACTATCTGAGTGATAGATATTTTAATGTAGAATGAAAGAGTCTAAGTATTTATGCATCAGTAGTATAACCAAAATACCTATAAACTACCTAAAATTCAAATAAAAATGTGTCAGGGTCTTCTGAGGTTAATCCATGGAATTTTGGTAGATTATTAGGGTTTATGTTCTTCATTCTGGCATCGCCAAGAGGTACACTAATGGTAAAAGTAAATAGTTCTCTATGTTCATCCTCTTCTTCGTCCATAGTATCATTTGAGCTAGAGGTAGAAAAGTAGTTATCATGGTGTGGATCGTAGTTGGAATCAGCTTCTTCGTCAGAGTTGAGGAATTCAAATTGAGAATGTTCAGAGTTGGTGTTTCTCATAGGGTGGTTAGGAAAGAATTGTCCAAATTCATCCCTCTTTCGTCGAGGCATTCATAGTAAAAAATTTATGATTTTTTCTTTTCTTTTGTAAGATGTCTCCTATAGATTAAGCACTTCCCGGAAACGGCGCCAAAAAGTGGTGGACTCCAGGAATGGGTACCTAATTAGGGTAGCTATACTAGAAGTATAATTTAATTATCAACCAGGGAGTGTACAAAGTTAAGAGATGCTAGGAACTATATGTGCACTATAGGGTGATCTTTGTCGTTCTGAATGTTCAATGTATCCTAAAGAATGCTCTAAGGGAATAGGAAGTATTGTTCTAGAAAAAATAGGAAGTAGGAAATATGAAAGCATGTAAATCCATTAATCCAAAATGTTGAAAAACTGATAAATCTATTGAATTAACCCAATGTTGAAAACTGATAAATCTATTCAATTAACCCAATGTTGAAAACTGATAAATTTTAGTCTAGGAATTGAATGTTGAAAACTGGTAAATCTAGTATAGGAATTGAATGCTGAAAACTGGTAAATCTAGTCTAGGAATTGAATGCTGAAAACTGGTAAATCTAGTCTAGGAATTGAATGCTGAAAAATGGTAAATCTAGTCTAGGAATTTGAATGCTGGAAAACAATCAAATTCTGTCTACCAAATCAAATACTGAAAGCGATTAAACCCTGTTCTATTCAAATCAAATGCTGAAATGTTTAACCTCTATGTGATCAAACTTAAATAAGGAAAGTATGCGTGAAATAATAGATCTGAATCGTTATCTGGAAATGGTATAAAAATGTTGTAACTCAGATATAAAATATGCTTGCGCAGATGGCACACGCAGGACTATGGACAGTGCATTACAGAACTACGGAAATAGTGTTATTGAACTACATAAGAAAATTGTTTATACTGAAATCAGAATCTGATGTCTAAACAAATACCAAAGTACTTTCACACATCATGATGATTATAACAATTAATAAAATGCATGAGAAATGCATGTAATGAAACACGAGACTCCTGATATACGTATTGAGGGGTCCCTCTCCAACATGTATTTCAGGAGGAAAAAGAAACCTATGAACTCAAAGAATTAATATAACATTGATCTTTCATTATCAAGTCATAAATCCATGTTTCAGGAAAACGTAAAACAAAGTTGTCTCAAATACAAGAATATGTTGAATATTGTTTTTCAAAAATGTCTCTAGACCCCCTGCTATTCAAGAGGTCCCTATTTATTCTTACTTCTAACCTAGCTCTAAATTGCAAACAACAATCCTACTTAACAGGAGTCCTTCCTATACATGAGGGAAAAATGGATTGCTGAGTCACTCATGATCTTCAGTCTTGAGCTTGATTACTTGTTACTTTTTTAGGTCACCTGCACCTTGCTCACACACACCTGAATTTATATGATTAGCACATAAATCACTTAAATCATAAGGAAACATAATCACTAAACTACTTCATTAAATAATCAAACAAATGCATTCTCTCCTACAAAAAGAGGTGTTTTCCTTATCCTTTCTTGCTCGTGTGTGACATAACAGGGGCCTATATAGTACCTATTTATTGGGCTCATCAAGGAGGCCAACCAATTTCATAAATTACGAACCCTGAGAAGAGCGAACAACAACACGTTTTGCGTTCACTTAGGAAAGTGCGAAAGTTGCAGTCAATCAGAGATGACCAAACTCTCTGGTGATTCATAAGGCATCCCCTAAGAGAACCAAATATGTCCCAATACAACAGAAGGAAATATATAGAGAATAAAGAGAGATGTTTGGTCGAATACCTACTCGCGAGGGCGAGAGGGTCCAAGGTCTCATCAACCATTCTAGCCTAATAACACTAGAGTTGAGGGTGAGGGATCAGGTATTGATCAGAAAAAATACTATGTTTTTCAATGGTTTCACTTAAAGGAATTTTGATAGATGAGATAGATACTGAGAAATTACAAAGTACACTTCACAACCTAACTGATGCTGTGGAGAATGATGAGGAAATTCACACACTACTCCCAGAGTGGAATATCCAGTTGGTGCATCAATGAGGAAAGAAGAAAACGGGACAAGAGTTCCATTTGAAATGTGCAAGTACATGGTTATGATATAAAAAATGTGATGCTAGACCTTGGTTCATACACGAACATCTTACCTAAGAATTCATGGGAAGTAATGGGTTCCCTAACGCTTGTTTATTCTCCACTCCAGTTGCGGATGGAAAATTAGTATTGTATCTTCCCCATTAGTCGTCTGTAGAATGTTGAAGTAGATTTAGGTCATGTCAAAACAACCACCAATTTTGAAGTCATCGAGATCATTGGAGAAACAGACCCATATCCATCATTTCTTCGTATTGATTGGGTCTATTACTACAGAGATTGTCTATAATATTTGGGTCAGCTAAAAGTTTCTATAGGATGCGAGGCTAATCTAAATATCCAATCGTTTGTGAATTACATTATGAGATCCTCGTGGCATGTGACCAAAATCTACAAACCCAATATCTAAACAGGAAGCAATGGAACACCGTTGATCTCCATTCAGATCAATGATTATTATGAATAGTGGGTCGAAAAAGAACACACGAGATAAAGGAAGGTGGAAAACTAATCAAAAAGTGCATTGGTAAATCAATGACGGAGGTTTATAGTTTCTTGACAAAGCGACATGACGTTAATATATCTCATAGAGGAGTTAGATATGACAAAACATGACACTTGACACATTTTATTAGAAACTCCTCGTCTAGCCCTTTGTGAAAAACCACCAAGCGTTCGGGAGTTGTGGATAGACCAAAATCATGTTGGTTATTCGAAACCACCAATCCACCAAATACCATATCGTTGTTGTGTTAGCCCTGTTGTGGAAAAAATTGCACAATGTGCACTCTTACACTTAGTAAGGGGTTAGCCTTGTAGGCTGCAACAATGCCTCAATCCTTGGATCCCTTGTGGTGGGTTGGTTGGTATTCTCCAAGTTATCCTACAATATATTGTTAGTGTAATTCACATAAAACAAATAAATTTGGAAAAATGCAAAATAAAAGAGATGGGGGAGAATGCAAACTCCAATAACAATCCAAGATATGCCAAACCACTTTTGTATTGTCCAATGTTCAAGCTATACAAAACCTAGGAGGTATGGGATTCAAGCGACACCAATAATATCCCTTAGGGATGCTTTTTTAGTCCAAACTATATCCTAAGTAATGATAGAACATTGGAGAGTAACTCTTGCACCTTGATGGAAGGTGGAAATGGAGTTTGGGAATGCTTACAATGATAGGAAGAGGTGGGCTATGAGGAAGCTCCAACACAAATCCAGTAGAATAACCTTGCACTTTATTTCTCTCTCCAAAATGCATGCCAATGGATTCCTTTTATAGGCCAAGAGGTGGCCAACACACAACTAGATCCAAATGTGAACTCATCTTCTCCATGAACTAGTTCTTAGGTACAATAGGGAGGCTAGTTAATGCCACCAAGTGTGTGAGAATATGAATTCAAATCCTTTGAGTTGATTGAGCCTTCAATGCATCGTGGGAAGTAGGTTGTCCTTCCATTTTGACGGTAGCGCAACTATCAAAGGAATATCCGCGCGGGTGTAGCATAGGCATTGTTCAGGTAACCTGCTCTATAACACGGGTTAACAGTGTTTTACCTGTGCTACACCTTCTTTTGACTATTTTTTTTCACTTTTGGACTCATGTTGTCTTTTGGATTTGTTGAGAATTCTTTTGGTGAATTGCTTTATTTGTGTTGTTGACGCCTTACTGGAAGAATCGCCAAAATGCCGCATATGTGAGAAATTTAGATGTTAACAGATGCCCCTTGATGTATGAGGTTCATAGGGTACTGTAGAGACGATAATGCATCATGTTTTCTTCTGTTTCTCTCTTGTTTTGTAGGAAAAAGCATATGTGAACAATAGGGTTCTCCCATCGGGGGAGGTTGTTGGTGACAACTGTTGGAGTTGTAGTAAAGAATAGTTTTTATATAAACGAGGTGGGCATACCCATGCTCGTTAAATGTTGTCAAAAGTGATTACAATAAAAGAAGACAAAAGGTGTCACTCGACTATACTATTGGGACATGGATGAAGGAAAATTCAATCCATGTTTGGGTAAATGACCCAGGAACTACTGCAGAGTGCTGAAGAAATGGTACTGATGTTGATTATGAAAAACCCATGGGGGTGGGGGACTGATATGGTGTGTGAATATTCTTGAGAGATTCAGTTTTCTATATGGATTGCGACCATGATTTGTAAATCTGAACACTTATACTTCAAAAGTATGTTTCCCCCTGATACGATGATGTGTTTACATAAAGCATAGGGGAAACCACCTGGTTAGGGAGAACTAATTAATCTCCCTACCAAGTTGGAGATGGTCCCTTATAGTGATAGATATGGAACCCAAGGTAAGACTTCAACTCTTAGAATGTAGTGTTTTGACGTCGACAAGGGCTGAAGTAGATGATGGACAATATTTTTATCCCGAAGACCGAGATTATATTATAACCGACTGGTGGACATATAGACCTGACACAAGACTATTTAAAAAGAGTGCTCCACGTAAATTCCTTTGATCAATGTAAATATAGGGGATGCGGGTGACAAATTTCCTTTCAGAATGATACAGATTGAAATGGACAGAGACAAACTGATGAACTCAGAATATAGGTACTCTATATCCCTTTTATGCCACACAAGCACAAGAAAGGATAAGGAAATACCTCTATTTGTGGGGAAGAATTCATTTGTTTTGATTATTTAATAAAGTAGTTTAGAGGTTATTATTCTTATGCTTAAAGGAATTTTTATGTGCTAATTATATGAAAATACGCATGCATGAGCAAGGTCAGGAGATCTGGAGGACAACAAGTAAATCAAGCTCAAAGACTAAAGATCGCGAGTGGCTCAGCGCTCACATTTTCATGATTTATAGAAAAAGCTCCTGTTAACCAGGATCAACATTTACAATGTAGAGTTAGGTTAGAATTAAGAATAAATATGGACCTCTTGAATAGCAGGGGGTTCTGTTGACATTTTTTAGAAACAACCTTCATCACATTTTGTATTCGAGACAGTTTTGTTTAATTTTTTCCTAGAACATGAAGTTATGATTTTGATCATGAAAGACCGCTGTTATTTCAAATCCTTGAGTTTATAAGTCTTTTTCACTCCTGAAATACGTGTTGGGGAGGACCCTCTCAATACATAGATTAGGAGCCTCGTGCTTTATTATAGATATTTTTCATGTGTTTTGTTACTGGTTTAATCATCATGATGTGTGTAAGTACTTTGATATTCATTTAAATAGAAGATTCTGATTTTAGTTCAACGATTTTCCTCTGTAGTTCGATAATACTGATTCCGTAGTTCTATAACATGTTGTCCGTAGTCTTGTGTATGTTATCTATGCAAGCACATTTTACATTTTTTTTCCAGCATTTTTTACACCATTTCCAGATAATGATTAAGATCTGTAAATGCATGCATACTCTCCTTATTTAAGTTTGATCACATAGAAGCTAAATATTTCAGTATTTGATTTGAATAGAATAATGCTTTATCGCTTTCAGTGTTTGATTGGGTAACTAGGATTTGATTTTTTTCCAACATTAAGATTCCTAGATTAGATTTACCAGCTTTCAATATTTAATTCCTAGACTAAATTTCCATTTTTCCCAATATTCAATTCCTAGGATAAATCTATCAGTCTTCAGTAGATTTAGGTTATATATTTGCATCATTTTCATATTTCCATCTTCTTAGTTTTAGAAAAATATTTCCTTTTCCCTTAGAGCATTTGGTAGGATACATTAAACATCCAAAACGACGAAGATCACCCTTTAGATCACATATAGTGCCTAGCATCTCTTAAGTTTGTATGTTCCCTGATCAATAATTAAAGTATACTCTCGGTATAGCTACCCTAATTAGGTACCCATTCCTAGATTCCAACACTTTTTGGCGCCATTGTCGGGGAGGTGCTTATTCTACAGGAGACATCTTAAAAAAAAAAAACATAAATTAAAAATTTTACCATGAATGCCTTGACGACAGAGGGATAGATTTGGATGCTTTTTGCATAACCACCGTATGAGTAACAGCGGTTATGATCATTCTCAATTTGAATTCCTTAACTCTGAAGACGAAGTTGATTCTAGCTACGATCCAAACCGAGATAACTTCTTTTCTAGCTCTAGCTCAAACACTACTATGGCAGAAGAAGAGGATGAGCCTAGAGAACTGTTCACTTTTCCCATTAGTGTACCTCTTGGGGATGCCAGAATGAAGAATATCAACCCTAATAATCTTCCAAACTTCCATGGCTTAACCTCAGAAGATCCTGACACATTTTTATTTGAATTTGAGGTAGTTGGTAGGTCTTTTGGTTACACTACCGATGCACAAAAACTGAGACTCTTTCCTTCTACATTGAAAGATCTATCACTTAGATGGTTTATGAGCCTAGAAGGAAACAACATTTTCACATGGGACGAAATGAAATAATCCTTCCTAGAAAAATATAGGGACTACTGTAAGGAAAAAGATAGAAGAAATGAAATCTTCAGAATGCAACAAGGAGAAAGAGAATCCCTAGAAGACTATGCACAACGCTTTCAACTCAGTTACAAACAGGCCAGTCACAGTACCTTATACCAAGAATCACTGAAACTTGTCCTTCTTAGAGGAATCAAAGAAGAAAATATAGAATTCTTGAACCTTATAGGAGATGGGGATATATTCCATAAAACCTATGACCAAATCCTACAAATCTTCAAGAACTATTCTAGATCCAGAAAATGTAAAAGGGGCACAAGGGATTCACATCCATTTACTAGAGGATCATCATCTTCAGGACCAAACCTCACAAAGTATGATTTAGGGAACCTTCTTGATGATATGAAAATTGATATACTTCAATCCCTAGCAATGCAACTTGATGCACTCCAAATAAAGAAGAAGCAGGACGAGATAAATTAGGCACTGGCAGTGCTTTTCCCACGTTGCAGAAAGAAACATGAAAAGGGACAGTGCACATTGAACACAATAGAAATATGTGGCCTCTGCACTGATGATCACTCTACTGATAAATGCCCCATGTTGCCATCATGCAAAGCTTCCATTCAAGATCCCACATCTGAAGGTACTATAAAACAACTATGTTTTGTTAATCAAATAAGAAATAATTTTCTTAGGTCCTTCCAACCCAACAACCAAGCATACTTTAATCAGGGAAGTAATAACAAAAATTGGAACCCATAAGCACCAACCGCATGGCCATCTCATTCAGCTCCAAACCAATGGCAGTAAATCCAAGCACCATATCAACAACCATATTACCCACAGTCTTACTCTCCATATCCTCCACCTTTTTCTCAACCATCGATAAACTATGGAAATCCACATCCATATTCACCAAACTGGAGAGCTCCATTACAGTAGCCACTCATCATGCCTCCCCCATAGAACCAACTACCCCCTAGACCGCCCCCAATTTCTGCCCAACCGGTTGCAAAACCAAACAACAATAGAGCAGGATAGCAAAAAACCTATAACACGGAAATAATCCAATTCCCTACTTATGTCGTGGATACACTGGAGATAAATGAAATCAATCTCAGGTCTGGAAAAACATTACAAAACACACACATGCAGAATAATCAAGCAAGTGTCGATCACAAACAGATAACACAACCCGAAACTCAGGAGCTAGCTGAGACAAACCCTCAGGAAGAAGAGATTCGGCCCCACATACCAAATAGAAACCCACCATTCCCTGAAAAACTCATCTGAAACACCAAAGAGGAGGAGGAGAATGCTATCCTCAACAAATTGAAGCATTTGAACATTCAAATCCCCATTTTACAAGCCATAAGAGATGTACCAATCTGTAATAAGTTTTTTAAAGAAAATTGCTTAAAAATACTTGGACGGAAAAGACGTGACCCACCAACTATAAACGTAGTAGGCCAATTAGCAGATTTAATGTTGGGTGTCATTGTCAACCCCAAATACCTTGACCTAAGCAGTCCAATAGTCAAAGTAACCATTAACAACAAACATATTGCAAGTAGCCTAATTGATTTAGGGGCTGTAATCAACATGATGACAAAGGACACAATGATAGCCCTAGGAATCCAATCGATTATCAAACCAACCAGTACCATATTGCAGCTTGCTGACACATCAACTATGAAACCTGAAGGAATGCTCGAAGATATAATTATCAACATAGAATCCTAGGAGTACCCAACTGACTTCATAGTTATAGAAGTAAAAATTAAACTCAGTGGGTACCCAATAATACTAGGGAGGCCTTGGCTAGCAACAATCGACGCCTATATAGGTTGCAGATATGGCAACATGACAATCATCAGTGGGCAAGCTAGAAAGAAAATCACAATTTATACTCCAACGAGAAAGTCTACAGACATAGAATATCAAAACTGAATAGATGATTATAATGATATAAATGACCAAAACATACAACTTGTTCTTACCATCGAAGCTGCCTTATCACTAAAAGCCATTGATGAAGACAATCATTTACATAGATTTATTCAAAATGCATCTTCTAATCATGATATTCTTGAAGTTTGTTTGAAACAGATCAGCAACAAGAGGATAAAAATTCACCCCACAACTCTGACAGAATGTGGGAAGAAGTGCTCACACTTGAACAACAGTCAATACAGATCAAAATAGTTGAGATCATGCCTGGAAAGGAAGTTAATATTAACTCCAATTTGGATCCAGAACAAGAACAACAATTAATGAAGGTACTCTCAGAAAACAATAAGGCTTTTGCATGGACATACACCGACATGAAGGGTATCCACCCATGCATTTTCAAGCATTACATATATATCAAAGAAGGTGTTGTTCCCATCAGACAACCACAAAGAAGGATGAACCCAGCACTGAAAGACATAGTTAAATTGGAATTACAAAATCTATTAGATGCAGGGTTCATATACCCAATCTCAGATAGTGAATGGGTCCCACCATTGGTTATAGTTCCTAAGAAAGGAGGGAAGTGGAGGATTTGTGTGGATTATAGAGAGCTCAATAAGGCAACTAAGAGATACCACTTCCCTCTACCATTCATTGACCAAGTATTGGACACACTGGCTGGAAATAAATTCTTCTCATTTTTGGATGGATTCAGTGGATACAACCAGATCCTAATCCACCCAACTGATCAGGATAAAACAACATTTACATGCCCATGCGGCACTTATGTAGACAGAGTACTACCCTTTGGACTCTGTAATTCCCCAACAACATTTCGAATGGCCATTTTAAGCATATTATCTGATTTTATTAATGATCAGATGGAAGTCTACATGAATGACTTCACACCCTATGGCCAAAATTTTAACCAGGCATTAAAGCATCTAGAATTAGTCTTAAAAAAAATGCATCGAAATGAGCTTATGTCTAAGCAATGATAAATGCAGAATGCTGATGGAAGAAGGCATTGTGCTTGGACACCATATCTCACAGAGAGGAATTGAAGTTGATCAAGCAAAAGTCACACTCATTAGGACACTGCCACCACCTGTCAAACAAAGGGATGTGCGATGTTTTCTTGGGAAAATAGGCTACTACAGAAGATTTATAGAAAGTTATAGCAAACTTATTGCACCAATGTTTTCTCTTCTCACAAAATATACAGAATTCCTCTAGACAAAGCATTGTATGTCAGCAATTGAAACCTCAAAGAGAAGAAAATCACATCCCTAGTATTCAGAGGACCCAACTGGACACTACTGTTCCACATACATTTTGATGCTTCAGACAAGGCCATTGGATCAACCCTTGGGAAAGAAGAAGAAAAGATATCGTATGCCATATATTACATTAGCAAAAACTTGGCAGGAGCAGAACTCAATTATACAATCACAAAAAAGGAGTTTTTGGCTGTCATACATGCAATAAACAAATTTAGGCACTACATAACTAGATACCAAGTTTTTTTCCACACTAACCATTCAACAATCAGGTATCTTATGAATAAATCTAATACAAGTGCTTGAATAATTAGATGGTTTCTCCTCTTGCAAGAATTTGACATAAAAATCCTATATAAGCCAGGAAAACACAATGTAGTAGCTGATTTTCTGTCTAGACTCACCCATGGACAAGACAATGAATTTGTAAATGATAACTTCCCTAATGAGCACCTTTTTGAAGTCTAAAACAAAATCCCATGGTTTGCTGACATAGCAAACTACTTAGTATCTGGTAAATTTCCACAACATTACAGCTACCAAGAGAAGTGCAGAGTCATAAGGCAAAGTGCCACTTACACATGTATAGAAGGAATGCTTTTCAAAAAAGGGCCAGACCAAATATTGAGAAGATGCATCAGAGAAGATGAATTCCATGACATACTGTATGCCACTCACAATGAGCCATGTGGAGGACATTATGCTGCAAAAAGAACACCCTATAAAGTATTGCAAGCTGGATATTATTGGCCAACACTTCACAAGGACTCCTATGAATATGTGTCACATTGTGATGTCTATCAATGAATGGGGAATCCTACACAAAGAGAAGAAATGCCTCTACATCCCCAAATATCTTTGGAAGCATTTGAGAAATGGGGATTTGATTTTTTCGGTCCATTCAACCCCCAATCAAATCAGAAAAGCTATATTCTAGTATGCATTGACTTCCTTACAAAGTGGGCAGAAGTGGCAGCACTTGCAGTAGCAAATGAAACGAATTTGGAAAAAAAAATTACAGAACAAATCTTCCACAGTGTTAGTGCTAAAAGATGCACCTTGACTGTATAAGGAGCATGGATAGCACATCTTAAGCTCTAGGGATAAATAAAACTCAAATGGCTTCGGTAAATAGATGATTAGGTTTATGGTTTCAATAAAGGAAAGAAACATGACAGAGATCAGGATATAATACCAGACATGGCTGCAGCTAATATATATATGTGATATACTCTAATAGAAATACTACGTGTTAACACCTGATTTTTACACCTCATAAATATCAAGTGTGAAAGGAATAGGGTTGGAGAAACATACTTGATAAAGGCTTGAAGCCCCAGTTTTCCTCCATGGTTGAAGGCTAGAATAGGGAAAATTAATATATAAAGGGCTAAGAGGGAATACCCCATAAGAAATTCACGAAGAAGTATGTGAAGGAGCCTTCTAAGCGAATAAAGATCCCCAATTCCTAAGTCCGACATCCTAAAGTATTGTAAGGACTAAGTCTCGGCAAGAGAACCATCGTAGATGAAAAGCGAAGCCAGATCCACAATCCAAGATTCATCTCGTCGAGAAGTTGCGCAATGGATAACCAAAAAGGTGGTAGCAATGGATGATACTGCCGGACAGATGGCAGCTGGAGGGCTCGTCGTGGGAAGAAGAGTGGTAAACAAAACCACCACAAGGGCGCGAGATACCGGGGTGGTAGTCATAAAGCAATCCACGGTGCGGAAAGTGGGTAGCCCAGATCGACGGTGCAGAGATGAAGGAAGATGCACGAAAGAACGGACAGTGGGACTCATCGTCGGGGAAAGGTTGAACATTAAATGTGTCACTCATCTCCACTGTAGATGAAAAGTAGAACAAGATCTATGGTCCAAGCTTAATCTCATCGAGAAGTAGCACAATAGATACCTAAGAAGGTGGTCACGATGGATAAAACCGTTGGATAGGTGTCAATGCCATAGGTGATCATGGGGAAGGGAAGTGGTATCTAAAAACACTCTGGGAAAACATCGATGGAGCTCCGTGGACATGTGGTAACAGTGGAATGACACAGAGTGGGTCCCACCTGGGATCCAACAAAAGGCAGGCATAAAATGTCACATCAGAATATTAAATAAAGGTCTAGATCTAATGGCCGAAAATCACACGTGAAAAATCAGCGGTCGGGATCGTCGAACAAGTGGCGGATAAGACCGATGGTTAAGTAAAGAATATTTATATATAAAACCCTCAACGGTTGTTGTAGACATTCGTTCGATTGGAAAACTGTCAAAGTCCGCAAGCTTCTCAGCAGGTGGGAGACGACGAGGGCTACAGGGATTTTCGATAGAAGCATTCCAGAGGATTTGCTGGCAATAGGTAGGCCCTTCCGACTGAGACTTGTCAGTAAAGTAGATAATTTAGTAGAATCATGGAAGAAGGTTTCACCGTGAGCACAAGTATAGTTAGTAATGCCCTGGAGGACAGGGATGATAATATTTTTGATGCAGTTACCTGACTGCCCGTGATTGACCCTTTCCGAGGCCTGTCTGAACGAAAGCAGTTTTTTCTAGAATAGTGATGTTCTAGCACCGGTACAGGAGTTGGATGGCTGGTCTCCAGGCAGTTGGGTCGAAACGCGAAGGTCAGGCGGTCGTTCCCTAGCAGGGAAGTCTCCGGAAGACCCTGTATCACTTTCAGTCCAAGCTATAATGGCCTATGAAGAAGCTATCCTTCAAGACCTCGGATTTGTTGGCCCGGAGGAAATCTCAGGAATAACAGCGGCTACCTTGTTTTTCCAAAGTTCGTCCAAAGGTCGTTGGGCCTTTGTAATTCCCCGCCATGGGCCTGACCTAGGTATTACGAATAATTTTCACAACTTCCCGAATGTCCAAAGTAGTGGTTGGTTTGTTCGAAAACATAGGTGGGTTGAGATTAAACCCCGATATGGTAGAAGTTCTGGTTAAAGGTATCCTTCCATAGGTAACATTTTTCCCTGGTATTAATAGTTTCTGGCCTGGTTTTCGGATAAAGGGGAAGGGTTGGAACAAGAAGGAAGAGAATATCTAAATCCCAACCTTACTAAGATGAAGACTGAAGTTTTCAAAGGATTATATGCATCACAAAGGTGTTGGATGCTTATGACTGAGAAGTTGGCAAACAGGAGGAGACCAGAGAAAGTTTGTAAAAGAGGAGTGAAAAGGGAAAAAGTCCCTTGCGTAGATTGGAGGTTGGCTCAGAAGATGATAGAGGTAATATGATGCACGTCTTTCAGAGCGTGTGGGAAAGCATGAGATTAAGTGTTGTCACATGAGAGACGTCAGAAGGAAGGACCCGCAAAGCCGAGTGATATCCTAGAGGATTACCGGTATGATGGAAGGCACTTTTTGCATCATCATTGGCTACGACATCGCTGAGCGTGCGGAAGCCGCCGTCATCATCACAACATTTATGGGTAAGTTTTTCACGTCTTTTATCTACAGTTGGTACAACAGAAAGATGGTGCACCTGGAGGTTCGACCATCTTCTCGGTTACTATTGGCTCATGGAGAAAAGGTGGAAATGTGAGGTGGTATTCATGCCAGAACAAGTGTGGGACTAGATGGAGGAAAATTCTACTCCTCCACCTCTTATGGTATTTGACCTCATAGAATCCATTTCTGTCAACGAAGATGAGCATCTTGATGGACGACAAGTGTCCAAAGGAAACCGACCGAGAATGAGGAAGGATAAACACGAAATCAAGCAGAGCAGCCAACCGGGTGCAGAAATAGTTCACGATTTTGTACTCTCCACTAAGGAAACGACACCTATCCTGCCAGAGGGCGCATCAAAGGCCGACAGCTCATTGAAAGTGGAAGATTTCTTTGACTCACAAGGTCATTTGTGAACCCAGGTTTAAAACAATCCTCTGTCTATAATATTCCATTCCTTATCTTAATCAGTCTGTTTGAGACATGACTCATATGTGATATTTTTTGAGGCGGCTAAATGGATATCCAGCTGGAACTTTTATACTTACTATGTTTACTTTACTATGATGTCAAATTCCATTCAGTAATAATACCGGAAAATGTAAAAAATAGTTAGGATGGCTCTACCTGTTTTTTGTTTGAAAACAGTTACGGCAAACCAATTTTTGATGAGATGGAATATGGTTGTAACTGTTTTCTATTTTGAAGGAGCTGAGCCTAGAGTTCGAAGATATCTACATATACATTTGTAATCGAAGGCAGAAGGGTTGGAAATCTCATGAAAAAACTATTTGTGTTTTGATGATCAGTTTGTAAGACTTTTTCTTGGAGTTCTGTTTAATAAAAATTGCAGAGCTGAAGCCTATGTTTTGACAAGGATTCTTGTGTAATAGATCTGGTAGTATGTACCTTCCTTTTTTCCCATGTGCAAATGTTTTTTCTCTCTTTGTTATTCCATTCTGTGTTATTTCCTTCATGCTTGGATTAGGGTAACAGTTAAGTAGAATTCATAGAGATTATGCTATGCTTAGCTCATTCCAAGTATTTCACCAAATATATTCTACTAAAGTTGATGTAGGATTCATCCTTGTTAAATGCCTTACATTGATGGACTGTTTCTTTTCTCTTATGTTCCACAAATTAAATCTCTTTGACTACTATCTGTTTTCTACCTCGCCCTTGTGAATGCGTTTGCAGAATCTTTGTGAATATTGCTTTCCAGAACTTGTTAAAGGTGACTCCATCACCCAAATGAAATTCATGTGTTTTCAACTAAATGGTTCTTGAATCCTTTTTTTCTTCGTTCTGAAACAGAAATATGATCTTCTGTATAATTGTTGTAATTGAATATCTTAGCCGTGAATGCTGGTGTTCCTTTTTCATTATTGACAATCTTGATTATTCCAGTTGTTTCACGAGGTCGTAGAGAGAGCCCTCTCTGTTTATGTTTGATCAGAAGCGTAAACCAAAGATTGGTTAGTGGTTACCCAATATTACCCTCTTTCAGCCTTGGGGGTTAGTTTTGGTGTTAACACTACAAGCACAAATTTATAAAAAGATATGAGTTATTTTGTTCAAATATCCAAGAAAATACAGTTGAAACATAAGAATTCTAGTACAGATGAATAAGACCATACACAGAACAAAATTATGAACAACATGCAGTATTTATCAAAATAGGCTCATTTCGATTACAATCATATCAAAGCATTCTTTCATATTAAGGGAATCAAAATACATACATGCCTAAGCATCATGGTAACAATCTGATCCCTTCCTCAACTCTCGGCTGGAAATCTCCCCTATTACATTTAAAAATAATAAAATATGTAAGAAATTGCATCTTCTAGACTATTTGGGCTATTACAATCTTTTGGAACCTAAATCTAACAATAGACTAAAAATAGGAACAAAAATAAATATCAAATTAATCACAAGAAAACTGGAATTGCTCGATCTTCAAAAGCTGGAAATAATATTTGATGCTAATCCTCTGCTTCAGAATCTTTAAATGCTCTGGAGATTGCCACTTGTTCACTAAATATCTTCAAATCTGGAACAATCTTGTGTCTACTGATTTGTTCTTCGAATACTCGAATGTTGCTCGAAGATAGTGATAAGAATCCCTCGAAATTTGGAATGGATTCGCTATTAACTGATCTTTTTCCTTTAAACTGAGGATAAGCAAATGGAACTAATTAACACTTGTAACTAATGCTCTTTTTTATGATACTCTACCTCTTTTCAACCTTGGGCACTAGCCTTCAAAATAATTTCTCTCCATGCAATATTGAAATATCATACTTGCAAAAATTCGCTACATACAAAACTTCATTATACTTAGATCTACTTAGAATATGGTGAGAGAAACCAAGATAGAATATCATATTATACAAGTGTTTGACTGCGTCCTCTACTGGAAAGATTTACTTGACCTTTGGTTCATGACATTTGGCAACTGCAACTGCTTAACATTTGGTTCTTTGCTTCGCAATATATGAATACTTTACTTTAACACTTTAATGCATCCTTGGTTCTCGGTTCTTGCATTCATACATTGATGGAACAAGCCCGAAGTTTGAAGTTTGGAAGATAAGATATTCTTTTGTTTTGTTTTTTACTTCAATATGATGAACAAAAATGCAGCAAAAGGGTAGATGGGATATTTGAGTGTATTAGACGAATGATGGATCGGAATCCAGGCATTGGATGAATGCGCCATCAATTCGCCATCTCCTCCACCTACATATTGCATCGGGTTGCTCATCTGTTGAGATTATATCCTGTGCATGAAAAGCAGCTTCAATTATATGAATTGTTGAGCTCCCTTCCTATTGGTATTTGGTATGCATCATCATTCAATCCCATGATCAAAATTTGACTGAACCTTGGCATTGAGCGTTTGCATGTAAACTTATGGCACTCACAAGTCACACGTGATCCTTCTCACTTGACATTTGGTGCTCTTTAATACTGGAAAAACATTTAGAACTTTCCTTCATCATATGAAATTGCGAGTTTCCATTTGTAGTAGTTCTTATCTATTACGTGCTTTCTCAACAAGTTGAACAATTATATTCAAATCATCCTTCTATTGCAAGACTTCACAAGCTTTGGTATAGATATGAAATCTAGGTCAAATTTCTCATAGAAAAATACTGTATTTACTGGGTTCTGTCTATGTACATAAGCTTACTCCAAAACCTCTAGGCTTATTTCATCATTCAACTCTTTCCAATTCATTTGAATGCTTATGATGAAACCATTCTGTGCGCTCCCAGAAACTGAAATTTTGTTGGAGGAGATCTGGTGACAACACATAGATTTGGAGTCCCCATAGAGTTAGTTTCCGACCAAGGCACACATTTTACATCCAACCTCATAGAGGAACTACTTCGAAGAAACAATGTTAAACATTGAAGGTCCTCCTCCTACAACCCTCAAGCTAATGGTCAAGCTGAGGTGACAAACAAAGAATTATAAATAATTTTGACAAAGATAGTACAACTACACAAAAGAGATTGGGAAGACAGATTGAGTGAAGCAATTTGGGCTTATAATACAACATGGAAGACAACAACAGGCTTTACCCCATATGAGCTGGTTTATGGAAAGAAAATAATGCTTCCCATTGAGTTTGAAATCAAAACATTGAGAATTGCAACCAATTTAAACATGGAACTTTCAGAGATTCAAGAGGAACGCATGTTACAACTAAATCAGTTGGATGAACATCACCAACAATCCCTCAGCCACACTGAAATCATCCAACAACTGAGGAAGAAATGTCATGACAAAAACATCAATCAAAAGAAATTCAAAGAAGGTGACTGGGCACTACTATATGACTCCAGGTTTCACACTTTTAAAGGCAAACTCACAACCAGATTGCTCGGACCTTACATCATCGAAACAATCTATGACAATGGAGCTGTCAGAATTACAACAATTGATGAAACAAAATTCCCCGTGTTGGTGAATGGACATAGACTCAAGCTATATAAGAAACCACAATCTAGAGAGGAGTTCACACGAACACTCTATCAGTAAAACCTGATTCTGATAGAGAGCATAAAAAATCACTGATACAGTTTAATAAAAAAAAAAAAAAAAAAGAGAAAAAGAGAGAAAAAAGAAAAAAAAAAAAAAGAGAAAAAAAAATGGAAGAAAAAAGAAAAATAAAAAAATTATTATGAAATCCGTTGAGGATTATGTTATAAAAACAGGATCATAGAGCAATAACAATAAACAAAAATGCAAATATAATCATACATACACATTACAAGAGAGACACAGATATATCGTGGTTCACCCAATATGGGCTATGTCCTTATTATTATACCGTCCAACAAAGTGAAGGGATACAACCTGTAGCATAGCGACTGCACTTCCTCTTCACTATCTCACAGTCTCTCTTCTCGATCTCAGATATCTTTACAATGCATAAAACCTAATACATCAACCCTAGCTGGGGTGAGTCTACATTCCTTTTACAAATCATATAAAGCTGGGGTACAAACAAGGCTAAATAATAATGTCTCTAAATTTGGAGATCAGGCTCCACAACCAACAATCTCCCACTTGGAGACTGATCACAACAACTCCACCGCTGCTGCACTTGTTGGACCTTGGACTTGGAAAATTTCTCATCTTCACTTTCACACTAGAAGGCCAACTGAAACCAAGCAAAAAATCAGTTTCTCTATGGTCACTACCTTTGTGAACATGTCTGCAGAACTCTGGCTAGTGTGTATCTTTTCCAGCTTCAACAGTTCATCTTCCAGAACAGAGTGTATGAAATGGTACTTAAGCTATATATGTTTAGTCCTGGAATGGAATGTTGAGTTCTTTGCAAGATGAATGGCACTCTGGCTGTCACTATACAACCTACTATCCTTCTGCTTCTTACCTAATTCCTACATAAACCTCTGCAACCAAATCATCTATTTACTAGCCTCTGTAACATCAACATACTTTTCTTCCGTTATTAAAAGTGCAACAACCTTCTGCAGTTTCGAAATCCAACTTACTCCTGTTCCACCTACAGTAAACACATACCCAGTGGTGCTCATCCTGCTATCCTTATCACCTGCCATATTTGCATCAACATATCCTTGTAGAACAGTGTATGAACCTCCAAAACATAATGCCTGAGTGTTAGTGCCTCTCAAATACCTGAGAATCCACTGTACTACCTTCCAATGTTCTTTACCTAGATTGTTTATATATCTGCTCACAACTCCCACTGCATGTGCAATATCTGGTCTTGTGCACACCATGGCATACATCAAGCTGCCAACTTGTGATTGATAGGGAATCTTGGACATGTAATATGTCTCTTCTTGTGTCTTGGGACACATTTCCTTACTTAGATTGAAATGGATGGCCAAAGGTGTACTTACTGGTTTTGCATTATGCATTATGAACCTCTTTAACACCTTTTGTATGTACTCACCCTGAGACAATGTCAATTTGCGATTTTTCCTGTCTCTTGTTATTCTCATACCAAGGATTTGCTTTGCAACACCCAAATCCTTCATCACAAATGAATTATCTAGCTTTCTTTTGATTACATTTATATCCTACATGTTAGAACCTGCAACAAACATGTCATCCACATACAATAACAAGATAATATAAATTCCATTATCTAGCCTCTTGAAATAAACACAGTGGTCATAATGACATCTACTATAACCTTGTTCTCTCATAAATCTGTCAAATTTTAAATACCACTGCCTTGGATCTTGCTTCAAGCCATACATGCTTTTTTTCAACCTGCAAACCAATTTCTCCTTACCTTTGACCTCATACCCTTGTGGCTACTGCATATATATCTCTTCCTCCAAATCCCCATGGAGAAAGGTTGTTTTTACATCTAACTGTTCAAGATGCAAATCTTCTACCACCACTAGACTTAAAATAGTCCTAATTGAAGTCATCTTAACAACAGGAGAAAATATTTCATCAAAATCTATACATTTCTTCTGTGCAAACCCCTTTACAGCAAGTCTGGCCTTGTACCGCTTCTTTCCTCCTTCTTCTTCCTTCAACCTATAAATCTATTTGTTCTACAGTGCTCTTTTACCAGCAGGTAACTGAACCAAATCCCAAGTCTGGTTTCCTACCAATGAGTCCATCTCCTCATTCATGACTTGCTCCCACTTCTTTCTAGTTTCCACCTGCATTGCTTCTTCATAGCATTCTGGTTCACCAACATCATTCATCAATAAATAATACATTGAAGGAGAGTATCGTTCAGGGAGTCTACTTAACCTGGTAGATCTTCTTACACTTGCAGGAGTTTCAGGTACTTGCTACTGTTATTGATTTTCTGGCACCTTCGGAACTTCATTTTCTTTAATTTCATTAAGCACTACGTACTCTTTGTTTTATTTTTCCTGTTTCTTTCCCTGCAACTGATCTTTATACATGACCTTTTCATTGAATATCACATCTCTACTCTTGATGATTTTGTTATTTTCATAATCCCATAAGCGATAACCAAATTCATCATTCCCATATCCAATAAAGGTACATTTCTTGGATTTAACTTCAAGCTTTGTTCCATTATCTTTATCAATATGGACAAATGCTTCACAACCAAACGTTCTCAGAAATGAGTAGTTTACCTTTTTATCTGTCCATGCCTCCTCTGGAATACCACCATCCAAAGCACTTGAAGGTCCTCTATTTATTAAATAAATAGTAGTATTTACAGCATCTGCCCAAAACTGTAAGGGAAACCCTGCATGCAATATCATACACCTTGCACGCTCCATGATCATTCTGTTCATCCTTTCAGACACACCATTTTCTTGTGGTGTTCCTGGGACTTTCTTCTCTCTACGAATCCCATGGTATGAACAGCAATTATGAAACTCCTTTCCACAGTACTCACCTCCATTATCAGATCTGAGACATTTCAACATTTTTCCTATCTCATTCTCAACGAAAGATTTCCACTTCTTAAAAGTAGCAAACACATCAGATTTCTGTCTAATGCAATAAACCCAAGTTTTTCTAGTTGCATCATCAATAAATATAACATAATAATGAGAGCCACCAAGATATTGTACCTGAGCCGGTCCCCATACATCTGTATGCACAAGCTTTAACTTTTCATTCTTCTTTTGTTTTCCAACCCTGAGAAATCTAACTCTCTTATGTTTTCCATAAACACAGTTTTCACAGAATTCCAAACTTACCTGCTTCAAATCTGGCACCAACTTCCTTAAGTGGAGAATCTGCATCCCCTTCTCACTCATGTGGCCAAGCCTATGATGCCACAATGCTGTATTTGTTCATATGGAAGCTAAAGAGATAGAATAGTCATTATTATGAGGACATAAATACAACGTACCTACCATGTCTCCTTTTTCTATCACCTTTGATAGTTTAGTGATCTTCCACCACTTTTCTCCAAATGTAGATAGATAGTCTCCATCTCCCAACTTCCCTGTTGAGATCATATTTCTTTTCATAGCAGGAATATGCCTTACATCTTTCAACAGCCAATCAGTTCCATTCTTAACTTTTATCCATACCTTACCCATTCCAACAATTTTACATGGTTCATCATCACCCAATAAAACATGTCCAAAATCGCCTGAAACATAATCATGAAATTATTTCCTATGGGGTGTAGCATGACATGAAGCCCCTGAATCTACTACCCAATAATCACTAGTATTATCTAATGCAAGAATCAAAGCATCTTGTAACACATCACCTGCTACATTTGCTTCATGGGTAGTTTCCTGCTGTGCATCTCCTTTATTCTTTAAAGATCTGTAGTCTTTCTTCAGATGGCCTTTCTTTCCACAGTTCCAACACTCTATCTTTCCCAGTTTGGACTTGGATCTGCCCGTTTTAGACTTACCAAAATTACCTTGGCTCTTTCCTCTCTCCTTTTGTCTTCTCCTGCTCTCCATGGTCAATGCATTACCTGATGTCTCACCAGTGCTTTTTCTTCGCATTTCCTCACTAAGAATAACACCAATAACATCATCAAATTTCAAGGTGTTTGAACCAGAGACAAAGTTACCTACAACCATGACAAGGCTATTCCATCTTTCTGGAAATGAACATAAGATTAGAAGAGCCCTAAACTCATCATCAAAGTTCACACTTACAGAACTTAGTTGATTTGTAACTGTATTAAACTCATTTAAATGATCAGTAACAAATCCACCTTCAGACATCTTCATATTAAATAAACGCTGCATTAGAAATACCTTGTTGAAGGTCGAGGTTTTTTCATACAGCTTACCCAATGCGCTCATCAAACCCTCTGTTGTCATTTCTTTTGAGATATTGAAATCAACCGATGAAACCAGGGACAACCATATTGTTCCTAGTGCCTTTTTGTCAAGAACTTTCCATTCTTCATCCTTCATGGCCACCGGCTGCTTTGCTCTTCCTCCCAATGGAAGGAATAGATCCTTCTGGTATAGATAGTCCTCCATTTGCATCTTCCATAACTAGAAGTTTTGGTCGTTAAACTTCTCGAACTTAAACTTTTCTTCTTCTTCCATTGCTCCAAGTCGAACCAAAAACCCTAGTTTCCTGTTGGTTTAACTTCTAAATAGACCTTTGGCTCTGATACCAATTGTTAGAAAACAGGATCGCAGAGCAATAAAAATAAACATAAATGCAATTATAATAACACATACACATTACAAGAGAGACACAAATATATCATGGTTCACCCAAGATGGGCTACGTCCACACTGAAGTTGCCAATCCTTATTATTATACCATCCAACAAAGTGAAGGAATACACCCTGCAGCACAACCCCTGCACTTCCTCTTCACTGTCTCACAGTCTCTCTTCTCAATCTCAGATATCTTTACAATACATAAAACCTAATACATCAAACCTATCCGTGTTACAATGTCTTTCTTTTATAAGGAAAATACAATGGGAAAATATGTTAAATTCTCAGAATTTACTTCAATCTGATCTAGGATCTTGACTAAGAGAACAACATGTACAACATATCAATCATGGACACAATAATGCAAGCACACAAGAGACACGGAGTTTACTTGAGGAAAACCATAAAGGTGAAAAACCCCAATAACTTCCTCAAAAATAGATAGAGCAATGATACAACCAGAATACAAGAGATAGTCGCAGAGCCTCCTCCTCCACAAGTGAGCCACTCTCTTAGGTGTGAGTGAGAGAATAGAATGTGTAAAATGAGAGAGACACACTCTGTATTTATACACTAACTTGACTTGACCTTTACTCAACTAGGTCGGCCTCAACTTAACCACTTAACATAATGTTGACTGGGCCGACCCCCACTAGGGTGGTCTAATAACCCTTTGACCCACATGGCCTACCCCCAATAGGGTGGTCTAATAAACCTTTTACCCACATGACTTATACAGGGCCGACCCCAACAAGGTGGTCTAATAACCCATCAAGTATAAGTTACGACACTTCCGTATAGAGGAATAATAATATCTCTATAGGAATACAACCACTTTCGTATAGAGGAATAATAACATATCTATAGGAATACAATATATATATGTGAATACATTCCGAAGTTACATATACATCAACACTCCCTCTTAACTAAGAAGGTATTTCTCGACACAGGTCTTCTAGCACAAGTCATCTTCTTTGGATCATCATCACTGGATAATCGTCATCGAGTCATCATCATCGTCATTGTTGTTGCTATCTCAATCAATCTCTGAATCTACTCATCCTAGGAAGTTCTACAAAGCCAGTCCTTTTTCATACTGGATGTAGGCCCACCACCTGCAGGTCTTCGTCATCACTGGCCATACTGTGGAAATCTCAGGACTTATTATTTGCGTCACAAAACCTTAAAAGAGTCTCTTGACTAGCAAGAACACTAAAGAGCATCTGAGGCCTTTTTCATCCTGTCCAAATCTCTAGGACTTATTACATGTGACCCCACCACAAAACCTCAAAAGAGAATCCTAGGACTGATTACGAGCACAAGGCTCAACCTATCGGATCTCCCAGGGCACAAATTACATGTGGCCACCACAAAACCTCGAAAGAGCATACCAGGACTAATTACGAGCACAAGGCTCAACCTATCGGATCTCCCAGGGCACAAATTACATGTGGTCATGGCAAAACCTCGGAAGAGCATCCCAAGACTGATTACGAGAACACGGCTCAACCTATCGGATCTCCCAGGGCACAAATTACATGCCATAGGACAAAACCTTGAAAGAGCATCTGCCAGATATCCTAGGGCACAAATTACATGCCATAGGCAAAACCTCGAAATACTATCTGCAGATCTCCCAGGGCACAAATTATATGTCCTCCCAAGTAAAACCTCGAAAGAGCATTTGCCAGATATCCCAAGGTACAAATTACATGCCATAGGCAAAACCTCGAAATACTATCTGCAAATCTCCCATGGCACAAATTACATGCTTATCTGCACAACCCGTTCCACGGCCACATAGTATCAACCTGATACTAACCATACATCATCCTGATGTACACATGATCATCTTGATCATCATCACTACAACATCTTGCTGCATGTCATCTAGAGCAACATCCTGAAGCTCGTCATCCATGATCATCCTGATCATACAATGCATCTACCTGATGCATACCAAGTATCTACCTGATACATATCATCATACATGATCCTTCTGATCATACAATTCATCCACCTGATACAAATACAAATACATGATCCACATGATCATACATGATACATATCAACATACATGATCTACCTGATCATACAATGTATCCACCTGATACAAATACAAATACATGATTCACCTGATCATACATGATCTACCTGATCATACAATGTATCTACCTGATACATATACAGATACATGGTCCAAGCATCCAACATGACGCATACACAAAATACATACAAATGATCCAACCGATCATATCCAACATCCAACATGATGCGTACATACATATAAATGATCCAACTTATCATATCCAGCATCTAGCATGATGTATATACAAAGCAGTAACTGGAGTATCGTCCTAATGCTCATCATCCATGATCCTCCTGATCATCATAGCATCGTCCTCTTCAGATAATCTCAACGTCCACGAAGCACAGCCCAGATGCACATCATCCAGCACTTACACCACCAACCTGGGAGAACACATCTACCACAATTCGGGGAAGGCTCCAACCCTTACTTTTTCACCATGGGAGAACACATCTACCACCATGTGAAAAATGACTCAGCAAGTACATCACGACCAAGGGAGAACACATCAACCATGTCAGAAAAGCTCATGTGCATCTGCATCTTCCAGAATCATCACTTCCCTTTGGAAGGAACCTTGATCTGAAGTGCACCAAGCCTCTCTCTGAAGTACTCAAACTACACTCTGGCCAGCGGCTTGGTCAATACATCTGCAACCTGCTCATCCGTCGCAACATACTCTGCTTCGGCTATACTCAGTGCTACGCAGGACTGCTTCCTGCCAAACCAAGAGATCACACCTGATTCCTATCTGCAGCACTGCTTGCCCAATCTGAATCAACATAACTCTACAGGTTAGACATTTGATCCGCATCATACTTGAGCCCATAATCAACCATACCCTTCAGGTACCTCAGAATATGCTTTACAGCAACCAGGTGAACACATATGGGATTCGTTAGAAATTGGCTCATTGTGTTCACCACAAAGCAAATATTTGGTCTAGTGTTATTCAAGTACATAGAGGACAAAATCATCTAACGATACATAGTGACATCAACCAGATCAGATGAAGCATCACACATAAACTTCAGGTTCGATGCCATAGGTGTGGACATGGCCTTGCAGTCCATTATCCTGAACCTCTTCAGGATCTCTACTGCATACTTCCCTTGTCCAAGGAAGATTCCATCTACACTCTGCCACACCTCCATGCCAAAAACAAATAGTGCATCATACCCAAGTTCTGCACATATATGACTCCATGTCATGTGTCTCATAACCAAGTGGCTTCTCCACATACACTTCTTCTTCAACTACACCATTCAAGAAAGTTGTCTTGAAATCCATCTGGTGTATCTTCTATTCCATCACTTTTATATTTCTCTATGCTGCCATCTGTAGCATGCTTGATCTTGATAGATCCATATGGAAGTCATAAAAAACTTCCCTTCAAGTCTTGGGATTACATCCCAAACATCATTCTTCATGATCGACGGATCATGGCATTCTTCCCATATCCTGGGAACTTCAATATCTTCAATAGATAATTTTGTTTCTGAACAAATGTTGTAGTTCTTCTTTTGTAGGTGATGGAATATGATCTTTCCTACACAACAAGTTAAATTGCATGATTAGAAAACATCTCATCTTTTTCAGAACAAATTCTTACACATAAAGAAATATGTCATACAGTCATGCAATTATCTTAGCCAATGCTTCAATACAACATTTATCCATATCCTGTAACTTTCTAGATGCCTTCCAATCTCTACCAGAACATTGTTAAGAGTGTGCACAACTCCCAACATGTGAGCAAAGAGGTTTCATTCTAGATAAGTAGCAATGGAATGTTGTAGAGTGCAATAGGCCACTTACCCATGCATACTAGTAGTATACTGTTCATCAATGCAACTATTCTAATATGCATAATACACAACCTAATTCTAGGAATATCAGTATATACATTATTGAACAGTATTATTTAAACAATAAAATATGCAAGTAATGACAATTCAAATACTTATCTTTGTTTGTTTGTTGGGTTGACTCCCTCTCAATCTTTGCTTCTTTTCTGGAAATCCATTCTTATGTGGATTGTGAGAAGTGGTGAACTCCCTCTGAATATCTGCATTCTTGCAGAAACTACTGAAGTGTGCTCCTTTGCTTTCTTGCAGGAACAACTGGAGTGTGCTCCCTCTTAATCTTTGCTTCCTGGATTACCTGTCCTTGAACTTACATCCATCCTTAAACACTATGCATGCTTATTAGTATCATCATTGTGTTATCCTTGAGGTCTCATACATAATCACACATTTATTAGTATAATCTTAATACTATAAAAACACAATAATCTTAAACATGTATATTCATGATCATTCACAGATAATAAACATTATTATTCAAGGTTTCAGGGAAGTCTTCTTTTACTCATACACATTCTTATTTGATCATAGGACTCTTCTGGTTAGTTGAATCATCAATCAAGATAAGAGATATAATATGCATAACACCCGTGATTATTCAAACCTATACCTTCATGATTCTTTTGGTTAGTCATATCATCAATTATGGTAAGAAACATAATATGCATACAACCATGATTATTCAAACCTATGATTTCATGAATAATCATTATCAACAACACAACAATATAAGATCCTAACACAAGGTAGGATTCTAGCTTGATATAGCAAAAACATACCTGGATTAGCATGCTAGCTAGTTATGTCTAACATACCCGCATAATGTCTTCTGGTCCTCTTCATTGACTTGTGCTAGTAACTTGCATGTCTCATAAGTTAACCATTGTAGAACCAAGTTATACATACCTCGAAAGTAGATCTTCTATGTGATCCATGACAATGGATGAATCTTTGTCTTCATGTCACCATGAGCATATGTTCTTGAAGTAGACCATGATTTGACTTTCTTGGTGTACCTTTTGTGTTAGCAAACAACATAAACCTCATACAACATCACAATGCATTAGTACAATCATAAGTCTCAAAACCTTAATCAATGAATATCTTCTATTAAGGTGATACGACAAGTCCAGTAATTAATCAAGATTGTACTGTAATGATATGAAGACAAACATATGATAAACTTAACCATGAAACATACCTGTAAGCCATACCTGTCAACATTGCTTGTAATCTTCTTATGGAATGCCTTAGCCTCATCTCCCTCTGAGACAGGAACTTCTTCACTTATGCAGGTGACCAATCCATCTTCTTCTAGGATTAACCCAATCCACTTGATTTGCAAGAACTCGACCTAGAGCTGGATAAGGGTTTGTCAAAGAAACCCCAAAAATTCAAACTTTGAATTTCAAACTTCCGAAAGGATATAAATATGCGCCTTGATGAGCTGATCAAGTTGGTATATTCAGAATTTGAAAACTGCAATGTTTCACCCCTCAAATTGCCTTTGAGATTTCCGGATTCACTTGGGAGGACCCTGAATTAGGGTTTGAGTTTCTTGGAGCTTCACCCAACTGAAAGATTTGATTCAAAACTCTAAGCTTCGATTTTTCTAAGGAGATTCCAGCCGTGGTCACAAATTTCCAAAATTCCAATTTTTACAGAAGCCCTAATCTTCCATCTTTCCGATCAAAGTCCCGAACTGGGGTTTGATCAAGCCCAGCCTTCTTCCCAACCAAAAAATCTGATCTTGGTCTCTAAATTTTGATTTTTATGAGTAACATCCAGCCGTGGTCTCCGATTACAAAAATTCCAACTTTCTCCGAAGCCCTAAATTCCGGAAGCCATGAATGAAGGTACTCAAACATAATTCTGTTTTGACAGAAATATGTACCTGATTGTTTCTGGTGTAACTACGAACTTTCGATCCACAGGGTTTGAAAATTTTTCTTGAGATATCCTGACCTGTCATCTTTCCATCCTGACAGGTCTGACCTCAATTGCATTCTCTAAGAGCGAGTTATGCCAAGTGTTGAAACGTGACCTGTTTATGGGATAATACGGGCGAGCGAACTTGTACGGCATACCACGTGTCACTATTTCAACTTCGGCCTCTGTAAATTTTTCCTAAGATATCTCGACCTATTGTATTTCCATCTTGAGAGGTATGACCTCAATTGGATTCTCTGAGAGAGATTTATGTCAAGTGTCGCAACGTGACCTGTTTATGGGATAATACAGGAGAGCAAACTTTTACGGCGTTCCATGTGTCACTGGTTCAGCTTTAGCCTCTGAAACGTTTTTTCTGAGATAGTAAAGTCTGTTTACTACCTGTAACATTTTATGAAATTTCATTTGGAGCTTCCTAGCCCACGTTATGACTTTTTTCCCAAGGTCACCTGATTTTGACTCAGATCTGGAAGAGGCAGAAACCCTATATTGTATAGATCATAAATCACAAAGTACAACGAATTAGAGGTTTTCCTTTGGACACAGGGTACATGGGGATCTGATCTTCGACCTATAAAAGTTTCAGATCCGAAAACATCACAAAAACAGATTTATAGCGAAAGTTCTACTATGACTAGTTTTTTCTATATCAAGCCCTAGCATCATAAGTGCAACAAGTGTCATACATGCCATATCATGTCTTCTTTCAGGCTAGCTCTGATACCATGTTAAATTTTCAGAATTTACTTCAATCTGATCTAGGATTTTAACTGAGAGAACAACATGTACAACATATCAATCATGGACACAATAATGCAAGCACAAAAGAGACACAGAGTTTACTTGGGGAAAACCATAAAGGTGAAAAACCCCAATAACTTCCTCAGAGATAGATAGAGCAATGATACAACCAGAATACAAGAGATAGTCTTCACCTAGTAGCATATCCTCCTCCTCCACAAGTGAGCCACTCTCCCAAGTGTGAGTGAGAGAATAGAATGTGTAAAATGAGAGAGACACACTCTCTATTTATACACTAACTTGACTTGACCTTTACTCAACTAGGTCGGCCTCAACTTAACCACTTAACATAATGCTGACTGGGTCGACCCCCACTAGGGTGTTCTAATAACCCTTTGACCCACATGACTTACACAGAGCCAACCCCAACAAGGTGGTCTAATAACCCATCAAGTATAAGTTACGACACTTCCGTATAAAGGAATAATAACATCTCTATAGGAATACAACCACTTCCATATAGAGGAATAATAACAACTCTATAGGAATACAATATACATATATGTGAAATACATTCTGAAGTTACATATACATCAACAAAATACCACGGGTTACCCAAAACCATGGGCCCATAAAACAACCCCAAAAATTTTTCTTCGGGGGCTTCGCCCCCGGACCCCCCAGCTAGGGATAATTACCCCCACACCCCCCCCCCCCCCCCCGGTTGGGGTGAGTGTACAGTCCTTTTACATATCATATAAAGTTGGGGTACAAACACGGCTGAATAATAATGTCTCTGAATCTGGAGATCAGTCTCCACAACCAATAGAATATGTGAAGTACTAAATTGAAATCTGATCTAAGGTTGATGATCGAATCAAGTGATCCAACAAGCAAATTTCAGCAAAATTCAAATCAAGTGAGCCAACAAACAAATTTCAGTAAATTCAATCAAGTGAGCCAGCAAAAGAACCAGCAAACAAGGTCTAGCACAATGGAAATCAAATCAAGCAAGTTCAAAGAATCATTACAATGCAACGCTGGACATGATTACAAGTCAAATCAACAATACTTGCACAAAAATAAAAATAAAAAGATTAAGCAAATGAATGAAACAAATTTCAAGAGAGACGGCAGGAAGAAGTCATAAAAGGTGTAACTACTGACATGACAAAAATAAATACATACGCAGATGAGATCTACTACGGAATCCTATGTCCATACAATCAAGCTCACATCATACACTCAGGTATGCTAGCATAACAGGTAATCACTGAACTCTTTGTTTTATTTTCAAATCAAATCATTCTCCCCATAAAACGGTTATTTTTCAAAGTTGCCGACAGCTTCAACGTCAGTTCGGCGGGAGGGTTCAGATTAACCTTACTAAGTCATGATGACCTACCTTAGACATGTCAGAGAATGACGACCTCCACATCTCGCTATTATATCCCCTGATGCTCAAGCAACAATGCAACATACAAATGATGTAAAGGAATGTGATGTGCAATAATGAAAAGAAATGCATAAGATAGCAAGCATGATGCACAATGATCAGGATGAGTGCATAAAAATAGAAAAATAATGCAACAAAATATACAAGACGACCCAATTTGTAAATACAAGCTTCTCAGAAAGGAAGAAAACTAGAAGTTTGACTTGCCACCCAGCCAGAAAGCTGCCCACAAGCCTATGATCAATCCCAACCAGACAAGTAAGTCATCCACCACTTAGAGCTTTGTGGTTTGTTGATTATTTTGCAAACTCAGAGATGACGAAAGGATTCAAAAAGAGCGAGCCAGAGGAACACACACATATCTATGAAAACCCACAGGTGTTGGCCATCCTCCGCGCAGCGGGATGGATGCCCTTTATCTCTGGATTGAGAGGATCCAATACAGAAGTAGCCTTAGAATTTTCCCGAAACCTGAAACACATAAAGGATGAATAGTATGTCACCCAGATAAGGGGACTACGCATCAGGCTCGACGAGGAAGCAATTCTGAAGTATACAGGATTTCCCATGGGGATACATTGGGGTAGAGATGACAGAAAAGCTATCCAGAGGGCGAAAGCAGCTTTCTTTGGACAGGGGGAAATCTATGAGGAAGACAAGAACGAGGTTAAACGAAACACCATGGCTGCACCCTAGAACGAGATAACTTCCGTTGTCCTGAGATATATAACATGAACAGGGAGACTCAGTTACATCCCGATATTCCATTTCAAAATTTTGGAGCTCCTAAGACATAGGGGCCATATTACACCAAATAATAATATCAGCGTTCCCTACTACCTTCTTTAGTCTCTTGGGGAAATGAGCAAGAAGGTAGTGCAAGGGAAGGAGGATGCATTGGCTCACCATGGACTGATCAAGTTAATAATTTGTGAAGAATTGATGGTGCAAATTCTAGAGATCTCATGGGAGGAATTTGTGTTGGTCTCAGCTGAAGATGTGCAAAGGATGAGAGGCATGCCTAATCCAGTCATACCCCTGGCCTTTGGATCAAAATAAAAATCCACCTCTGCATCAGGAGCTAAGCGCAAAATTGACCTGGACAGTGATAACGAGGTTTTGGCTAACACCCTGATTAGAATAAAGCATTCCAATGATGCCTCTCGCCTGAAAAACTCAGGGGTTTCTTCCAACAAGCAAGGGTCAAAATGGAAGAGTAGAAGGTTGGCACATCAGGCCAAATCCAAGCATACAAAGAAGGAAGAAAAAGAGTCCATCCTCTTAGTTCAAGACATATCTGACTCTAAAGATTTCAGGGCAGAACAAGATGAACCTTCTACACCTGTAGAAGAAGATGCCTTCCAATGGAACCCTGCTGATGAAAATGTAAACACTGGAATCAATGACCAGCTGACTGAGGCATTGGCCGAACTAGCAAAAGTCAGACAAGAGTTGGCCGCCTTAAAAATTGAAGCAAGGATCCAAAGAATCCAGCCAGCTTCACTAGCATCCCCACCATTTGTACATGAAAAAGACCAAAATATTAAAGATGTAGCATGCAAGGGAATCAAAGCTAGTGGGGCATCAAAATTAAGCACTAAAAGAAAAATTGAGCCAAGCCCAGGTGTAGTTGGCTCAGAGAGACCAGAGAATCCTACAGTTGGAGGATACCTTGACCACCACTGCCAAAATTTATGATGATATATTGGGGCTGATACCACCATCCAGGATCTATACAATTTACCTTAGGGAGAAGTGGGGAAAGTTCCAGTTACAGAGGCTAAATCAAGGCCTACCTTTAGAATTAAACACTCCAAAGGAGTTTGTAGATACCTCTCTGAGTTGCACAGAATTAGAGAAAGATCAATTATGCAAATTTTTCCTGCATAATTTCGTGGTGCCAAGCTCACCCAACTGGTCGTTGAATCCCTACATGGGTGACTTCCAATTAAGAGCACTATGCTACTGGATGAACCATGAGATAAAGAGCCCAAGATGCTCATCTATACCTTGCAGAGGAATGGCAAAAACCGCTATGGATCAGAGCTGAGAAAACTCATCCTGAGAAAGTAATTCAGGACCATCGTGCCATAACCACAGATGAGGATTTAATTCCTATCCTTCTTAAAAAACAACAGGGGGCAGTAGCACATTTCGACCTCACCACTCAATGCACCTACAGAGAATTTCAGGAAGCCATCTGTGAGAGGTGGATAGTAATCTCACAAGATTTGAAAAAGAGGGAGCCTCACTCCCCCCTCAGGCTAGAAACTACACTCACCAGGGCTAAGTTGTACAAATAATCTTTAATAAAGAACTAGCTCAGGTGGATAGGCATTAAATTAAGCCCACCATTCTTTCTTCCCCTGACTATCAAACAACAAATCGATGAAGAGGAGGAAAGAAGAGCATGGGCCGAAGATGACCAGACCCAGGGTTATTATAGACAAGTAGGGAATCCTCGAGTTGTTTCCTGGGATATCAGAGAGGCTTTCCAAGAACAAGATGTGTCACCCAAGGATGGGTGACTTCATCAAGTTCGGGGGAGATGATGAGCTCAAAATATAGGTACTCTATAGCCCTTTTATGCCACACAAGCACAAGAAAGGATAAGGAAATACCTCTGTTTGTGGGGAAGAATGCATTTGTTTTGATTATTTAATAAAGTAGTTTAGAGGTTATTCTTCTTATGCTTAAAGGCATTTTTATGTGCTAATTATATGAAAATAGGCATGCATGAGCAGGGCGCAGGAGATCTAGAAGACAACAAGTAAATCAAGCTCAAAGAATGAAGATCACGAATGGCTCAGCGCTCACATTTTCATGATTTATAGAAAAAGCTCATGTTAACCAGGATCGGCATTTACAATGTAGAGTTAGGTTAGAATTAGGAATAAATAGGGACCTCTTGAATAGCAGGGGGTTTTGTTGACATTTTTGATAAACAATCTTCAGCACGTTTTGTATTCGAGACAATTCTATTTAAGTTTTTCCTAGAACATGAAGTTATGATTTTGATCATGAAAGACCGGTGTTATTTCAAATCCTTGGGTTTATAAGTCTTTTTCACTCCTAAAATACGTGTTGGGGAGGGCCCCCTCAATACGCAGATCAGGAGCCTTGTGCTTTATTACAGGTATTTTTCATGCGTTTTGTTAACTGGTTTAATCATCATGATGTGTGAAAGTACTTTGATAATCATTTAAATAACAGATTCTGATTTCAGTTCAACGATTTTCCTCTATCGTTTGATAATACTGATTCCATAATTCTGTAACACGCTGTTCGTATTCCTGTGTATGCTATCTGCGCATGTGCATTTTACATCTATTTTCCAGCATTTTTACACCATTTCCAGATAATAATTCAGATCTATAAATTCATGCATACTCTCCTTATTTAAGTTTGATCACATAGAAGCTAAATATTTCAGTATTTGATTTGAATAGAATAATGCAAGCTAAATATTTCAGTATTTGATTTGATTTAAGTTTATGCAAGCTACACCCATAATCATAGCCAAAAACTTAAACCCTTCCTTTGTTTACAAATTTCTTCATATAGTTTCTTGATCTTCAGGGTTTTGAAACTAAATGATAACTAATAACAAACTTTTAATAACCAAAATTAAATACTTCGAAAATATACATATGTCTTAATTCTTAACATTAAGGATTCTTGGACTAATATTAGTAATATTTTAACAAAAATAACTACATTAAACAAGCCTTTTAGAAAAATGAGCTTAATAAAGTCTGGGCACTATGAAGGGATGACTTTGTATACTTCTTAAGAGAAACATAATGAAACTTCAACCAACTAGAAATCTACATCTCGATCCATATAGCCTTGGAAAACATTCACTTGGGTTCATCTCTTTAACTTTGAGAAGGCTCGGCCCTCTGGATTTTCAATGTATCCTGAAGCACATGGGTTCCCAACTCTGCTAAAATGCCGAGCTTATCATGGTTATACTTATGTGTTTTCCTTTCAAGCATACACTCATTTTTCCAATATCTCCTTTTCCTAAGGATTTTTTCATTGACCTTTTTTTAATCCCCGAGAAAACCTGCACAACTTGTTATATTTAATAACCAATATGCTCCATTCATTATTCGTCTCATTTAACCTTCCCTGTACCTGTTTATTCTCCTGCTTCAATTCTTTGTTTCGAATCTTGGATTTCTTTAGTTTATTTTCCAATCTCTGATTAGCTTGAAGCTCAATGTTTTCATGTGGTGTTGCATCTAATTGTTTTTCCACCCGGGCCATTGAAAATTCGATATCTGTCTTAGGATTTTCTTTAGACCCTTAATTCTGAATGCTTCGTTCCTCTTCATAACCATAGGTATATTTGGTCGAACCAAAGATGAAAAGGGGACTGCATTGATAGTCTTCTCTAAACTAGTGAACATCTCAACTACTTTTTTCTCCACTTCCATAGATGAGTCTGATTCTTTTTTTATATCCTCCTAAGTTTCTTTAGTTTGTTGGAATTTCTTATTTGTTTTATTATCCACGAACCTATTCTTTTTTATGGGACTCGAGCTCGTTATCTCTTTGTCTTTTTAAATTCTTGAGCTCACCCTTGTTTGTGCCAGTTTCAAAGTTGAACCCTTAACTTTAAACATCTTAGCTTCTTTGGGTTCTTGATCTGATAATATTTCTAAATATATGACCTTTTTCTCTTTTAGGGAAGGGTCAAATATTGCTCGAGCATTGAGCCTCAAATTAAGTTTTTCCTAGAACATGAAGTTATGATTTTGATAATGAAAGACCGGTGTTATTTCAAATCCTTGAGTTTATAAGTCTTTTTCACTCCTAAAATACGTGTTGGGGAGGGCCCCCTCAATACGCAGATCAGGAGCCTTGTGCTTTATTACAGGTATTTTTCATGCGTTTTGTTAACTGGTTTAATCATCATGATGTGTGAAAGTACTTTGATAATCATTTAAATAACAGATTCTGATTTCAGTTCAACGATTTTCCTCTATCGTTCAATAATACTGATTCCATAATTCTGTAACACGTTGTTGGTATTCCTGTGTATGCTATCTGCGCATGTGCATTTTACATCTATTTTCCAGCATTTTTACACCATTTCCAGATAATGATTCAGATCTATAAATTCATGCATACTCTCCTTATTTAAGTTTGATCACATAGAAGCTAAATATTTCAGTATTTGATTTGAATAGAATAATGCTTTATCACTTTCAGTGTTTGATTGCGTAAATTGGATTTGATTTTTTTCTAGCATTAAGATTTTTAGATTAGATTTACCAGCTTTCAGTATTTAATTCCTAGACTAAGTTTCCAGTTTTCCCAGTATTCAATTCCTAGGATAAATCTACCAGTCTTCAAGAGATTTAGGTTATAGATTTGCATTCTTTTCATATTTCTAGCTTCTTAGTTTTAGAACAATATTTTATTTTCCCTAAGAGCATTCGGTAGGATACATTAAACATCCAAAACGACGGAGATCACCCTTTAGAGCACATACAGTGTCTAGTATCTCTTAAATTTGTATGCTCCCTAGTCGATAATTAAAGTATACTCCCGGTATAGCTACCCTAATTAGGTACCCATTCCTGGAGTCCACCACAAACTGCAAATGGAAGGTCTTTGAGGGAGACACGAAATGGTTAGTAATGGTGACTGGTCAAAACAAATATGATTGAGGATCATGAGACTCAAATACATCTATCAAAGGAAACTAAGGGTTGCTTCCCAAAGAATATGGTGTTCCCACAATGTAAGGTGATGAGGGAACAGTTAGTACATAAAGAATAATGGCGGGGTCCCCACAGCTTTAAGTGTGTCGGGGAACCAATTTTGATGATGGGCATAGTCCCCATGGCTTTAAGTGGTTTAGGGGATGCTTTCCAATGTGAAGTGAGGGTTAGTTTGCAAACACAAAGAAAGGTTCCCCATGAATCAATGCTATGCAGTGTATGCCTGCGGGATAACTGAAATAGAACTGGTTACTTCTGAGGGTGGGGGGGCCTTTGGTGTCTTCAGAGGGGTGCTGATACGAAGAATATTTCTTAGGGTAAAGTGCTCATGGGGATATAAGTGGGATTTGTGAATCTTTATCATAACATGAGCTAAGGAAGCTGACGATGTTTTCTTGGTGGAGTAAATGCACAATTACAAAATGAGAAGCTAAGAGGTGATCTCTTCAAGTTGTATCAAATTCCTCGGACTTGTGGGGGTTCGACATCATGGGTTTCAATTGATGAATATGATGGAAATAGTGCACACACCCATGGGGGAACATGCTATTTCCAATTACAGTGTTTATGGCACATCAAAACTGGGAATTAGTTCCCCATGGTTATCAGTGGGAATACTGGTAGATGCATTATAAACATACTTGGGTAAATAGTGCATATATGCCAGTTTCTGAATGATACCCATGGTAGGGAATTATGCGCCATTGATGAAGCATGGAGCCTCTTTCTTATAAAAACAATGGTTGTGAACTTGTCTTAGTCAAGATCCTACACATACGATGCACATACTCAAGTGTAGTAAAGAACATGACCAAGGTATTGACAATGCATAAATCATTTAACCAAAATAAGGCGTACCTGTGGGGTACCGAAGTATTAAGGGTAGAATTGTTCAGGTACAACTCGTTGATTGGGTGGTTGATAGTGATTTATTCAAGGTCACTTAAGACATAATATCCTTTGGGATACATTGATTAACGATTTAAGGGCCTATCCATTCAGATACAAATTTATCGGGTCCTGGTTTTCTATCTTTCTTGGTGTTGAAGATGAGAACAAAGCCACCTTCATTGAAGGTGCGTAGTCGCACCTGTTGGTCATAGTGTGCATTGGAACGAAATTTCATGGATTTATTTTGTTGAAGAGAGTATCTAAGCTCCTCATCGAGGTGTTCCAAGGTGAATAGGCATTGCTCCAGGTCAGGAGTGTCTGGTAGCAACTCAACAACGGATTGGAGGGTGGGTATTTGACACTCTATTGGGAGGAAAACTTCTACACAATGGACAAGGTGTAATGGGGTAAAAGACATAGTATTTTTGAATGAAATGTGGTAATCCCAAAGAGCGGGGAAGAGCATGTGGTTCCAGTTAGTATTATTCTTATTTATCATGCATTGGAGCATGGTTTTGATAATTTTGTTAACAACTTCAACCTGACCATTTGCTTAGGGGTAGTAAGCTATTGAAAATTTGTGTTTAAAGCCTAACAGTCGTGATAGTTCTTCAAATTTCTTATCATGGAAGTGTCTTCCATTGTTGTATACAATTTTTTTGGGAACACCAAATCGTAAGATTATGTGGTTAAAGAAGAACCGAGCAATGATCACCCCTTTATAATCAAATGTGGGAATTTATTTGGCCCATTTAGTGAAGTAGTCCACGAAGAAAATAATATGGTGGGGGCATTGGGCCAAAGCATGGTGACATTCCACTAAATCAATTGCCCATTTGCGAAATGGGAAGCGGTGATGACTGGATGGAGTGGTGCCAAGGGTGACCATGTTTTGCAGGAAAAAACCTGTCAATTCACACATTGTTTGACAATGTAGACACAATATTTGAATATGGAGGGCCAAAAATACCCAGCTCATAATATTTTTTGGGCGGTGGCTTGGCCTGATAAGTGGATGCCACATGCTCCAATATGATAGTCATCGAGAACTTGTTAGGCCCCTTCATGTGTTATACATCGTCACAGGATAGTGTCGATGCCATGATGATATAAGACATCTCATATGAGGAGGAATCTCGGTGCCTGGTGATGGGTCTTGTGGCGATCATCACGATATAAGTGTGGAGCGAACTTCTGAGTTCGGAAATAAGTAAGGATATTATCGTACCATGGATCATCACTTGTGAGGAGAAATAGGTGCTCATTAGGTATCTAGTCCTGGACAGACTCACCTGAGGTGGTAGACATAAGCTCTATAATGAACTCGGCCAAAGCCCTAGCTTTATTACTTTTAGGAACAAAACATTTGAGGTTGAACTCTTATAAGATGACGATCCAACGAGAAAATTTACTATTGATAATTCAACGGCTAAGTATGTATTTCATAGGGTTGGATTCAGCAACCACCATTGTTTTACGGAGCAAGATATAGTGGTGGAGCTTCTTGATGGAAAGGATGACTGCAAGGTGAGCTTCTCATCATGAGTATAGTTCAACGCTGGTCTAGAGAGGGTTTTTCTTACATAATAGATGAAATTTTATTGGTGGTCCTCTACAGATTGAACTACAAGACTAGCCACGACGGAAGCTAACACAGATATATACAAGATGAAACATTTTTCAAAGTCTAAAAGAGAGATGAGGGGAGATGACTATAATTCCTATTTAAGGGCATTGAAGGAATTTTGGGAATGGTTATCCCAATCAAATGGGAGATGCTTTTTGATGAGTCGTAAAAATTCATGGGCCTGAGTGGCATAGTCGAGGAAAAAATGACAAAAGAAGTTGGATTTTCCTTGGACACTCTACAATTGGCGTCGTATTCGCAGGGGTGGTAACTCCAAGTTGGCTTGGAAATTTGAACGGTCGATAGTGATACCTTCTTTGCAAATAATGAATCCCAAGAGGTGGCTGACAGTGACACAAAATACACACTTAAGGGCATTCAAGCGTATATTTTATTTGCGACATCGTGTGAAGGTCTTGAAGGTGGTCACATCGTCTTTTGGACTTGGTGGTAAGGTCATATTGAAAGGTGAGGATGACGTGATCCAAATCATTAAAGACATATTCCATGGCACGTTGGAAAGTGGACCCGACATTCTTGAGATCGAAGGGAATAAATATGTATGCGAATGTGCCCCGTGATGTGGTAAATGTAGTTTTGTATTGATCTTGTGGGTGGTTGCATATATGGTTATATCTGAAAAACCCATCCATAAAGGATAGCATTTCACTGTTGGAACATGAATCAACGATTTGGTCGATGAATGGTGGTGGAAAATTGTCCTTAGGGAAGGATAAATTGAGGTCCCAAAAATCAGTGCAGACACGAATGGTTCCCTACTTTTTGTTAATAGGGATGGGGTTAGAAACCCATGATGTGTAAGCAATGTGAAAAATCAATACCTTTTGTAAGCGTTTCTCGATCTTGGCTTTGATTGTGGGACCAACCTTAGAAGTGTGGACTAGGTGTTTTTTTTGTCGAACGGGGATGGCATTGATCCAAGTGTCAATGTGATGTTTGACAATTGTCGGGTCAAGACCCAACATTTCTTCATAGGACCATGCAAAGACGTTGCGGAACTCTTTGAATAAAGTGGTAAAATCGGTAATTTCCTGTGGTGAGTAGGAATCCCTAATGGACATGTTTTCAATGACTCTTGGTGTGATGGATATATCAACCTAGATGGTGGGGTATATATTGGCAATATTTCAATCTTTTAATGCATCTAGGGTAGGAATAGGATTTTTTAACCAATCGATTTGACTAGGAGGTAGAAGATATTTTGACTCAATCATATATTGTTGTTCAATGAGTAGTGTGTGTGGTTCCTTCCTACTATTCGCTGAGGATATATGATGGAAAGTGTCCCATGTAGGTTCAATGATGTTCATGGCCTTGATTATTTCTTCATCTATGGCGAATATGTACTCTTCGAGCATGTATTCGTCCTAGGAAAATGGGTCTTCATTATTGGTCGGAATAGGGACCGAATCGAGATACATGATGTCGAGATATACAAAAGTGCTTAAGGTGGGTGCTAGGATCTGTTCTTAAGGAAAGATTGAGGGGTCTAACACTTCATGGTAAATAGGTTACGGGGGCACAAGATCACTCAGGGTTCCTAATATAAGCGAGGTGTTTTTTTCAACATTGTACTCTATCGGTTCGGTATCCTCCTTGATTACCGTAGGGAGGGTGGTCCCACAAGGGGTGAGGTTATCATCTAATCAAATTTGGGTTGCGTGCAAAGTGTGAAATGCAGCAACAAGAGTACCTTGGAATAAATCGTTAGACATTAAGTTGCATGAATGACATGGTTGAGTGGCGTTAGTGTGGTTCAAGACAATGGTCGGGCTTTGTGTACGCCGCAGCGACTATTGGTCAAGTATGGAATCAACCCACCATGGGGAGGGACTAGTGAGGATCACTATAGTAATAATATTTATCGGATCCTCCTTTGGTGATGAGGGGGATGAGGTATCTTCTAAGGGTTGGGTGAGGAAAATGGTTTCCAACTCCCCCCGAAGGCGGGGGAGATCATAGGGAAATGGTGTGTATAGTTCCTGTCGTCCCTAAGGTCTGAACTAGATTGATACAGGGAAAAGATAGGGAATTTAAGTTATGGTTTGGATTAGAAACAGATTTTAGTTTTCTATGGTTTAGATATTTTGTTGGTTTTTAAAGGCTTGAATAACATAATTGAAAGATAAAGGAAATATAACATATATTCAGGGTTTTACAGAATCAAACATGCAGTTCATTCACTAATTTATTGTTTAACATTTCAACATAAAATAATATAGGCATTCATAAATTCAAAGTTTTCATGATATAACAAAGTTATAACGTGAAGCAACGAAAGAATGATAAAGCTTAAAATTCATCAAACTAGAACAAACCATTATGCATATCATATATATTTCATTTCAATAACAAATTAGCAGTAAAGACAATGAGAGGCATAACGAATTCACTCGTAAAATATCAATGAACATATGTATATATTATTGTATCAAGACTTACAATTTATGCAAGCTACACACATAATCATAGCCAAAAACTTAAACCCTTCCTTTGTTTACAAATTTCTTCATATAGTTTCTTGATCTTCAGGGTTTTGAAACTAAATGATAACTAATAACAAACTTTTAATAACCAAAATTAAATACTTCGAAAATATACATATGTCTTAATTCTTAACATTAACGATTCTTGGACTAATATTAGTAATATTTTAACAAAAATAACTACATTAAACAAGCCTTTTAGAAAAATGAGCTTAATAAAGTCTGGGCACTATGAAGGGATGACTTTGTATCTTCTTAAGAGAAACATAATGAAACTTCAACCAACTAGAAATCTACATCTCGATCCATATAGCCTTGGAAAACATTCACTTGGGTTCATCTCTTTAACTTTGAGAAGGCTCGGCCCTCTGGATTTTCAATGTATCCTGAAGCACATGGGTGCCCAACTCTGTTAAATGACGAGCTTATCATGGTTATACTTATGTGTTTTCCTTTCAAGCATACACTCATTTTTCCAATATCTCCTTTTCCTAAGGATTTTTTCATTGTCCTTTTTTTAATCCCCGAGAAAACCTGCACAACTTGTTATATTTAATAACCAATATGCTCCATTCATTATTCGTCTCATTTAACCTTCCCTGTACATGTTTATTCTCCTGCTTCAATTCTTTGTTTCGAATCTTGGATTTCTTTAGTTTATTTTCCAATCTCTGATTAGCTTGAAGCTCAATGTTTTCATGTGGTGTTGCATCTAATTGTTTTTCCACCCGGGCCATTGAAAATTCGATATTTGTCTTAGGATTTTCTTTAGACCCTTAATTCTGAATGCTTCGTTCCTCTTCATAACCATAGGTATATTTGGTCGAACCAAAGATGAAAAGGGGACTGCATTGATAGTCTTCTCTAAACTAGTGAACATCTCAACTACTTTTTTCTCCACTTCCATAGATGAGTCTGATTCTTTTTTTATATCCTCTTAAGTTTCTTTAGTTTGTTGGAATTTCTTATTTGTTTTATTATCCACGAACCTATTCTTTTTTCTGGGACTCGAGCTCGTTATCTCTTTGTCTTTTTAAATTCTTGAGCTCACCCTTGTTTGTGCTAGTTTCAAAGTTGAACCCTTAACTTTAAACATCTTAGCTTCTTTGGGTTCTTGATCTGATAATATTTCTAAATATATGACCTTTTTCTCTTTTAGGGAAGGGTCAAATATTGCTCGAGCATTGAGCCTCAAATTAAGTTTTTCCTAGAACATGAAGTTATGATTTTGATAATGAAAGACCGGTGTTATTTCAAATCCTTGAGTTTATAAGTATTTTTCACTCCTAAAATACGTGTTGGGGAGGGCCCCCTCAATACGCAGATCAGGAGCCTTGTGCTTTATTACAGGTATTTTTCATGCGTTTTGTTAACTGGTTTAATCATCATGATGTGTGAAAGTACTTTGATAATCATTTAAATAACAGATTCTGATTTCAGTTCAACGATTTTCCTCTATCGTTCAATAATACTGATTCCATAATTCTGTAACACGCTGTTGGTATTCCTGTGTATGCTATCTGCGCATGTGCATTTTACATCTATTTTCCAGCATTTTTACACCATTTCCATATAATGATTCAGATCTATAAATTCATGCATACTCTCCTTATTTAAGTTTGATCACATAGAAGCTAAATATTTCAGTATTTGATTTGAATAGAATAATGCTTTATCACTTTCAGTGTTTGATTGCGTAAATTGGATTTGATTTTTTTCTAGCATTAAGATTTTTAGATTAGATTTACCAGCTTTCAGTATTTAATTCCTAGACTAAGTTTCCAGTTTTCCCAGTATTCAATTCCTAGGATAAATCTACCAGTCTTCAGGAGATTTAGGTTATAGATTTGCATTCTTTTCATATTTCTAGCTTCTTAGTTTTAGAACAATATTTTATTTTCCCTAAGAGCATTCGGTAGGATACATTAAACATCCAAAACGACGGAGATCACCCTTTAGAGCACATACAGTGTCTAGTATCTCTTAAATTTGTATGCTCCCTAGTCGATAATTAAAGTATACTCCCGGTATAGCTACCCTAATTAGGTACCCATTCCTGGAGTCCACCACAAACTGCAAATGGAAGGTCTTTGAGGGAGACACGAAATGGTGAGTAATGGTGACTGGTCAAAACAAATATGATTGAGGATAATGAGACTCAAATACATCTATCAAAGGCGACTAAGGGTTGCTTCCCAAAGAATATGGTGTTCCCACAATGTAAGGTGGTGAGGGAACAGTTAGTACATAAAGAATAATGGCGGGGTCCCTACAGCTTTAAGTGTGTTGGGGAACCAATTTTGATGATGGGCATAGTCCCCATGGCTTTAAGTGGATCAGGGGATGCTTTCCAATGTGAAGTGAGGGTTAGTTTGCAAACACAAAGAAATGTTCCCCATGAATCAATGCTATGCAGTGTATGCCTGCGGGATAACTGAAATAGAACTGGTTACTTCTGAGGGTGGGGGGGCCTTTGGTGTCTTCATAGGGGTGCTGATACGAAGAATATTTCTTAGGGTAAATTGCTCATGGGGATATAAGTGGGATTTGTGAATCTTTATCATAACATGAGCTAAGGAAGCTGACGATGTTTTCTTGGTGGAGTAAATGCACAATTACAAAATGAGAAGCTAAGAGGTGATCTCTTCAAGTTGTATCAAATTCCTCGGACTTGTGGGGGTTCGACATCATGGGTTTCAATTGATGAATATGATGGAAATAGTGCACACAGCCATGGGGGAACATGCTATTTCCAATTACAGTGTTTATGGCACATCAAAACTGGGAATTAGTTCCCCATGGTTATCAGTGGGAATACTGGTAGATGTATTATAAACATACTTGGGTAAATAGTGCATATATGCCAGTTTTTGAATGATACCCATGGTAGGGAATTATGCGCCATTGATGAAGCATGGAGCCTCTTTCTTATAAAAACAATGGTTGTGAACTTGTCTTAGTCAAGATCCTACACATACGACGCACATACTCAAGTGTAGTAAAGAACATGACCAAGGTATTGACAATGCATAAATCATTTAACCAAAATAAGGCGTACCTGTGGGGTACCGAAGTATTAAGGGTAGAATTGTTTCAGGTACAACTCATTGATTGGGTGGTTGATAGTGATTTATTCAAGGTCACTTAAGACATAAGATCCTTTGGGATACATTGATTAACGATTTAAGGGCCTATCCATTCAGATACAAATTTATCGGGTCCTGGTTTGCTATCTTTCTTGGTGTTGAAGATGAGAACAAAGCCACCTTCATTGAAGGTGCGTAGTCGCACCTGTTGGTCATAGTGTGCATTGGAACGAAATTTCATGGATTTATTTTGTTGAAGAGAGTATCTAAGCTCCTCATCGAGGTGTTCCAAGGTGAATAGGCATTGCTCCAGGTCAGGAGTGTCTGGTAGCAACTCAACAACGGATTGGAGGGTGGGTATTTGACACTCTATTGGGAGGAAAACTTCTACACAATGGACAAGGTGTAATGGGGTAAAAGACATAGTATTTTTGAATGAAATGTGGTAATCCCAAAGAGCGGGGAAGAGCATGTGGTTCCAGTTAGTATTATTCTTATTTATCATGCATTGGAGCATGTTTTGATAATTTTGTTAACAACTTCAACCTGACCATTTGCTTAGGGGGAATAAGCTATTGAAAATTTGTGTTTAAAGCCTAACAGTCGTGATAGTTCTTCAAATTTCTTATCATGGAAGTGTCTTCCATTGTTGTATACAATTTTTTTGGGAACACCAAATCGTAAGATTATGTGGTTAAAGAAGAACCGAGCAATGATCACCCCTTTATAATCAAATGTGGGAATTTATTTGGCCCATTTAGTGAAATAGTCCACGAAGAAAATAATATGGTGGGGGCATTGGGCCAAAGCATGGTGACATTCCACTAAATCAATTGCCCATTTGCGAAATGGGAAGCGGTGATGACTGGATGGAGTGGTGCCAAGGGTGACCATGTTTTGCAGGAAAAAACCTGTCAATTCACACATTGTTTGACAATGTAGACACAATATTTGAATATGGAGGGCCAAAAATACCCAGCTCATAATATTTTTTGGGCGGTGGCTAGGCCTGATAAGTGGATGCCACATGCTCCAATATTATAGTCATCGAGAACTTGTTAGGCCCCTTCATGTGTTATACATCGTCACAGGATAGTGTCGATGCCATGATGATATAAGACATCTCATATGAGGAGGAATCTCGTTGCCTGGTGATGGGTCTTGTGGCGATCATCACGATATAAGAGTGGAGCGAACTTCTGAGTTCGGAAATAAGTAAGGATATTATCGTACCATGGATCATCACTTGTGAGGAGAAATAGGTGCTCATTAGGTATCTAGTCCTGGACAGACTCACCTGAGGTGGTAGACATAAGCTCTATAATGAACTCGGCCAAATCCCTAGCTTTATTACTTTTAGGAACAAAACATTTGAGGTTGAACTCTTGTAAGATGACGATCCAACGAGAAAATTTACTATTGATAAGTCAACGGCTAAGTATGTATTTCATAGGGTTGGATTCAGCAACCACCATTGTTTTACGGAGCAAGATATAGTGGTGGAGCTTCTTGATGGAAAGGATGACTGCAAGGTGAGCTTCTCATCATGAGTATAGTTCAACGCTGGTCTAGAGAGGGTTTTTCTTACATAATAGATGAAATTTTATTGGTGGTCCTCTACAGATTGAACTAGAAGACTAGCCATGACGGAAGCTGACACAGATATATACAAGATGAAATCTTTTTCAAAGTCTAAAGGAGAGATGAGGGGAGATGACTATAATGCCTATTTAAGGGCATTGAAGGAATTTTGGGAATGGTTATCCCAATCAAATGGGAGATGCTTTTTGATGAGTCATAAAAATTCATGGGCCTGAGTGGCATAGTCGAGGAAAAAATGACGAAAGAAGTTGGATTTTCCTTGGACACTCTACAATTGGCGTCGTATTCGCAGGGGTGGTAACTCCAAGTTGGCTTTGAAATTTGAAGGGTCGATAGTGATACCTTCTTTGCAAATAATGAATCCCAAGAGGTGGCTGACAGTGACACAAAATACACACTTAAGGGCATTCAAGCGTATATTGTATTTGCGACATCGTGTGAAGGTCTTGAAGGTGGTCACATCGTTTTTTGGACTTGGTGGTAAGGTCATATTGAAAGGTGAGGATGACGTGATCCAAATCATTAAAGACATATTCCATGGCACGTTGGAAAGTGGCCCCGACATTCTTGAGATCGAAGGGCATAAATATGTATGCGAATGTGCCCCGTGATGTGGTAAATGTAGTTTTGTATTGATCTTGTGGGTGGTTGCATATCTGGTTATATCTGAAAAACCCATCCATAAAGGATAGCATTTCACTGTTGGAACATGAATCAACGATTTGGTCGATGAATGGTGGTGGAAAATTGTCCTTAGGGAAGGATAAATTGAGGTCCCAAAAATCAGTGCAGACACGAATGGTTCCCTACTTTTTGTTAATAGGGATGGGGTTAGAAACCCATGATGTGTAAGCAATGGGAAAAATCAATACCTTTTGTAAGCGTTTCTCGATCTTGGCTTTGATTGTGGGCCCAACCTTAGAAACGTGGACTAGGTGTTTTTTTTGTCGAACGGGGATGGCATTGATCCAAGTGTCAATGTGATGTTTGACAATTGTCGGGTCAAGACCCAACATTTCTTCATAGGACCATGCAAAGACGTTGAGGAACTCTTTGAATAAAGTGGTAAAATCGGTAATTTCCTGTGGTGAGTAGGAATCCTTAATGGACATGTTTTCAATGACTCTTGGTGTGATGGATATATCAACCTAGATGGTGGGGTATATATTGGCAATATTTCCATCTTTTAATGCATCTGGGGTGGGAATAGGATTTTTTAACCAATCGATTCGACTAGGAGGTAGAAGATATTTTGACTCAATCATATATTGTTGTTCAATGAGTAGTGTGTGTGGTTCCTTCCTACTATTCGCTGAGGATATATGATGGAAAGTGTCCCATGTAGGTTCAATGATGTTCATGGCCTTGATTATTTCTTCATCTATGGCGAATATGTACTCTTCGAGCATGTATTCGTCTTAGGAAAATGGGTCTTCATTATTGGTCGGAATAGGGACCGAATCGAGATACATGATGTCGAGATATACAAAAGTGCTTAAGGTGGGTGCTAGGATCTGTTCTTAAGGAAAGATTGAGGGGTCTAACACTTCATGGTAAATAGGTTACGGGGGCACAAGATCACTCAGGGTTCCTAATATAAGCGAGGTGTTTTTTTCAACATTGTACTCTATCGGTTCGGTATCCTCCTCGATTACCATAGGGAGGGTGGTCCCATAAGGGGTGAGGTTATCATCTAATCAAATTTGGGTTGCGTGCAAAGTGTGAAATGCAGCAACAAGAGTACCTTGGAATAAATCGTTAGACATTAAGTTGCATGAATGACATGGTTGAGTGGCGTTAGTGTGGTTCAAGACAATGGTCGGGCTTTGTGTACGCCGCAGCGACTATTGGTCAAGTATGGAATCAACCCACCATGGGGAGGGACTAGTCAGGATCACTATAGTAATAATATTTATCGGATCCTCCTTTGGTGATGAGGGGGATGAGGTATCTTCTAAGGGTTGGGTGAGGAAAATGGTTTCCAACTCCCCCCGAAGGCGGGGGAGATCATAGGGAAATGGTGTGTATAGTTCTTGTCCTCCCTAAGGTCTGAACTAGATTGATACAGGGAAAAGATAGGGAATTTAAGTTATGGTTTGGATTAGAAACAAATTTTAGTTTTCTATGGTTTAGATATTTTGTTGGTTTTTAAAGGCTTGAATAACATAATTGAAAGATAAAGGAAATATAACATATATTCAGGGTTTTACAGAATCAAACATGCAGTTCATTCACTAATTTATTGTTTAACATTTCAACATAAAATAATATAGGCATTCATAAATTCAAAGTTTTCATGATATAACAAAGTTATAACGTGAAGGAACGAAAGAATGATAAAGCTTAAAATTCATCAAACTAGAACAAACCATTATGCATATCATATATATTTCATTTCAATAACAAATTAGCAGTAAAGACAATGAGAGGCATAACGAATTCACTCGTAAAATATCAATGAACATATGTATATATTATTGTATCAAGACTTACAATTTATGCAAGCTACACACATAATCATAGCCAAAAACTTAAACCCTTCCTTTGTTTACAAATTCTTCATATAGTTTCTTGATCTTCAGGGTTTTGAAACTAAATGATAACTAATAACAAACTTTTAATAACCAAAATTAAATACTTCGAAAATATACATATGTCTTAATTCTTAACATTAAGGATTCTTGGACTAATATTAGTAATATTTTAACAAAAATAACTACATTAAACAAGCCTTTTAGAAAAATGAGCTTAATAAAGTCTGGGCACTATGAAGGGATGACTTTGTATACTTCTTAAGAGAAACATAATGAAACTTCAACCAACTAGAAATCTACATCTCGATCCATATAGCCTTGGAAAACATTCACTTGGGTTCATCTCTTTAACTTTGAGAAGGCTCGGCCCTCTGGATTTTCAATGTATCCTGAAGCACATTGGTTCCCAACTCTGTTAAAATGATGAGCTTATCATGGTTATACTTATGTGTTTTCCTTTCAAGCATACACTCATTTTTCCAATATCTCCTTTTCCTAAGGATTTTTCCATTGTCCTTTTTTTAATCCCCGAGAAAACCTGCACAACTTGTTATATTTAATAACCAATATGCTCCATTCATTATTCGTCTCATTTAACCTTCCCTGTACCTGTTTATTCTCCTTCTTCAATTCTTTGTTTCGAATCTTGGATTTCTTTAGTTTATTTTCCAATCTCTGATTAGCTTGAAGCTCAATGTTTTCATGTGGTGTTGCATCTAATTGTTTTTCCACCCGGGCCATTGAAAATTCGATATTTGTCTTAGGATTTTCTTTAGACCCTTAATTCTGAATGCTTCGTTCCTCTTCATAACCTTAGGTATATTTGGTCGAACCAAAGATGAAAAGGGGACTGCATTGACAGTCTTCTCTAAACTAGTGAACATCTCAACTACTTTTTTCTCCACTTCCATAGATGAGTCTGATTCTTTTTTTATATCCTCTTAAGTTTCTTTAGTTTGTTGGAATTTCTTATTTGTTTTATTATCCACGAACCTATTCTTTTTTATGGGACTCGAGCTCGTTATCTCTTTGTCTTTTTAAATTCTGGAGCTCACCCTTGTTTGTGCCAGTTTCAAAGTTGAACCCTTAACTTTAAACATCTTAGCTTCTTTGGGTTCTTGATCTGATAATATTTCTAAATATATGACCTTTTTCTCTTTTAGGGAAGGGTCAAATATTGCTCGAGCATTGAGCCTCAAATTATTCATGGGTCGAGTATGCGGTCCACTGAGGTAATAAGGTTTTGATTTCTCAGGATTTTCTCTATGAGCTTCAGTTTCCTTTTCATCATTTAAGGAATTATTTGAACGTTTTTCCCTATAGGATTGAATATTCTCAATTTCTGGTGGTGTATTTACAGTCCCTCTCATCCTCAACCTCATTTTTGTTTCTTCCTTTTCAAAAGTATGTTTCTCATCAATTCTAGCACCGCCATAATCTTAAGGGGTTTTGTAACTTGTAGAAGCATTTTTAGTATCTCCTGGAAAACAATGATTTTATAGGGCTCCAAATTCAGAGTGTGAGAAAAAATGATCTCAAGTCTTATTGAACTTGTTTAATCCTTGAATAATTAGCATCTTGATTAAAACTTGATGGAATATAATCTGTTGGATTTCAGGGAAATTCCTAACCCTAGAGGCCATTTTGGATAGACTCTTTAAGAAATAGAATGGGAGGTCCATCCTTGCAATACCATCCATATGTAGTAAAAAATGCATGTGATAGAGGTGAATGGTTGCATACCTTCCCTCTCCTATGATATACCTTTGTACCATCTTCAATAGGTCGCTATATTCTTTCTTGAGCCAAGCCGACATAATTCCTTTGCACCAGTCAAGGTCTATATACTTGTCAAGGAGGAAACAATTACACTTGACAATGTCAACAACTTGAATTTTAAACCACTGTACTCCATCCTATGGGAGTTCTGCTACCATGGAAATTTAATTTTTCGAAACAGGGAAAGTCACATATCCCATAGTGATGGGTTTTCCATTAAACCCCTCAAAAAATGCTCTTGACACTTCTACATGGTGGCCTGTAATTTTTTAGAGTAATTAAACTATCCTACCATTCTAAATTTGATTCTAAATTATGGATATGCTTCAAGAATCTGAGCCCCTATGGGGTAATATCTCACCACATGACCACTTCGATGTATAAACATGATGAAATCTTTCGATTGCTGTGAAAAATAAGGTGAATCATGCGTATGATACCTCAGAATTACAGAGTGAAAAAAATTCCTCTAGAAGACCCATGGGTAATTTTTTCAAATGACCGCATTAATAGTTGAGAAAAATAGCTTGAAAGACCTTATGAAATCGGGGAATTATTAGACATTCGAACCCATGATCGATTACAAATTTCATTTATTGTAGCTGCGGGTCTCCTCAAATGACATGATAGAAGGTGTTGTTAAAATGATGACTCTGACGACATGTCAGTTCTGCAGTGCTTAGTGGGAGGTTTGGTAGCGATCTTAATTTGGTAGTGCAATTTAGCAGTTTTGTAGTGCTACTAAAATTTAGCTTTGATTAACGTACATGCTTAACTTAAAAAATATTAATCCATTTCATTGAGGACCATACCTGCAAAATTAGAATGTAACAACAAACACTTGTGCCACCTCATCGCATTACAAACTAATCATTGAAATTTGAAAGTAAGGAGCTTAATATCACGACATCATAGTATAGGTCAACAAAAGATTGCTTGTATTTGATTAGACTTGGGAATAAACATGAGGGAAAATGAATTAAATGAAAAAAATTTAGGGTTAGGGAGTAGACAATCTGGAGTGCAGACCCTAGTACTAATAGTGCCCATACTGAGAACATATGGAACATGCATGATTCATATACATTGTATTGGAATTAGATGTGGATGAAGGAGATGTGTCCCATTTTACCATTGGTGGCGCATCGATTATACTAATGTGGGTTTTAAGAAAATTCCTTAGCTCTGACAAAGTAGGACATAGGTTAGTCGCATGGCCTTCTTTCTCGCAAAGCAAATATGGTGGTGTAACTCTTTGATTGGGAGTATTGATCATAACTGGGGATTTTAACTATTGTTGCTTGATGCCCCCTGCTTTAGGATTAGCAGTTTCTGATGATTTGGACATCGGGTTGGGAAATAGGGAACCTTTCAACTTGGGTTGTTTGGTGCCCCCATTGGCAATCTTAGCAATGACTGGTTATGGTTTAGTTGTGGATGTCATAGGTTGGGTTGTCGTAACTGATGGGGTTATAGGCCTTACAAGTGTAGCAGCCGCAACAGGGACAAACTCATAATGGGTGACTGGTTTGGAGGCCATTTATGGGTAAGGTGGTGTAAGGTACCATACCGGGATACCCAAAGTGAGTCTAGGTAGAGTTAACTGAGCCATAAACAACGTCCCTTGTACACCTATGGGAGGTTACAAGAATGGGATTTGGAATATCAGTGGAATCGGTGGACTCAACCTCTATTCAATGCCATGACTCAGCGGTGGTGATGATGATGGCGTTGAGGTGGAGGTAGCTCCATTTTCAGTGGTGAAAATTGTGCACATTAGGCCATCGATTGACGCAAGGATATTAGGTGGTGGTCTCAAATAGACTCCTAACAAATTGGATTCCTTGTACATACCAGGGGAAATGTCAACATGTGGTTGAGTATTTCCTAGTACAGTGGGTAGGAAATTGTTGGGTTTTATTGTGGTGTTGGGGTCATAGTAGTTAAGGTGGCCGAGGATGAATACCTTCCAATTTAAGGGAAACATCACGATACAGAAGACTGGGGAGGCGACCACCTTCATGGCGTACATGTAAATACGCCCCAAGATGATGTTGTAGTCGAGCTCTGTGTCGACTAATTCAATATCGATCATGATCATCTTTCTCCCCAATCCGATTGGGAAATTCTGGTACAATCCTCTTGGTTGGGATGGTATCCCATCATATGCGTGAATAGCAATAGACAAGGGGACCAATTCCGGTGAAGCTAAACATTTCCATAGTTTTGCAAACATAATGCAACTGGATGCACCTCCAATAATGATGCAACAATAGATCATGACATTCTTCATGGTGACTGGGACTTGAAATGCAATTGACGATGGTATCTATGGATCACCTTTGTCGATATCAAAGGTCATGAGGTGTGAATTGGAAGGATCGAATGTGCCGAGTAAATTGAGTAATTCTTTTCACTGTGTTGGGAAATACTATAACACTTCTAATGTGGACATGGCTGCAGGGTGTTGATGTATATGTAACTTCGAAATGTATTTCACATATATGTATATTGTATTCCTATAGAGATGTTATTATTCCTCGATACAGAAGTTTTTGTAATCATATAGAGATGTTATTATTCCTCTATACGGAAGTGTCATCATTTATATTGTAAGTGTCGTAACTTATACTTGATGGGTTATTAGACCACCTTGTTGGGGTCGGCCCTGTATAAGTCATGTGGATCAAAGGGTTATTAGACCACCCTATTGGGGGTCGGCCATGTGGGTCAAAGGGTTATTAGACCACCCTAGTTGGGTTCGGCCCAGTCAGCATTATGTTAAGTGGTTAAGTTGAAGCCGACCTAGTTGAGTAAAGGTCAAGTCAAGTTAGTGTATAAATAGAGAGTGTGTCTCTCTCATTTTACACATTCTATTCTCTCACACACACATAGGAGAGTGGTGCACTTGTGGAGGAGGAGGCTTTGCTTCTAGGAGAAGACTATGTCTTGTATTCTGGTTGTATCATTCCTCTATCTATCTCTGAGGAAGTTATTGGGGTTTTTCACCTTTATGGTTTTCCCCAAGTAAACTCTGTGTCTCTTGTGTGCTTGCATTATTGTGTCCATGATTGATATGCTGTAGATTTGCTGTACATGTTGTTCTCTCAGTTAATCCTAGATCATATTGAAGTAAATTCTGAAAATTTAACATGGTATCAGAGCTAGCTTGAAAGAAGACATGATATGGCATGTATGACACTTGTTGCACTTACGATGCTAGGGCTTGATATACCAGAAACCATTCATCATATAACTTTCGCTATAAATCCATTTTCGCTAATTTGTCGGACCTAACACTTTAACAGGTCGAAAACTAGATCCCCATGTACCTTGTGTCCAAAGGACAACCTCTAATTCATTGTACTTTGTGATTTATGATCTGTACAATATAGGGTTTCTGCCTCTTCCAGATATGAGTCAAAATCAGGTGACCTTGGGAAAAAGGTCATAACTTGGGCTAGGAAGCTCCAAATGAAATTTAGTAAAATGTGATAGGTAGTAAACAGACTGTAATATCGCAGAAAACGTGTTCAGGTGCCGAAGTTGAACCAGTGACACGTGGCACGCCATACAAGTTCGCTCTCCTGTATTATCCCATAAACAGATCACGTTGCGACACTTAGCATAACTCTCTCTCAGAGAATCCAATTGAGGTCATACCTGTCAAGATGGAAAGATAACAGGTCGGGCTATCTCATGAAAATGTTTTAGACCCTTTGGATCGAAAAGTTCAAAGTTACACCAGAAACAATCAGGTACATATTTCTGTCAAAACAGAATTATTTTTTAGTACCTTCATTCATGGCTTCCGGAATTTAGGGCTTTGGAGAAAGTTGGAATTTTTGTAATCGGAGACCACGGCTGGATGTTACTCATCAAAATTGAAATTTAGATACCAAGATCAGATTTTTTGATTGGGCAGAAGACCGGGCTTGATCAAACCCCAGTTCAGGACTTTGATCGGAAAGATGGAAAATTAGGGCTTCTGGAAAAAAAAAAAATTGGAATTTTGGAAATCTGTGACCACGGCTGGAAGCTCCTCAGAAAAATTGAAGCTTAGAGTTTTGAATCAAATATTTTGGTTGGGTGAAGCTCCGGGAAACTCAAACCCTAATTCAGGGTCCTCCCAAGTGAATCCAAAAATCTAAAAGGCAATTTTGAGGGGTGAAACTTTGCAGTTTTCAAATTCTGAATATACCAACTTGATCAGCTCATCAAGGCACATATTTCTATCCTTTTGGAAGTTTGAAATTCAAAGTTTGAATTTTTGGGGTTTCTTTGACAAACCCTAATCCAGCTCTAGGTCCAGTTCTTGCAAATCAAGTGGATTGGGTTAATCCTAGAAGAAGATGGATTGGTCACCTGCATAAGTGAAGAAGTTCCTGTCTCAGAGGGAGATGAGGCTAAGGCCTTCCATAAGAAGATTACAAGCAATCTTGACAGGTATGGCTTACATGTATGTTTCATGGTTAAGTTTATCCTATGTTTGTCTTCATATCATTACAGTACAATCTTGATTAATTACTGGACTTGTCATATCACCTTAATAGAAGATACTAATTGATTAAGGTTTTGACACTTATGATTGTACTAATGAATTGTGATGTTGTATGAGGTTTATGTTGTTTGCTAACACAAAAGGTACACCAAGAAAGTCAAATCATGTTCTACTTCAAGAACATATGCTCATGGTGACATGAAGACAAAGATTCATCCATTGTCATGAATCACATAGAAGATCTACTTTCGAGGTATGTATAACTTGGTTCTACAATGGTTAACTTATGAGACATGCAGGTTACTAGCACAAGTCACTGAAGAGAACCAGAAGACATTATGTGGGTATGTTAGACATAACTAGCTAGCATGCTAATCCAGGTATGTTTTTCCTATATCAAGCTAGAATCCTACCTTGTGTTAGGATCTTATACTGTTGTGTTGTTGATAATGATTATTCATGAAGTCATAGGTTTGAATAATCATGGTTGTATGCATATTATGTTTCTTACCATAATTGATGATATGACTAACCAGAAGAATCATGAAGGTATAGGTTTGAATAATCACAGGTTTTATGCATATTATATCTCTTATCTTGATTGATTATTCAACTAACCAGAAGAGTCCTATGATCAAATAAGAATATGTATGAGTAAAAGAAGACTTCCCTGAAACCTTGAATACTAATGTTTATTATCTGTGAATGATCATGAATATACATGTTTAAGATTATTGTGTCTTGATAGTATTAAGATTATACTAATAAATGTGTGATTATGTATGAGACCTCAAGGATAACACAATGATGATACTAATAAGCATGCATAGTGATGAAGGATGGATGTAAGTTCAAGGACAGGTAATCCAGGAAGCAAAGATCAAGAGGGAGCACACTCCAGTTGTTCCTGCAAGAAAGCAAAGGAGCACACTTCAGTAGTTTCTGCAAGGATGCAGATATTCAGAGGGAGTTGACCACTTCTCACAATCCACATAAGAATGGAGTTGCAGGAAAGAAGCAAAGACTGAGAGGGAGTCAACCCAACAAACAAACAAAGATAAGTATTTGAATTGTCATTACTTGCTTATTTTATTGTTTAAATAATATTGTTCAATAATGTATATACTAATGTTCCTAGAATTAGGTTGTGTATTATGCATATTAGAATAGTTGCATTGATGAACAGTATACTACTAATATGCATGGGTAAGTGGCCTATGGAACTGTACAACATTCCATTGCTACTTATCTAGAATGAAACGTCTTTGCTGACATGTTGGGAGTTGTGCACACTCTTAACAATGTTCTGGTAGAGATTGGAAGGCATCTAGATAGTTACGGGATATGGATAAATGTTGTATTGAAGCATTGGCTAAGATAATTGCATGACTGTATGACATATTTCTTTATGTGCAAGAATTTGTTCTGAAAATTATGAGATGTTTTTCAATCATGCAATTTAACTTGTTGTGTAGGAAAGATCGTATGCCATCACCTACAAAAGAAGAACTACAACATTTGTTCAGCAACAAAATTATCTATTGAAGATATTGAATTTCCCAGGATATGGGAAGAATGCCAAGATTCGTCGATCATGAAGAATGATGTTTGGGATGTAGTCCCAAGACCTAAAGGGAAATTTGTTATGACTTCCAAATGGAACTATCAGATCAAGCATGCTGCAGATGGCAGCATAGAGAAATATAAAAGTGATGAAATAGAAGATACACCGGATGGATTTCAAGATAGCCTTCTTGAATGGTGTAGTCATATATGTGTGTAGAACTTGGTAGGATAGACAGCTTTCTATCCAGTTTGGGCTTTACCAAGAGTGAAGCGGATTTCCACCTTTACTACAAGGTTGAGGAAGGGAATCCTGTGATTCTACTCCTGTATGTGGATGACCTTTTTGTAACAAGATATGACAGATTGATTGCCGACACACAGCGGAAGCTTGCTGCCGAGTTAGAGATGAAGAACTTGGGTATGATGCACTACTTTCTTGGTATGGAGGTGTGGCAGAGTGCAGATGGAATCTTCCTTGGACAATGGAAGTATGCAGTAGAGATCCTGAAGAGGTTCGGGATGATCGACTGCAAGGCCATGGCAACACCTATGGCATCGAACCTAAAGCTTCTGTGTGATGCTTCATTTGATCCGGTTGATGTCACTGTGTGTCGTCAGATGATTGGGTCCTTGATGTACTTGATGAACACGAGACCAGATATTTGCTTTGTGGTGAACACATTGAGCCAGTTCCTGACAGATCCAAGGAGTGTTTACCTGGTTGCTGTAAATCATATTCTGAGGTACCTGAAGGGTACGGTTGACTATGGGCTCAAGTATGACGAGAATCAAAAGTTTAACCCGCAGGGTTATGTTGATTCAGACTGGGCAAGCAGTGCTACAGATAAGAAGAGCACTCCTGGGTGCTACTTCAGTATGGGATCAGGTGTGATCTCTTGGTTTAGCAGGAAGCAGTCCTGTGTAGCACTGAGTACAACCGAAGCAGAGTATGTTGCGACGGATGAGCAGGATGCAGATGTATTGACCAAGCCATTGGCCAGAGTGCAGTTTTGAGTACTTCAGAGAGAGGCTTGGTGCACTTCAGATCAAGGTTCCTTCCAAAGGGAAGTGATGAGTCCGGAAGATGCAGATGCACATGAGATTTTCTGACATGGTTGATGTGTTCTCCCTTGGTCGTGATGTAATTGCTGAGCCATTTTTCACATGGTGGTAGATGTGTTCTCCCATGGTGAAAAATTAAGGGTTGGATCCTTCCCCGAATGGTCGTAGATGTGTTCTCCGATGTCGGTGGTGTAAGTGCTGGATGATGTGAATCTGGGTTGTGCTTCGTGTACGATGAGATGATCTGAAGAGGGTGATGATATGATGATCAGGAGGATCACGGATGATGAGCATCAGGATGATGCTCCAGTCACTGCTCTATATGTATATTTACGCATCATGTTGGATGATGGATATGATCAGTTAGATCATTTATATGTATATGTATGTACGCATCATGTTGGATGCTAGATATGATCGGATGGATCATTTGTATGTATTTTGTATATGCATCATGTTGGATGCTTGGACCATGTATATGTATATGTATTAGGTGGATACATTGTATGATCAGGTAGATCATGTATGTTGATATGTATCATGTATTTGTATTTGTATTAGGTGGATACATTGTATGATCAGGCGGATACATTGTATGATCAGGTGGATCATGTATGATGATATGTATCAGGTAGATACTTGGTGTGCATCAGGTGGATGCATTGTATGATCAGGTTGATCATGATGATGAGCTTCAGGATGTTGCTCCAGATGATATGTACCAGGATGGTACAAGTGATGATGATCAGTATGATCATGGGCATCAGGATGATGCCTCATGCGATGATGATCCGTTGGATCATGAGTATCAGGTTGATACTTGGAGGTCAGAGATGATATGTGGCAGGTTGTGCAAATAGCATGTAATCAGTCCTGGGAGATCTTGCCGGTCGTGCTACGACACATAAATGTTCCTGGGGTACTCTTTCCGATATTTCTATGTAGTATGTAATCAGTCCTCAGATATCCGATAGGTTGAGCTGTGTGCTCGCAATCATTCCTGGGATGAGGTATTACTACGAAGACATGTAATTAGTCTTGGAGATCCGAGAGGTTGAGCTGTGTGCTCGTAATTAGTCTTGGGATGCTCTTTAGAGATCTTTCCGGTCATGCTACGGCACATAAATGTTCCTGGGATGCTCTTTAAAGCTTTTGTCTATCCACATGTAATCAGTCCTGGAGATCCGAGAGGTTCAGCTGTGTGCTCGTAATAAGTCCAGGGATGCTCTTTAGAGATCTTGTCGATCGTGCTGCGGCACATAAATGTTCCTGGGATGCTCTTTAAAGGTATTATGCAGGAGATGCATGTAATCAGTCCTGGGAAATCTTGTCAGTCGTGCTTAGGCACATAAATGTTCCTGGGATACTCTTTCCGGTATTGCATCCGCACATAAAATTAGTCCTGAGAGGCCACCTCTATCGGACCATTCGCACAGATGATGAAGACCTGTAGGTGGTGGGCCTACATCCAGTATGAAAAAGGACTGGCTCTGTACAACTTCCTATGATGAGTAGATTCAAAGATTGATTGAGATAGCAGCAGTCAGTGACAATGATGATGACTCGATGATGATTATCCAGTGACGATGATCCAGAGAAGATGACATGTGCTAAGAGACCTATGTCGAGAAATACCTTCCTAGTTAAGAGGGAGTGTTGATGTATATGTAACTTCGTAATATATTTCACATATATGTATATTGTATTCCTATAGAGATGTTATTATTCCTCTATACGGAAGTGGTTGTATTCATATATAGAGATGTTATTATTCCTCTATACGAAAGTGTCGTCACTTATATTGTAAGTGTCGTAACTTATACTTGATGGGTTATTAGACCACCTTGTTGGGGTCGGCCCTGTATACGTCATGTGGGTCAAAGGGTTATTAGACCACCCTATTGGGGGTCGGTCATGTGGGTCAAAGGGTTATTAGACCACCCTAGTGAAGGTCGGCCCAGTCAGCATTATGTTAAGTGGTTAAGTTGAAGCCGACCTAGTTGAGTAAAGGTCAAGTCAAATTAGTGTATAAATAGAGAGTGTGTCTCTCTCATTTTACACATTCTATTCTCTCACACACACTTGGGAGAGTGGCGCACTTGTGGAGGAGGAGGCTCTGTTGCAAGGAGAAGACTATCTCTTGTATTCTGGTTGTATCATTGCTCTATCTATCTCTGAGGAAGTTATTGGGGTTTTTCACCTTTATGGTTTTCCCCAAGTAAACTCTGTGTCTCTTGTGTGCTTGCATTATTGTGTCCATGATTGATATGCTATAGATTTGTTGTACATGTTGTTCTCTCAGTTAAGATCCTAGATTAGATTGAAGTAAATTCTGAAAATTTAACACAGGGGGTTGAGCCAAGTCATCCACAATACTGTAATTGTGGGCGACTTTCATGTGAGGGTTATTAAGGGTATGCCAAAGTGGAACTGTCAGAATTCGGGGGATTTGTTCGGTATTTGGGTGTGGTATTTGTAGAGAGCCCCCTGAGGGGATAGGAACGTCTTCCACTTGGGGGTTGGAAGGCCCATCATAACCATTGGCTCACGTCTGAAGATTTATATCCAACGTGTATATATTTTGAAAAGAGCCATCACGAGGTGAACAAAGATATTTCTATTGTGTAACTACCCCTTGATTTGCAAAGGGTATTTGTAACACGATGTTTTATGGTTGGGGAGGGTTCACATCTTGAGGAGGGTTCATCACTGTCTTCTTTATAGCATGCACTAATTTTTTCCATTTGGGGATAAGAGGACAATGATGTGTGTAATTACCATAATCACCGCAAATGGAGCAGTGGTAATTGGTCCTCAAGTTGGGAGTCTTCCCTTGTTTGGGGGGATTATGAGTCCCCGTGTTTTGGTCACTCATATTTTGGTTTTGTTGGGGAGGGGTATTCCCCCCCCCCGCCCTGACTGGTGGTTTTTTTTGTTCTTCCCTTTCTTCTTCCCTTGAGTCTGCGAATTCTAGGGGTTGGTGATGTTCAATTGCTCAAATTATTGAGCTTGTTGAACATAAGAAGGTTGAATCAATTTTACCCCCATGTGGGTTGTGGGTTGTTGACCAATTGAGCATGGGAAAGGATAATCTGGGTTATTCCCTAGGGGTCAGATAAATGTGGTTTGCATTTCGTAATAAGTGGATGTAGGAATGGCTTGCACTATTGGTAGTTTAGGAACCGTTATACCTTGGCTAAAATTTGGGTAAGTAGGACTATAATGTCCATACTATAATGTCCATACTATAATTGACCAACTAATGGGGTTGCTACCAGTGTAAGGGGTACTGAAGTAAGTGGCGTGGATGGGTATTGCGAGGCCATGTTAAATGGTGCCACAGTGGTAGGAGGAACCTTTCGTAAATGGGAAATGGACCCAATAATCCCATCCGCTGAATATGACGAGCCTGAAGGTGTAGGATCCAATGACCAATGCTAAGGGGAATCAAGAAGGATAGTGTAAAGGTAGTCAGATTGTCCATAAATGAGATTGAAATGTTGGGCTTTCAAAATAGCCTCCTCCTCGCTTTGCGGCATGGAGGTGGCTACATCTTTGGCTATTGTGAGCTGGACTGATTTGATAAACCAATCCAACAAAAATGGTCGTTGTATTTTGATTTTACACAACCTGCGATGCCTACGCCACTCATGGATGTGATCCGCGTTGTGGGTGTATTTGTTTTGTCAAAAATATGTGAGAATTTTGAGGCCAAGGTCATGTCGAATCAGAATTTGGAAGTAAGTGAGAAACACAGTGGCCAATGTTGCTAATGTGGGATGGGTTTCTCTTGATAGGTTTACATACCATTTGGTTGTTGTTCCAGTGAGAGTACGCTAAAAGAGGTGAAGACTCATAGGATCATCTACTATGATGTTAGATGAACAACATAAGTGGAAAGACATAACATGGTTGGAAGGATCATCCCCTTGATTTCATTTGAACTTGGGGATATTGGAGGGAAGCTTATCTAGCATAGATGAGAACGTGGGATAATGAGCGATGGATCATTGATCAATTTGGCCAAATTAGAGATATTTAAACTAGCCATGAATGGTAGGGTAGGGTATTTGGTCCTGGAATTATGTGTGGGATGTGGTTTCAACAAGGGGGAGACCCCGGTGGTGTCATAAACAATGGTTGACCTCCTATGAGAGAGGATGGGTCAAAGGGAACTAAGGGATCTCCAAGGGGAGAAACCAATAGAGTACCTCTTTTGATGGGGGGAGAAGTGGTGTAATTAATAGTTTTGAGAGGAGAAAATGCACCTAGCAAGGCTTAGCCTCAACCAAATCATCCTATCAACGTGGATTGGGAACAACCCTAGCTAGAGTACCTTCCTTGTGAACCACAGGAAGAAGGTGTAAAAACACCCCTCAAGAGAGGGTATAAACCTTGCAATCATCAATATTGTCTCGGGACGTTGTTTTGTTCCTCAATGTTGAAGTATTTGTGTCAAATGAGAGTGATAGTGGAATTAAACACAATTGAACAAATGCAAAAATATGCCAACCAAAACATATGCAAATATGCTACAAGAAGTGATTGATATGTGCAAATTTGGTTTTAGTGCATGAGTTCCCACATCTAGGTTCTTTTTAATTACAAGTTAATGAACTTGTATTTGAAAAGAAAATAAATGTAAATTTACTAACAAGACCCAACGTCCTTCCTCTCAATTGTAATTGGGCCTCCTAAAAGCACAATTGATGGTGATAATGGTATCCACGCACCAATTGACTAGTAGAGGTAACAAAAAGCTAGTTCTACTAGCAATGGGGCCAATGTTCCAATCAAGATGACTTGGAAACACCTCCCCAAGGCAATAGATAACTTCAGGAGCCAATTTCACTCACAATTGCTCCTTGGTGATGTTCTAAGTTGGGCCATTAAGATACCTTGCGTCAAGTGTGGATCAGTGGTTCGTCCTGTAGGGTATAGTATCGTCTCCCTACAACAAGATAAGTGTATTGTAGGGGAGAGAAGGGAAACTATAACTAGGCTTTCACCTCCTTGGTCACGGTGCACTTCTGATCCGGTTTTTCTTTGAACACTTGCTTATAGCAGTATTTTGTAAGTACCATATAAGACAACATTGCTATTTTTCAAAATATCGCTAGTGAAACTAGATTGGTGGGCATTAATGGATTCTTAGCCCAATCAATCCTACCTAACTAGAATATTGTTTTGTGACCTCCTATGGAGGATTTTAGTTGGTTTGGACAATTACAAAGCTTATTTTAAGGGGTTTTATTTTCACTTATGGAGTGTAACTGTAAGAGAGGTATTTCACAATCCCTACATTTCTGATTCACCAAGCTCACTTGAAGTGCGAGGTGGAGAGCATACTAGGATTGGGAGTCTTTAGGTCTCCTAGCCCGTGATAGTGGTGCAAAAACATGTGATGAAAGCAAATCAATTATCGGAAAATTAATTAGAAGAGTATATCAATTAATACGTACTTTTAACTCTAAGATATGTTCATGGTGCTTTGCAAATAAAAAATGCTACTTTTAACTTATTAGCATCACAATATGACATATCCATCGAGGAACATATCAATCCAACATAACCCTTATGGAAAGCCATAATGGGACATAACCCTTGATGAATGTACCAATCTATCATAACCTTTTCGGAATGTCTTATGAGCCCACAACCGATGACAAACTTAGAAATTTCACATAAGTCAACTAAGATGTTAACAGGACATAACCATTGAGGCACTTAGAAATTCCACATAAATCTACCAAGATGAATGTCACATGCATCATAACCATTGTCAAATGTTGCACTCCAACATAACCCTTGAGGAATATCGCAAGGTGTCATAACTCGTGAGGAATGTCAAAATGCAACATAACAATTGTTAAGTGTCACATTGCAACATAACCATTAATCAATGTCACAATACAACATAACCATTAACAAATTCTCTTATGCACTACCAAAACCATTGAGGAATGACGTAATGTGACATAACCATTGGTGATGGCGTAGTGCAACATAATCGTTGATGAATTTCATAATGTGAGATAACCATTGGAATATAACAATTCAACATAAGGAAACTATTCATCAAACATGTGTATATCAACCATAATCAGCCATCATCAATCATTGTAATTATGTGATTTTGCTAACTAAGATAACCATTTGGAATATAACAATTCATCAAATATGGTGTGTATCAAACATAACCAACCATCATCAACCATTGCAATTATGTGATTTTGCTAATTGATGTTCGTTGGCATCCATGGGAAGAATACTATATTTTTAAATTAAAATATCAATAACAATAAATTAAAATTGTTATTTAGGTTTTCACAGGTGGGATTCATTTCAAAAACAACTTGTATGAAAATATGTGAGATATTTTAATACTCAGTGTATGTTTCAGACTCCTCAGTTGAGTCCATCACTAAGAGAAAATTACTCTCTCAAGGGAATGATTGCAAAATGAGTGTTATGTGGTAAGGTATATATTGGTGAGACAAGTTGCTCGGTGAAAGTAAGACTAAAAGAACATTGTGTTGATATTATTCACAATTGTGTGAAGTAGTTCACACTTGCCAGAGATTCCCACAATTCTAATAATCATATATGCATGGAAAAAGCTATAGTAATTGCAACAGAGGAACATCATAATAAGAGGCACATCCATGAAGCTGTTGAAATAGAAAAAAATCCCCAAAATTTCAACAAAGATGATGGCCTTGTTTTGAGCAAGTCTTGGAAGCTGGTTATACACATTAAAAAAATGAGAAAAATCTAATGAATACACTAGCCTATAATCACATGAGCATGAGAAAAAATTAAAAAATAGTATTCATAAGGCTCACTTTTTCACACAAGAAAAAATTTATACTTATTCATGTAAAATCAAAGTATTCAATACAGTTCTAGATGCTCAAGATATCACTGCAAAAATACGATCTATCACACTCTATCATTAGACATCCTTGTCAAGATTAAAGGATCAAATTACTACATCAATACATCGTATGCAAATAAAAGAAATAATCGTGTATCTCCAAAAACACCAGACTTGAAAGACATATAGAATCAGTCTCATAGATACATCAACAATGTAGCTCAATATAAATGAATGGTAGAAATATGAAACACATAACCTTGCATAGTTTCCTCGATGAATATAATGGCTTCAGGGCATGACAAAGCCTTCTTTGACAAATAATCATCCTTTGTGTTAAATCTTCTGTAGACAGTGTGAGTAACGAAAATCTCAACAAAAGACTATTGCAAAGATCTGATCATGGTCTTCCACCATTCCAAGAGTGATACATGTAGGTTGCCATTATTTCTTTCCCAATCAATAATAACCTTGGAATCGCCTGCTACAGAGCAAGGAAGATGAAAGATAAGGCTCACTTTACAATCATTGCCTTAAGAGAGTAATTTTCTCCTGCTGATGGACTCAGCTAAGGAGTCTAAAACGTACGTTGAGTATTAAAATCTCACACCAATTTCCATACAAATTGTTTTTGAAATAAATTAAAATATTATGATATTTGACTATGGTTATTTTGTAAACTAACATAAAACAAATTGGGAACTATTTTCCACATTTTCTAATAATTATTATTAAATCATTGTACTAGTTTTTTCTAATTGTGGTTCACCGTCCTCATAGGCTACATCCATGAAAAGAAAGGTATCCCCAATGTCCATAATAACATGTCGCGAGTTAGATTTAAACCTCGATGGGGAGTATCACAACCAATGTTCCCAACCACCCAATCTAAGCTATATTGACTAGTTATTATTATTAAATAATTATATAAAATAGGAAGGAGTAACTTACCTATTAATTTTATTATGTTGTATATTAAATTAGCATTTAATTGAAATTGATTTTTTTTTAAAGTTAAAAAATATTATTGCAATTTTTTTTTAAATTAAATAAATGAAAATTATGTGTTGATTATGAGAGTTCTCGGATAACTATGAATGACGCATACATATTTCTGTTGGTTTTAATGGAACAAGTCGCGTGAGTTCGTGTCGTTATCCACTTTTGGACAAAGCGCGTGACGGTGAAGGCGACACAATTGAAAGTTGAAAGTTGTAACATGTCTGGATTTGGGCATGTGCTCGATACTTCGTTCAAAATCTTATCTTCCTGGACGGGTTTTCTTGTGTGCTGGAATATCATATGTGCCAACAAGTGTGTTATGATAATAGGTTAGAATTCTTTATTTCTAATTAACTTCTAAATTCAGCACGGAAGTATCTTACGTGGCATTGAATGTGTTATGAAGATATGGTAGAATTGAATTATTTGTAATTAAAATGTAACCATTTTGTTTATTTATATAAAAGATGTATTATACAAATGTTAGTTTTTCTTCTTAGTTTAGGTGGGTGTTCTAAAATGTAACGGAAGGAGGTAAGATTCTAAGCATGACAAGGAGGAGAGATGGTATGATATAACTTCCAAAATGGAATGTTCAGGAAAAGAACTTAAGAGATAGAGGTGCTTATCTACCTAAGTGGAAAAGGGTCTTTTGTTTACATTTTTATGTTATAATTTAATAATTCTTAAAATATAAAAGGGAATAATATTTAATTTTACTCATTTCTATATCTTTCCTGAGCTGAACTTTACTTTTTAACATCTATAAATTTTAATGACCATTTATCAAAATATTTTTCCATAAATAAAATCTATATTTATTAATACAAAATTATTATTATTCATCATCAAAATCTTAGTTTCTAATACATACCACTATATATCTATCTTAAACACGGATTTATTAAGCATTAAGTTGGATTAAGAAACTGGATTCCTCTCGGTGCTTAATTTTTGATAAGTTATGAGGCGAAGTGAATCCTATTGGAATATGTAATGATAACTTGTGTGGTGTTGTTGGTTGTGTAATGATCACATATATCAAAGAAGACATAAATAACTCTAATATTATAAAATGGAGTTAGCCCATATACATCATGTAATAAACTCTCTTATTACCAATATTTATATAAGGAGGTGGGAAATCATTTATCCCACATGTATGATGGGATGCTATTATTCCATGCCTCTAGCTATATAATAGAGGTGAAGCAAACCCTTTTGGTTATGTTGTGTAATCATTGTACAATAAACATCATTGTGACATGAAGTGAGAGTGTGATGTAAACATCATTGTGACATGAAGTGAGAGTGTGATGTGATGCTTATGCATGATTTCTAAAGAATAAGAAAACAATACCTTCCCGTTATTTAAATCCACCATAAATCAAACCTTCAAACTATATTTGCCAATTTAATTAACTTAATATTTTGATCCTCCTATGCTTGAGGTGTTCATATTTAAACAAATAATCAAGAATAAACAATACATCATCATCCAACAATTCACAAAGTCCTATCATATACCAAGAAGGTTAAACTCAGTTCAATCCTAAACTTAGGATGCCATCACAAGAATCCAAGCATCCAAGAAATTCTTTGATTCAATAGAGTTCTATCGTATACCAAGAAGGTTAATCAATTTTGGATATTCCTTGATTCAATGGAGTTCTATCATATACCAAGAAGGTTAAACTCCATTTTGGATAAAAGAGTGAATTAAGGATGTTCACTCCTAAACTTAGGAATGCCATCGCAAGAATCCAAGCATCCAATAAATTCTAGGAATGCCATCGCAAGAATCCAAGCATCCAAGAAATTCTTTGATTTAATAGAATTCTATCATATACCAAGAAGGTTAAACTTTGGATATTCTTTGATTCAATAGAGTTCTATCATATACCAAGAAGGTTAAAATTAGTTTTGGATAAAAGAGTGAATTAAGGATGTCCAATATCATTTAGCACCTTCAGAAAAGATGAGGGAGAAGTTTTTAGATACATACCCTATAGGTCTCCACCCACATTTAATGTCAATCTCATTTAATTACATTGACATGTGGTAATTCTTCCTCAATGTGCAAGTTAATATACCATGCCCTTTCAAGGAATACACTAATGCAATGGCCTGTATCAAATTATAAAATGTTCAAAAAACAAGTCTACTAGGTGCATGTGGGATTAAACCAACTCAATGCCACCTGAGTTTGGCTTTTATCCGTAATTATTTTAGCAATTATGAATGGAGCAGGGTTTGTGGAAATAAAACAAACCTTCATTTGTCGATGCATTATCTAGGAAAGGCTCTTGGAATTGCAAGGATTATGAAAGAATCTTAATGAAATTTGATTTTGGAAGAGGTCTATGGCACCACTATAAGCACTTTACGAAATTCTCAAGTTATATTCAATTGGATTGAGATTTGCTAACCATTGTGGTATTTTCCCAACATTTCCCTTTTAGGTTATCAAGAAGGTGCACATTGAAGAATTTCTTAGTGTCTGAGGATCAAGATCTAATTGGGGAAAAATATCCGTCTTTGAGTTTGGGGCATATGGATCCCTTTTCATTTTCTTTCTCAATCTCATTCTCGTTGGTATAGGTGTTGAAGGTGATGCTAGATAGTCTTTGGTTGAGTAAGAAGGAGAGAAAGCTAAAAATTCTTGGTGGTGAAGCAAAGGTACTGCACTCTACTATGTTGGTTAGAATGGCCTTCTCCCATAACTAGTGCAATAGATGCGCTACCGATAAGCATGCAAATATGAAAAGTGTTTCACAATCATAAGTGTTAAGATAGTTCTTCCATGATGATGAGGAGATGAGAAAAATGTTTAGGAAAGATTGGTAGTTGAACAATGAAAGAGAGAATAAAGCCACAAGAAAGTTGATATTGATGAAATATCATATCAAAAAATATAAGTGCAAGTTGGTCACATTGAAAGTTAGTGAAGAATGCCAAAATAAGAGGTTAGAATTTAGGAAGTTGCCAAGCTAAAGGAACCACAAGGAAAGGTCCTTCATTTAAATTTGGAGTGGAGGTCAAGCTTATAAAAGCTTAGGAATCCGATATCCACGAGGCATAAATTAGTTCACCTTAAGAAACTACCATGGAAGAGGACACAATAGAGCAAAAAGAAAAGCTAAAAGAACATTAGGTCATCTCTTACTTAGATTCAATAACAGGTCATGGAAGGCCAGGACATTATGGGTTTCTCTAATTCTCTTGATAATTTGCTATTATGTAAATTAATTTTTCTTCTCACACAATTTGTTAGAAAGTATGTATCAATCATAAAATATTTTCTAAAAAGATTCTAGCCAACTATAGTTATTTTGGAGTCATTGCTTTGGACAATGATCCCACTTTTGGATATTTTTGAACTATAATCTATTTTAAATTTTGTAATTTAAAGTGGTACGACTACACATAGGCTACAACTCTTTTTCTTTTTATAATATAACCAATATCCATTTCTATTAAAATAATGATTTCTCTATAATAATAACAATAAAAACCTTCAACCTACATTTTCCAATTCAATAGACCTAATATATATTGTGTTTCCTATTTTAACCATTTTAATCCTATACTAATATATATTGCGTTTCCTACATTTTAACCATTTTAATCCTATATTACTATTTTTAGGGTTATACCATCTCACTCTTAACACATTTATTGTATTAAATACATTGTATTATAAATTGTTTTAATTAAAGTTTTGTTCTATGATATTTGCACATGTTATCACTTTAGAAAGTTTAAAGTTTATATATAACTTTAGGAACGTCAACTATTCATATATTGGTCAAAATTAACATTATTAGTCCTTGTCGAAGGCCGGGGTACCTATTATATTCGATCAACTTTAACTTTCTATTAATTTATGTTGAATTTTGCATATTTATTTTTTTATCCTAAATGTTTTGACATGGCTCATAAATTTATTGATTAATTATTTAATTACCTGCAATTCTATTGGCTGTTAGTTTAAAGTGTTATTGTCGAGCCTCTGCAATTCTATTGGTTGTTAGTTTGAAGCATTATTGTTCGGCCTCTACAATTCTATTGGTTGTTAGTTTGAATCGTTATTGCTGGGCCTCTTAGTTTTAGCCAAAGCTCGGGTCTGATTTATTTTGTTGGTATATCTATATCATCGAGCTCTTCATTAAATTGGCATTACTTCACATTGATTTTTTTTCTTCCAACTACGTCTGCTAGCTCATCGCCTCACCTCCTCATTGTCGCCTTCACCGTCAAAGGTTTTCACACTTGTTCTGTTCTGCCTGCCTTTAGCTTCCAAGGTTATTTGTTATGAGAACATAACCTAAGTTTTTAACATTACAAAGATCCAATATAACAGAATTAATTCACTACAAGTGGGAGTATAACCTAAGTTTTTAAATCCAAATGAATGGAATTAATTGTTAGCTACATTAATTCCTGAAAAATGAATTAAATAGACCTAACAAATGAATTAGATGCATCGATTCATCACCTTATGGGAACCACCATATTCCATACTCCCTACATATTCCATACTCTGATCTTGGCTTCTCATACTTCTTCCTCAGTAGTGGCAACATAATCTAATATTGGATTCTCATACTTCTTCCTCGATAATCGCAGCGTCCTCCTCCAGTCTGCTTCTCGCTTCTGTCTAAGCTAATTTGTGTAGAGTCTTCCTCCTCCTCGCTTTTTCCTTAGCTAGCTTGTGGTATTAGGGGATATCTAGTTTGTGCACCGTTAATCAATACAAACAATATACAGGGTAAGCATTATTGTATAGTTTCTGCTATATAATATCCATATAAATTATATAGTATACATCAATGATCTAGAAAAAAATTACTATGGTTATGCGAAACAAAATTACTACTGTTATGCAGATCTTAGTGGTACATGTTTTGATTGTAGATCTTAGAAGTACATGTTTTGATTTTCAATTACTTTTGTTGTGGACTAAACTATAAACGTATAAGTTGTCCATTCTTGTAGTTAACAAAATTTTGCTAGTTACTACATCTATAGCTTAGTGATTTTCTACTCTTGACCCATGTTTACTATTTTTATTGATTTTTGGAGATATCGCGAACTCATGACAGATATTTTTGGAGCTATGTGCAATCATTTCTAAATAAATACATTGTTGTAGTTTTAGAGTAAATTTAGTGAGCTAGTGATAATTATGGAAGAAACCCAAAACATACCATGTTTTTTGGGAAAAAATCCATGAAATACAATTAACCAAATTTGGGCAAAAATTCATGAAATACAGATAAAAAAAACTCTTCAAATTCAAAATGTTATTCAATGCATAAATCTAGAAGGATGACTAAAACTGTGACTTGGATACACAGAATCACAAAACAAATGCTTTATTGCCTTATTTTCTATAAATACAATCCTTTGTACATTCCAAGAAAAAACACTATGGAAGAAATGGAAAATTTCAATTAAAAAAGCAAAGTCCCCATATGTATCTATACATATATATCGCACTAATAAATCCCACAACACCAAATCATTAAAACAAGGAAACATAATTGATATTGATAATATACATGTTGTTAGAAAAACAAGATTGTAGAGCAATAACAATAAACAAGATGCAAATATAAATCACATAAAACAAATTACAAGAGAGACACCAATATAATGTGGTTCACCTAAGATGGGCTACATCCACATGAAAATTTACAATACTTATTATTATGCGATCCAACAAATGAAGGGATACAACCTACATCACATTCGCTGCAACTTCCTCTTCACTCTCTCACAGTCTCTCTCACACAATCAAAGATATTTACAATGCTACAATACATAGATGTATTACAATGCCTTCCTTTGAAAGAGAGATTAACATGGGAAAATACTATGGAACACCCAATACCATGGGCCCCTAAATCACCCATTATTGACCAAGTCATGACTATGAAATTACAACATTTTACAAGGCATTTTTTTTTCTGAAATTTTCACTATGGGGGCGCTTCCCCCGAACCCCCACCAGGGGGGGCTCCCAAACTAGTCGTGCCCCCCCCTGAACCCCCCATGGAGACTATTTTAGGGGGGAAATCCCCCCCAAACCCCCCATCATGGGCTGGGATCTAGACACGTCTGAAAAACAACCTTTGAATAAGGAATATTAGGCTCCACAACCAACACCTGTGTCTGCAAAAGGTATTCGAATTTTGGAGGTGGCCTCCTCTTCCTCCTTGCAATAAATAAATTTTTCCCGTCTTCAGATTCCCAACGTCATATATACTACTGCAAAGACAAGATGATTCATGTATTTTTGTTTCTACTTGCAGAGATAACTGGAATTATTCCACCAGACCTCATCGATTACACAAATTTAGAAAACATGTAAGCAAATTCGGTAAGAGCATTTCATATGTGAGTAAAAGGTTAAATTCAGAAAGATATGGGATGGAAGGAGAGGGATTAGGAATATTAAGGCTTTCGCAAAAGTGCTTTCCGTGAAGCGAATTACTGATCCTGGCACTCAAGCTAGATCTATCTGACTTGTGGTCTGTTTTTGTGGAATACCCAATACCATGTACTACTAATGGTTTGGGTGACTGGGAGCTCATGTCCCCTCTAACACATGGTTCTTAGGTTGCATTCTCCTTTGAGAAATGCACTCAGAGGCACCACAGTAACCCAATTCCTCTGTAGTTGAGACCTTGCTCACATTGCACCTGACTGGCAATGTGTTTCTTTTATCAACAACGGCCAAACCATTGAAAGGGATGAGATTTTTTCTCCATTTTTAAATTTCAGTTTTCATGCTAGCCTTTAACAAAGCTCATGTCCCATACTTGAGTTGCATGGAAAAAAATGGGATATCTGTGTTTGGGCCTCTGCCTTTCTTGTATGAAGCATCCATACTACATGCATCCTTACTATGCATAAAAGTAGTCAGTAGTTATGTCAGTCTAGGTTGGATACTGTTTTCAAGCCAGTTTTCTTTTATATAGATTCATATGAAAGGTGGTGTTGAAAAAACTACTTGGAACAAGGGAAAATTCTTCTTATTCAACGTCTTCTAGATGAATTAATGCTCTAAGCTTCTAGAGGAGAAAAAAATACGATTCATGTTTTTGCTTATGCTTTGCTATACTGCCTTCACAGCTCAACTGTACTAAAGTCACCAGAGCCATGTTGAAGATCTAGTTACGCACTGCATGTGGATGGCCACGTTGACATCGATTGTTGTAGAGGAAATGTCATAGGACAGAGGAGAGAGGAGAAAATATCCAATCATCAATGATACATTGCCTCAATTGACATGTTCTTAAGCTATGTGTTGGGTAAAATAATTGCTTAGTTTTAACTCACATAAATGATCAACCAGGGTCAGCAAACTGATGAGGTATCGTGCAAAGTATATGCAGAATCGGGACTCAATTGGTCACTCTAACTAAGAACACTAGCTAGTCTACTCAATGAGGTATTAGGTAGGTTGGTTGAGATTCACTGTGTGTATGTTGAACACTGAAAATTATTAGAGTTTCCATGCAACAACCATGCCTTCGAGATCCAAATCAAGTAGGGAAAAAAGTAAATCACACAGGTAGGGAATAAAACCACACTTTGCATGAAAAGTAGAACTAGATCATTGAGAGGACATAGGTTCAGATCCTGTGATGTTTCAAAACACTTCTAGGAATTCTCGGGTTAATGGATTCTCAATATCTGGGGACACCAAGGAATCCTTCAAACCACACTGCTCGAAATGCAAAATGTTGGAAATGTAAATTGCAAGAAATATAAACTATAGGAAATGTAAACCAAAACTATTGAAATGAAATATAACAAAAGGAAACATGTGGGCATCATATACCAGAGAGAGGGTGGCCTACCTCTCTTGGAATACACTACCAATAAATAATATGGAAGGAAACTTTTGTTCAACAACAAGCTCTTTATTCCAACATCCAAGAAGTTACAATGAATTACAATGCTCCAACCTCTCACCCTCTAATCCTCTAACCTCTCCCTAACATCTAACTTATCATAGATGAATGATACATCTCATATTTATTCATGTAGCTCAAAGGAGAAGAGGTTACATTATCATAAGGTCGGATCCTAAATAAGTGGATCTCATAATGAACAAGAAGTTGTAGATCCAAAACATGTGCATCTCCACATAACCACATATTGGAGTTGGTTTAAGTTTGTTCAAAGAAGTTATTGAGATCATAATTCATGAGATATATAAGCCCAAATTCGTGGAGAGGATTCATGACTTGGTCGATTTACTTAATTACTGGAATCACAGGTGTACTACTAGACTGGCAAGTTCCTGTAGCCTGATGACTTTTTGTATCAAAGAACTGACTACTGAACTGGCAAGTTCCAGTAACACTCTGCTGAAATGATGACTATCCTACTGCAATTCTAGAAGTAAGTTAGGAGTCACAATTTCTATCCTAAGTAATCATCATAACATGGGAAATTGACCATTTTATACATACATATCACATGAAGCTCATCTAAGGTGAAAATGAGTGATTATGGGAATATAGTTAATGAAATGCATGAGGATGAAAAGGTAAAGTACATGAATGAATGGCTAATGGGCATCGTAAAATGTGTCATTTTTTAGGCCCAATGCTATGCAACAGTACATGTCGACCCTCTATACTATGTCGCCACTTTGAAACTATGAAAGCTACATGGTAGCTACAAAGTAAAATAAGATACTATAGACGGATATGAACTTCCATGCAATGATGACTCGCAATGGAGACAAAAAAAAAAAATGTAACCATAAACATTGCTGGACATGGTAGATTTATAAGTCAAATCAAGGTTATATATTTAAAATTATATCTTAAACATCATCTTTTAAGTAATGTTATAAAAATTAATATATTGTGTGCATGTAAAATAAAACAAAAGGAAAAAAATGAAAATGGAAAATAGGTCTACCCACGAGCTATATTCGAGACTCTTGTCATAGTATCACTCATTACGGTGGCTTTTTGAAACTTCATCACCAGCAACACTTTTTTAGTGTATGTAAAATGCACTAGAGTTATTGGTTATGAGTCAAACCTTTTGTAAGGAAACTTTGAACAATTGCAGATCGTAAATTTATTACCATCATTAGATGGGTAAATCTTTTGAACATATATAACTGAGAGTAGTTGGTCAAAATTGAACAAACCCAAACCTGCAGCACTTGCTAGACAATGAGCATGATTCAAAATCACACCTCGTATAGCTAGCTTTTATTGTCAGGAAAGATAATTAAATCGACTAATATTCAATCGCTAAACTTCACTCCCATGGATACATTAATGTGGGACACTCAACTTGACTCTATATTCATGAACCCCTGGAGATGCAAAACAAATGTAAAGCAACTCACCTAGAGCTTAATGCAAAAACCAATGTAAAGCAGCTCAGCTTTATTTCCCATTAAACGACATGGACATCGCCACTATAGTCGCACTTGTTTATCATATATTCATTTTATCTTTATATTTATCGAATTTATAAATGATCAAATATTATATCTATAGTATTTATATGTATATCTAGATTAGGTGTCTCTCATTATATACTAATATTATATCTATAGTATTTATATGTATATGTAAATTAGGCGTCTCTCATTTTATATACAGACATATAAAAATTAGGCGTCTCTCATTTTATATTTCTATATGACAACATCACTATCATATTGGACTATAAAACTGTTTTTCCATACACATTTGCAAGCTAACATTTTCCATGCATCACACCGTCATAATCATATATAACCTTCAAATTTATATCGATTTTGCATGAGAATTGTAGGAAAATACATTGCTTTTAATGTATGAGTAGTTAATCTTATAAAATCTATGTATGAATGGGATTCGAACCTAGTTCTACATATTAATACAACCCCAATCACGTCACTTATTGCTATTAGATCATAGTCTCATGGTCATTTACATAACTACTAAGGTAAGGAATTATTTCTTAATAGCAATTATGGGTTGATTTTTTTAATGAATACAATTTGTATGTATGTTTTTAATGGTTGTATGTGATTCCTAGTGGCATATGCAATATTTGTTGTTAGAAATTACATCATATTTTCATAGTTAAATTGTATGATGGTTATTTTTCAAATTAGATTTAACATTTTTTTACATATATAGTTAATTTAGGAAATAAGATCGATATACACATAAACTTAATTGAAGAATATAATCTGTTGATATCTCATTAGTGCCATATACTAATATACTAGAATGATACATAAAAAAAATCAATATAATTCATAGAAACATCCAGCAAATCCCATGCACCAAAGGAGCATGCCCACCATGATTTGAACCTAATTAATTATAAAAAAAGATTCCCCGAGTGGACATTAAACCACATCCTGGTGAACATTTGTATGAAATTTTTACATACAATATCTTTATGCATTAATATGTAGTTTCATGGTTGATTTTAATAATTAACGTATAAATGAAAAAATGAAATTTTATAGCTATGTTCCTTATCTTTTAATAATGAAGATAAATGGTGATATTTTATAACTTTTTATCTCCTCATTTAACAATGAAACCTTCATAATAGAGCGATGGTTGTGTAAGGAGTTATCTTTTCTCTTGGAGGACAAAAAGAAACCCATTTCGTGTGGGGAATCAGTGAAGCCACTAATTAAGGTTTTTTGGTGATACTCCAAGGGTTATATTTCTTTTCCAAGATCACAAGAGAAATCATAAATTCCATAAGAAATACATTTTTAATTAAAAAAATTAAAAGTTAGATTCAAAAGAAAAAGATATTGATGGAGGAAATGAAGATCACAATCAGAAAGAAAAATTAGATTAAGAAGAAGAAGAAGAAATTGATGGATAAGTGAATCTTGGAGCTGAAATCACTTGTTCCTTAGAAGAAATAAAGAATCTAAAGAAAGAGAAAATAAAGAAGAGAGAACAACTACAAAAATATGGAATGAAGGTTGATTATGATCTTGATTAAATAGAAAGGACAATTGTCACCTTGAAGACTCGACTAGAAGAGGCAAAAAGGATAGAAGAGGTAGTGAGAAGTCAACTCAAGGAAAAGGAAGAAATATGTGAGAAGCTAGAATTTGAAGTTGTATCATTAAGAAAGGAATTGGAAAGGTCAAATGCATAATTACATAGAAGTATGAAGAGCACTAGAACCTTGAAGAAAATCCTTAGTTACCAAATATCACCATTCATAGAAATAAGTCTTGACTATGATGAGAATTAGAAGACTCTTGAATATGCAAGAAAGGAAGATGAAGAAAATCCTAGAAGCTATGTTGATTTTCTCAAAATATCCATTAATAAAAGAAACAATAGGAAAGGACATTATGACCAACAACAATCTAAACGGAACAACATGGATTAGTTCAGAAAAGTTGTTCCTCCAAGAAGGCCTCTCACCAACCAGTACTAAAATATCTTCTTTGGCTATTGTTTTTCTTGCAATAATTTTGTTCATAAATCAATAGATATTTGTATAGATTATGCAATAAGTGATCACGTGAGAAACATAAATATAGGTCCTTATGAAACCTCAAATGATGATTACGTGAACAACAAAACTAGAAGTGCTCATTGGTTTGTTGACATAAATTACAATTCATTTGCTCCCCTACTTTATTACAATATCAAATGCTACAAGTGTAATAAATATGGGCACATAGCTTGTTACTGTAGAAGCAACATAGTGTGATATTCTAAACAAAATAGAGAAGAAGATGTCATTTCCAAACAAAAACGGATACTCTATGGTTTAGAAGCAAAAGGAACAGAAGAAAGAAGAATGTCGACTTGCACCATATGCTTAAGATAAAGGGAAGCAATGGAACATTGAAAATGGAGGTTCAAAACACATGACAAGGGATTAGACCAAGTTTCTCACCTTAACATAAGAAATAAGGAGGCAGTGTTACTTTTGGAGTTAATTCTTCTACACAGATAGCTGGAAAAGGTACTATTAGTGTTGATAATGGAAAGACTAAAACACATAATGTCTTGCTTGTTGTAGGGATAAAACATAATATTCTAAGTGTCATTCAAATGTGTGATCAAGGTTACAATCTCACCTCTCATTCCGAAAGGTGTGACATAAGGAAAGTAGTTCAAGGAAGATTAGTAGAAAATGCAATAAGAACCTTGAGCAATATATAGATACTCGATGAAAAAGGAGAAAAATGTTGTATGGAGGTGATATCTATCATATCTCCAAATTTTTCCTAAGGTTCACATGATAAAATTGGCTAGGAAAAAATAATTAAAATAATTAATTGGTGGCTAAAGTTAAAATTGACTAAGGAAAATTATCCAAAGTCCAAAACTAAAATATTATTTGGATAATAAGCTACCTGGAGGAATAAAAAACCCAAATCAAGTTGCTTAGGATAAATAAGGATGAATTGGGATTCATTTTACTAATAATGCCTTGCACAAGTCAAAAATGCAAAATAATAATTATTTGTGCAACTAAATGGGTCAAAGACAAGTTGGTTAAAAATGTGGGAAAACATGATAAATAATTATTTTGGAAATTATTGGCTCAAAGGAACCCCAGGAGGTTGTTATTAAAGATAAGAATGTGGACAAACAAGTTTAAGTCCAAATGTGGACAAACTAGGTGAATAGGTGGTAAAATAATTATTTGTCCACCAGGAGGAATTCGATTTGGACTAAAGTTAAAATTGACTAAGGAAAATTATCCAAAGTGCAAAACTAAAATATTAATTGGATAATAAGATACCTGGAGGAATAAAAATCCCAATTCAAGTTGATTAGGATAAATAAGGATGAATTGGGATTCATTTTGCTAATAATGCCTTGCACAAGTCAAAAATGCAAAATAATAATTATTTGTGCAACTAAATGGGTCAAAGACAAGTTGGTTAAAAATGTGGGAAAACATGCTAAATAATTATTTTGGAAATTATTGGATCAAAGGAACCCCAGGAGGTTGTTATTAAAGATAAGAATGTGGACAAACAAGGTTAAGTCCAAATGTGTACAAACTAGGTGAATATGTGGTAAAATAATTATTTGTCCACTACGAGGAATTTGATTTGGACTCTCTTAGTCATAGTTATTAATGAAAAGTGGCTATGGTGACTAGTGGTTATGTGTCCAACCTTGTATTTTCCAAAGGTATTGGAAATTAATAATTATTTCACATGTGATGGAGGAAAACCACATGGGAGGTCCAGTCCAATTATGTCCAGGTTCATTGTATTCATCTATTGAAGGGTCCAAATCAGTTTGATTATAGCCATGCTCACATTATTATTGAAGATATGGTAAAATTGGTTAGTGGAGGGTGATCCCGATGGGGTTAATGTTCACACTGATGGGGGATTGATGTGTATTATAGCTACTTGGATTCATGAGGACGATTTGAGTTCCATAAAAGGAGATATGGCACAAGGGAGAAGCAGGGTTGATTGATGTATTTCTTTCATGAGGAAAGCTTTAGCTTCCTAAGTCTTGGGTGATGCTACCCTTGACAACAGTTGGGTGATGACCCCCTCCTATAACTAAGTAACCAAGACATTAGTGAAGTGGAGGAAGACACTCAATCTTACTCATTGTGTTCAGAGTTCCTTATCATTATTCTTCTCTAGTACTGAGCTTGGATTTTATGTTCAGTTTATGATCGAGTTCCAATGCCATTTCCTAGAAATGGTGATCTTTATATTGTGGTGGCGCACTTGATCATTCACACATATGCGCCTTTCATTATCAATTGCTCCTAGTGTCCAATACTAGTGCACTTTTGTTTGCAGGTGTCTTATGAGGAAATACATTTAGTATTAGATCCATATTGTGCAGAGGGATCACACCTTCACTATATATATCTTCTCTTCTCTATAGAATTATTCTCATGATGGTGCTATAATTATTTCTCTTAGCATATCCATTCTGATGTACATGGTCCATGTTGAACCCAGATAATAAATAAAGCTCCGTTTGGTTCCACTCTATGTTTTCTTTCTCTCTCAAATGTGCATGGAAATTGACATATTTTGAGTTTGAGATTAATTATCCAACTAATGTACTTCCAAATTACCAAGTATTGTATCCTATAGCTACATAAGATAAGTCTGTTCACATCCATGGTCTCTTCCCAAAATTTCTCCTACCTCTTGTGTCAGTTGACTCGAGCTGCAAGTCTACTCTCTCCCTAGGACAAATTGGACAAAACACTCATCAAATCCTAAATAAGCACACCAATTTCTATTATTAGCCTCTCTATCATTTATGCATGCAACCTACATCAGAGACTCTATCCTACCTATCCAAATCCATTCAATCCATTCCCGATTTCCACACCCTTTCTCATTCACTAGTCAATTTTGACTAGCTCTTGGTAAAACAACCATATCTTACTCTCAAGAGATCCAATTCACATTTTGTGAGTTGATGCAAAAACCTAAGACTCTGTACAATATCCCAAATGGTTTTGTAGAGAATTGACCTTCCTAGATTCCCCTTCCATTTGTTTCAAAATCATTACCCTGTTCTATCTCGAACTTCCAATTCCACTCCAAGTCCCTCCAAACCTCTCTCGAACCCCTCCAACTCTGCAATTGCTATTCTGCAGTCTGGATACTCTACAAAAATAGTCTCCATAGCCACTCCCATCATCTCCAATCCATCCCAATCCTTCTGGAGTCAATACACAAGCCTCCTATTACTTATTCGAGAACCTTTGGATCTAGTGTGCCATTTTGACATCCCATAAGTGTACCATAATCTTGTTGTAGATTTATCATAGTTGTACCAGTAGTACATCAGAATTTTTGAGTTAGTGTTCTTGAATTCTAGTTGGGGTACATTAAAGTATCCAGGCTCTCATCTCGCCAATAAGTGCTTGAGGAGAAGCACAAACTCAAGGGGAGCATCCCTTTTCTATTGATTTCAAAGGGGAGAAGTTCATATGAATTGGACCCTCAATTAAAATAAAACACTTGTAAAACTTTGTAAACATTTATTGTTTTTGTGTAAAGTCGAAAAATTCCAATTTCTCCTTGGAAGTTGAAATGAACCATTGTGATGGTGTTCCTTCCAAGGCCACCTAATAAAAATTTAAGGCTCGACAAGAGGATGGCATTCATTCCTAGGGAGCAAGAGAGGAGGAAAATAAGGCATAAGACAATAGTAGCAATGACAACTTGAAGAGGTTAACTTGCTTGAAGAATGGTGGACGAAGGAGTCAAAGAGCTTGTCCACGAACAACAAATCTCTCTGATCCATTACCATTTGCAAACTTTTACATTATGAGTGAGCAATAATGCACAATATCTCTGTATAGCTCACCCCTCTATATTTATCTTCTAAGCAATAAAACAATCCCCATAAATGTTGGTTTTCCCATTGGGTTTCTAGGATAATCTCTGTGTTAAATGTATATGAATGTTTGTTCATGATTCTTTGGCCATTAATTGTTAATTAAAAAATGTTGGGTCAGATTTAAATACTTATTGAGCATATTTATCATTGTCTGGAAAATATAGAAGTGCCTAGGGAATTTTTATCAGTATTGGGGCATTTTTATCAGTGTTCGATCATTTTTATCTCTATTGAGATGCTTTTATCATTGCATGGGTGAATTAAAAGTGCCAGGGCATTTTTTATCTCTATCGGGAAGAATTTACATTGCTTGGGGAGAATATATAGATGTGTGGGCGTTTTCATGTTTGTTAGGTGCATATTAAACAACCTAGGTATGAATAAAACGTTTTCTAGTCATCTGAAATTGTTGGAGGATGAAAAAAAACGTTTTTGTATGGTACACCAGTTGACTGTGGTCTCCATTGACTGATATGGTGAGCTACAACCATATGTGGGAAGTGTTCCATCTAGAAGAAAGCATTTAATTTTTTTTTTTGCAAAACTTCGTGTTGGTGAGACTGTCATGCTATGAACCTATAGTTTATGGATCATATTGTATCAGAGCCAAGTTCGAAACTACTTAGAGAACCTATATGGTAAATACCCGTACTAGATACTGAGCTAATGGAAAAGCATTGCTTCTAGACCTGCGAAGATGCAGAGGACCAACAATGGTGGGGAATCCTCATTAAGAACATGAAGGGCAAGATATAGAGGTTAGGTTTACTCAGCTGGAGAAAAGCATTACTGCACTGATAGAGATGGTAACACAATTGTTGGTAATGAAGGGTATGGAAGAACACTCAATGGGTACTGAGCATGGGGAGCAGAAGGATGATTAGGAAGACTCCAAAGGTTAGAATCCTAATGATTAAGGTAAAAACAATAATTTTTCCTCATCTTCCAATGTTCCTTTCAAAGTTGAAGCGAAACTTGAAATTCTAATGTTTGATGGTCAAGTTAACGTTGAAGTCTTGAATACCCGGTTGAAAGAAATGGAAGTTTATTTTAGCCTTTATCAAGTCAAAGAAGTACAACATATTTATTTTTCCCACATGAAGATGATCAGACATGATCTATTGTGGTGGGAGAGCTATGTGGATGTATTGAGGATTGGCCACAAGCCTATGATTTCAAAATGGGAGGATTTCAAGGCCTTGCTTAAATCACAATTTTATCCCATAGGCTATGAAGAGGAGCAACTCATGAAATGGAAGTACCTTCAATAAGAATAGGGACAAGGAGTGAAAGAATACACTTCGGAATTTAGGAGGTAAGCCATTAGTTTGGGTATCTCTTTGGAAGAGTTGAGGGTAGTGGTAAAGTACCTTGGAGGATTATTTAGCCACATCCATAGGAAATTACAACGTTGTAGTGTGAATAACATAGAAGAGGCAAGCAAGAAGGATCTCTACATTGAGATGGAAACCAAGAAGGGGTAGTCACATAAGGGCCAGCAACAAACCAGCAAGAGAAAAGACAAGAAGATTGTATCCATAGTCGAGTAAAAGAGGGATCCTAATAGGCATTGCAAACATTGTGGTGTGGATGGACACACTGATGAGAAGTGATGGAAAATTCATCTGGAATTGCATCCAAAATGGTAGAATTCCAAGAGGAAAGTGAAGGAAGCCAGTGAGACAAAAGAAGAAGTGGCAAAAAAAACCTCAGATTTGGATGAAGCGATAGTTTGTACTACATTGCAACATCCTAGGGTGAGTGAAGACAAACATTCACTATTCCAAATCAAAGTTTAAGTGAAGAACCGTAAGGTAAATGCTCTATTTGATAGTGGTTCTCAATGTAATCTGATTTTTGAAACATTAGTTGACGACCTTGGGTTGGAAACTTCTGATATAGTACATCCAAGTTCACTATCATGGTTCCAAGGGAAATCTATTATGAGAATCACCCGAAGATGTAAAGTCATGTTTTTCCAATGATGCTAGCTATGTTGATGAAGTAGAGTGTGAGGTTACACTGTTAGATACATGTGAAGTGATGTTTGGAAACCCATATTTGTGGGATAGGGATGCTACCTTCTACATAAGAGAAAAATAGTATCACTTGTTTAAGGGTGGTAAAGTCTACCTCGTCAAAGCACACCAAGGAGAGAGAGCACTTGTCCTCTATCATCAAAATAGGGGTAGAAAAGAAAGAAGAAAGAATTAACGTTGTGCAATAATGGAGTGGTGGATATGAAGAAGCAAATGGAGGCCATGTGTTTCGATCTTCTCCATGGTATATCTTTTGGGGACCAAAATTATCCCAATGGGGAGGTATGGTCCGAATTGGATCCTCAATAAAAAAAGTCCTCTTTTGAAAATCTTTTTTTTTTGCAACGTCAGAAAAGTCCTTTTTTTCCTTGGAAGTTGAAATGAACCATTGTGATGGTTTTCCTTCCAAGACCAACCAATTAAAATTGAAGCCTAGGGAAGAGGAGGACATTCATTCTTAGGGAGAAAGAGAGGATGAAAAGAAGGCAAAGGACAATAGTAGCAATGAAAACTTGAATAGGTTAGCTTGCTTGAGCAATGGTGGAAGAAGTAGTTAAGGAGTCTGTCCACGAACAACAAAGGTGTCTCTAATCCATTTCCATCTACAATTTGTGTATTTATGAGTGAGTAACAATGCACAATCTCTGTGTATAGATCACCCCTCTGTATTTATCTTCTAAGAAATAAAAAAATCCCCATAAAATGATGGTTTTCTCATTTGGTTTCTAGGATAATCTTTGTGAAAAATGTATATGAATGTTGTGTTGATGACTCTTTGGCCATTAACTAATAATTAAAAAAATCGAGTCAAAATTAAATACTTGTTGAGTGGATTTATGATTTCCTAGTGAATATAGAAGTGCCTAGGGAATTTTTATTAGTGCTAGGGCATTTTTATTAGTGTCGGGGCATTTTTATCTCTGCTGGGATGTTTTTATTATTGCCTAGACGAATTAAAAGTGCTAAGGATTTTTTTTATCTCTACTAGAATGAATATACATTTCCTAAAGAAAATTTATAGATGCCTCGCTGTTTTTGTGGCTATTAGATGTTCTTAAACAATGCCAGACACTTTCCTTTTTCTATTGGGTGCACATTAAAAATCTTGGGGACGAATAAAACATTTTTTAGTCATTTGAAATTGTTGGAGGATGAATAAAAACGTTTTTTTTATGGTACATTAGTTTACTGTGGTCTTCATTGACTCATTTGTTGAGCTACAACCATATGTGGGAAGTGTTCCATCTAGAAGAAAGAATTTAATTTATTTTTTCTGCAAAGATTCATGTTGGTCTGATTATCAGGCTATGAGCCTATAGATTTCAAATAAGAAGTTGCAAATAGGAGGAGAGTTATAGACAGGGAAGGAATTGCAAACACAAGGAGAGTTGAAGACAGGGGTAGTTAATACAGGATTGTTGCGTATTTGACAAAGGATTTCCATCGATTGAAAGGGGGGATATTTTTGGAAATATTATTGTCATTGACCTCAAAGATAATGGGATACCATAAATGTCAAAGATGAAGATTGCAAGATGAATATTGTTGGAAATATTGTGTCATTGATTCCTAGTTTGGATACCTTTTCTTTGAAGGCCTTTTTTCTCTAAATACCAAGCTCATATGGAAGCATATGATATATGTTTGAAAATATTATTTCGAGACCTTTCCAATAGTGTATGGTACTCCCTCCATACGAATGTGGAGATATGAAGTGTTAAAATAGCCTTATCTGAGTGTTAGGTCAACCCTGCTAGGATATTGAACAATGTTAGGTTGTCCCAGAAAGGTAACTTTAAAGCAATATAAATAAGAGGGTTCTCGTCCTTATTTGTTCATTCATTCATCACTTGAGTTCTTCTCTTCGGAGGTGCACACTTTTGGGGAAGGAATCTTTTATTGGAGATAGGATCTATCTTGGAGGTTTCTAAGGAGTGTATCTTGATGATGATGTGATCTATTTTGAAGGTTTCTAAGGAGTGCATCTTGATGAGTATCTTTTTTAGGATGTGAACTATTGTGAAGGTTTCTAAGGAGCATAACTTGATGAGGCCAAGGTATAAGGAGATCATGACAGATTCTAGAGAATTTTTCAAGAAATTTTAAGGGAGCATTCTAGATCATATTTCTCAATGATCTCATGATATTTTAAGGGTAGATTATGGATCGGATTTGAAGTAGATTATGGAGAATATTTAAAGAAGATTATGGAGCATATCAGAGGTGGATTATGGATCATATTTGAAGTAGGTTATGAGGCATATTTGTAGTAGATTATGCAGAAGATCTTAACCAGGTTATGAAGCAGATTTGAAGCAAATTGTGAAGCACATATGAGCTAGGATATGAGGTGGATTTACAATAGATAATGAGGTGGGTTATGAAGCAAATTTGAAGATAATTATGAGATAATATTCAAGTTCATTATTTCATCATTTTTGTACCTGATTCTTCAATTGGTTGGTGCCTATATATTATTGAGTTGGTTCTCAGTTGAGGAGATTAGTGTCTTTATTAGGTTGGTACCTACATATTACTATGTTGGTGCTTAGTTGAGGAGAGTGGTGTCTCCTATAGGATGGTGCACACATATTGTTGAATCGGTGCTTAGTTGAGGAGATTGGTGTCTCTAGTATGTTGGTTCCTACATATTGTTGATTTGGTGCTCATTTGAGGGGATTGGTGTCTCCAGTAGATTGGTTGTTACAAACATTGTAACAGTAGGTTGGTGGCTACATGAATTTATGAAGATAATTTTTGTGGTTTTGTCGAAAGGGTTTCCACATTAAATTATTTGTATTGTTATTTTAGTTTATGTGTATTTACTATTTTGAATTTACTGAATAAGTGATGAATATTTAAAGTAAGAAGATGTATATTATATTGATTCACACCCCCCTAGTATAAGCTTAAGTTAAACAAGTTTGACCTAAAATAACATTTTGGATACAACCAATGATGAAGGGTCAAAATCTAGAAACCAAGAGTTAACAAAGAGTCATGCTCTACCCCATAATCAATGTCCTTATAAAAATATTTCTTTGATAATTAGAAGGATTATAGAGCTTAACAATGAAATGTCCTTTAGAGCTTAATAATCTATGTATTATTGCTTCATCTTTAAGGGATAAAAGGAACTCAATTATCTCTTAATGATTTCCCTCCAATTCTAGCATTTATTCCAAATTCTCAACATTGTATGGACTAGACATAACCAAAGGTTGAGATAATGAATATGGAGACATAGGATGGATTGCATATTTCCATGACATAATATTGGATGTAGATGGTTCTCCAGACATGATAGATCCTCACACACAAGACACTAGAAAGAATGTAGAATCCTTACAATTTTTTTAATCTAACAACCAAAAATAATTATGTAGTTGTTTCCTCTCAAATATAAGGTGTTGTTGAGAGGAAATAATATTGAAAAGGTGTTTCATACAATTTTAAAAGATACCATAGATTGAGATTGATCTCTCATCAAGTCCTTTGAAAAAAATCTGAAAACAAATCATAGAATCCAAATTTTCTTTTGTATGGATCCTCCTTTGCCACCATCTCTTAAAAAAGGGTAGTCTCCATAAGTAGTGTAAGGGATGAAATTAAAATTCTATGCCTCACATATTTGTCACACTTTCTAGTCTCAGATTCAACTCCCGCACTCTCAAAATCCCATGTCCTCTTATTTTTCTTCCAAAAAATCCTAAACCCCACATCCTCTTCAACATTATTAACATCATAAGATGCTTCAACAAACCCTAATTATTTGTATTTATCTCATGTACCTAATTATCAAAAAGAGGGTCACAGTCCCCTAAATTCTTTGTTTGATTTCAAAACCCCAAAGAATCCATTTTAGAAGTTTTTCATTAATTACAATACCAGATCTAATAAGACTTTCATTGGAAACTATAGCATAAGTTGGGCTCACCTTAAAATCCTAAGAACCTACTGATATAGTAAGTTTATTGACTTCATCCTCCTCCTCCTCTTCAATATATCTAATCGTATTTATGATTCCTTCAATCTTTCCTTGCATTAGATATCTCTGGGAGGAGAGACCACATATAATAGTATGCACTATTTTCCAATAAAAAAGAGGGTTCAAGGGAGGGGATGAGGGATAGATTCTCTCTGAGTTGAACTTCACGTCATTGTAGGCCAATGGCCTTAGAATATTTCCTCCATAAAAATTCCCAAGAGAAAATGGAAAAACCATCTTATTTACCCTATAGAACACCTTTATTCTCCTTACACCAAGTCCATTCCCCAAAAAGTTCATTTTTTAAAGTATCAAATTTTATATATTTTCAATAATTATTTTACATTTTATATTAAATATATTCCATAATAAATCAATTCAACTAAAGGGTTTTTAGATCATAATTCTATGCATATTTCACAATACATTAGGTTAATTCAGAAGTTGTGTCAATCAATTATACATACTAATCACTTCATAAGAATGGAAACATATAATATTTTTAGTCTAGTTTATGATCATATGAAATATAAATTTTGTACATCCTCAAACTAAGAAATAGAATATGGATACCCTTTTCATTTCCATATTAAATTTAACAATAATTCTACTTATCATTCATTAACCAACATATATATGACTTCATAGCATTTGATGACATACTTGAAAATTAGATGAAACATTTATTTTTTTTTATCAAATTTAGTAGACAAGAAAACATATTAATTGAGCATTGAACCTACGTTTTCCAATTAGTTGGTGATGATCTTAGTTTAGTTCACCTTTGAGATGACTTATTTTGCGGTAAAATGCATGCTGGACTACTTTTGGGCTGCCTCAAGATATTAATAGAGACCGATATTGAATACTCTTTGTTCCTTCTTATCTCATTATGAATTTTCCTTCACCTCACTTAGTACGGGAAAAAATCTCCATGTACCCCAGCTAACGCAAGTACATAGATTAATTGCTCGCTTATGTGCTAATTCAGTTATTGAGATAAAACACATTAGAAAAAGTTAGTTGATTACTAAGCAAAAACATGACTTGCTATCCATTTTCCTCAAGATATTGCTCCAATGCATGGAGACAACTAGAGTAGCATCCCTCTAGTCATATGAAATGAATATGAAGGTTTCTAAATAAATAAATTATCAATGATCCTATGGCAATGATGACAAATCAAAATGAGGTTATCACAAGAGATTCTTGTGACACTATTATGAATATGGAAACAACATCAATTGGAGGAGAAAAGTTATGAGAATGCAAGGCTATTAACCAACTATTACTACTTATTCACATACAATGACCAAGAAGAGGATGATGATGGTAATATTTTTCAAGCAAAAGTGGCATTGATTATGGCTTTGATATGGAAGACAATACAATGAAACATGCTTTTTAATCAATACACCCTACAATAGGTACAAATTAGTGAAATCTACTCATTCAAAATATGTTAGAATATCAATAGGTTTGAATATCAATATTAAATATGTTTAAAAATATATCAAACATAACTTCAAAATGATATAATATTGAGAATATGCATAAACATAAAATGATATGTTTTTTAACATGCAAATCAATAGCAAGAATCTACTAGTATAGCATTCTATCCATACAAGCAACAAGAATCAAAGTAAGAAACTAGAGATAAGATCAAAGAAATGATACACCATATCTACATGGTGGTAAAACCCAAAACGAGGAAACATCCATGGGAAGGTATTGTCTTCTTATTCTTCAAAAATATCTGATCTTACACTTGAGGTCCACTCCAGATATGCTCTCACACATCTTTACAATTACATAAGAATATAATTCTCAACATCTTCCCAATTTCTCTCCTTCACCACTATTATTGTAGAGTCTCCAAATCACCTTGGTGTCCTTTAGAGGCGATGGGAGACCTTGATACTTTTGTTTCTTCGAAATGCTTTCATTCATACCTTTAAACAATTTGCACCAATGGATCCGCAATCCGCAATCTGCAACTCTCTTGGATCCGCAATATATAAGTTGCCTCGGATCTGCAATCCGCAAGTTACCTCGGATCCGTAATCCGCAAGTTTCCTCGGATCCGCAATCCACAAGTTTCATTAGATCCGCAATCTGCAATCTGCAATCCGTCCTTCTGCAATCTGCAATCCGCATTGCGGGATGCGGAAGATGAATCACCAAAATTATCTCTCCAAAACCCTTCCACAATCCGCAATCCGCATTGCGAAAATTGGGATGGAGGAACTATAATTATTCCATCAACTTCCTTTCCACAATCCATAATCTGCATTGCGGAAGTCGGGTTGTGGAAGTCGAACTTTGATTTATCGGAAAACTACTCTTTCCGCAATCCGCAATCTGCATTGTGGAAGTCGGAATTGTAGAAGCCCAAACCTGAATTTTCGAAAAAAATTCCTTTCTGCAATCCACAATCCGCATTGCAGATGCGGAAATCCAAACTTGACTCTTCGAAAAGCTTTCCTTTCCGAAATCCACATTGTGGATGTGGAAATGAGGAACCTCCTCCTCTACATCGGCAAACGTCCTAGACTTGTTTCTCCCTCGTCCTTCAGCCAAATAAGGCAAGCCTGGTACCGTTGGAAATCTCTTGGAGAGATCTTTCCATTGGTATAAATTTCTCATCCATCTGAGGATTATAAACTTGTCATTATCCCAGCTAAATATTCCATCATAACTTCACTTTTCATGCCTTAAAACTTCTTAAAACTCTATCTGTCTTCTCCCATGACCTTTCCCCTTTCACCTGATCCACAGAGGGGTTCTGAAACAAATCAGGGTATCCCCCTCCCTTCCCAAATATTAGGTGTAATCACACAACTCATTCATAGGGTTAATCAAACATATCACAACATGCAAGGTGCATAAAGTTAGGTCCAACAATTATATCTATCACATGCAAGACTTATAATGAATTAAACTCATGTAATACAATGTTATACATAACAACAACTCAACCTCCTACTCAGGTTCACATATGATCTTCCTATTAATAAAATTGATACAAACATACATTCCATAACTGAATGTAAGAAACCATATTATAACAATGGAACATCATCATTCATCATAACAAGGGAGTACTTATCTTTTAACTTTCTGAAGTTGCCAAGCAACTGGATAAGTGAGAGAAACGTTCCACCCAACCTTAGATATTTGTCCAGCCTATATTCTTTCAGCTGAGAGATCACCCCCGAGATGGGCTATGTATCCACTGAGGAGGGTTATCAAGTTCTCTCATAGTCAAGGTTCCATCCCAATGCTAATCCAATCTGCAGTTGGGTTTATCAAGCATTCCAGGGCATCTAACCATGCTAAGCCAACCTATAGTGGGTTTATCAAGCATATAAGGATGTGTTGATCATGATAAGACAACTTCCAGTTGGGTTTATCAATCATACTAAACAACACAGTCATGCCAAGCCAACATACAGTTGGGTTTATCAAGCATATCAGGGAAGTTGATCATGCTAAGCCAACCTGCAGTGGGTTTATCAGGCATACAGGGATAACAAGGAAGGAATTTCTAAGCCAGTGAGTTCAACCACAGAGATGCAGGAATCTCAACACTCAGTAGACCTGGAACCCACATTAACTACCGCACCCAACACAAGGAATACCCTCTTCTCTGCTGCAAAGTCTCTCAAGGCCTCTTCCCTTCCAGTGTTATTCAGGATGGGCATAGAAATGTCCAGTTGCTAGTTCTATGAGATTACAGACTTCATTGGGTTTATCAAGCAACCCAACCTTCTTCCACAGTTCAACAAGTTGACTCCTTTCAGACTTGCGGGCAGGTCTCTGCTCCGCAATCTACTATTTGCGATCCAATCCCGGGTCCTCATGGTTTTCTCTGCACTGTCCAAGCTTTGTGATTCCTCGCAGGTTATTATCACTCTGTCACGAGTAGACTCGGTTCACTCACACACTTCCTATGGTATTTTATATTACATAGGAAAACATGACTATCTGCAGGCTTCCTCATGGCTTGCTTTGCGGGTCTGAGTATGTAGGGATATCTCTACCAATTCTCCTCAATGGATAGATGGATGGATCATGGATGGCGAGTCATGAATGCATGAATGAATTCTCCTCCCCACAAACGGATAGTCAAACAGGTTCTGCGAGTTTTTTTTTCTAGCGATTGAGTGTCTTCCAGGATAACCAATAAGAGCCATGTCCTTCCATACGAAATCGCAGGCATGCTCCATACTCCATCGGCTTCAGCAACAGGGTTCTCAACCACCCTCTGCAACCGAATTAATGTCAACAGGGAGGTCAAGAGGTTTCACAGTCGGACATGTGACAACATGGGTACCAATCCCATAACCCCCTCACCTCTCCCTTGTGGATACACGTGGCCCTTTCTCATTATTTGTCTCCTTATCCAGCTTCTTGGTTATTTTATTCATTAATAAATAATTACTTCCTTCACATTTCTTCATGGCTAAACAACCCATGAATAATCAAACTGTCAAATACTTGCCTATGCAATAACTTTAAACATACACTAGGGGGGCCTTGGCCTTGAGCTCCACACTAGGGAGAATACACACACACCACATATACATAGTATTTACATTGAAGCCAATAAACATGAAGGGAAAAATGGGGTATTACAACTCCCTCTCCCTTAAAATAACACCGTCCTCGATGTTCTCAAAACTGAACAAAAATGGGAAGGCCTCTTTCATGGCATCCTCTAGCTCCCACGTGGCCTCTTCTGGGCTAAGGTTCCTCCATTGCACCTTTACCTGCCCTATGGTCCGTTTTCGGAGCAAGGTAACCTTCTTGTCGAGGATTCATATAGGATCCACCTGGAACTCTCCCTATGGTTCCACCTGTATCACATGCCAATCAATTATATGATTAGGACCATGTACATATTTCTTCAGCAAAGATACATGGAAAAAATTATGAGCTTTCCTGTTAGCAGGAAATGCAATCCTATATGCAACAAGCCTTATCCTATCAAGGACTTCAAACGGTCCACAATATCTTGGTGCTAACTTGGCACAACTTCCCAACTTCATGGAACTCTTTCTTGGTTTCACTCTCAAGTAGACATGATCCCAAATCTGAAATTCCTTATGCATTCTTTTCATATCTGCATAATTTTTCTTCCTATCCTGTGTTGTCTTCAAATTCTGCCTGATCTTCACATTCTCTTGCTCCATTTCCTCAATCATTTATGGTCCAAGCACCACCCTGCTCACTAGGTTGTTCTAGTTCACTGGAGTTCTGCATCCTTTTCCATACAACACTTCAAAGGGAATCCTTTCCAATGATGCTTTATGTCCATTGTTGTAAGCAAATTCCACTAAGTGTAAATAGTCTTACCACTTAGATGGCTTGTCCATCACATACATCCTTAACATGTCTTTAAGAATCTGATTTACTCTCTTAGTCTGACCATCCATTTGAGGATGATAGGTTGTGCTAAAATTCAAATGAGTTCCTAATTCCTGGAAAAATCCTTTCCAAAAATTAGATGTGAAATTTGTGTCACGGTTTGAAATTATTGCCTTGGGAAATCCATGCAATCTGAATATCTCTCTCAAGAAGATATCTTCTATGCCATTGGCCTTATGAGTGGACTTCACTCGAATAAAATGAGATACCTTTGATAGCTTTTCCACCACCACCATGATTGCATCATGTTTCTTCACTGTCTTTGGAAACCCTATTACGAAATCCATAAAGATCACTTCCCACTTCCACTCTGGAATGGGTAAGGGGTGTAACAATCCTGCTAGATGTTGGTGCTCTTCCTTGACCGGTTGACACTTTTGACACCTAGTAATGTACTCAACTATGTATTTATTCATTCCATGCCAAAAGTACTACTTCCTTGCTACTATTATAGTCTTATGATATCCTGGATGTCCTGAGTATGGTATTTGATGTATCTCATCCATCACCAACTTCTTCAAATCCACACTATTTGGAATGTACAATCTAGTGTTTTGATAAATGAGAACATTACCCTCACCTATCTGATATTTTGCATACTTTTCATCCGTAACATCCTGCTACAATTTCTTCTTGATCTGAAGATAGACTTCATCACTATTTTGAGCCTCTAAAATCCTTTCCTTCAGTTTGATTCACACCTACTTACTACTGCAATATGAAATTTTCTACTAAGTGCATCAACGACTTTATTCTCTTTCCTTTAACATGCTTGATTTCCAAATCAAACTCACATAGAAACTCCATCCATCTAGTTTTCCTAGCATTCATATTTGGTTGGTCAAACAAATATTTTAAACTCATGTGATCCGTCCGGAGTTCAAATCTTCTTCCCAAGAGATAATGCCTCCATCTCTTGAGAGCATGAACTATGGATGCTAACTCTAAGTCATGGGTGGCATAGTTCCTTTCATGCTCTTTCAGCTTCCTTGACTCATAAAAAATTACAGAACCTTCGTGCATTAGTACTCCATCAATTCCTTCAATGCAAGCATCAGTGCATACCACAAAATCCTTACTAGGATCTGCAATCTTCAGAACAGGTGCACTAGTGAGAAATTTATTCAATTGCTGGAAGCTCTTCTCACATTTATCAGACCATGCAAATTTGACACCCTTCCTCTGCAATGAGGTGATTGGGTGAGCTATCTTGTAGAACCCTCCAATAAATATTATGTAGTAACCAACAAGACCCATAAAAGATATTACATCTGCAACATTCCTCAGAGTAGGCCAATCCATTATGGCCTCCATCTTCTCAAGATCCACTGCAATAACTTCTGTCGATATAACATGACCCAAATACTGCACTTCCTCTTGATAGAAATTATATTTACTTAACTTGGCATACAACTGATGTTATCTAAAGACTTGCAACACCATACTTAGATGCTCATTATGCTCTTCTTCATTCTTGGAATACACAAGGATGTCATCCAAAAAAAAAATCACAAACTTATCCAAGTATTTATTGAATAAACTATTCATGAGGCACGTGAATGTGGCAGGTGCATTGGTGAGACCAAATGGCACCACAGTGAATTCGTAATGACCACACCTAGTCCTGAAAGATGTCTTATGAATGCCCTCTTCCTTAATCCTCACGTGGTGGTACCCCGAACTTAAGTCAATCTTGGAGAACACTCTAGCTTCCTTCATCTGATCAAACAAGTCATCAATCCTTGGCAAATGATACTTGTTCTTAACTGTCACTTTATTGAGCTGTCTGTAATCAATACACAACCTCAATGTTCAATCTTTCTTCTTCACAAATAGCACAGGTGTACCCCAAGGGGATACACTAGGCCTGATATATTTCTTTCCCATTAATTCTTGCAGCTGCATTTTCAAGTGTATCAGCTCAGGTTTTCTCATTCTATAAGGAGCCTTGGAAATTGGTGTTGCACTTGGAACAAGGTTAATGGAAAAGTCAATATCTCTCTTGGGTGGCAGTCCTGACACTTCATCCAGAAACACATCTTTGAACTCTTGCAACAATGGGAAGTCTTCTATCCTTGGTCCTTTATCTTCGGTTGAATCTGATGTATGCACAACATACAATTGACAACCTTTCCTGTAGAAATTTCTCAGCTGTAGGGCTGAAATCCGCCTCACTGAAACTCGCTTTGGAATTGCTTTTACCATCCTTGGATTGCCGTCATCATCAAGACATTCAAGTGCTTTCTTATAACAGTCTAATTTGGCTCTATGCCTTTCCAACCAATCCATGCCAATTAAGGCATCATATGATCTTAATGCTAAGACATTCAATTCTGCATGAGTGAGGAGTCCATTCAATTCTATGGGACACTTCCCCACTACTTTGTTGATGTACTTGTAACTTCTGAAGATATTCTTCTATGTATTACATTTGTACTTTATTGTATATCCCACAGAGATGTATTATTTCTCTGATTGGAAGTGTCGTCATTTGTATTTGTAAGTGTCGCAAGTTACATTGTAAGTGTCATCATTTGTATTGATGGGTTCCTAGACCACCAATGTGGGGTTGGCCCTAGTTAGGTCATGTGGTTGGGTTATTAGACTTGATTAGCAAGTCGGCCCCAGTGGATTATTGGAAGGTCAAGTTAGTGTATAAATAGAGAGGTTGTGTCTCTCATTTATCTCATTGACTCACTTCTCAAGCTCGCATAGCTAAGAGAGAAAGTGGCGCACTAGTGGAGGAGGAGGAGCATCTGCTAGAGACATCTAATTGGGTTTGATCCTTGTGATCTTGTTTTGTGGCTTATCTTATCTCTGAGGAAGTTGCGGGGTTTTTCAACTTCTTGGTTTTCCTCGGTGAAGCTCTGTGTCTCTTGTGTGATTTCTTTTGTGTCTATGATTCATATGTTGTACATGTTATTCTCTTAGTGATCCTGAATGATAATGGAATGAAATTATAAAAAAATTAACATAATTCACTTACTTTCCCCTTTGTGCCTGTGGCTAACTAAACTAACCAAGCCTTAATATGCTTCACTTTACCAAGAAAACAACTTTCAACTACCCCGGGAGATACATAACTATGGGTACACCCTGGGACAATCAAAACAGAAATAGATTGCTTAGTAATATTACCTTCAATCTCCACCACTGCTGATTGGTGGTCTGCTTGGTGGTCATCCAGTGTTGCATAGATCCTAGGCACTGCTCTTGTCATGTCTCCCATTATAGTTTCTCCTTCAATTTTGTGCACGCTACTCGGGTACTCCCTTTTAGTTGGAGAATCTCTAAGCATGTGGTTTTCTGATTTACCTTTACCCTACTCATAGAAATTCTCTGCCATTCTAATGGCTTCTTCCAAGCTTGGTGGACTCACAAACTCAATCATATCTTTGTAACTCTGTGGTAGGCTACCAAGGAAACATTGGATCTTGATTCTTTCATCCTTGATGTAGTCCACATATCTCAACAGCTCTAGAAACTTATGGACATGCACATCCATAGTGTTCTTCCCAAGCTTGAGTTCATTGAAATATTTCCTTTTATTATCGTAGTACCTAGATGATAGGTATTTCTCTTGAAAGTACCTCTGTAATCTGTCCCAACTAATCCTTCTTTCACTGATTCCTTTAACCTGCATGAGGTGATCCCACCAAATAGAATCTCTTCCACCAAGGTTATAAATAGAAACCTTATCCTTTTCATTTTCTGAATATTCATGTATCCTGAAGTACTTCTTCATTCCAAGAAGCCATGCCTCTACTTCTTGACCTTCTTTACCTTCACCATAAAAAATGGGAGGTCTTTCCTTCCAGAACTCGCCTTGTGGAATACCTTTGTACTTCTTTCTAATCCTACTCCTGCTGGGAGTATGCCTTGGGTTTCCTTGAGAACCCTGGGAATCAGCTGACCTACTAGAATAAGATCTGGAAGAGGGCATTCCATGTTTTATTCCCACATAATTCCTTTTAGGGATTAGATTCCTTCTGCTAGAACGACCTCTCAACTGAATTTATGCATTCATTTCTTCTCCACCCTCTTTGCTCGGATTAGAGACACCATTTACTTTTTGTTGTAGATCTGTGAGACTCTGCAAGATAACTACATTAAGTTGATGTTGCTCTTCTTGTGCCTTCATCAACCGTTCATTAAATCTTACCATGGTCTCAGCCGATTTTGGTGACGTTACTCGTGCCCTCCTTCAATCAGACTCTGTGTGTGTATGTGCTTCCTGCACATTTTTCACCTAGAACATCTTCCTACTGCTCGTAAGGATGTCTGTAAGGGTCCTGGGCATCATCAAAAGTCACCATATTTACTTATCTGCACGCGACCTTTCAGGACAACTCAACTTACCGTTGCTACTACTGTCACTGCGCATAACATAAGCATCTATTAGTCATTATAAGCATACAATCAATCTAATACATCCATTCAAATCTTGAATTCATTGGAAAATCAATCAATTAATACACATTCATCCAAAACCCGTGTCATGGATGCATTCTTTGCATATACATATTTCCATGGCTCAGCCCAATAGCTCCAGTGCTGTAACCAAAGCTCTGAGACCACTCTGTAGTGTCCCCAGATCACCTCGGTGTCCTTCAGAGGAAATGGGATACCCTGATACTTTTTTTTCTTCGAAATGATTTCATTCACACCTTTCCTCAAATTGCACCACCGGATCCACAATCCTCAATCCGCAACTCTCTTGGATCCACAATCCGCAACTTCCCTCGGATCCGCAATCCACAGTCCGCAACTCTCTTAGATCTGCAATCCGTAAGTTTCCTTGGATCTGCAATCTGCAAGTTGACTCGGATCCATAATCCACAATCCACAATCTGTCCTTCCGCAATACTCAATCCACATTGCGAGATGCGGAAGACAGATCGCCAAACTTATCTCTCCAACATCCTTCCGTAATCCGCAATCTGCATTGCGGAACTTGGGATGGCAGAAGTATAATTATTTCGTCAACTGCCTTTCCGCAATCCGCATTGCAGAAGTCAGTTTGAAGAAGTCCAACTTCGATTTACTGGAAAACTACTTTTTCTGCAATTCGCATTGTGGAAGTCGGAATTGCGGAAGCCAAAACTTGACTTTCTGAAAAAATTTCATTTCCAAATCTGCAATCCGCATTGCGGATGCGGAAATGCGAAAGTGCAAACTTGACTTTCCGAAAAAATTTCCTTTCTGTAATCTGCAATCTGCATTGCTGATGCAGAAATGTGGAACCTCCTCCTCTACATCGGCAAACTTTCCAGACTTGTTTCTCCCTCGTCCTTGAGCCAAATAAGGAAATTCCGGTACTGTTGGAAATCTGTTGGAGAGTTGTTTCCACTGGTATAAATTTCTCATCCATCTGAGGATTATAAACTTGTCATTATCCCATCTAAATATTCCATCATAACTTCACTTTTCATGCCTTAAAACTTCTTAAAACTCTATTTGTCTTCTCCCATGACCTTTCCCCTTTCACCTGATCCACAGAGGGGTTCTGAAACAGATCAGGGTATCCCCCTCCCTTCCCAAATATCAGGTGTAGTCACACAACTCATTCATAGGGTTAATCAAACATATCACAACATGCAAGGTGCAAAAATTTAGGTCCAACAATTATATCTATCACATGCAAGACTTATAATGCATTGAACTAATGCAATACAATGTTATACATAACAACAATTCAGCCTCCTAATCAGGTTCAAATATGATCTTCCTATCAATCCAACTGATACAAACATATATTCCATAACTGAACGTAAGCAACCATATTATAACAATAGACCATCATCATTCATCATAACAATGAAATACTTATCTTTAACTTTCTGAAGCTACCAAGCAACTGGCTAAGTGAGAGAAATGTTCCACCCAACCTTAGATCTCTATCCATCCTATATTCTTTCAGCTGAGAGATCACCCCCAAGATGGGATGTGTATCCACCAAGGAGGTCTATCAAGTTCTCTCATAGTCAAGGTTCCATCCCAATGCTAATCCAATCTGCAGTTGGGTTTATCAAGCATTCTAGGGAATCTACCCATGCTAAGGCAACCTATAGTGGGTTTATCAAGCATATAGGGGTGTGCTGGTCATGCTAAGCCAACTTCCAGCTGGGTTTATCAAACATACCAAACAACACAGTCATGCAAAGCCAACATACAATTGGGTTTATCAAGCATATTAGGAAATTTGATCATGCTAAGCCAACCTGCAATGGGTTTATTAGGCATATAGGAATAACAAGGAAGGCATTGTTAAGCTAGTGAGCTGACCCACATAGCTGCAGGCATCTCAACACTCAGCAAATCTGGAACCCACATTACCTACTGCACCCAACATAAGGAATACCCTCTTCTCTGCTGCACAGTCCCTCAAGGCCTCTTCCCTTCCAGTTCTATTTAGGATGGGAATAGAAAGGTCTAGTCGCTAGTTCTATGAGATTGAATCCTTCACTGGGTTTATCAAGAAACCCAACCTTCTTCCACAGTTCAAGAAGCTGACTCCTTTCAGAATTGCGAGCAGGGATTTGTTCCGCAATCTACTCTTTGCAATCCAATCCCTGGTCCTCACGGTTTTCTCTGCACTGTCCAATATTTGTGATTCCTCACAGGTTCTTATCACTCTATCATGAGTAGACTCGATTCTCTCACACACTTCCTATGGTATTTTCTATTACACAAGAAAACATGACTATCTTCAGGCTTCCTCACGGCTCTCTCTACGGGTCTGCGTATGCAAGGATATATCTACCAGTTGTCTCTCGATGGATAGATGGATGGATCGTGGATGGCGAGTCGTGAATGCATGAATGAATACTCATCCCCACAAACAGATAGTCAAACAGGTTCTGCGAGTTTTTTTTCCAACAATTGAGTGTCTTCCAGGATAAGCAATCGGAGCCATGTCCTTCTATACGAAATCGCATTCATGCTCCATACTCCATCGACTTGATCAACAGGGTTCTCAACCACCCTCTGCAACCGAATTAATGTCAGCAGGGAGGTTAAGAGGGTTCCTTCCATACAAAATCATAGGCATGCTCCATATTCCATCGACTTCATCAACAGGGTTCTCAACCACCCTCTGCGAATGAATTAATGTCAGTAGGGAGGTTAAGAGGGTTCACAGTCAGACATGTGGCAACATGGGTACCAATCCCGTAACCCCCGCTCCTCTCCCTAGTGGATACACGTGGCCCCTTCTCATTAGTTGCCTCCTTAGCCAGCTTCTTGGTTATTTTATTCATTAATAAATAATTACATCATTTACATTTCTTCATGGATTAACAACCCATGAATAATCAAACTGTCAAATACTTGCCTATGCAATAACTTTAAACATCCACTAGGGCTCCTTGGCCTTGAGCTCCACACTAGGGAGAATACACACACACACCGCATATACACAATATTTACATTTAAGCCAATAAACATCAAGGAAAAAATGGGGTATTACAATTATATAGCTAGAGGTATGGAAGAATTACATCCCATAATACATGTGGGATAAATGATTTTCCATCTCCATATATAATGAATGGTAATAGTATAATATTACTCCATGATGGATGTGGGATACCTACTTTTACATACGATAGAGACAATTATGCATTCCTTTTCTAGATAGTACATCATAATATATTGCGACATTGCACTAGACATCATTTCACATGTAATATCAGTATTCCACATTCCAATAGAGGGATCATATGTGACTAATACTTTATTCATAAGAGATAAGTCAGATCTAGTTCGACAAGTATTAGAAGGAACACCAATCTCAGAAACTGTGGATTCAAGAGTTTTCTGGGCCCAAACAAAAAGAGGAGTACTGGTATGAACCACACTAGTATCTTCGGAACATTTAGGTGGATTACTTGAATAAGAAGGTGAACTAGGATCAAAGGCAGGAACATAAGTAGAGGAAGGGATAACAGATATAGGAGCAACAAAAGATGAAGGAAAATTCAAGGTAACATGAGGTTCGATGGACTTAGGATGAGGAGAAAATTCATTGAATTGAACATCTCATTGTATGATAACACCTTATGTAGATGGATCAAATGACCTATACGCTTTGGAATCCTCACAATAATGAATGAAAATACAATTGTGAGACTTGGGCTCTAAGTTTTTTCGCTTTTCATCTAGAATATGTGCCCAACATCACTTCCAAATATCTTAAAGTTACTAATATTGGGTTTCTTTCCATTCCCCTTTTCTTCAGGAGTAACCTACAAAAATAATTTAGTAGGAACTTTATTCAAAATATAGTTAGGACAACAAATAACTTCAGCCCCTAAAAAATTATGTAATCCTTTGGAATAAAGCATACATCTAGCCATTTCAACCAAAGTCCTAATTTTACTTTTAGCTACCTCATTTTGTTGAGGTGTATAAGGAACAATCTTTTGATGTTGAATTACATGCTTAGATAAATATGCATTAAATTATTTTTTAGTGAATTCTCCCCCATTATTAGTTCTCAAAGTCTTAAGACTTTTATCGGATTCTTTTTCAACAATGGATTTACATCCTTGAAATATACCAAAGGTTTCACTTTTATGATTCAAAAAACAAAACCAAGATTTTCTACTATAATCATCAATAAAAGTAAGAAAATAGACTACATGATACAAAGAAGGAGTTTCAAGAGGACCACAAATATCACTATGAATTAGTTGCAATGGTTCTTTAGCACACCAAGCTATAATTTTATAAAAAATTTCCTAATGATGTTTACCAAGCACACAAACTTCACAAACACCTTTAGTGGAATAAATTGAAAGTAATCCAAGTACCATTTTATACATCATTTGCATTTTACCATAATTCAAGTGACCTAATATTTCATGCCATAATTTACTTTGTTCATCAACATGATCAACATAGGAATAAAAAGGTTGATTTTATATGAATTAAAACTAGTAATCTTATATAAACCAACATCATGATCAACATGACCTAAATAAACAATTTTGAAGTTATGCTTGATATCTTTTAACACATATTTATCTCGATAAGCTTCAAACTTATATCATTTTTTACATGCACGAAAAATAGAAAGCAAATTTATCGCAATGCCTTGAACATGAAAAACATCTTCGAATGTACCATTAGGAACTTTAACATTACTGTATCCTACTACTGAAATGTATTTACCACCACTAATTGAAACTTTATGTGATTTGTGCCTATTAGTGTCACAAGATGTAAATAAAGAAGTTGTACTAGTCATTTGATTAGAAGCAACATAATCCATTATCCATTCCATAGAAGAAGAAGATGTGCCAGGTTGAAAAAAATAGGAGCACAAGGCTATTGGTTGTTCTTTGGAGGATTTCTTCTTGGTTTTAGCAAGGGCACGTCTTTGTTTAAAGCAAATCTTTTCAAGGTGGTTGTTTTTTCACAATATTTATAAGGATTATACATTTTCTTTTTATTAGATACCATGTTAGAAGCATCATCATCATTAGAAGAGTGATAATTTGATCCTTTATTATGTGATTTAGTGTTTTTATTAAAATATCTATTAGGATTATTTTAACTATGTTCCATTAAAGAGTTATTATTAGATAATTGACGAGAAGAAATTAATCTATCTTGCACACATATCAAACCTTTACAAAATTATGCAAAAGTTGGTTTCATAGTACCTTTAGACATTTATTGGATCTATTCCTAGTTTGGATTAACATATCGAATGAAGTAGGTATATTTTATTCTACAAGAATAATAATAGCATTATCATTTTTCTTCCAATCACTACCACAATTATTTAAGTTTTCATTATAGTTTTTAATTTCAGCAAGAAAAGACTCTACTCTATCAAAATATTTAGGGTCTAACTCGTGGATATTCTTTTCAAAATAGTAATAAGAAACATCATCAATTTCATCAAATAAAGAAGATAGAAATTTTCCATACCTCAATTGGGATATCCTCAGCCTGAATATGTACACGTAAACTATCAGAAACAATTTGTCCAATGAGTCCTCTTGCTTGATCGCATTGATATTCCCATATAGATTTAAGTCTTTAGCATTGGTTGGTTTTGTTTTTTTCACCTTTAACTAATCTCCATAGATTCTTACTCATAAGAATGTCAATCATCTTTCTCTCCCGAGAGATAGTTAGTGCCAACTAATTAAGAAAGAAAAGCTACTTCGGATCTCATAATTATGAATTAAGAAACTAAATCCTAATACAACAAGACAAAATATAAGATCTAAAATAAAAGTGAATAAAACAAAAAATTCTCACCAAAACAAAGATCGAGAGTACCTAACCAATAGATTTATAAACCCCCTATATAGAACAATGAAAAGAAATTGCTTGACAACGAAAATGTACATGCCTTTTATGAGGTCCAGTCACGGGAATACGTGCCTTCTATGAAGGAAGGTCACATATGTACATGTCTTTCCTATCTACTACATGTGTACCTTTATGTTAAGGCCCTGAAACTGCATATCGGTTGAAGTTAAATCCATTAGGATGGAAACTTGCAAAACCATTAAATAGAAATAGGAAAACAACCAGATTTAGGAATAGAGATATAGATCCTTGATCGTAGATTAGTATACAATATATTTCAATTGAGATCTACAGAAAAATACAAGAAAAAACTTGAAAATTTTCTGAAAAATAATGGTGAAGGTTATGGTTTTGAGAAAAAATAATCTCAAACATGTAGCAAATGCCTAGATATAAAGAAAAAATAACAATGGTTTGATATATCTTATGTTAAATCTACTAGAAATGAGGGCCCAACAAATTTTGAAGAACCTGGTGCTTGTAAAAAAATTTCCAAAAATTTACCAAAGAGGGTAGAACATAGTAAGTAGCTATGATACCATGTTAGAATATTGAGAAATATGTAGTAAGCATCCAACATTACATTTACTAACAAGTAAATCAATATCAAGAATCTACTAGTCTATCCTTCTATCCATACAAGCACCATATAATCAAAGTAGTTAGAAAGATATGAGGGAAAAAATGATATACCAGATATACGTGGTAAAACCCAAAATGGAGAAACATCCATGGGAAGGTATTGTCTTCTTATTCTTCGGAAATATCCAATATTACACTTGAGCTCCATTCCACATATGATTATCATGTCTTTACAATAACATCACAATATAGTGACTTCCATTATACCCAAAGGGTCTCCTTCACCTCTATTATATAGCTAGCGGTATGGAAGAATAACATCCCAAAATACATGTGGGATAAATAAAATTTCCACTTTCTTATATAATGAATGGTAATAGGAGAATATTACTCCATGATACATATGTCATAACTCCTTTTACATAAGATAGAGACAATTATGCCTTCATTTTCTAGATAAGATATCATACTATCTTACAACATCACCCTAGACATCATTACACATGTAATATTAATATTGTACACATTCCAACAAGCACATTCTTTAAATTCATCTTTTTCGCACCATTGTCAATTCCAAATTATGTGTGTGCTACTTAATTGGTTTAGATGTAGGTTTGGGATACAAACACGTAAAAAACTCCATTTTTCATAATGCTTTTCAACAACAACATTTTTTACATTATTTTTATATAGGTAACAAAAAACCCTATTGATGAAACTACACACACATATAGATATATTCATGAATGTAGATTTCAAATATATATATAATTGTTTTCTAATTTTAATTTATTTTTGACTTTGATAGGTATCAAAATCCTATAATACATATGTTTATTGTTCCTTCTATAACTATTTGTGTTTGGTCCATTTTTTAAATAAATTATATTGTGCACTAATATATATATATATATAGTTTGATTATGTTTAGACCGTCGTACCCTACACTAACGTATGATGGGTGGTGCAAGGTAATGCTACCCAATTATGACACATTAGTTGCAATGGAAACCTAGAAAAATAGAAATTTGATCACTAAAAATAAATATTAGAGGTACCTACATGACTTTCTAGAACACAGTTTAAAAATATGAAATGTATAAAATTGAGTTACCTTTCGGAATATATAAATTTTATTTATTGTAAATTAGTAGAATTCTTAGAAAATGGTGTTCTCCTAATATTGGTATGTTACTTTTTTCTAAAACATAATGAATAAGTTTGTGTTAGGCCCCAGGTTAGTTATGTTAAAAATGAAAATTTTCAAAAAACAAATTGTATAGTTATAGATAAAAGGTGATTCTTATGCAACATTATTTTTCCATAATTTTTAATGTTATTTTTATATTTTTTAAATTAATAAACTCAGCGAATCCCTAGAATGAGAGGGTGGAGTGTTAGGCCCCTTCATACGGGTTTGAACACAGTCAATGATTTTATTTTAGTCTGTAGGTTTTCATTTGTGCTTGTGAGAGTTCTTTTTTGTTTTCAAAATAGGTGAACCAATCAAAAGTTAAAAAGAAAATAAGAAACCTATGTTTTTTAGAAATTTGACATATGATGAAACAAAATAAATAACAAATATATAACAATATTGTCTCTCTAAAAAATATTTATATTTTGAATCTACACAAAGATATCTATAAGGGTGTGCATATTCATTAACAACAAACATGTAGAGCACATGTAGATTTGAGTTTGAAAAATAAGGAAATGAAAAAATGGATGTGTTTTGTTATTTGCAAGTCGAACCTACAGGTTTGACAATCCTAACCTAAAACCAAATCGAACAACTCATCCACCACACAGATGGAAAAAGTAAATCCCACAAATGTTTTTGAATTAAAAACATGCACGTGTTATTAATTTAAAAATAGCACACATGCGTTATTCTTTCAAAAATAACGTTCTCACATTATTATTGTGCATGTGCTACTAAAATAAAAGCATGTGTGCATTATATTTTTGAAAATATGACATCCAATTTTTGAAACTAAATGAAGGTAAACCATAGTAATCACCAATAACATTAAATGGAAATATTAAATTCTTAAAGTAAAAGTGAAATTCTACTTATATTTCATTTTCTATCATTTTACATAAATTTTAAATATTACCATTAATTGTTAGGATGTTTGAGAGTGGTTCCAACCTCATTGGACTTCATATGCAAAAAGTAGAATTTTAGATCTCATTCATAATTCAATAGGATTAACATTGTTTAGGGTTTCAAGATTGCAATGTTTCTATTGAATTCTATCATGTATGAGGGTATGGGATTGGCATTTAATCAAGCATATTAACCCCTCTATATACCTTGACGTTGGTGGTGTTGGTTGTTTAACTCCTTTGGCATGAACTTAGTAAAACTGTACCCTTCACTCAAGAAAAATTACTTATTAGGCATGGGAAGTTTTTTCTACATTTTAATACCTGGATTAGAAGCTTTCATCAATATTGTAAGGTGTTGACTAATGTTCTTGGATGATCAAATTTTAGAGTCAAGGTAGAGTCAAGGGCTAGATACTAGAGGTGGGGGGTTGTTAAGGTTAACCTTGAATTGAGAATGAGTCAAAGATGGTTTAGGTCTAGCACTTGGATTCTTATATCCATAGTATTCACCCAAGGGATTGCATGTAAATAAGCCTTTATAAGGATTGAGGAGGCTCCATTGTAAAGTGGCCTGGAGGTGAGTGGGTGAGCTCACTGGGTCCGGTTGGCCAATTTTGGCGATGTAATGAAGATCTTCATTGGCTATTTTTTCCCCGCATGGGGTTTTCCAGGGTAACCTATGTGTCTCAAGTGTATGTTTGTTGGTTGTGTATTATTTATCTTTCGTAATTATTATTTATGCTCATTTAAAATACTATTAATTGGTATCAGAGCGAGGTTAGGTTGTGTGAAGGAAGCTGGAACTACTACAGCCTGTGCAAATCATATTATCTCCAGCCGAGCTATAGGGGGACCTGGACGGCTATAAAACCTTCTCGGCTTGAAGGTTCATGGGGGTTCGAGGGTGAGAGCCCTGGGGAAAATTTTTTTGGCTCATTTTTTTTAATCTGGGTGGTGGTCATTTTTCTGTCCACAAGGAGAATATTTGTGTGTATGTATATCTGGATGAGCTGGGTTGATGATGCACTAAAGGAGAAAAATTCCCACACTACGTAAGAGGAATCTTCTACCCTACGAGAAACCCTATCCAGTCGAATTTTCCCTAATCTACATTGAAGGAGTTGCATCCAGTGAAGAGCATAGAATATGCCATGGTAAGGAATGGGCCTAGAAATTAGTTGTTTGGAAAAATGGGCATGCAATAGTGGATGATTAATGGAAGCCATTGTTGCATGGGAAATAAGCTAGTTGGAAGAAGTGGGGATTTATATTATTTGTATTCTAAGCTGAACTAAATATGGGGCTTGTGTCCAGTGGTATTAGTGTACCTCCACCCACATAGTTTCCTAAATTTGGATTTCACAAGTCTACTACTAGAGGTATGGTTAAACCCTTCCCGCAAAGTAGAAATATGGCAGCAGTGGCAGCTATGATGATGAATTCTTGGAAGCTATCAGTGCGGCCCATGGATTTGGTGAAAGAATAATCCACAAGGAATCCAATGGAGGGATGCTCAGTGGAAGAAGAGGAGATATGTTTGCAGAATTAAAAAAAACCCTTTCCTAGTGGATGCATGCAAAGGTAGAAGTCCCCAATATATCAGTGAGCTTGTTTGCACTGGAGAAAGATTCCTATTTCACCTAGAGAATAGCATGAGGATTATTTCTCAATTATTGTGCGGTCGAGAGAATTGAGCATGAAAATAAAAAAATACTTGAGAAATGGCATCATTGGGATTGGAAAAATGATGCAATATGGTGCATCCCACTCCATACTAGAATGATGCATAAAGAGGTGTGAAAAGAGGTTCTAGTGGCCATGTGTGGTGAGCTTGAGATATAGAGGTTTTCTAAGGAAGCTATATCTCTGGATGAGAAATCCCTCAAGAGATGGATCTAAGAGTCCTATCGTCTTTAGCGGTGGGATTCATATTTATTTTCATTGTGGTGAAAACTGTTATGAAAATATGGAGGATTCCCACCCCCTCCATTCCCAACCACTGGAATGAATAGATACTTAATTGGGCCTCGAAGTGCCCCACGGTGAACCTCACGACTTCCTGAGGCGATGGAGAATATTCTTCAATTAGTGCTAGAAATGACAAGATGAGGCCTCAAAAGAACTATTAGTGGCAAGAAGGAGCCACCTTACAAAGGATGTTGTTGTGTTCAAGATTGGATCATTATTGCAGCTCAATTGAATGATAAATATAATGGATTTATTGCATTCAAGAAATGCCAAAGAAAAATATGGTTGTGAGAGGATTGGATGTTACAAAAGGAGTATGGCATAAAATGAGCAAGTAGACAAGTAAGAAAGAGAGCATGGAAAAGAGAGAGGATGAAGAAATGGATGGTAATGGTGTAGTCACCATGAAGACACATTAAAATAATAAAAAATGATGGAGCATTTTGCATGTAAAAGGGAATATGGTTGTAAGACCTAGTAAGGAATGCATACCCCTCGTAACTCACCGGTAAAGTCTATGTAGAATTAGGTGATAGGGAGGCATCCCTGGTGAATCACTAGTAAATTCATGTAGACCTCGGTGATAGGAGAGGCATGCAAATATTCCTCAATTAAAAATTTGAGGGGGGTTGATGATTTACTCTAAGTCAAGTTTAAAGAGGGGATTGTTAGGTTTAACCTTGAATCGGGAATAAGTCAAAGGTGGATTAGGTCTAGCACATGGTTTCTTGTATCCCATTGTATTGGCCCAAGGGATTGCATGTAAAGAAGTCTTTATAAGGCTTGAGGAGGCTCCATTGTAAATTAGCCTAGAGGTGAGTGGGTGAGCTCACTTGGCCCAGTTGACTAGTTTTGGCCATGTAATGAAGATCTTCATTGGCTGGTTTTTCCCTGCATGGGATTTACAAGGGTAATCTATGTGTCTCAAGTGTATGATTGCTTGTTGTGTATTATTTCTCTCTCATAATTATTATTTATGCTCGTTTAATACCTGGATTAGGAGGTTTCATTAAGATTGTAGGGTGTTGACTAATGTTCTTGGAGGATCAAATTTGAGATTCAAGGTAGAGGTAGGGGCTAGATCCTAGAGGTAGGGGGAATACAGTGCTATTCATGAAGAGGATCCAAATATAGGCAATGATTTGGATAATATGTAGTTATTTTTTATATAATGAAGTTTATAGATAGATATTAGGTCTTTGTTTATGCATAGATCAATGAAGCAATACCCGATATCTATCATCCCATGCTACCTCCCATCTCTTTCTATCCATATATCTCTCTATCATCCCCCATTTCTACCCCTTTTTCCCTAACACACCTCTCTATAACCCTATCCTTCTCCCCCCACACCCCCCCACCTACTGCTCTCTCTCTCTCTCTCTCTCTCTCTCTCTCTCTCTCTCTCTCTCTCCATAATGCCCCTAACCCCCCACCTCTCTCTCTCTCTCTCTCTCTCCCACCCCCCCCTCTCTCTCTCTCTCTCTCTCTCTCTCTCTCTCTACAGGAAAAACCCCCCTCCTCCCATACCCCTAATCACCCCCCATCCCACCCCACCCTCCCTCTCTCTCTCTCTCTCTAGAAAACCCATTCCTCCCCTACCCGTAATCACCCCCCACACCACCCCACCCTCTCTCTCTCTCTCTGGAAAACCCCCTCCTCCCCTACCCGTAATCTCCCCCACCCCACCCCACCCTCTCTCTCTCTCTCTCTCTCTAGAAAACCCCCTCCTCCCCTACCCCTAATCACCCCCCACCCCCACCCTCTCTCTCTCTCTCTCTCTCTCTCTCTCTCTCTCCCCAACCCCCCCATTCCTCATCCCACTACCCTTACCCCCCTCTCTCTCTTCTACTCCCCCTACCCCTACTCACCCTTTCTTTGTCTCTCCTTATCCCCCTCCCCCCTTACCACTAACCACCCCCCCCATCTCTCTCTCTCTCTCTCTCTCTCTCTCTCTCTCTCTCTGTTGGGTATGTTTTATATTCTCTGGATGACTTAACCCTTCTAGAAGGGGTTCAAGGGATATTTTCATCCAATGGATTTTGAACAATCATTTTTTACCCATTGTAATCTAATTTCAGTTTGGGAATTAGGGTTTTGGAGGTTGGTGAATTCCTATATATTGTATTGTAAATGATTTAATTAGTACAATGAAAAAAGGAACAAAGGGAGTGCTAAAGCTCTAAGATAAGCTAGTATTTCCCTTTGGGGTTCCCAGGTTAAATTTTTTTGTACTGCATGTGAATGCCATTGTTTAATTTATGTTTTTCTTAAGAATGATATCCATTGCTACACTTAAATAGTTTTAGAACTTTCACTCTCTACCCCAAATCCTCTCTCTCTCCCTCTCTCTACCCGTAACATCCCCATCTATCTCTCTCTCTACCCATAACCCTCTACTCTATCTCCCTAACCCCCATCCTACACAACCCACCCCTAAACCCCCCCTCTCTCTCTCCTACTCCTCCTACCCCTAACCCCCCCTCTATCTATCTACATCCCTCCTAATCTGCCTCCCCTTGCCACTAACCACCCCTCATTTCTCTCTCTCTCTCTCTCTCTCTCTCTCTCTCTCTCTCTCTCTCTCTCTCTCTCTCTAACCCCAAACAACCCCACTCCTCACCTATACCCACCCTTCTCTCTAACACCCCTACTCCTCCCCAAACCCCTAAACCCCTTGATCTCTATTACTTTCTCTTCCTCAACCCCCCCCTCCCCCCACACACCTAATCACCCCTCAACTCTCTCTCTATATCTAGCTATCTATCTATATCTCTTTGCAAACACTCTCGTTCCCTCTACCCCTAATCACCTTCCCCCACCCCATGCTCTCTCTTTACCTACCCTCAACTCCCCACTCATCATCCCACTATCCATACACCCCTTCTCTCTCTCTCTCTCTATATATATATATATATATATATATATATATATATATAATATATATATATATATATATCACCACCTCTATGCCCACCTGATCTCTCTCTCTCTTTCTCCACCTATATCCCCCCTTCTTTCTAATTTCCCTCCTCCTACATACACCTATAACCCTTTGATCTCTCTCTCTCTCTCTACCCCCAACTCCCCAACTCCTCGTACCCCCATCCCTCCCCCCATCTCCCTCTCTCTCTACCCCCATATCCCAACTCCTCACCCCCTACCCCTACCCCCACCTCCCTCCCCTACTCCCCCTATCCCTAACCCATCTCTCTCTCTCTCTCTACCCGTAACCAACCCTCCTTCTCTCCCTAACCCCCTCCTACTCCCCCTACCCCTAACCCCCCCTCTCTCTCTCCTAATCCCCCTCCCCGTACCATTAAACACCCTCCATCTCTCTATGTCTCTCTCTCTCTCTCACACACAGACACAACCCCATACTCCTCCACCTACCCCTAACCACCACCTACCCTCTCTCCCCTGGCTCCTTAACATCTCCCCCCCCCTATCTCTCTCCCACAACTCCCTAACACCTTCCCACCCCCTCTCTCTCCCCCAAATCCCTAACACTCGCTCTCTCCCCTACTCCTCCACCTACCACTAACTCCCACCCCCCATGTCTCTCCAAACCACCTAACACCCCCTACTCTATCTTTGCCAACCACCTAACACCCCCTCCTCTCTCTCTACCAACCACCTAACACCCCCTACTCTCTCTCTCTCTCTCTCTCTCTCTCTCTCTCTCTCTCTCTAACCCCCCTCTCTCTCTACCCCTAACCCCCCCTCTGTATCTCTCCCTAAATCTCCTCCAACTCCCCCTACCCCTAACCATCCCCCCCTCTCTAGATCCTACTCCTACCACTAACCAACCCCCCCATCTCTCTCTCTCCTCCAAATCCCTAACCCCCCTCTCTCTTTGTCTCTCCTAATCCCCCTCTCTCTACCACTAACCCCCCCCACCTCTCTCTATCTCTCCCTAATCACCTCTCTCTCGAAGACAATGTCTAATCATGATGGGCAAGTTGTGGCCATGACCAAGTTGCGCTCACATTGCCACAATGGATGAAGATGACAACGAAAGAAGAATGCAGAAAATGATGCCCATGCACATTTATCTTAAATTATCTTGAAAATAAAAATTTATATAAGTAGAAACATAAAATTAGCATAGCATAACAATATAGATTTGTTCAAGACCTTTCCAACAAGTTAAAGAACTCCAATAACCGATGCCTGGATAGAAAGCTATGGCCGAAACAGTAGGGTAGTTTTTTATATTAAAAATAATGCATGTATGTTATTTTTTAGAATGCACACACGTTATAGAAATGCACTCACATTTCTCTAACACACACATTCTTTTCCACGCTCTCCATCCTTTGTGGATGTTTGGTAATTGTTGAATCTCTGCAAAAAGGAACACACACACACATTTTTACAATTTTAGTGCTAGCGCGTTGCTATTGCAACTTCGTGTGGGCACCCATGAACTCATAAATTCAAGGGTAGGATGACTTTTGTAATTCTAAAAAAAATATAAAACTTACATTATTAATTAAAAAAAAATATGCATTATGTTTTTCCTGAAGATACCATACCAATGTTAAAAAACTCAAAATTAACGTATTTATACAAAATATCCATAAATAAAACTCATATATTTTAGAATCGAACTTGATTTCCTACATTTCATCTTCTTACACTATATTCAAATTCATTATGGAAGTGCCTCAAATTGTCCCTCCAACTCAACCTATTTTTTTTTCATGTTTGTATTACCACTAAATGATGTCACAAGAGACCATCATTCACTTGCACTCAACCATAGAAATAAAGTAGTTTCATTGATCAACAATGATATAATACACAACAATAGGGTGCATTGATTTCAACAAAAAAATAGTGAAAATACATAATTTCAAAGTAATCAAGTAGCTCCATTAATTTCAGCAATGACATAATGCAAAACATTACGGTGCATTAAATTCAATGGTGATACAATAAAAATTGATTTAGAGAAATCGAGTAGTTGGATTAATTTTAATGACCACATAATATAAAACAATAGGATGCATTCCTTTCAATGATGATACAATGAAAAATGATTCAATGCATTAATTGAATAAACAATACCGATAAAAATTGATTTGGTGCATTGATTTCAATAGTGAGATAGTGCAAATTATCAAGTGAAGAGATTTTAAGAATGCACAACACAAATACCTGCTATGGTGTTGCAAAATATATTCTCAATTATAAGTTGAAATCTATTGCTTTGTTTGATTATGTATGATTCCTTTATAAGTACATGCACATTAAAATCATTATGATGGTAAGATATATACAATGCATTAATCCAAAACCATCAACAATATATTGAAAATAGAATTGTGAGAAACATATGAGGTTGGAAAAACAACCATTCTCAAGTTAAAGGTTTCAATGGTCTTCAAAATAAATTTCATTTCTCATATCATGTAATGAAAATATGGGATAGCTAGCAAGTGTGGGTAAAATAAAATATAAAGAATACATATTGAGGCTAGTTATTGTGTAATCTATATGTTATTTCTTGTATGTATTCTATTGCTTTATCATTATAGACCTTCATACCTTTGTATCTTTTAAAGTGATATTCTTGAAAGTATTCTCAACAGTATAGATGATGGAAGTTTTCAAAGGATGAAATTCATCTAAAATATATAAAATAATGATAGTCAACTAAAATTTGATGTGGTCACCCATAATTGGAACTAGTCTAGATCCATCTTAACTAATGATCTCTTGAGCATCGAGAATGATCATATCTCTTGAGTTTCCGAAAACCTCTCCTCAAGTTTTTTCACTCAAAAAAAGGTTTACACCTTGAGGGGTTTGATATCTCTTGGTGCTTTATAAATCTAGATTTAAGATGAATCTAGGATAATCATCATCAATTTTAAAAATTAAATATGTATCAGCTTCACCATATACCCTTACATTTCATTACCCTTACATTTCATTGTAAATGTGGACTTCCATTTATCATCTTTAACAAAATATTGATATTTAACTATGAATCACATCCATCCACTTTGAATACTTTGTGACTACAAAGTCATTTCCATTAACACCACATGACCTCTTCCTCACAATGAAATGTGTTTGTGAAGTGCAACAAAAAAAATGTCTGCTAGTTACAAGTCAAATATTAACATCACCTTTTGTTTCTATTTATGTTATCTAGTCGTTAGCCCTATGCTACTCATCACATACCCTTTACTTTATTTATTTAAAAAAAATCATTGATAAGTCTTCCATTCTCACTTGCATTATCTATTTGAATAATATTTCTCCAAGTAATTTTATTCGAATACACTCATTTCCTCCTATTTTATCTTAATTAGTCATTTTAATTTTAATAATAGCTAAATTTATGTAAATTAATTTTAATTACAATGATAAGTGTTTATTACATCGATAGGTGTTTATTACACCGATAGGTGTTTATATCTTAGAATTTGGGGTGGACTAGTATCTATACTTTTGCTAGATTACATGAGGATGGGACAAGTGTACTATCCAGATTGATTTTATGGTAGTCATTCAAAATTCGAAATAAAAAAATCATAAAAGAAAAAAGAATATAAAAAATAATCAGTAATTGATGCCTGGATAACTAGTAGCTAATGCATAGATAACTCTTAGCTGATGCATGGATAAAGAACTTCATGGCACACAACAAGTAATATATAACTTATTACTTATTTGTGACACCTAACTTGTGGCCTATCGGTGTTCACCGGCCACAAGTTAAGTGGCTGTGTTAGTATATTAGAATTTGGGGTGGACTAGCATCTATGCTTTTACTAGATTGCATGAGGATGAGACAAGTGTACCGTCGAGATTGATTTTATGGCAGTCGTAGAAATAAAAAAATTTAAAAGAAAAAAAGAATATAAAAAATAACTGGTAGTTGCCGTATAGATAAATATTAGCTGATACATGGATAAGGCGCTTTGTGGTAGACAACCTGTTTAACTGGAAGAAAGAGAGTGATAACATATAGTTGAGGCATAAACAATGGGTGATTACAACTACACATAGAGAACAAGTAACATATAACTTCTTACTTATTTGTGACACTTAACTTGTAGCCTATCGATGTTCATTGACCACATATTAAGTGAATGTACTAATTTTAATAAAAACGACGAAGTGCCACCACTCTTATTCTATGCTATAAAATCACACAACCACTCTTATTCTACGTTATGAAATACCCAACTTCGATTTCTAAGCCATAAAAAGATTTAATGATTGTTGTTTTATGTTTTCACATTCCATATTTATATAAATGTTTGATATAACTTTTTTTAGTAAACCATGTAATATTTTTTATTTGTTTTTTTAAAACCTACATTTGAGTCTAGAATGTAATTTCATTAAATATTTTTTAGCCCGCAATAAATAAATTGGATTTACTTAGTACTTAACAACATCTCTAATATTGAATTGTAAAATGTCTCCCAACCAATGATTAATTTGAGGTATACATTTGCAAGTGAAACAAACAAAATTATGATATTTTGATAGAATATTTTTAATAAAAAATTGATGATTGTTTTCACACATCCAAATCAATAAAATCGAGAAATCATTTATACACATTTGAAATAGCAAAAAAATTGATAATGAAAACTATTAATAAAATTTTAATATAAATTGTACACAACATATAATTAAACAAAAAATTAAATAATTATATATATTCAACAAATAATATGTGTAAAATGATATTGAAGAAATAGTGATATAAAATTGCATGAATTGAAACATTCATAATTAAAATTAAATATTTATTTTCAAACAAGAAAAAAAACAATAACTTGTTATTCATTTTAGAGCCAAGACAAAATGATACCAATATGATTTATATTCTATTAGTAAAAAATTCAGACTTTGCTTAGATATACATTCAAGCAAACCTTCATATTTATATAAGTCTTCACTGCATTATGGGAGTACCAAAAAAGCATGCAAAATAGAAATACATGAACAAAAACTAGAAAAAAGACTGAGATCCTTTGTCAACCATAATGCCTTCAACAAATTCCTCAAAGTGTATCATCCCGTCCATAGATCCATCTACCTTCTTAGAAAGGTGATAAACTGCATAGTTAAATTCTTTGTATTCGTGGGAGAAGGAAATGTGGATGAAAGATTGTCTTAGCTCCATGACCCTCTTGGACCATGGATACAAGTGAAGAACGTCTAATTTTGAATGACTAGTAGCCCAGTGAATCGCCACTTTGGAATCTCCAACAATTTGAAGAGTGAAGATGCCTCTTTTTTTTGCAAAACACAACAATCCCCATAGTGCTAGAAGCTCTGCCTTAGTGCTTGATCCATGAACAACACCCTTCCACAAATGAATAGAATGAATTCTTTTGACCTTTTACAACATTCCAGCACCACATATATCATTATTCTCAACACCATCAAAATAGCCTTAGAACTATTATCTTCAAAGGAAGGTCTAATAACAGATCTCGCAGATTTGGATTTTTTCTTACTATGAAACTCTAAAAAGAGGCTGATGGTTCTGAAGCAAACAATGTTTACCAATGGGCTTACATATTCGAAAATGTACCTATTCCTATATTTCCATACCTCCCAAACAACAAATAAGGGAATTTCTTTTAATTTTACTCTTTTTTGAAACCAGTTGTGCATACATGTTTGAAAATTCAAGCCTTCCCATACATTCTAGAAACTCATAATTCTACTCAACTCAGACCACACAGATTTGAAGAAAGAACAATGTAGAAAAATATGAGAAACTATTTCTACATTTTCTCTACATAATACACATATACCTAGTCCCGAGAATCCACAGTGAAGAAGATTATCCCAAGTAAGAATTTTATTTTCAATACTGAGCCAAAGAAAACATTTCATTTTGATGGGAATTTTCCATTTCCAAATATGCTTAGTCCACCATTTCGGGGAAGACACCAAATGATCAAGTTAATTATAGTATCATATGCAGACTTCATAGAGAGGATATCATTGGCCCCTTTCCATTCCCAAACCAAGATGCCTCCAAATATGATAATCTGATTCCTTCTCTGTATAACAACATTACATAGTATTTCCATTCCTCTGCTACATTCACCGACAAACCCAAATCATTTTCCTGCAGCCATTGAGATTGGGAAGGAACAAAATCTGAGAGCCACCACACTTGAGCAAGAAACTGTATATTAAAATTACATAATTCAGATAATAAAATATCAGACAGTTTAAAATTTCCATCAACTCCAATGAAGGGGTCAATATTAATAGCTACCTGTGCTCCATTTCCAATTTTCCAGTGAAGCCACTCACCCAATTTTGGGTAGGAATGAAAAAGTCCCCTCCAGATGATTGATGCATTAGAGAAAGTTTTTAGAGTCTTCCTATTCCATTGGAAAATAAAAACTTTTTAAAAGTATTTATCTTGTAATACACTGCTCACAGGCCTTTTCCGAAGAGACCTCTCCACGGATTCTTAAGACTCAAGGAAGAATTGAACCAGTCCAGATTTTTAAGGCCCCATATGCCCTGCTTCTTTGGAAGAAAGATACTTTCCCATGAAGTCAAATAAAGATTTGTTTTTTCCCACCCAGATAAATTAAACATTCCTTTCCTAATGTTATTAATGATAGAATTTGGAATCATAGCTAAGGAAAGCCAATAAACAAGAATTCTTTCTAGAACAGATTTGACAAGTATAATCCTTCCCCCAAGGGACAACCATCTATAGGTCCAATTGCTGATCCCTTTTTCAACCTTTTGAAGCAACTAATTCCAAACTTCAATTCTGTAGCAGTTGGGTTTCAAGAAATAACCCAAGTATTTAAAGCCATTCTCTATAGAGGACATATGGTATGGGAGCAGCTGCGAAATTTGATCACATACATTTTGATCCACAATTTTTTGCAAAAACATAGATTTATGGGCATTGACTACCATTGTAGAGGCTTCACAAAAAAAATTGATGATAGACGAGAAAGATTCCCATTCCGCAATAGTACCCTTCCCAAAAATTAAAACATCATCCAAAAATAAAAGGTGACTGATCCAGATAGATATCGGTGGCCACCCACCTATTCCACTGGCTCAAATCAATTTCCCATTTCGGCAATTTTCTAGTAATTTTTCTACGGTTTTTCGGGTCCTAAACATTCGGGGCCATTTTGAGGCCCTAAATGATGTTTCTTTGTGATCCATTTTCTGAATGTTATCTTAATGCTAACATTTATCTGGAGCTCTTCTCTTGTAGTTCTCGGATAGACCTTTCCAACGAGATATCGAGCGCCCCAAACGGAGATCGTATGCAAAAGTTATGACCCCGGGATGTTGATTGTTCAACTAACAAACTTGGGGCCGCAAACTTTATGACGGGTCATCTTCTAGGGTTAGGTTTTTGGATGCTTGGGATTCTTTCCCTCATGCTTATGATAAATAGGCCCTTTCGGCCTCTTTTTGTAATCATCTTGGCACAAATGAGCAGAGTGGCCACATCTCTTCTAAGAGATAGCTACCACCATTCTAGCTATTGTATTTTACAGTCTGTTCTATTTCTGTTATTTAATAGAATATGTATCACTGTGTTCTTTGCAATATATCTCTATATATGATTCTATATATGCTATCTTATTTCGCTTCTGCATAAATCCAGATCAGTGACTGATATAAAGAGAATTTGATATTCTAATGCCTTGTATTTTTTTATTATCATTTTTTGCAGTCTCAATAAGGCTTCTAAGGCCTTCAATAATTAGAAGAAACAATAATGGGGATAATGGACATCCCTGTCTAATCCTTCTACTTCCTTTAAAGAAAGAAGATGGAGAACCATTGATCAATACAACAAAATTAGCAGATGTTATACAAGCCATTATCCAATTTGATATTTCCATTGGGATACCAATATGAATAAGAATAAATCTTAGAAAGGTCTATGCGGACAAGAACAAAGCTCTATAGTCTAAATGGTTTAGATCTAGAACAAAACACTACAGAACATACAAACTTTCCTAAATTGATCAAATCACAAGAAGATGCAGAGGGATTGCTTACCTTGAAAACATAGTGACGTATCCTCGCTTGACGTAGCCTTTGAACTTCAACTGCAAAATAAGATACAACAAACAAGTGGAGACACACAAATGATAGAGATATGCAATATTGATTAATCTAAACTAGTGGTCAAGGAAACTAATTCTAAAGCTCTATAATAGACAATAAACCTTTATGAAAGAGTATATATTACTGTATTAATGGAAATAAAGAAGAGGAGATTGTAACCAAGCCTTGACGTTGCTATTTCTTCCAAATGATCTTTGCCTCAAAGATCCAATCTTTCCTTCAATGGATGAAAGGGTTTCAACTCTAGAAGAATTTCACCAGCATTTAGATGCTCTAATCCTTCCTCCCCCAACTATGAAGAAGAGGCTTGAATATATAGGCCAAAGAGGATAGAAGGGGTTGAGGATTTGATGGAGAAGGCTAAGGGATCATCCCAAGAAGTTAGGGGATTGAATGCCACCTTCACTTATTTGTTGGGATAAACCTCCACGAAGGGATTCATTCTAGAAGGCGCTCAAAGCTTCTTCTTTTCTCCTCTAACTGAGAGTGACGCACCTTGCTACCTAGCAACCTGCATCAGGGGTGGGGTGACACATGTTGATTGAAGGGAAGAAGAGTCAGGGACGCACTTTGCCAATGGGTAGAGGGCGTCACCATATTTCTAATGCTACTTGTGAATGTGCAGAGTGCGTCAATGTCACAATACGAGGAAAAATGCATGGAAATATTTCTTTTCAAACAATTTGGCATCAATGCTTTGGGGATTAGGACAAACCAAGGGTACACATGTCATGATGACAAGATTTTGGTGTAACAGTCCACACGATCATATGCCTTGATCAAGTCCATTAAATAATTATATATATTCAATCAATATATAATATATTTAAAATGCCCTGCATGGTGTAGCTTGACTGGTGTGTGGGTGCACCTAGGGGCATTGTGGTAGTAGACGTAATTGGACCCCTTGACCCAGCCTCATTCTAGTTGCCGATTCTCCTAGTGTGTGTGTGTATGAATAGTTGCAAAAAAAAATTGTAATAGATATAAAATTAAGCAAATTATTATTTTTATTTAAAATTTGTACTTTAAATCACATTTTGTAAATGTATGGGTGATAGTTTTAACTTAAAAAGCATTCATCTTTGTCACACAAATAAGATTGAAAATGAAAATCACTTTTTCTTTTCCTATATCCATATTAAAGATCAATTTCAAAATATTTATTACAATATGGACCTTCCTAATTAATTCATCACTACTATGGGATAAACAAAATTTAAATATAAAAATAAACTTCTAAATAAAACTATATTTCTTACTTTAATTTATTTTTAAGTTTGATAATTCAAAATAGAAAAATGAAAAATCAACCAATGCCACGTACCACCTAAGAGAAAACAATATTTTCGTATTGATTTTTTATTTAATTAAAATAAATGAGTATTGAACTTTCATAAACCTCAGCTTAATGTGAATCAGTGAATGAAGCGTATATTCGTATCCTGTTTTGGGAGCTGTATATTGGCTAACTAAAAAGCCTCGAACTTGTCAAAATCAAATCATAATTTGTAGAGAATTCTTACCAAAATCATAATTTGCAGTATTCAGATAGCAATTTTGATGATCTCAGTAGTTTTAAAATTGAGTAATTAGTCTAAAATAAACAATCTCAAAACTACAAAAATGGGATATAGCAATTTCCAACAAATAATTTATGCCCGTTTATATCCCAAAATCACTGGAAAAGCTGAACGTTTTGGTTGTTGTTTATTCTACGCGTGTTTTATCAAGTAAAAGTTCCGTGCGGTAGGCAGGACACCATTTGGAATTGGGGCGAAAGCGAGAAAACCCCGGGGCCGGCACTAACAGCAACACATCGAGTCGCGTCAGAGTTCCGTGTCCCTGTCCACTGTGTCTCCACAAAGCTCGGTCGGGACGTAACTTACGTTACATCTGATTTATTTTGAATGAATTTCCGATCACTGGCAATTCATGCCGTGTTGAATATTCCAGGTCTCTAATATTACCCAGTATTCGTCACAGAAGAAGAATATTTACACGTTAATTACTTTCGGATGGTCAATATCGAAGCAACCCGATGGTCAATAAACACGACACGACTATGCATGCGATTGAGGAATCCGTCCTGCCTGCCTGTCTACTGAAGCTTCCACCGCACACACGTAATAAAACATTACGGCTCTCGGAAGCCATAATTTCTATATATTATAAGACAACAGCAATTCCATAGTGCGAATTTGGCTGTATTGGGGCGAGCGGGCTTCGAATCTCTCTGAGCAGAACAGTACAGGGTGTTATTACGGACAAGGAGATTAACTTATCCCATCGATTAAAGACGAACCAAGAAACTGACAGTTTGATTGGTATACGAAATTAAGCAAAGGAGACTGCAAAAGGAAGAAAAAATAGAAAGATACGCCTGCAAGGGCAATTGGGTTTTGCCTGACAATGGATACTGAATGCAAGATTTCCTTTGAAGCCCTAACCATCATGGGATTTGATTACAGAACTATAGAGCTGCTTACTCTGGAAAAGCAAGGGCATCTTATGATGAAAAAAGAAACTGTTAACTTGGGGATGGCAGTGGAAGGAGATCGTCCAGAGCCCGCGGACGAAAAAACTGCAACTATATCAGCTGAGAGCGAAAACGATTCTGTTGCAGATGCGAATGATTACCCAACTGTGTTAATTGATTTTGAAAAAATATGCCTTTCGGATCATGATGGCGATCTTAAAGTCGGCATTAAAATTGAAAGATCCAGATTATATGAAAATTAGGTTATCGGAATGGGTTCAAACAGCTGCAGCTTATGTTCGTTTCCTCCACCCTTCTACAGATATAACCTAGAAAGAACGAACGATGTATTGCAGCTAATATCCCAACTTGCTTTCTCCAATTATCTGCTCATCCAAGCTCATTGTAAATATGATAGATTTGGCAGTATTAATAATATTGAAAAGAAAGGAAAATAACATGATAAAAATGGCTGAAGAAACAAATAATTGTTGCCTTGCCATATTTCGCAAGATTGAAGAGCAGGAAGGTTGAGGAACAGAAACAGGCAGCTGGTATGAAGGAAGCACTTTTTCTCAATCCCAACTTGTTAAAGACGCGGATTGGGTAAAGCTCCTATGAGGCTGGAAACCGATATTGTTGGATATACCTAGACCTAAAATAAATTAAAATATATCGAGCTCTTGCGTACATATGCTTCAAATTATATGGGAGACTTGTGTTCATACAATGTCTATAAATCTGAAAGTATGGAATATTTTACTTGGATTTGTTTAAGTGGATTAATAAAATTAACTCTAATGTAACAAATGTATTTTACATTATTTTGTTATGTTTAAATATATTTTGATTAAGATTTAAATAAGTTTATTCAAGTTAAAAGATGTTTCAATAGAATTGAACCAAGGGAGATGGAATGAAATCCATCAATCCCCACCAACGGACCACCTTATCTTTAACTAAAAATTAGTATATTTATTAAATAGTATTTGTTTTAGATTTATATTAATTAGTTTTATATTTATATTAATTAATTTTATGTTTATATTAATTTAATGTTTATATTAATTAATTTAATGTTGATCTAGTTTAAAAGTCAACCATCTTCATAAAACAAAGTAGTTATTTAGTTTAATGTATAATTAATTATAGAAGTATTTCTATATCTTGATTTCTTTCAGTTTGATTTTATACATCTTAATTGGTTTCTTGGTTTCTTTCTGTTTGATTTTTTAATTTTTTAAAACATAAATTTCCGTTGAAGATCAATGTTGTTAGTCAGTTTGTAGTTTAACATTTTAAAAATGACACACGAACAATTCAATTTAGTTAACATGTCATTGGGAACTATCATCTCTTAAACGAACTAGTTGCGTAAAGGCTGAGGCTTATGTGTTTTGGGTTTCATTCAAGCAAAGCTTTTTTGAAACGGAGTGATTTTTATAATCTCGAAGTCCTTTAAAAAAAATATAATTATAATTATATTTTCGTTTTAATTTAGCATTTTCACTCGTTTGAAAACACATTGGTTCTTTATAAAGAATTTATATATTAAAATAGAATTGGTAATGCACTCCCCAATTTTTATATTTTAAAAGGGCTATAACATATAATCCCAATTTTCTTCTAATTTTATTTTTTAATTGGGCAATAATATTTGTAGGTTTATATTTAGTATTTTTTATAATTAGTGAATTAATTTTATTATTTTTTATTTTTTTTAAGTTATTAAAAATATAGTTTTTAACATTAATAATAAATATATTTATGTTAAAATTTTGGGAAAAGTTTCTTTTTAATATTTTTAAAAAATAGCGTTATAAAAAAAACATGATTAAGGTTGACCGTGAGAACACCATGAAACATGATTTAAAAAGAAAAAAAAAACTGTTTTATGCTCTTTAAATATTTATAAGTATTGTGGGTAGTGCTTTTCGATCCAAAAATTAATGGTTGGTATGAAAAAATTAATAGTTAAAACACAATCTTATATTGTATTTTCTAATATATATAAGCACCATAAATGCATGCAATATTTATGTATGGATATAACACTGGTGTATAGAACCATGGTAAATATGGTGTGTGAAGTATTATTCAACATTTGCAAAGATATATTAAGTATTATGTGTTTTGTGTTTAAAAGGTATGTGTTTATTTTACATATTTTTTTAAAAAAGTTATGATTTCAATTTTTATTAAATAAAAATGGTCATTTACTTAAAAAATTTAAAGTTATATGTATGTGTGTAGAGGCTTAATGAAAGTTGTATTTTAATTAGATATAACAATGATGAAGACACCAACAATAACAAGTTATTGGTACAAATTTGTACAAGAATGAGAAAGGGAGAGGGGTTTGCACCCTTTCCCTATTACAACATAGACTCATCTCCTTTTAAGTAATGTTGATCTCCTCAAGGTTTATGAGGAGGCTATATTCCTCAAAGGAGATATTTTCATATTGATGCAAGATCATGCTAGGTAGAAATTTAGGGTCAGTGTTGATCTATGGTATTAGCCCATAGTGAGGGATATATACTTCATTACTAGGTTGTCCTATAGAGGGGAGAATTCTCCCCAATACCTCAATATACCACCTAGGGTTGCAAGAGAGAGTCATATCGCATATGTGCAAAGATATATTGATGAGGACATCACTAACCCTACTGGCTTCTACATTGTTGGTGGCTAGTTGGATTTACATGCATTTGATGCATAGGTTGTTATGGTGCATATCACTTGTAATTATGGCACTAGAGCACTATACATCAAATGGGAAATGATTTAGTTTCCTTATAATGCACTATGTAAACACTTTAGTTTAGAGGCTCATACTGATTAAATGCTCTACCATCTTTTTTACAATCGCTTTTTTTTTCTCTGGATCGTTTCCATGTTGTGTTTGATAGGAAGATGGCCTTCTCATTTTCTTTTGAGTTATTTACTTTATTTTCTTAGAGTTTTCCAACCACTCGTCTGACAATCAACAACATTCCTCTTGTCCCAATGACTACTATGCATATGCACATGTGGGGGAATATGTTTCCCAAGAAGCAGAAACTAGAGTTCCCATGTAAAGACGTAAGTTTAGAGGTAATGGATGTAATACCCCATTTTGACTCTTAGGATATATTAGATTTTAATGTAAATATTGTATACATGTGATGTATGTTTTCCTAGCATGGAGCTCAACGCCAAGACCCCGCTAGTGGAAGCTCGAATTTTATTTAAATGGCAAGTATTAGACATTATGTTACTCATGTGCTATTTAGCCATGGAACATTGTAAAAATGATGTAAATAAACATCATACAATAAAATACCAAAACTGGCTATGGAGGCAACGAATGAGAAGGGGCCATGTGTATCCACTAGGGAGTGGTGAGGGGGCTGTGGGATTGAACCATAGGCTTCCATATGTCACCTTGAGAACCCATTCGACTTTCCTTGCTGACATTTAATTCTTTTGTAAGGAAGTGGTTGAGGAATTCAGTCCATGGATTCAATGGAGCATGGGCAGCCTAGAAATTCGTATGACAGAGTATGGGCTTTGTTTTCTTGTACCACAAGTCACTCTACCTCATGAGAGTTGCTTCTTCCTCATCCCCATTCCATGGGGGAAGTTACTAGCATCATTTTCCATCCAAAAACGAATTCCCAACAGTGAGGAAAAACATAAATCGCAACTGTGAAAGAACCCACGTTTTGAAGAGCCATAAACGCCTAGATTTGGTATTTGATAGTGAAATCCAATGGGGAATCCATAGGTATGAACCTTGGGGCGAATTTGAGAGCATTAGCTACCCCGAAATCCATTGGAAAACCCAGTTTTGATAGCCCAGAAACCCAGTGGTGGGATTGATTTATTCATTGCCAGAATGGTGAGAAATCCAAGTGTGGATGTTGAACAGAGGATGGGATTACTTGAATTTAGATTGAGATGTCTGTAGCTCTGTGGTTGAGCTCAGTGGCTTAGCATCCTCCTCCCTTTCCTTTTGGTATGCTTGATAAACCCAACTGTGTATTGGCTTAGCATGACCGTTTTAGTGAATCCATGGTTGTGAGTGAGCCCAGCTAGTTCCTCCTTAGTGGATACACAGCCCAACTTGGGGGTGATATCTCAGCTGAAAGAATACAGGCTAGACAAAGATATATGGTTGGGTGGAACGTTGCTCTCACGTAGCCAGTTGTTTGGACATTTGCATTTCAAGATAAGTATTCTCTATGGATTAATTTATTTGCATTATGTGTTCAGCAATGTGTTAATACTGAATGTTAACTATTCATGTAAATTGAATGAAATGATTATCTCCAACTGGTTGGCATGAAGCTTGTGCATAGCATGAGAATGAGATTGATTATTGTATGACTGTTTCATCATTCTGCCTGGAAGAAATATGTTGATGCATTCTAGTCCGTGTGTGTGTCATTATGGTTATTCCGCTGTGTTTACTAATTGAGTTGTGTTTATTCCATGTATAGCATTGTCTTAAGTAATGTCTGTTGTTTACATGTTGATTGCAAGATGAAACTATGTGCATACATAGTGTTTAATTCCGTTGTGCTTGTTGAGTATAAATAGGTATGCACAAGTTTTATTTATCCATGCATTTCTTAGCAAAATTGAATGGGGCTGAGATTGTCAATAAGCCCGGTATGTGGGTAACATTTCCTTCCTTGCATCGGATTGATGGAAGGGGACGTTATAGAGTGGTATCAGAGCCCATCTTGCAGCACTGGGGCTGTTTGGGCCAAACTGTGAGTTACAGGCAAGTAACAGAATGTTTTAATGTGGTATTAGAGAAGTTTGGGGCATCGTTTTGAGGTGTAAAAATGACAGGGTTAGAGTTCTTAGGTGTGAGAGAGGATCACACCATTGCATAGAGCTCTCCAACATCTTTTCAACGGTACTAGACTTGCCTCATTTGGCCAAGGGACGAGGGAGTTATGAAACCCGGAAGTTACAGGAAACGCAGGTGTTTTTCACAGTCTCGGGCTGTCAGGTTTCGAGTTTCGGGAACGCGAATTTTCAAAATATGTGTTTGGATTTCCGAAATTTCGAACCCGCAATTTTCAACTTTCGGATTTTGGCTTTCGGTTTTCGGCTTTCGGCTTTCGAGTGTCGGCTTTTGGATTTCGGCTTTCGGTTTTCAGCTTTCGGCTTTCGGGTGTCGGCTTTCGTCTTTCGGCTTTCAGCTTTCAATTTTCGGCTTTCAGGCTGTCGGGTTTCGGGTTTCGGGAATGCAAATTTTCAGAATTTGTGTTTAGATTTCCGAAATTCTAAACCCGCAATTTTCGGCTTTCGGGATGTCGGGTTTCGGGTTTCAGGAAGGCGAATTTTCAGAATTTGCGTTTGGATTTCTGAAATTCCGAATCCGCAATTTTCGGCTTTCAGCTTTCGGATTTCGGCTTTTGATTTTCGACTTTCGACTTTCGGGTGTCGGCTTTCGGCTTTCGGGCTGTCAGGTTTCGGGTTTCGAGAACGCGAATTTTCAGAGTTGCGTTTGGATTTTTGGTCCAAAAATTGGAATTTTGGAAAAATGTGAAAAGTGGAAAGTAGTCAAACCCAGAATTTTATAGAAGACGAATGGTGCATCGTAATAGAGATCCGTGAGTTGCTGAGCATTCCTTGTTATATGGTCTAACTTCGCCCAGTAGAAAAGTTTTTGTGATTCTTCATAGATTTTCTTCCACAGGTGGCTTAAGTTGGCATTCCTGACCAAAATACAACTATGTAAAATGTGCAAAATTGTGGTGAAAGTTGTCATTTTTGAAGTAATATAGTTTCCACACCTGATGTCGGAATGGAGCAAGTGGATAAGCATTGGAAAGCTTATCCACCAGGGAGCATTGGTGCATAATAATAATTTTAAGGAAGTTATCATACACCATAGATAATTGGAGCAGAAAAGTGTCAGTGGCTGCTTGGCAAAATTGTTGTCAATATGGACAATTTTTAGAATTGCATGTCTGAAAAGTAGCAAGTTAGAATATTATGAATGAGTATATGTATTGAATTGATGCTTGGTGATTAAATCATATCTAATGATTCCTTGTATGTTTCCTAGAGGCCATGAAATCATACCAGCTATGATGTGGAAGAGGAATCCCATGCGTCGATGAAGGATGGAAAAGGAGAATCCCTTAATCTCGTTTTGCCACTATATTTATATTTTATAAGCTTTATGTGCATAAAATTATGACATAAGAATGCTGAAAATGCAAGAGATTAGATGAGTGGCATGAATATGCATTGGTTGGCATACTAATAAACATGCACAATGCATGAGAATATGATTTTGCACGCATAAGATATTACATATTGGTAAAAGTAGTGGGATTTTACATATACAATAAACCACTAACAGTAAATATTGTGGTTGACAATCACTATTGGTGTTGGTATTGGTTGTAGGACTGAAGACAATAGAAGCATGGCTAAAGATGTTGATGATGTTGCTACATATGGCCAACAAACCTTATGAAGAAAAGGCTAAGGCAGCAAATCCATGATCAAGAGATTGGTGGAAGAATGTTGCAATCTGCTGTAAGAAACCAACAAATCAGGTAACATAAAAGGTGTAAATGGGAGCCCTGTAGGTAATGGTTTGCTTATGATGATTGCATAAGTGTTAAAGGGGATTGGGTAAGAATCCATTGAACCATATTCGGTAATCATAAAATGGTATGCATTTAGAGTTGAAATGCATTCATGTGAATGCCATATTGCCATAGTGTGGTGGACCATGAAGTGGGGAAGGAAAGAGGCCTCATACCATGTGGCTGTTTAGAAATTTAGATTGCATTCATTTAAAATACATCATGCCATGTGTATGTTGCTTATGAGCTTAATAACCAAAGCAAGTGAGGACTGGTGGTCCTGATTATGGTAATGCATGTTATATGAGATAGTCATGATTGACAGGCTTCCAGAGTGCTCTATTGGAAGGATAGAGTTGTATAAATGATATGGCTATGAATTAATGAGCATTCAAAAGCTTTAAGTTAATTGCATAAATGATGTGCCTGTACCTTGCAATTTTAGTATGATAATGATTTACGTGAAGTAAATGAGTTTGTTACATTGGTATGTTAACAGCTGGAAGTGTTCGAATTATGGAATGTTATAATTCTGGAAATGCTTTAGTGATTATTGCAGCAATGAAATATTATATGCATGGAGACTTACAAAGTGTCTTGGTGATTGGAGTTTCAGATTTCAGGTAGATTGTTCTAGGCATGGCAATGTGGGTAAGTCCATGATGAAGGCTGGAGTCTACTATGTGCAAAAAGCCAAAGGTTATGAGAAGATTCTCATGGATGTGAAATTTAACTTATGCATGAAACAAATCTAAAAATATTCTCATTTAAGTTTATGAGAGTAATATCATGGTTGCAAATCTAATTTATGTAGGGAGCAGATTTGAAAATTCGATTTAGAGCTTATGAGAAGGAATCTCATGGTTGAGAAATCTAAGCTCTGTTAGAAAGAAGAATTGTAAATCTCAAATTTGTAAACTTTCAGATTAGAAATTTTGCTTATAACTGCTAATGACTGTTTGGCTTATGTAAAATTGTGTCAGGAGGACATGTTGTAGGTGGATGTCCATGTATGGCAGTGAACATAAGACCATAATGGGAGAAGTGATACCACTTACAAGAGCCAAGCAATATGAGGATAACCTCATGGCTAAGAAAATCAATTTCTGTAGTAGACAGAGTTGCAAATTCATATTGAATTTAATTATTAGTGCCATGGATTGGTTATGGAACAATCAGATTTGAATTGTATTGTTGAATGTTGCTGACTGTTTAGCTGTTTAATAAGTGTGCCAGGAAGACACATTGCAGTAAGACCAAGGGAGAGGGGCTGCAGAATCTAATCTTCATGGAAAGGGATTCCATGATTTGGAAATGGGTTTCGGGTGAAACACCATTAGACATTATTATTGTCTCATCTGCACTGCATGATTGGTGAACAATATGAGTGAGATGGTAAAGATTATTTCAGTAAGACATATGAGGGTTATGTAACATCAAAAGAAGTTGGGATGGAAAACCGAGGGACTGCCAACTCAGAGAAGGAGCCCCCATTCCTCACTAATCAAGAAGGACTACATCTGCAAATGGATAAGTGTTCTGTAAACCTTGACTGATATATATATATATATATACATTTATATGTAAAAGTCTAATTGTTAGAATTACTATGCAGAGTATGTTTTGATTTTATTTCCATTATGGTAGACTGCTTGAATATGATTAGGACTTGCATAGCTCCCATTAGTGAGGAGTGCACGCCTTTCTGATGATGAGTTATGTTAGTTATGCCAATATTGATTACACCCTAAAGGAATGGATGCATTCCTGGTGTTTCAATACTTGATAGTGAATGCTATGAATTATGGTTATAATTCATGAATAACAGTGCTGACAAGTCTGCCTATACTACTTCTGTTGTCACCTTAAACAGATGCAATTTGGTGCTACACACTAAAGGAACAAGAAAAAGGTTGTTGTGAGGGGTTGTGGTGGAAGGGTTAATGTGTATGTAAGGTTGTTGTGAGGGGTTGTGGTGGAAGGGTTAGTGTGTATGTAAGGATGTTGTGGAGGTTGTGGAAATTTTAATGAAGGGTTGTGAAGGCGTTGATGAAAAGGCTGTTATATGCCTATGGCTCCGTAGTAGAGTCTTGACCTAGAAATGGTCATAGTGAAGTTTCCTTCCAAGTCGACGTGAAGGTGTACTGGTTGGACATTGATTATTTGATGTTTTGGAGCAGCCTGCATGCTGGCCAAACATCTCATTCCACAGGAGGATCCCAAGGCTTGTAAAGTAAAAGCAGGACTCTGTGGACCAGAGAGGAAATGCACAATATAGATAAGTATTCAATTTCATTTATTTCTTGTTTGGAATAATGAAGATTTCAAGTATAAGTCTTGTAACAGTTAAGTTGATGCACTATTGTTTCTTTGTTGGAAACCTTGGTCATACAGGAAGCAAGGACTATGAAAGCATCTTAAGGATGCATGTGGACATGTGACTGTCCTAAAAAGCTCAGCTTAAGCAACAATGAAAGATGGGGCTAGTGGGACTATGTGGGTCCTAGCAGCCAAGAGTTGCAGACAAACCATGTCGAGGGACTCCATGGTTGAGAGGTCTGGAATAGACCATAGACACTAAGTGTCATAGCCAAGAAGAGCTGGTCAAGCATTCACATGGAAGTGAAAGAGGCTATGAGCATGAAAACCATAGTGTTGATGTGGGTTCCAGAATAGAACAAGACTAAGAGAAGAAAACTCTTACTACTCTCGCTCTTTCATTTTATTGATGCATTTATAAAAATAGAAAAATTGTCGAATGCATGCATGGGTGAAAGTAGAGTATATTTATTTGCTTGAAACAAAGTGTGAATGTTGAATTAATGAATTCCCTGTGAATGAATGGACATGAATGAGCTCATGTGCCTGTTGGGAAAGCATGAAAAGTATGAAAGTCTCGTGGATAAAGCATGGACTACACATGTCAATTGGCAATTAATTGACTGATTTTAATGTTGATATTATGCTTGGCCTAACATAAATTATAATGATGAATTTCACAGGTGGGAAAGTGAAACTAATTTGTGGCAGTTGTTGCAAAGCAAGCGTTGCTTGTAAGTAAAGTGAGAACCAGCTGGGCACAAAGACCATGGCAGCAGACCATAGGCTGTTGGAATTGGCTGAAAGTCTTCTTCAAATGGTTGCCAAGACCCAAGAAAATCTTGGAGAATTACTCAAGCTACAAAAGCAGCAGAATGAGATGAACCACAAAGTTTTGCAGTACTCTGTTTGTCTGCAAAGACAAGTAAAAATAATTCTGGAAACAATCAACCGAGGAAAGGACAATGGATCAATGATGAGGCATTCATCAAATCGACCCATTAAGAAACATTCCAGGCATGAAGACTCAAAGGAAATTGAGCAGGTAAAGATGAAGCAGCCAGTGAAATGTTGGAAATGTGGAGGACATCATTACTTCCGCAACTGTCCAACAAGGGAACATCAAGAGGGTAGCAGCCATACATTTTTCAGACTTGTGGATGAGTTGAAATATCACAACCAGCAGGAGAGCTTGTGGAAGCCAAAGGACTTGATCCTGAAAGTTCAAAGTAAAGGATAGAATGCAGGGCAAACCCGCAATGTTTTTGAAATTTTGGACATGTATAAATTGTATATGTATTCCTAAGTCTTGGAACACCGAGGACGGTGTTATTCTAAGGGGGAGGGGATTGTAATACTCCATTTTGACCCTTATGATATATTAGATTTTAATGTAAATATTGTATACATGTGATGTATGTTTTCCTAGCGTGGAGCTCAAGGCCAAGGCCCCGCTAGGTGAAGCTTGAATTTTATTTAAAAGACAAGTATTAGGCATTATGTTACCCATGTGCTATTTAGCCATGGAACATGGTAAACATGATGTAAATAAACATGATACAATAAAATACCAAAACTGGCTATGGAGGCAACGAATGAGAAGGGGCCATGTGTATCCACTAGGGAGTGGTGAGGGGGCTGTGGGATTGAACCATAAGCTGCCATATGTCACCTTGAGAATCCATTTGACTTTCCTTGCTCACATTTAATTCTGTTGTAAGGAAATGGTTGAAGAATTCAGTACATGGCTTCAATGGAGCATGGGCAGCCCAGAAATTCATATGGCAGAGTATGGGCTCTGTTTTCTTGTACCACAAGTCACTCTACCTCATGAGAGTTGCTTCTTCCTCATCCCCATTCCATGGGGGAAGTTACCAGCATCATTTTCCATCCAAAAACGAATTCCCAGCAGTGAGAAAAAATAGAAATCGCAACTGTGAAAGAGCCCACGTTTTGAAGAGTCATAAACGCCCAGATTTGGTATTTGGTAGTGAAATCCAATGGAGAATCCATAGGTATGAACCTTGGGGCGAATTTGAGAGTATTAGATACCCCGAAATCCATTGGAAAACCCACTTTTGATAGCCCAGAAGCTTAGTGACGGGATTGAGTTATTCGTTGCCAGAATGGTGAGAAATCCAAGTGTGGATGTTGAACAGAGGATGGGATTGCTTGAATTTAGCTTGAGATGTCTGTAGCTCTGTGGTTGAGCTCACTATCTTAGCATCCTCCTCCCTTTCCTTTTGGTATGCTTGATAAACCCAACTGTGTGTTGGCTTAGCATGACCGTTTGAGTGAATCCATGGCTGTGAGTGAGCCCAGCTAGTTCCTCCTTAGTGGATACACAACCCAACTCGGGGGTGATCTCTCAGCTGAAAGAATATAGGCTGGACAGAGATCTATGGTTGGGTGCAATGTTTCTCTCACGTAGCTAGTTGTTTGGACATTTTCATTTCAAGATAAGTATTCTCTGTGGATTAATTTATTTGCATTATGTGTTCAACAATGTGTTAATCCTGAATGTTAACTATTGATATAAATTGAATGAATGATTATCTCCAACTGGTTGGCATGAAACCTGTGCATAGCATGAGAATGAGATTGATTATTGTATGACTGTTTCATCATTCTACCTGGAAGAAATATGTTGATGCATTCCAGTCCATGTGTGTGTCAATATGGTTATTCCACTGTGTTTACTAATTGAGTTGTGTTTATTCCATGTTCGGCATTGTCTTAATTAATGTCTGTTGTTTACATGTTGATTGCAAGATGAAATTATGTGCATACATAGTGTTTAATTCCGTTGTGCTTGTTGAGTATAAATATGTATGCACAAGTTTTATTTATCCATGCATTTCTTAGCAAAATTGAATGGAGTTGAGATTGTCAAAAGCCCGGTATGTGGGTAATGTTTCCTTCCTTGCATCGGAATGATGGAAGGGGACGTTACAATCGAGATTTTGAATAGCGAGGATGATCACAACCTGGATATCATATAATAACCATACACAAAGATGGAATTGAAAGAATGTGCAAACATATTATTTAGCCAGAGTTAGCCACCAAATGCTAGAGGTATTCGATTAATATCAATGCATATATTTTTTCTTATTTCACTAGTAAAATTTGGCAAATTTATGACTACCCGGCCATAAAAGCTAGTTACAATAGTTTTTAAAGCTAAATACTACCAAATTTGAGCAATTTTCAATGACACGGCTAAAAATGTCTAATTTAGTCGTGGGATGAAAAAAACGACTAGATAGTAAGTGACACAACTAAATAATACTAACTTAAACAACTAATTTAGTCTAGGGATAGTTACTAAATAACAATTACAAGAAAAATTACTAAGATTTTTAATGTTGAATTTAACTTTGTAGTATATTAATCCCCTTAGGTCACATGACGTATGCCATGGATATATTTTAACACTACTAACAAGACTTATGTGATGAATATATTAACATTGTTAATTAATTATTTTAAGGTTCATTAACTATAGGATCCTTTGTGGAATCTTAGTTTGTGACTCGATGTACCATTGCCATATTTTTATATTAAATTATATTTGAGAGCTTACTATAATGGTAGGAAATGTTTTCAAAGGTGCACACCTGATTAAGCCGTGAGAGTATTGCTAGTTGTCCAAACCTAAAATCCATGAGCTGACAAAGACCAGATCTGATCCGCATCGGAGTTGACAAGTCATCGACGTTGATACAACTTCGACAAGTTTCAACTTCGACACAACTTCGGCTCGACAAGTTTCCATTCTGATAGGTTCTGAACTCGACACAACTCCGACAAGTATCGACTTCGACACACATCAAAATATTCATACCTTCAACATGTTCAACAAACTCACAGTTTGCAACATCGACAAGCAGCGTCGACATGCGACCAACGACTGTCAAACTTCGACAGACTGTCTCTCTGTATTCCAGTCGACTGTAACGGTTGAAATATTGAACCATTCCAACTTCTTCTTTGTAAATAAATGTAACGGGAAGGCATCCAAGCGTCTCATAATTCTATATAAGCATGTATAATATTATAATATACATCATCATCAAGCTATCTGATGATTTCAGTAATAGAAGATCAGTTCACATTCCTACATATTGTTCGTGCACATTTGTATTCATCTATGTAGTGTAATCCTGCTTTACTCATTCTGCTTATTCTTAATTGCTTCCTCCATAACAGAGTCGACTCATTTAGTTAAACTATTGTCCCCCTCGTGCTTCCTGGACACGACCCGGATCATTGGTATCAGAGTAGACTCAAATCAGAGCATTTAGTTTTCATGCTTAAGTTTTGTGTATACACTTCTCTCAAAGTTACCTGACTTATGCCGGTTCAAACTCACTCGCAATCTCAGCAATCCAAGCAGATGCTACTTCAAAAGATGGCAGAAAAAATAGACGATAGACATGCATCCGACGAGACACCACAGTTTATTGAGCAAGCTCTGGCTCAACAATGAATTGAAATGTTGTAACATCCTGAATTTTCATAAAAATTTAAAATTTTTGAAAACAGTATTAATTACGATAATTTATGATTGCAGAATAATAAATGTTGATTGTAACAACAATTAATTAAACAGATGTTAGTACTAAACGTAATTTAAATCTATGTAGTAGCAATGTGTCAGTGACAACTTAATCATATTAACAGTTGTCGTAATTATGGTAACAAAAGTACTAATATAGTGGAAATTTGATTCGACACTGTTTCTTTTTGCAATGGTACTGACAGTTTGACTTTGCTGCATTAAGGGTGTCCTACAAGGTACCCTGGAGCTTACTTAGATGCAACACTAAAGCATAATGAATGTCCTGTGTGCAGACGACAGGTAAGAGCGAAGTACGTGTATACTTCAGTTTTCAATGTCATAATTAAATAAAATGTTATAATTCTGTTGCGTTTCACCGCAAGTAAGCAGGTATGGATTTCATTGCTATAGTTATTGTTTTTCAGATGTATTTCTTATAACTCCATAATGTTTAAAAATGAGTCATTTATGTACGTCATCCTGCTGATAGTTTTTATCACTGTAATTCTCGTTGTTGTCGTAGCTGGCCTTGTCGTCGTCTTGAGATAATTAATTATCTTGATATTACTAATGTAATAGAGGTACCGCCAAAAGCATTAAAAGCTTGTACCTATTTTGTATGAAAGGCATAAATGAGGTTATGTCAAAAGGTGACTATATTTGTCCTATCATTTATTATCTAAGTCGTAGCTCTATTATTTAAAATCCACAAATAATAACTTGGGACTATATAAAATTCAAAATATTGTTCTATATAACCACATGACTTCTAAATCGACCTATCTTAGAACTATGTAATTGTGGGTTGATATAACACTATGATGATCATCGTGGAAGGCAACTTAGAGCTCATACAAACTTAGGATTTGACTTAACGTAACATGTAATGTTACAATGTCGTGTAATAGGTTTGTAATTATCTCGTTGGGGAATGAACACTAACATGCAATGAATGTTGGCAGGGTGACGGTTGCTGGCTCATTAATATGACATGAACATTGCGCTATCGAGGAGATTGTCCTTTGATTCTGCATTAAAAACTTGGGTCGATTCCCAGCTGACAAGGATTTGCCAATTATCCACGTAATAAGAATTCAATGTAATAGTTGATGCAGTTTCCTACGTGTAATTGTTAAGTGTTGTAACAAACGCTTTCGAACTGGTTAGTGATCGTTGATCGACCCTTCCCTGTGCCATAGTGGCAATACCAAGCTGTACTATGGAGTGGGCATTAAATGCAGTTGTTGCTTGTTCCAAAGCTTTATCACTGGCACAATGGTGATCGTTGATAGTGTTAAGTTTGGGCCGTTAGATTACAACCCTAACTCCTATCGTTGATTTGGTTTAAGAGATTGGAATTGTTGTTTATTGTTTCCATTTTCTTCGGTCTGTGGCCGACAGGCTGCCAAAATTTTGGTAGGAGATTGTTAAGAGGTTCGACCTCGAGACCTAGGGTTCAGGGTTGGAGTTGCAGGTTTGAATCTATCTCCATGGCTTTGTACTGAAAGTCTGGTTCTCTAGTTCAAGTAGTCATCAAGTGGATATTTTATAGTTAACCCTTTTAAAGTTTGGGTGAAAGCACGCCAAAATGCAAATGATAATAGTACCCTGGTTTAGTTTGCAACAGTACTCTTCGTCGTTCCTATGGTGAATGCCAAGAATCCTGGCAACTCGTCGAGAAGGTAAGAGTTTTCGGAATTCTTAACGTGTTCCTTTAATAAACTTCTATTTATAGTTGAACATACAACGAATATTTAACTTGTTTAAAACTTGTGGCAGTTGCAGATAGTGAAGGAATGGTTCGAGCAAGGTTTTGGAAAGAAGGGTGGGCTTCCAAACCGGTAAGCTCCGGGTCTTCCAAAACCCTCATAGGTGCTCCAAAGGTCTTAGATGATGTGGTTGATTCCAACAACAAAATAGATGGTTTTTCAAGGTGTCATTTATCATTTTGAATCCTTTGAGAAGGTTTTTAAACTGATGTAAACTTCTACGATGAAGGACATTAGTCTCTATCCTCTGTTTTGTTTTGATGCTCAAAATTCTATCCTCATGGGAATGTAAAGTTCGTTGAAGCTGAGGTTTTAAGAACTCATTTCGATGTTTGAACTTGGGAATCTCCCTGTTATGATTTTGATTTGAAGATCATGTTGTAATTTGTTTTTTTGAGAACATAGGGTTCGTTTTAATGAGAAGGAACTTGTGTTGGTTTAAAGATGGAACCACAGCCTGTTTTGTTTAATGTACAATAAAAGATACAAGAGACAAGGCTCGTTTACAGTGAATTCAACGCTTCCTCCTCGGCAATGAATAAAATGTTATTTAACCTATGTGTAAAAACGTCTGTGTTATATGATTTGATGCTATAAGTTGACAACATGATTTTTGATCTATACTTTAGGTTTTTGTGAAACTTGTCTCATATGACAGGTCTGTAATGTAAGATGATCGTATGGTATTAATTCGTTGATAGTGGAACGAACCGACCATACCCTAGTTTGTGTTTTGTGTAAAAAAAAAAGATATTGAATGTATTTTCAAATGAACTTTGGCTTTGATTCACAGCCTGTGTAGGTTGTAATGTAGAATATGAATAGATGAAATGGTTTCTCTCTTTCATTTTTAAGAATGAAAAGAAAACAGGGTCAAACCCTAAATTGATTCTCGTCTCTGAGAGGTGCTTAAGTTTTGATAAGAACCCTTTAAAAAGGTCTTTGAAAATGAAACTAGGATTTCGATTTGTAACTAGCATAGTTTGTTTTTGTTTCGAAATGCAAGAACAATGGAATTGGAAAAGAAAATACTAGCTAGAGTTGAAATTGAACTCTGTTCTTTTTAGTAGGAGATGAAAACTATGGGTGTACATGAAATGTGTAGACTGTGAATTTTCTGAGATATGCAACTATGTCCATAATTTATTTCTTTATTAATTTGCAACAACACTATTTTTATATGCGGGGATAATATGAAAAACGGTATGATGACTGTTATGAACATTCTTGATATGATGAACACATCTATTTCCTTCCAGCTATGACATTATAAACATAATTGTATATATAGAAAAATGATTTCTATCTATTTCTTATATACACAGTAATGATAAGAATAATGAAATACAACTTTACAGGAAGTAAACATTATTTGTTTTTCATATAACTAAGGAAGCATTTTATATATATATTAAATATTATACAGACCTTTCTACAATTATTTACTATAAGGCAGAAACTAATAAACATATGAATTACTATATTTATCTATCAAATTCAATGGAAAAATGCCTATCTTATCATTTATTCTTAATTTGCGTATCTATACTGGAGTACGATGCACAAAACAACATGGGGAAAAATATAGATACTGGTTTATCAATCATTTAAACTTTAACATTCAGACTTCAAACAAATTTAGAATTAGATTCTATTTCGAAAACAGGAAACAGAGATTACTAATATACAGAGAAAATCTACTAGCTAAGATAAGGTAGAAAATTTGGATGAACCTGGATAAATCTGTAGGGCAACAAACAACCCAAGAAGACTGTTCCACCCAACCAATTCTTGAAAATAGTCAAGTACTGCCTTAGGACCCCCAAGCCTGTTCACTGAACCACCAGGAAGAAGAAACTCAGGAAATAGGACCTCCACTTACAGTAGCACTAACTGTTGAATATTCAAGAACTATCAATCCAATAGACCTGCATTAGTTTCTTTGGTTCTTCTCAGCAATTTGCATTCTTAAGATTGCACTCACCACTAGCCTCCCTATTTGAATCTCTCAGTGATCACCTGATGCACATGAGGGAAATATTCTGCAGAAATATTGATTAAGAGCTACCTACTCAATTTGAATTTGTCTTTTGTAGGCTACCTAGGCTTTTTCAGATGTTACTGGGTCATTAAATGAGTTGCCTGCTCACTCCCTCCACCTGGGGGAAAATGCCACATTTTTAGTGGTAGTTGTCCCATAACCAACAACTAGTGGTTTGATGCAATTGTTGCCATCTGTCCCATACCTTCCAACAGCTTCCATTCCTCCTAGTGGGTTAGTGAACACTCATTTAACAATCCCCTTAGGTGTTTGTCTCCTAATTAATTTATTTAAATAATAATATTCATTAATTACATTCATCCTTGATCAAAACTGATCATAATTACAAAACTTTGTAATTAAATTTAACATAAAGTATTTTGCAAATAAAATAATAATTTTCAGAAATTTGGGTAGGTGACATACACCCGCCCTTAAGTCTCAACATCGTCCTCGATGTTGGTTAATCACTCCTTGAGTGTTCCTGAAACAGAGTTGGGTATGCTGCCTGCATACTACTCTCCAACTCCCAGGTTTCCTCTTCTGGGATAAGGTGCTTCCATTGCACCTTCACTTTCCCAATGCTGTGATTCCGAAGAATAGTTTCCCTCCTTCTGAGGATACAATCCGGTTCCACCGGAAAATCTCCGTCTTGTACCACCTGTACATCATTCCAGTTTACAACATGAGTATCATGGTGCACATATTTCTTTAAAAATGATATATGAAAAACATTATGTATTTTTAAGTTTAGTGGCAAAGCCAGTTGGTATGCCACTGCTCCAACTTTAGACAATATTTCAAAAGGACCGCAATACCTTGTTCCAACTTGGCACAGCTCCCCAATTTCAGTGAACTCTTTTTCGGTCTTACCTTGAGGAATACATGTTCACCAACCTGAAACTCTTTATGAGTTCTTTTTTAATATGCTTGACTCTTTTTCCTATCTTGGACAGCTTTTAAATGTCCTTGCACCTGTTTCACAATTAGTTCTAACTCCTGCAATAATTCAGGTCCTAAAACAACTCTATTTACTGGATCATTCCACGAAACAGGTGTATTACATTTCCTACCATAAAGAATTTCAAAAGGACTAAGTCTGGCCGATGCATGATAGTGATTATTATAAGCAAAATCTACTAAGTGCAAGTAGTCTTCCCACTTACCAGGCTGATCCTTAACATACATTCTTAATAAATATTCTAAAACTTGGTTTACTCTTTCTGTCTGACCATCCGTCTGTGGATGAAATGCTGTACTGAAATTTAAAGTTGTGTTCAACCCCTTAAATAGTGACCTCCAGAAGTTTCCTGTAAACTTTGAGTCACGAACTGAAATTATTACTTTCGGTATTCCATGTAGCCTAAAAATTTGTTTCATAAAGATCTCTGCAATATCTGGAGCTTTATGAGTAGTCTTTACGGGTATGAAATGTGCTGCCTTGCTGAGTTTGTCCACTACCACCATGATAGAGTCATGTTGTTTCTGATTTTTAGGTAATCCTATAATAAAGTCTATGCTGATCACTTCCCATTTCCAACTTGGTATTGGTAACGGTTGCAACAATCCTGCAGGATGTTGGTGTTCAACCTTCACTTTTTGACAATCCAAACATTTAGCTATGTACTCTGCTACTTCATCCTTCATTCTGGGCCAATAATACTCTTTTCTCAGCATAGTAATGGTCTTTTGATAACCTGGATGACCAGAATAGTGACTTTTATGCATTTCATTTAATATCAGAAATTTTATTTTTGGTATGTTTGGTACATACAATCTATTTTTAAACAGTAATATACCATTTTCCTTCATGCTGAAATTTGCCATACAATTTTCAGAACTGTTGTTTGCTATCTTTTCTTTCATTTTTCTGTATTCTTCATCGGTTTCACTCTTTTCTAGAATCTGATTTTCCAAATCAGTTGAATAAGTACTGATTGCTGAAATAAAATTTAGTTTTTCCTTACAACTCAAGGCACCTGCAACCTTGTTCTCCTTCCCTTTAATATGTTGAATTTCGAAATCATACTCACTTAAGAACGTCAACCATCTAGCTTGTCTAGCGTTCAGGTTTGTCTGATCTAATAAATATTTCAGACCCATGTTATCTGTCAATAATGTAAATTTCCTGCCAATGAGGTAGTGACGCCACATTTTTAAGGCATGAATAACTGCCAATAACTCTAAATCATAAGTAGAGTAGTTCTTTTCATGTACTTTCAGCTTTCTAGATTCATATGCCACCGCATGCCCTTCCTGTGTCAGGACTCCACCGAGTTCGTGATTGCATGCATCTGTACAAACTACAAAATCCTTGTTTGAGTCAGCTATCCTAAAGATAGGTGCTATCATCAATAGTTCCTTTCATTTCTTAAAACTGTCAGCACATTTCCGATCCCAAACAAATTTCTTCCCTTTCTTCTGCAAGGAAGTTATGGGGTTGGCAATTTTTGAAAAATTCTCTATAAACTTTCTGTAATATCTCGTAATGCCCATAAATGATCTTACATCCAACACATCCTTTGGAACCGGCCAGTGATTAATGGCCCTTATCTTGTCGAGGTCAACCGAGATTTCTTCTGCCGAAATTATGTGTCCTAGATACTGAATTTTGTCTTTGTGGAAGTCACACTTACTAAACTTGGTGTATAGTTGATGATCTCTTAGTACTTGTCAGATAATCCGTAAATGTTCATCATGCTCTTCTTTACTTTTTGAGTACACTAAAATGTCGTCTATAAACACAACAACAAACTTGTCTAAGTATTTATGCAGAATATTATTCATCAGACACATAAATACAACCGGGGCACTAGTCAAGCCAAATGGCATGACTACAAACTCGTAATGTCCATACCGAGTTCGGAAAGTTGTCTTGAAAATATCTTCATCCTTAACTCGTACTTGATGATATCCTTATCTTAGATCAATCTTCAAAAATATTGTTGCTCCACGCAGCTGATCAAATAGATCATCTATGCGGGGCAACATATACCTATTCTTAATCGTCATCTTATTAAGATGGCAATAATCTATACACAGTCTTAAGGTTCCATCTTTCTTCTTAACGAAGATGACAGGTGCTCCCCAAGGGGACACACTGGGTTTAATATACTTTTTGTCAATAAGTTCCTTCAACTATGATTTTAATTCGTTTAACTCCAGTATGTTCATTATGTATGGAGCTTTCGAATTTGGTACTGCTCCTGGTATTAATTCTATGGTAAAGTCTAAATCTCTTTTGGGTGGTAATCCTAGAATCTCCTCAAGAAATACATCCTTAAAATCCTTTAGGACAGGTATGTCCTCTAATTTCAATTTTTTCTCTTTATCCAAAAACTCATCATTTACCACGTTTACTGCAAACATTTGGCATCCTTTCCTAACTGCCCTCTTAACTTGCATGGCTGAAATTTGTCTAAGGGTTACCTTCCTTGGGATGCCTTTTATTTCTGCAGTTTTTCCTTCGTCATTTAAGCATATAAAACTTTTTCCATAACAGTCCAGGATGACATGATGGGCTTCTAACCATTCCATCCCAACTATAATATCATAAGAACCTAAAGGTATAATATTCAACTTGATTTGTGTTTGTAAATGATTCATGGACAAAAAATAGTTTTCTATAAAATTTGATACTTTTCTCTTTGTTCCAGTTGCTAGTCTAACTAGCCAAGATTTACCAAACTTTTCAGTTTTCAATTTAAGACTTTCCACAATGTCTAGTGATATATAACTTAAACTAGCACCTGGGTCAATTAAAACAGTAACAGGATGATCATGTATCATACTTTCAATCTCTACCATGGAGATTTGATGATCTACTTGCCTGTTGTCGAGTGCTGCATTGATTCTGGGCATTTCCCTTACCACATCTCCCACCGTTGGTTAAGCCTATATAGAGTTGATGTTGTTTTCTTTTCGCTTCCTCAACGGATATTATGGTGCGTAATGAGGACCTTGGCATTCAAAACATTTGATGGGTGCCTTTGGCTCACTGGTCTTGGAATTATTAGATGCATTTCTAGGTGTTGTAGAATTCTGCTGTGAATTGTTTCTAGAGTTGTTTCCTTCATAATTTCGGTTCTGAAAATTTTTCCTTTGAAATCCGGAATTTCCACTGAATCTAACATTTTTCTTTTTCTGCTCAAAATTGTTGGGCTTATGACTTTTCCAGTTTGACATTCCTTCTCTTTTCCGATTTGTGTCATAACAGAAAACTGCCTTTCTCATAGCCTCTTCCAAGGTTTTAGGACTGTCATACTCGATTCTATCCTTAATATTGAAAGGTAAACAGCTCAAGTACCTTTGAATTTTTGGTTTCTCTTCTATGAGGTATGGTACATATTTTAGTAAGTTCAGAAACTTACTGTTCATTTCCTTCATGTTCACACCTCCCAGCTTCAAATCGTAGAACTCTTTGGATTATTCTTCATAGTACTATTCAAACAAGTATTTTTTTTTAAAGTATCGTTTAAAAGTACTCCAACTTACATCTTTATCTTTGATGCATTTTACTCGTTTGATGTCCTGCCACCAAATATCCGCTTTTCCGGTCAGGTTATATATAGCCATTTTTTCCATTAAAGACTCCGAATAGTTATAAATCTGGAAGTATTTCTTCATACCAGACAGCCAAGCTTCAGCTGTCTCTCCCTTCTCAGTTTCTCCATTGAAAGTTGGAGGTCTAATCTTTTTGAACTCCCCAAAGATCTGCTCATATTCCTTTTGACTTTTCTTTCTGGGTTTGAAATCTCCTTCACTGCTATCACTGGTGTAGTTACGTTTCTTTTTGCGTGTTTCAATAGCATCTCCTGATGAGGTTGAACTGTCGTTCACCTTACTGATTTTCATTTTCTTGTTTTTATCAGCATGAGGCAGATCCTCAATTTTGGAAATATCTTCATTATATTTTTCTTGTTCCTCAGTTTGACTCTGTTCAAACAACACTAGGTTTAATTGCTCTTGTGCTTACAAAATCCTTTCATTGTCTTGTTTCACCGATCTGATTTCTGCTTTTAACTCAAGAAAGGCACGTAACAGTTCTATCGAACTGTTATTTAGTTCACCATGACCTTCTGCTACATAGTTATGTCCCGAACTGTGACTGTTTGGCTGAAATCTGTCGTCTAATTGTTCAGCTGAGTTCTCCATACCTATAACTGAAAATAATTTATGGATAACATAATAATTAAATTTTCAAGTTAGTACAATTTTTTGCTATATCAAAATTTTCTGCTACGTGTTTTGGACCTCATTCAAGCCTAGAGTTCGAATCTCAGCTCTCATACCACATGTAGCATCCCGAATTTTCATAAAAATTTAAATTTTTTGAAAACAACATTAATTACGATAATTTATGATTGCGGAATAATAAATGTTGATTGTAACAACAATTAATTAAACAAATGTTAGTACTAAACATAATTTAAATTTGTGTAGTAGCAATGTGTCAGTGACAACTTAATCATATTAACAGCTGTCGTAATTATGGTAACAAAAGTCCTAATAGAGCAGAAATTTGATGCGACACTGTTTCTTTTTGCAATGGTACTGACAGTTTGACTTTGCTGCATTAAGGGTGTCCTACAAGGTACCCTGGAGCTTACTTAGCTGCAACGCTAAAGCATAATGAATGTCCTGTGTGCAGATGACAAGTAAGAGCGAAGTAAGTGTATAGTTCAGTTTTCAATGTCATAATTAAATAAAATGTTATAATTCTGTTGCATTTCACCACAAGTAAGCAGGTATGGATTTCATTGCTATAATTATTGTTTTTCAGATGTATGTCTTATAACTCCATAATGTTTAAAAATGAGTCATCTATGTACGTCATCCTGCTGATAGTTTTTATCACTGTAATTCCCGTTGTTGTCATAGCTGGCCTTGTCGTTGTCTTGAGATAATTAATTATCTTGATATTACTAATGTAATAGAGGTACCTCCAAAAGCATTAAAAGCTTGTATCTATTTTGTATGAAAGGCATAAATGAGGTTATGTTAAAAGGTGACTATATTTGTCCTATCAACTATTATCTAAGTCATAGCTCTATTATTTAAAATCCACAAATAATAACTTGGGACTATATAAACTTCGAAATATTTTTCTATATATAACCACATGACTTCTAAATCGACCTATCTTGGAACTATGTAATTGTGGGTTGATATAACACTATGATGATCGTCGTGGAATGAAACTTAGAGCTCATACAAACTTAGGATTTGACTTAACGTAACATGTAATGTTATAATGTCGTGTAATAGGTTTGTAATTATCTCGTTGGGGAATGAACACTGACATGCAATGAATGTTGGCAGGGTGACGGTTGCTGGCTCATTAATATGACATGTATGTTGCGCTATCGGGGAGATTGTCCTTTGATTCTGCATTAAAAACCTGGGTCGATTCCCAACTGACAGGGATTTGCTAGCGATCCACGTAATAAGAATTCAATGTAATTGTTGATGCAATTTCCTACGTGTAATGGTTAAGTGTTGTAACAAACGCTTTCGAACTGGTTAGTGATCGTTGATCGACCCTTCCCTGTGCCATAGTGGCAATACCAAGTTGTACTGTGGAGTGGGCATTAAATGCAGTTGTTGCTTGTTCCAAAGCTTTATCGCTGGCACAATGGTGATCGTTGAAAGTGTTAAGTTTGGGCCATTAGATTACAACCCTAACTCCTATCGTTGATTTGGTTTAAGAGATTGGAATTTTTGTTTATTGTTTCCATTGTCTTCGGTCTGTGGCCGACAAGCTGCTGAAATTTTGGTAGGATATTATTAATAGGTTCGACCTGAAGACCTAGGGTTCATGGTTGGAGTTGCAGGTTTTAATCTATCTCCATGGCTTTGTACTGAAATTCTGGTTCTCTAGTTCAAGTAGTCATCGAGTGGATAGTTTATAGTTAACCCTTTTAAAGTTTGGGTGAAAGCACGCCAAAATGCAAATGATAACAGTACCCTGGTTTCGTTTGCAGCAATACTCTTCGTCGTTCCTGTGGTGAATGCCAAGAATCCTAGCAGCTCATCGAGAAGGTAAGTGTTTGTCAGAATTCTTAACGTGTTCCTTTAATAAACTTCTATTTATAGTTGAACATACAACGAATATTTAACTTGTTTAAAACTTGTGGCATATGTAGATAATGAAGGAATGCTTTGAGAAAGGTTTTGGAAAGAAGGGCGGACTTCCAAACCAGTAAGCTTCGGGTCTTCCAAAACCCTCATAGGTGCTCCAAAGGTCTTAGATGATGTGGTTGATTCCAACAACAAAGTAGATGGTTTGTCAAGGCGTCGTTTATCGTTTTGAATCCTTTGAGAAGGTTTTTAAACTGATGTAAACTTCTACGATGAAGGCCATTAGTCTCTATCCTCTGTTTTGTTTTGATGCTCAAAATTCTATCCTCCTGGGAATGTAAAGCTCGTTGAAGCCTAGGTTTTAAGAACTCGTTTCGATGTTTGAACTTGGGAATCTCCCTGTTATGATTTTGATTTGAATATCATGTTGTAATTTGTTTTTCTGAGAACATAGGGTTCGTTTTAATGAGAAGGAACTTGTGTTGGTTTAAACCTGGAACCACGACATGTTTTGTTTAATGTACAATAAAAGATTCAAGATCCGAGGCTCATCTACAGTGAATTCAACACTTCCTTCTCGGTAATGAATAAAATGTTATTTAACTTCTGTGTAAAAACGTTTGTGTTATATGATTTGATGTTATAAGTTGACAACATGATTTTTGATCTATACTTTAGGTTTTTGTGAAACTTGTCTCATATGATAGTTCTATAATGTAAGATGATCGTATGGTATTAATTCATTGATAGTGGAACGAACCGACCATACCCTAGTTTGTGTTTTGTGTAAAAAAAAAAGATATTGAATGTATTTTCAAATGAACTTTGGATTTGATTCGCAATCTGTGTAGGTTGTAATGTAGAATACAAATAGATGAAATGGTTTCTCTCTTTCATTTTTAAGAATGAAAAGAAACAGGGTCAAACCCTAAATTGATTCTCGTCTCTAGGAGATGCTTAAGTTTTGATAAGAACCCTTTAAAAAGGTCTTTGAAAATGAAACTAGGATTTCGATTTTTAACTAGCATAGTTTGTTTTTGTTTCGAAACGCAAGAACAATGGAATTGGAAAAGAAAATACTAGCTAGATTTGAAAATGAACTCTGTTCTTTTTAGTAGGAGATGAAAACTATGGGTGTACATGAAATGTGCAAACTGTAAATTGTCTGAGATATGCAACTATGTCCATAATTTATTTCTTTATTAATTTGCAACAACACTATTTTTATATGTAGGGATAATATGAAAAACTGTATGATGATTGTTATGAACATTCTTGATATGATGAACACATCTATTTCCTTGCAGTTATGACATTATAAACATAATTGTATATATAGAAAAATGATTTCTATATATTTCTTATATACACAGTAATGATAAGAATAATGAAATACAACTTTACAGGAAGTAAACATTATTTGTTTTTCATATAACTAAGGAAGCATTTTATAAATATATTAAATATTATACAGAACTTTCTACAATTATTTACTATAAGGAATAAACTAATAAACATATGAATTACTATATTTATCTATCAAATTCAATGGAAAAATGCCTATCTTATCATCTATTCTTAATTTGTGTATCTATACTGGAGTACGATACACAAAACAACATGGGGAAAAATATAGATACTGGTTTATCAATCATTTAAACTTTAACATTCAGACTTCAAACAAATTTAGAATTAGATTCTATTTCGAAAACAGGAAACAAAGATTACTAATATACAGAGCAAATCTACTAGCTAAGATAAGGTAGAAAATTTGGATGAACCTGGATAAATCTGTAGGGAAACAAACAGCCCAAGAAGATTGTTCCACCCAACCAATTCCTGAAAACAGTCAAGTACTGCCTTAGGACCCCCGAGCCTTTTCACTGAACCACCAGGAAGAAGAAACTCAGGAAATAGGACCTCCACTTGCAGTAGCACTAATTGTTGAATATTCAAGAAATAGTAGTCCAATATACCTGCACTAGTTTCTCTGGTTCTTCTCGGCAATTTGCAGGCTTAATACTGGACTCATCACTAGCCTCCCTATTCGAATCTCTCAGTGATCACCTGATTCACATGAGGAAAATATTCTACAGAAATATTGATTAAGAGTTGCCTGCTCAATTCAAATTTTCCTTTTGCAGGCTGCCTAGGCCTTTTTAGATGTTACTGGGACATTAAATGAGCTTCCTTCTCACTCCCTCCACCTGGGGGATAATGCCACATTTTTAGGGGTAGTTGTCCCATAACCAACAGCCAGTGGTGTGATGCAATTGCTACCATCTGTACCATACCTTCCAACAGCTTCCATTCCTCCTAGTGGGTCAGTGAAAACTCATTTAACAGTCCCCTTGGGTGTTTGTCTCCTAATTAATTTATTTAAATAATAATAATCAGTAATTACATTCATCCTTGATCAAAATTGATCATAATTACAAAACTTTGTAATTAAATTTAACATAAAGTATTTTGCAAATAAAATAATAATTTTCAGAAATTTGGGTAGGTGACAAATGTTCGCCCAGTTCAACGAGATTCTCATGTGATTCGCTTCGACATCCGAAGGATATTCGACGAGAACTCACTTCGATAAAATCAGCCCCTTCAATGTGAAAATGAATCTGGACATACCAAATCTTGAAGGTAAGATTGAGGCGGAATCCATCGACAATTGGGTACAACAAATAGAATCCTATTACACTGTGAATCAACTCTGAGAAGCTGACAAGATGACCATTGCATCCTTAAAGATGTCAACCTCCGTGCACTGCTAGTGGGAGAACCTCTCGACAAAGATGGAGAAAATTGGAGAACCCATCGACACATGGGATAAATTCGTCGAACACATCCGAAAGGAATTTTACTCGATGAAATACCTCGAGCAGTAGTATAAGAAGTGGCAGCAGCTAAGGCAATGGAAATACCAATCCGTGCAGAGTTACACCGAAGAGTTCTATCGACTCATGGCTAGACTTGGCGTCCAAGAAGAAGATAAATTGCTTGTTCTAAAGTATGTTAGCGGATTCTACCAGTACATTCAGCAGGAGATGGAATTTCTGACTGTCAGTACGCTTGCGGATGCTTTCCACTACGCCAGCAAACTAGAAACCAAGCAGAAAGGAAAAGCACGCTTTGCGATAAAGTCAACATCAGTACAAACTCCCAACAAGAAGGCACCAGCCAACTTCGACAAGTCGAAATCTTCTCAACCAACACCGCCAAGCCAGATCACGATAAGAATCCTTTTCACAAGAGGGAACGTAGCAAACAACCGTCGACCGAAAAATGGTGTGATTACCACCACTCATCTTGGCATAATACGTCTGAATGCAAAGCTCAGAAGACATTTTTGGCAAAAGTGTCGAACTCCAATGCATTCGATAAGACGGTGGAAGAATCTGATCCAGATGCAACGACCCTTTTGACCTCAACCACTCGAGTAGCCTTGACTATCGTCGACGAGGAGGAACAAGAGCGCCTGTTCCATACACGGATATGGGTCTAGAGAAACCCATTGCATTTGATTGTGGACAAGGGAATCCAGAAAAACTTTGTTTCTGAAGAACATGTGAAGAAACTAGGTCTTCTTACCACTTCGCATCCTCATCCTTACAACATCGATTAGATGAAGGATGGACAAGAACTTCAGATCACTCGACAATGCAAACTTGCCTACTTCATAAAATGTTTTGAAGATGAAGTACTCTATGATGTGGCACCACTCTCCGTAGCCGACGCCCTGTTTGGGAAACCTTACCTCTGGGATAGACATGGAAGTTATTACTCACGGCCTCAGAAGGTGATTGTCAAAATCTCAAATCGATGGTTCAGCATACCGGAGCGTCAACCTACACTGACAGTTGCACTGATATCTGCCAAATAGACAAAGAAGCTCATCAATCATGCTCAGAAGTTCACATTAATCATGATCAAGCCGTAATGTTCTAAGAATACTGCAACAACGAGTCGATTCACTGACCAATGCAGCACTCGACAGAAGCAGCAAGTCGATCATATTCTTGATGAGTACCAGAATCTCTTTTAAGATCCAGACGGAGTACCTCAATAATGTCAGGTAAAACACTCTACTGAACTTTTTCTTGGTTCTTCTTGGCCTAACGCATCTGTTTACAAAATATCCATTCTCGAAAATGAAGAGATTCGTAGACAGATCCAAGAATTAATCGACAAAGGTCATATTCGACCCAGCTCCTCTCCTTTTGGAAGTCCAGTCGTCCTAGTTCCGAAGAAAGATGGGACTTGGCGCATGTACATCGACTACAAATCTCTCAACAAAATATCGGTGAAGAATCGGTACCCTCTGCTGCAGATAGACAAGCTCATCAACTATCTGAAAGGTTCTAAATTCTTGACTAAGCTCGACCTCAAGTCAGGATACCATCAAATTCCAATCGAGCCCTCATATGTGTGGAAAACTGCTTTCGAAACCAAGGAAGGATTGTTTGAATGGTTAGTCATGCCTTTCGACTTAACCAGTGCACCTGTGATGTTCATGTGACATATGGATAACCTTCTTGGACCTTTCATCAGAAAATGGGTTATTGTCTATCTCAACGATATACTAATTTTCAATCGATCATGGGAAGAACATGTCGGACATCTTCGACAAGTCCTCGACACTCTCCAACAACCACGGCTTTATCTGAACATGTACAAGTTCTCTTTTGCGATGACCAGCATCAAATATTTGAGGTATGTAATTGAATCTGCAGGCATTCACATCGACCCAGAAAAAGTACAGATCCTCAAAGATTGTCCCATTCCTAGAAGAATTTAAGAACTAAGAAGTTTTCTTGGTTTGGTGAATTTCTATCGACAATTCATACTCGGCTTCAGTCACATAGCCTGGCCCTTGAATCAGTTGATGAAGGGAAGTGGGAAAACTGTCTTCCAATGGACAACAACAAAACAAGCAGCTTTTGAACAGCTCAAACACAAGCTCTGCATTGCACCAGTACTTTTGTTACCTGATTTGCATCAGCCCTTTAAGATTGAGACAGACGCATCGGACTATTCCTTGGGCGCAGTGATCACTCAATCTGGTCACCCAGTCACTTTTCATTCCGAAACTTTTAACGACACAGTTAGAAGATACTCGACGTACGAAAAAGAACTGTATGCCATTGTGCAAGCTCTCAAGCAATGGATGCATTACATCCTTGGCAAGGAAACGGTCATTCTCACTGACCATAAGCCTCTAGAGTTCGCTCTGACACAATCAAAGTTGCAGACAAACCGACAAATCAGGTGGATTAATTACCTACAACAATTCCAGTTGGTGATTAAGTATCAGAAAGGTAAAGCTAATGCCACCTCCGATTGCCTCAGTCGACCACCCATTAATCTCCTTTTGACAGTGATGAGTATGTAGGTATACGACACGACCACTTGGCCACAGTTGTATGAGGACGACAACGACTTCTCATCAGTCTACCGACAGTTACAGACTAACAAGTCATCGACCTCAGACTCTGACTATTTCCTAAAAGATACCTTGCTATACAAGCTTGGATAGCTTTGTGTAGTGACCGATGATCCCAGACAACGGCTCATTTGGGACACGCACTACAGCAAGACTGCAGGACACTTTGAAGTAGCAAAGACACTTGCTATTCTATAGAAGTATTTCTTCTGGCCTACACTTAAATATGACGTCAACAAGTACACTCGATCATGCATGGTTTGTGCCATTTCTAAGACACCTAATCGACAACAAGGATTGTATACACCTCTACCAGTTCCTAGTTGACCATGGGAATCTATTTTTATGGACTACTTCACGGGCTATCCTACTACCAAACAACAACATGACGCGATAATAGTAGTAGTCGACCGATTTTCCAAGATGTCCATTCTCATACCATGTAACAAGACCACAACAGCACAACAGACTGCTTAACTCTTCTTTACACATGTTTGGAAACACTATGGTTTACCCACAACCATCATTTCCGACCAAGATTCCCGATTCGTCAGCATATTTTGGAAGACCCTCTAGCAATTGCTAGACACACGTCTCTCATTATCAATAACTTTCCATCCTCAGACTGACGGATATATGGAATTTGTGAATCGCTTGGTAGTACAATTGCTTCACATGTACAATCACCAGCATCAACGCACATGGGATGAAAGTCTTCCATACATCCAGCACATCTACAATCGTGCTCAACACATCTCTATAGGAAAGAGTCCCTTTGAAGTCTGTTATGGATTTCAGCCCTCAATGCCTATCAACTTGATCAGCTCCTCGACACATCCGAGTGACACTGACTATAGCCAGCGAGAAGTTGATAAAGCATTCAAGTTCAAAGATCAGATATGCGACATCCAGAAGCAAGCACAAGAAATGTTGCACCAAGCAAGCGAGAAAGCTAAGTCCCGACACGACAAGCATCGTATTCCTCATTCATTCCAAATTGGGGATAAGGTCTAGTTACATCTCAATAAGGAGAACTTCACAGGCCCATTCAAGAAGCTCAAGCCTTTGTGATATGGTCAGTACAATATTCTTCGACAAATTAGCGAAAACACTTTCTAGCTCGACATTCCTACATGCTTGGGTCTGCATCCAGTATTCAATGTGGATCTACTTCGACCATACCATGCACCCTTGTTGGAACAGAATGACTTGCAGGTAGTAGAACCCGAAGACATCCATCTAGATGTTCAGGAGCCTCTTCCTTGCGACACCATTGTGGGACAACGAGTACGCCATACAAGGATGAACACAATTCCCTTGTTTTAGGTTTCCAAAGCTGGCCAGATCCCATCTCAAGGAAAGTGGTACTCTGTTACTGAATTGACCAACAAGTTTCCTCACCTTCGTGAGCAAACAATGGGATCCATTGTTTCTTAAGGAAGGAGGTTTGATCCTCATTGTAGTTGGCAAGTCATCGATGTTGATACAACTTTGACACAACTTCGGCTCGACAAGTTTCCAATCCGACAGGTTACAAACTCGACACAACTCCGACGAGTCACCTCGACACACTCACACCTTCGACATGTTCAAAAACCTCACAGTTTGCGACATCGACAAGCAGTGTCGACATGCAACCAACGACTGTCAAACTTTGACAGACTGTCTCTCTGTCTTCCAGTCGACTGTAACGGTTGAACTGTTGAACCGTTCTAACTTCTTCTTTGTAACTGAACGTAACGGGAAGGCACCCAAGCATCTCTAAATTCTATATAAGCATGTATAATATTGTAACATACATCATCATCAAGCTATCTGATGATTTCAATAATAGAAGATGAGTTCGCATTGTTGCATATTGTCTGTGCGCATTTGTATTCATCTATGTAGTGTAATCCTACTTTTCTCATTCTGGTTATTCTTAATTGCTTCCACCATAACAGAGCCGACTCATTCAGTCGAAATATTGTCCCCCTCGTGCTTCCTGGACACGACCCAGATCAACATGAATCCCACTCATTTTTACCAATGTAAGAGTTAATGACCACCTTCTGTGACACCGTTCACTGAAACAATACATTCAAAATAACCATCGTTAAAAACTAAAATTAATATAATATGTTTTAATATTAATATATTTTTATGGATTTTCTGGAATTGATCTCTCTTTGGAGATGAAGCGCGCTCTAAGTTATATAGGGTTTAGGGTTTGAAATTTTTGCAAGATGGAAACATTCAGAGGGGGTGACTCCCCCTCCTCCAATTGACGGCAGGCTACCCCTGCTACGGTCCCAACAACGATTGCAATGGAGGGGCCACTAGAGGGTGAGGACGGGGAAATCAGCAGAAGTAAAGCCAAACACGGATCGAGGAAAACATAGGTAGGTTTCCTACCTATATCATCAGTGATCCCATCATTTCAGATCCGATCGGAGAATCCTCGGGAAAGGGTAGAACAATGGAAAGAAAAAGATTTGATTGGAAAGTTCATCAGGATTTGGCCAAAAGAGAAGGATCTAACAAGATCGATCAAGGTAAACTGGAACCCTAAAGGACATTACGACATGCATCTAGGAGCCAAGGGTTTCTTCACCATTGTCTTTTTCAATCAAGAGGACAGAGATCGAATATTGGAGGGAGGCCCATATTTTTTCTTTGCGGATGGAATTTACGTATTCCCATGGAAAGAAAGATTTATCCCTAACAAAGAAGATTTGAATATTGCTCCAGTATGGATCAGGCTTTATTCCCTTCCCTATGAATACTGGGAACCTGGGATCCTACAAGACATATGCAATACATTGGGTAAATTCATGAAAGCTTCTGATCAAACAAAATAGAGAATATATACCTCGTTTTCCAGCATCTGTTTATATATAGATCTTGCATAAGATCTACCTAAATTTATTAAATTGACATGGGAAGATGAGGACTAGATCCAACCAGTAGATTATGAACACCTCCCCTTCATTTGATGTAAATTCCATGAATATGACCATCTCAGCCGGGATTTTCCGCACAATAACATAGGTCCTGCTAGCCAGCAGGTATCCTAGGAAAAGTAGAAGAGATCGACAGACAAGGGGTTTATTCAGGTAAAGAGAAGAAAACCAGGAAGGTGAGAGAATAACTAGCCGCAGCATGAACAAGCCAAAGCCAAAAATCCAATAATGACAAACAGATTCAAAACCCTAAACACAGTAAGGGAGGATATGGAATATCTAGGGAAAAGGAATAAGGAAAAGAATCAAATCTGGAAGATACCAAAATCAACCAAGAAAGTCCAGAAGATCAACCGGAGGATATGGAAGGTGATATCTCCCTCTTGTAAGCTTGAGGGAGATATTCTGGAGATAATAGAATACTACCTTCCCGTGGACCTATCCCAATTGGGTGAACGACATATATATGGTGTACTCTTTTCTCTTGTTCTCTTTTTGTACTTATTGTTGATATATTATTGTTTTGCATAGATATGTAAGCTAGTTTAGTTAGATCCATATCTCTGACAAGTGAAGGATTGTTACTTCGACTTCATGGGCATGTTATTTTCTGTATATCTCTGTAATCATCATTATCATGAGAGCCACAGTTCAAAAAAACATGTATTTCAAGTGATATTTCCAATCAAGAAAGAGATTCGAGCCATTTTCCCCATAGCATTTGCATAGTGAATTTGGAATAATGTTGTATTTGTTTTGTATCATATTTTTCTGAGATATTTATCGATGTTATGATATGTATATGAAGTTAATTTGATGGCCCAACTTATTTTTTCAGACCCCTGAAGTGTCACTATGGTTTATGATTAAATTTGAGACTCCTTGTCCACCATTTTCACCACAAATCCTAGACTATAGAAGCTGTTGTTCATGGAGATACCTATTCAACCCTAAAACCAAATATAATTATGTACACATACTTTCCTTAATTTCCTCTAGCAGATCAAAGTCCCAAAAAAAGAATTAGTGAAGGCCGTAGAGTTTTTGGAAAATCATTTAATGGAAGACCTAGGGGGGATTTCCACTTCTCAAATTAACTAGTCTTGTCCCGAAACTTATTTCCTTGCAAAGAGTAGACCATGGATGGGTATATCAGTGGTTTTGGTGTCTTATAGATGTGTTAATGTGTCATATTCCCCTTCAATACCTTCCTCCCCAAATTCGAAAACATTTCGAGGTGTTTGGAACTAGTTGTAAACTACAACCCTAGCTCAAAAAAAGGTGAACCCTAGAATTTTCCTTTGGAGGGATATTACAATATTAATAAATAAAAATTATATATTCTAGAATCTAACTTAATTTCCTACATTCATATTCTTACACTATATTCAAAGTCATTATGGAAGTGCCTCAAATTGTTCCTCCAACTCAACATATTTTTTTTTTCATGTTTGCGTTACCACTAACATGTCACAAGATACCATCATTCACTTGCACTCAACCATAAACATAAATTAGTTGCATTGATCAACAATGATATAATACACAACAATAGGGTGCATTGATTTCAACAACAAAATAGTGAAAATACATAATTTTAGAGCAATCAAGTAGCTCCATTAATTTCAGCGCAAAACATTACGGTGCATTAAATTCAATGGTGATACAATAAAAATTGATTTGGATAAATCGAGTAGTTGCATTAATTTTAATGACCACATAATATAAAACAATAAGATGCATTCCTTTCAGTGATGATACAATGAAAAATGATTCAGTGCATTAATTGAATAAACAATACCAATAAAAATGATTTGGTGCATTGATTTCAATAGTGAGATAGTGCAAATTATCAAGTGAAGAGATTTTAAGAATACACAACACAAATAACTACTATGATGTTGCAAAAGATATTCTCAATTATAAGTTGAAGTCTATTGCTTTGTTTGATTCTAGGTGTGATTCCTTTGTAAGTATATGCACATTAAAATCATTATGATGGTAAGATATATACAATGCATTTAATCCAAAACCATCAACAATATATTGAAAATAGAATTGTGAAGAACATATGAGGTTGGAAAAAACAACCATTCGCAAGTTAAAGGTTTCAGTGGTCTTCAAAATAAATTTCATTTCTCATATAATATAATGAAAAGATGGGATAGCTAACAAGTGTGGGTAAAAATAAATATAAAGAAGACATATTGAGGCCAATCATTGCGTAATCTATATGTTCTTTCTTATATGAATCCTAAATTACTTTATCACTATAGGCCTTCATACATGTGTATCTTTTAAAGTGGCCTTCTTGAAAGTACTCTCAACCGTATAGATGATGGAAAATTTCAAAGGATTAAATTCATCTAAAATATATAAAATAATGATAGTCAACTAAAATTTTGACATGGTCACCCACAGTTGGAACTAGTCTAGATCCATATTAACTAATTATCTCTCAAGCATAGAGAGGGATCATATCCCTTGAGTTTCAGAAAAACTCTCCTCAAGTTTTTTCACTCAAAAAAAAGGTTTACACCTTGAGGGGATTGATATCTCTTGGTTCTTTATAAATCTAGATTTAAGATGGATCTAGGCTAGTCATCATCAATTTTAAAAATTAAATATGTATCAGCTTCACAATATACCCTTGCATTTCATTGCGAATGTGGAATTCTATTTATCATCTTTAACAAAATATTGATATTTAACCACGAATCACATCCATCCAATTTGAATACTTTGTAACTACAAATTCATTGCCATTAACACCAAATGACCTCTTCCTCACAATGAAATGTGTTTGTGAAGTGCAACAACAAAAAAAATTGCTAGTTACAAGCCAAATATTAACATCACCGTTATTTCTATTTAGGTTTTCTAGTCGTTAGTCCTGCTACTCATCACATACCCTTTCCTTTATTTATTTTTAAAAAATCACTGATAAGTCTTCCATTCTCACTTGCATTATCTGTTTGAATAATATTTCTCTAGGTAATTTTATTTGAATATACTCATTGCCTCCAATTTTATGTAAATTAGTCATTTTAATTTTAATAATAGCGAAAGTTATGTAAATAAATTTTAATTACATATATAGGTTTTAATATATTAGAATTTGGGCTGGACTAACATTTATGCTTTTACTACATTGCATGAGGATGAGATAAGTGTACCGTCGAGATTGATTTTATGGCAGTCGTTCCAATTCAAAATTAAAAAAATTTAAAAGAAAAAATAATATAAAAAATAATTGGTAGTTGATGTATAGATAACTCTTAGCTAATACATGGATAAGGGGCTTCATGGTAGACAACCCACTTAACTAGAAGAAAAAAAGTGATAACATATAGTTGAGGCATAAACACTGGGTGATTACAACTACACATGGAGAACAAGTAACACATAACTTATTACTTATTTGTGGCACTTACATTGTAGCCTATCAATGTTCATTGGCCACAAATTAAGTGGATGTGCTAGTTCTAATAAGAGCGAAGGAGTGCCACCACTCTTATTCTACACTATGAAATCACCCAACCACTCTTATTCTACGTTATGAAATCACCAAACTTTGATTTCTAATCCATAAAATGATTTAATGATTGTTGTTTTATGTTTTCACATTCATATTTATATAAATGTTTGATATAATTTTTTTGAGTAAACAGTGTAATATTTTTTTATATGTTTTTTTAAACTTACATTTGAGTTTAGAATGTAATTTCTTTAGATAATTTTTAGCTCGCAATAAATAAATTGGATTTACTTAGTACTTAACAACATCTCTCATATTGAATTGCAAAATGTCTCCCAACCAATGATTAATTTGAGGTATACATTTGCAAGTGAAACAAACAAAATTATGATATTTTTCTATTTTATTATGCTTCAATTCAAATTCATATAAATTAATAATCTATCAATTTGGGTTTAAAAAAAAATGAATTGTGAATTTTTTTAATAAAAAATTGATGATTGTTGTCAAACATCCAAAATAATAAAATCCAAATCATTTAAACACATTTGAAATAGCAAAAAAAATTGAAAATGAAAACTACCAATAAAATTTTAATATAAATTGTACACAACATATAATTAAACAAAAAATTAAATAACTATATATATTCAACAAATAATATGTGTAAAATGATATCTAAAAAATAGTGATATAGAATTGCATGAATGGAAACATTCATAATTAAAATTAAAATTAAATATTTATTTTCAAACGAAGGAAAAAAAACTATAACTTGTTATTCATTTTTTTAGAATCAAAGTTATAGAGCCAATACAAAATGATACCAATAGGATCTAATATTCTATTAGTAAAAAATTCAGAATTTTCTTAGACATACACTCAAGAAAACCTTCATATTTATATAAGTATTCACTACAATCTGAAAGTACCAAAAAAGCATCCAAAATAGAAGTACATGAACAAAACTAGAAAAAGGACTCAGATCCTTTTTCAACCATAATGCTTCAACAAATTCCTTAAAGTGTATCATCTCGTCCATAGATCCAACTACCTTCTTAGAAAGGTGATCAGCTGGATAGTTAAATTCTCTGTATTCGTGGGAGAAGGAAATGTGGATGAAGGATTGTTTTAGCTCCATCACCCTCTTGGACCATTGATACAATCGAAGAACATCTAAATTTGAATGATCAGCATCCCAGTGAATCACCACTTTGGAATCTCCAACAATTTGAAGAGTGAAGATGCCTATTTTTCTTGCAAACCACAACAATCCCTAGTGCTAGAAGCACTGCCTTGGTGTTTGATCCATGACCAACACCCATCCAAAAATGAATATAATGACTTATTTTGATCTTTTACACCATTCCATCCCCACATACATCATTATTCTCAACACCATCAAAATAGCCTTAGAACTATTATCTTCAAAGGAAGGTCTAATAACAAATCTCGCAGATTTGGATTTTTTCTCACTATGAGACTCTAAAAAGAGGTTGATGGATCTAAAGAAAATAGTGTTTACCGATGGGCTTACATCTTTGAAAATGTACCTATTCCTAGATTTCCATACCTCCCAAACAACAAATAAGGGAATTTCTTTTAATTTTACTCTTTTTTGAAACCATATGTGCATACAGATTTGAAAATTCGAGCCTTCCCATACATTCTAGAAACTCAAAATTCTACTCAACTCATACCACACAGATTTGAAGAAAGAACAATGTAGAAAAATATGAGAAACTATTTCTACATTTCTCTACATAATACACATATACCCGGTCCTGAGAATCCATGCTGAAGAATATTTTCCCAAGTAAGAATTTTATTTTCAATACTGAGCTAAAGAAAGCATTTCATTTTGATGGGAATTTTCCATTTCCAAATATGCTTAGTCCACCATTTCGGGAAAGACACCAAATGATCAAGTCAATTATAATGTCATACGCAGACTTAGCAGAGAGGATATTATTGGCCCCTTTCCAGTTCCAAATCAGGATGTCCTCCAAATCTGATAATCTGATTCCTGCTCTGTATAACAACATTACATAGTTATTCCATTCCTCTGTTACATTCACAGACAAACCCAAATCATTTTCCCGCAGCCATTGAGATTGGGAGGGAACATAATCTGAGGGCCGCCACACTTGAGTAAGAAAATGTATATTCAAATTATGTACTTCAGATAATAAAAGATCATACAGTTTAAAATTTCCATCAACTCCAATGAAGGGGTCAATACTAATAGCTACCTCTGCTCCATTTCCAATTTTCCATCTAAGCCACTCACCGAATTTTGGGTAGGAATGAGAAAGGACCTTCTAGATGACTGATGCATTAGAGAAGGTTTTTAGAGGCTTCCTATTCCATTGGACAATATAAAAATTTTAAAAGTATTTATCTTGTAATACACTGCTCGCGCACCTTTTCCGAAGAGACCTCTCCACAGATTCTTAAGACTCAAGGAAGAATTGAACCAGTCCAAATTTTTTAGGCCCCATATGCCCTGCTTCTTTGGAAGAGAGATACTTTCCCATGAATTCAGATGGAAGATGTGTTGTTTCCCACCCAAATAAATTGAACATTCCTTTCCTGATGTTATTAATGATAGAATTTGGAATCATAGCTAAGGAAAGCCAATAAACAAGAATGCTTTTTAGAACTGATTTGACAAATATAATCCTTCCCCCAAGGGACAACCATCTATAGGTCCAATTGCTCATCCTTTTTTCAACCTTTTGAAGAAACTAATTCCAAACTTCAATTTTGTAGCAGTTGGGTTTCCAAAAATAGCCCAAGTATTTAAAGACATTCTCTATAGAGGACATATGGTGTGGGAGCAACTGCGAAATTTGATCACATACATTTTGATCCACAATGTTTTGCAAAAACATAGATTTATGGGCATTGACTAGCATTCTAGAGGCTTCACAAAAAAAATTGATGATAGACGAGAAAGATTCCCATTCCACAATAGTACCCTTCCCAAAAAATAAAACATCATCCACAAACAAAAGGTGACTAATATAAAGAGAATTTGATATTCTAATGCCTTGTATCTTCTTATCATTTTTTGCGGTCTCAATGAGGCTTCTAAGGCCTTCAATAATTATAAGAGTAATGGGGATAAGAGACATCCTTGTCTAAGCCCTTTACTTTTTTTAAAGAAAGAAGACGAAGAACCATTAACCAATACAACAAAATTAGCAGATGTTATGCAGGCCATTATCCAATTTGATACTTCCATTGGGATACCAATATGAATAAGAATAAATCCAAGAAAGGTCTAGTCTACCCGATCATATGCCTTTATCAGGTCCATTAAATAATTATATATATTCAATCAATACATAATATATTTAAAATGATCTGCATGGGTGTAACTTGACTTGTGTGTGGGTGCACCTAGAGGTATAGTAGTAGTAACCCTTGACCGAGCCCCATTCCACTTGTCGATTCTCCTAGTGTGTGTGTGTATATATATATGAATAGTTACAAACAAAAAATTGTAATAGAAAATCATGTTAACAATTCATATAAAATGTACAAGTGATAGTTTTAAGTTAAAACTCAGTCATCTTTGTCACACAAATAGGGTTGAAAATGAAAATCACTTTTTCTTTACCTACACTCATATTAAAAGTCAATTTCAAAATATTTGTTACAATATGGAGGTTCCTAATTAATTCATCACCATTATGGGAATAACAACTTTTTGAATATAGAAATAAAATTCTAATAAAACTATATTCCTTACGTTTTTAGGTTGATAAATCAAAATTTATCTAAGTAAAAATTAATAACTATCATCATCGACATCACTAATCGAGAATAGAAAAATGACTAATCATCCACAGTACCACATTAAGAAAAATCAATATTTTTGTATTGATTTTGTATTTAATTAAAATAAATGAATATTTAACTTTGATAAACCTCAGCTTAATCAATATTTTCGTATTGATTTTTTATTTAATAAAAAAAATGAGTATTTAACTTTCATAAACCTCAGCTTAATGTGAATCAGTGAATGAAGCGTATATTCGTGTCCTGTTTTATCAAGTAAAAGTTCCGTGTGTTCACCACAAAGCAAGGCGTTGCGGTAGGCAGGACACCATTTGGAATTGGGGCGAAAGCGACAAAACCCCGGGGCCGGCACTAACAGCAACACATCGAGTCGCGTCAGAGTTCCGTGTCCCTGTCCACTGTCCACTGTGTCTCCACAAAGCTTGGTCGGGACGTAACTTACGTTACATCATATTTATTTTGGAGGAATTTCCGATCACTGGCAATTCATGCCGTGTTGAATATTCCAGGTCTCTAATATTACCCAGTATTCGTCACAGAAGAAGAATATTTACACGTTACTTCCATTGTTTAAATATCGAAGCAACCCGATGGTCAATAAACACGACACGACTATGCATGCGATTGAGGAATCCGTCCTGCCTGTCTGGTGAAGCTTCCACCGCACACACGTAATAAAACATTACCGCTCTCAGAAGCCATAATTTCTATATATTATAAGACCAGTTGGTAAACAGCAATTCCATAGTGCGAATTTGGCTGTATTGGGGCGAGCGCGCTTCGAATCTCTCTGAGCAGAACAGTACAGGGTGTTATTACGGACAAGGAGACTAATTTATCCCATCCATTTTTTTAAGAAGATCAAGGACGAACCAAGAAACGACAGTTTGATTGGTATAAGAAATTAAGCAAAGGAGACTGCAAAAGGAAGAAAAAATAGAAAGATACGCCACACCGGGCAGTTGGGTTTTTGCCTGACAATGGATACTGAATGCAAGATTTCCTTTGAAGCCCTAACCATCATGGGATTTGATTACAGAACTATAGAGCTGCTTACTCTAGAAAATCAAGGGCATCTTATGATGGAAGAAGAAACTGTTAACTTGGGGATGGCAGTGGAAGGAGATCGTCCAGAGCCCGCGGACGAAAAAACTGCAACTATATCAACTGAGAGCGAAAACGATTCTGTTGCAGATGCTAATGATTACCCAACTGTGTTAATTGATTTTGAAAAAATATGCCTTTCGGATCATGATGGCGATGTTAAAGTCGGCATTAAAATGAAAGATCCAGATTATATGAAAATTAGGTTATTCGAATGGGTTCAAACAGTTGCAGCTTATGTTCGTTTCCTCCACCCTTCTACAGATATAACCTAGAAAGAACGAACGATGTATTGCAGCTAATATCCCAACTTGCTTTCTCCAATCATCTGCTCATCCAAGCTCATTGTAAATATGATAGATTCGGCGGTATTAATAATATTGAAAAGAGGGAAAATAACATGATAAAATGGCCGAAGAAACAAATAAGTGTCGCCTTGCCATATTTCGCAAGAAGGAAGGTTGAGGAACAAAAGCAGGTAGTAGGTATGAAGGAAGCACTTTTTCTCTATCCCAACTTGTTAAAGACGATTGGGCAAAGCTCGTATGAGACTGGAAATTTTTCTTTCCTTCATACGTATATAGCTTGCCTGCAATATAACATTGTAATACCGATATTGTTGGATACCTAGACCTAAAATATATCGAGATCTTGCGTACATGTACTTCAAATTATATGGGAGACTTGTGTCCATACAATGTCTATAAATCTGAAAGTCTGGAATATTTCACCAACGTTGCTATCTACTCATCAGATTTTATTGGTTATATAAAAATTGTTATGTTATTTGATGGTTAAAGGTTTTTTTTGAGTCTATCAACCAGATTAACTTTACTGTAACAAATGTATATTTGGGATTATTTTATGATCTCTTTATCTTATTATGTTTAAATGTATTAAAACGACCACGTTATTTTACTTGTGATTGTACAAATATAATTAGTTATAAAAATATGTCTACATCTTGATTTCTTTCAGTTTGATTCTACATTTTGGTTGGTTTCTTTCTATTTGATTTTTTAATCTTTTAAATCATAAATTTCCGTTAAAGATCAATGTTGTTAGTCACTTTGTAGTTTTGACATTTTAAAAAGGGAACATGACCAATTCAATTTAGTTAACATGTCATTGGAACTATCATCTCTTAAACGAACGAGTTGCTTAAAGGCTGAGGCTTATGTGTTTTGGGGTTCGTTCGAGCAAAGCTTTTTTTGAAACGGAGTGATTTTCATAATCTCGAAGTCCTTTTTAAAATATATAATTATGAATCATATTTTCGTTTTAACTTAGCATTTTCACTCGTTTGAAAACACATTCTTGGTTCTTTATAAAGAATTTATATATTAAAATAGAATTGGTAAAGAATTTATATATTAAAATAGAATTGGTAATGCACTCCCCAATTTTTTATATTTTTAATTTTTAAAAGGACTATAACATACAATCCCAAATGTTTTCTAATTTTATTTTTTAATTGGACAATAATATTTGTAGGTTTCTATTTAGTATTTTTTATAATTAGTGGATTAGCTTTATTGTTTTTATTTTTCTATTTATTTTTTAAAATTATTAAAAATGTAGTTTTTGACATTAATAATAAATATATTTATGTTAAAATTTTAAGATTTTTTTTAATATTTTTAAAAATTACCATTAATTAAAAACAACATGATTAAGCTTGACCATGAGAACACCATTAAACATGATTTTAAAAGAAAAAGAAAAAAAAAATGTTTTGTGTTTTTTAAAATATTTATAAGTATTGTTGGTAGTGCTTTTCGATGAAAAAAATTAACGCTCAGTATGAAAAACTTAATAAACTTAATAGTTAAAACAAAATCTTATATTGTGTTTTCTAATATATATAAGCACTATAAATGTATCGAATATTTATGTATGGATATAACATTGGTGTATAGAACCATGGAAAGTAAGGTGTGCTAAGTATTATTCAACATTCGTAAAGATATGTTAAGTATTATGTATTTTGTGTTTAAAAGGTATGTGTTTATTTTACATTTTTTTTTTTAAATGATGATTTCAATTTTTACTAAATAAAAATGGTCATTTACTTAAAAAAATAAAGTTATATATATGTGTAGAGGCTTAATGAAAGTTGAATTTTAATTAGATATAACAATGATGAAGACACTAACAATAACAAGTTACTGGTACAAATTTGTAGAAGAGTCAGAGGCTTGAGAAAGGGAGAGGGGTTTGCACGCTTTCCCTATTACAACATAGACTTATCTCCTTTTAAGTATTGTTGACCTCCTCAAGGTTTATGAGGAGGCTACATCCCTCAAGGGGGGACATTTTCATAATGATGCAATCAATCAATCATTGGGATCATGCTAGGTAGAAATTTAGGGCCACTCTTGATCTATGACATTAGCCCATAGTGAGGGATATGTACTTCATTACTAGGTTTTCCTATAGAGGGAAGAATTCTCCCCAATACCTCAATATCCCACCTAAGGTTACAAGAGAGTCATATCACATATGTGCAAAGATATATCGACGAGGACATCACTAACCCTACTGGCTTCTACATTGTTGGTGGCTAGTTGGATTTACATGCATTTGATGCATAGGTTGTTAAGGTGCATATCACTTGTAATTATGGCACTAGAGCACTATACATCAAATGGGAAATGCTTTAGTTTCCTTATAATGCACTATGTAAACACTTTATTTTAGAGGCTCGGACTGATTAAATGCTCTACCATCTTTTTTACAATCGTTTTTTTTTCTAGATTGTTGCCATGTTGTGTTTTATAGTAAGATGGCCTTCTCATTTTCTTTTGAGTTATTTACTTTATTTTGTTAGAGGTTTCCAACCACTCGACTGACAATCAACAACCTTCCTCTTAGCCCAATGACTAATATGCATATGCACATGTGGAGAAATATGTTTCCCAAGAAGTAGAAACTAGATTTCCCATGTAAAGATGTAAGTTTAGAGGTAATGGAGATGTGGAATAGCGAGGATGATCACACCTTGGATATCATATAGTAACCATGCACAAAGATGGAATTGAAAGAGTGTGCAAATATATTATTTAGCGAGAATTAGCCACAAAATGCTAGAGGTAATATTATTTTTATGTTTCGATTAATATCAATGCATATATTTTTTCTTATTTCACTAGTACAATTTGGAAAATTTATGACTACCCAACCATAAAAGTTAGTCGCAATAGTTTTTTAAGCTAAATATTACCAAATTTGAGCAATTTTCAATGACACGGCTAAAAATGACTAACTGAAATGACTAATTTAGTCGTGGGATGAAAAAAACGACTAGATAGTAAGTGACACAACTAAATTTTACTAACTTAAACAACTAATTTAGTCTAGGGATAGTGACTAAATAATAATTACAAGAAAAATTACTAAGATTTTTAATGTTGAATTTAACTTTGTAGTATATTAATCCCCTTAGGTCACATGACGTATGCCATGGATATATTTTAACACTACTAACATGACTTATGTGATGGATATATTAACATTGTTAATTAATTATTATAAGGTTGATTAACTATATGATCCTTTGTGGAATCTTAGTTTTTGACTCAATGTACCATTGACATATTTTTATATTAAATTATATTTAAGGGCTTACTATAATGGTAGGAAATGTTGTCAAGGTGCGCACCTGATTAAGCCATGAGAGTATAGCTAGTTTTCCAAACCTAAAATCTATGAGATGACAAAGACCACATGAATCCCACTCATTTTTACCAATGTAAGAGTTAATGACCACCTTTTGTGACACCGTTCACTGAAACAATACATTCAAAATAACCATCTTTAAAAACTAAAATTAATATAATATGTTTTAATATTAATATATTTTTATGGATTTGTCGGAATTGATCTCTCTTTGGAGACAAAGCATGCTCTAAGTTCGATAGGGTTTAGGGTTCGAAGTTTCTGCAGGATGGAAATGTTCGAAGGGGGAGCCCCCCCCCTCTCCAAGTGATGTTAGGCTACACTTGCTATGGTCCCAGCAACGATCGCAATGGAGGGGCCACTAGAGGGTGAGGACGAGGAAATCCGCAGTAGTAAAGCCAAACACGGATCAGGGAAAGCACAGGGAGGTTGCCTACCTATATCAACAGTTATCCCATCACTTCAGATCCGATCAGAGAATCTTGGGGAAAGGGTAGAACAATGGAAAGAAAAATATTTGATTGGAAAGTTCATCGGGATTTGGCCAAAAGAGAAGGATCTAACAAGATGGATCAAGGTAACCTGGAACCTTAAAGGACATTACGACCTGCATCTAGGATCCAAGGGTTTCTTCACCATTGTATTTTTCAATCAAGAGGGTAGAGATCGAATATTGGAGGGAGGCCCATATTTTTTCTTCTCGGATGGACTTTACCTATGCCCATGGAAAGAAAGATTTAACCTTGACAAAGAAGATCTAAATATTGCTCCAGTATGGATTAGGCTTTATTCTCTTCCCTCTTAATACTGGGAACCTGAGATCCTGCAAGACATAGGAAATACATTAGGTAAATTCATGAAATCTTCTGAGCAAACGAAATAGAGAAGATATACCTCGTTTGCCCGCATATGTTTTTATATGGATCTCGCACAAGATCTACCTGAAGTTATTAACCTAACATGGGAAGATGAGGACTGGATCCAACCAGTAGATTATGAACACCTCCCCTTCATGTGTCGTAAATTCCATGAATACGACCATCTCAGTTGGGACTATCCGCACAATAACACATCTCTTGCTAGCCAGCATGTATCCTAGGAAAAGGAGAAGAGATCAACAAACAAGGGGTTTATTCAGGTAAACCGAAGAAAACCTGGAAGGCGACATAACAACTAGCAGCAACATGAATAAGTCAAAGCCAAAAATACAATGATGACAAACAGATTCAAAACCCTAAACAAAGTGGGGGAGGATATTGAAGATATAGGGGAAAGGAACGGGGAAAAGAATCAAATCTGGAAGATACCAAAATCAACCAGGAAAGTCCAGAAGATCAACTAGAGGCTATGGAAGACTATATGCACGACAAAACAGATGCCATGGACTTGGGCGAGCTGGATCTGGATGAAATAGAAAAAGAATGTTACAAAAAAGGGAAAGGGTATGTATTGCACAGACAACTATCCTCAAAGTAAAAGCTACTCCACAACTAGGAATAGCTAAAGAACCACAAAAAGGAAGCAAAAGGAAACAACCAGAAGAAGGCGATCTAAGAGAGGATGAAGGACAAACATGCAAAGGATAGTGGAGGTGGGAACCAAACTCATTGAACTAGGTCAGTATCCCACCATTAAGGAAGCCTTTTCAGAAGCAAGCAAGGTTTTTCAACGAAAGTAATCACATGTAACATTCGTGGGGTTAATCAACCACACAAACTAAAAAATTTGAGGAATAAGATCAAAATGGAAAAACAAGTTATAGTTTTCCTACAAGAAACTAAGTGTGGGATGAAGACGATGCGAGAAATGGGGAGAAAGGTCTAGAAGGGAAGTAAGACAATGGAAATTGGCACTTGAGGTAACGCGGGAGGAATTGTGATCCTTTGACGACTGGAGGAAGTTGACCTTACAAAATTATGGGCCACTCATTTCGGGCTCTCTGCGGACTTTGAGATCTTGGACTCCAGGATAAAGGGAGTAATATCAAACATTTATGGGCCAAGTATTATTCCAAAAAAAATGGATTTCCTGGAATCCCTATCATGGTCTACAAAATGGATAAGGGATAGGCATTGGATCATAGGGGGGTATTTTAACATGATCACAACCTTAGAAGAAAAAAAGGGAGGACAAAGGATAGTAGGATTGACCAATGAAGCTTTCAAAAATTTTAGTAAGAACGACAAGATAGCAAATCTGGAAACCAAAAATGGTTGGTTCACATGGAATAACAAACATGAGGGGAACATCATGTGGCTTCCAGACTAGATAGGTTCCTTCTTTCAAAAGATCTTGTCACCTCAGGTGGAGATTTGAATACTTTTGTCCTACCTTCAACAGGCTCTAATCATTAGTTGGTCTGCCTCTCATTGGGGGAGTTTTGAGATCTAAAATGGGTCTCCTAAGGGAAATAATAAAATAAGAGTTCTAAATTTTAGAGGGAAAAAGAAAAACTACTTTTTCTTATCGTATCTTTGACATATATACTTATAAATTTACCCAAATTTGAAGTTTGGGCACTCGTTGGATGCAAAATTTAATTATGCATCCAATCCATACCCACACTGTATACTTCTGAGGCATCGATGACATGAAAAATAAAATTTCAATAAAAAAACGTATTTTAATATTAAAATATGTTTTTTTATTGAAATTTTCATGTTTTCATACCATGGGTGACTCAGAAGTATGTAGTGTGGGTATGTGTTGGATGCGGAATTAAATTATGCATCCAATTATGAGTGCCCAAATTTCACATTTGGATAAATCGATAAGTAGACATGTCAAAAATACGATAAGAAAAAGTAGTTTTATTTTTCCCTCCAATTTTTTTAACAAATTTTACCCTTATGGTTGACATCATCATCTTGAATCCTATTCGTTCTTATAAAGTGAATTTTGATGGTACATTTTTTGTTTTGAGACCCATTTTTTACCTCAAAACTCCCCTAATGTTTGGGCAGGGAAGGCTTAAGTGGGAGGAAGTCGTTCTATTTTGAACAATTCTGAATGGAACAAAAGGACTTCAAATCTTTAGTCCAACAATGGTGGGTGGAACTCGACTCCCCTAGAGGGACAAGAATATACCAATTCCAGCAAAAACTGAAAGCGATGAAAGTCAAAGTACGCACGTGGAATAGAGAGGAATTTGGGAACATCTTCCAAGACAAAAAACGTCTAAGTGAACAACTGGAAGCTATCCAAAGAGAATGCATGAATAATGGGTACAGTGAGGATTTGAAAATGCAAGAACAAGTTGTCCTAGAACAATTGCATACCCAAGAAAGACAGGAAGAGATTTATTAGAAACAGAAATCCATGAACCAATGGATCCAAGAATGGGAAAGAAATACTAATTTCTTTCATTGATCTGTAATCCAGAATTGACAAAATTCAACGATAAATAGAATAAAAAAGGAATCTGGACAATATGTGGAGACCAGAGAAGAAATGGAAGAAGAACTAACGCAATACTTTGGAACCATAATGAAGGAGGATCAGGATAACAAATCTGAACATATAGCCATGATCACCCAACCCATCCCCTCAATAGTAATGGCCGAATAAAATGATCTTCTAAAGAGACCAGTTACTCTATTATAGGTTGAGGAATCCATTCATCAAATGGAAGAAGGAAAATCCCCAGGACCGGATGGATTTACTACCAAATTTTTTCACCACTTATGAGAAATGATTAAGTAGGATGTTTGGAAAATAGTGGAGGATTCTCTCCAAGAAAAAGGGTTAATTCGAGCCTTTAATGCCACTTTTTTTACCCTAATCCCAAAATATGAGGGCGCAGACACACTAGGTAAATTCAGACCTATTACTCTCTGTAATGTAATCTATAAAATTATTACTAAAGTCATGGCTAATAGGTTGAATCCCATTCTTCCCAAATTGATCTCCTTAGAGCAATATGGTTTTGTGGAAGGAAGACATATCCTGGATGGGGCCATCCTATTTCATGAATTCATACACTCCCTCAGAGTAACCAAGATCCCATGGATGCTGTTAAAGTTAGATACTTCAAAATCCTATGACAAGCTAAGCTGTAAATTAATGAGGGAAATGTTCAAAGCCTATGATTTTGATAGGGATTGGATTGACTGGGTTATGAGAATGACTTCTTCAGTGTTCTTCTCAATAATTCTTAATATATCCCCAGCTAAAACTTGCATCCCGTCAAGAGGTATCCATCAGGGGGATCCTCTTTCACCTTTCCTCTTTATCATGATGGCATAGGGCCTCAGCAGATTGATCAAAGCTATGGTGAACAATGGAGAACTAGGAGGTCTCAATATCCATACAAATGTGGAAAACAGACCCACCATCAATTTGTGGAAGACACCATGCTTATGGAACATGCTTCAGTTCAAGAATCCGGATCCATTAAGACCTGTCTCAATTCCTTCTCCAAATCCTTTGGATTGGAGATTAATAGAGAGAAATATCAAGTTTTCTTTTTCAATACCCCCAATATATCCCAAAGGAATATTATCTGGATTCTGGGTTTTAAAGGGAGCTCCAAACCATCCAAATACCTTGGAGCCCCTCTGGATCAAGGCGTCATTAAAATGTCCGCTGGACGGATGTTCTTGACAGAATGAGGAAAAAATTGACCAATTGGGTGATCTGACCTCTTAACATAGCAAGCAGACTTATTCTCCTCAAGTCGTTTCTCCAAGCAATGCCAATATATTTTTTCTCAGTCCTATCGGCCTTTAAATTTGTAATCAAAGAGATGAGATCCATTCATAGGAGTTTCTTATGGGGGGGGGGACTCAGGGAAACCAAAATGGGAAAAGATGAGCTGGGAGAAAGTTTTCCAACCCAAACTAAAAGGAGGTCTAGGACTGGGGGACCCCGACAAAACAAATGAGGTCTTAGGAACAAAAATATGGTGCAATTGGGTCACCTATAACACAAAACCCTGGGAACAACTGTGACATGCAAAATATGCCCCATACAGACCAAAAAAAGAACTCATAAGATTCAAGGAGGAGAAACAGGGATCAACATATGGAGAACGACTCTCTGTAGCAGGAAAATTATCCAAGACCACATCTTTTGGGAAATAAGAGATGGAACAACAACAGATCTATGGGAAGACTTGTGACAACAAAGTCCCAAACTCGCAAAGCTCCGGGCCTCTCAAAACTCTCTTAGTTCTAGAAACTAGAAGAGGAAGGAGACACATTCAGGGAATGGCACCAAACTAGATGGTGGCAACATAGATTCTCTTCTGAGGGTAGTCACTATATGGAGGAATCCCTACAAGAAAGATTGATAAAAATCCAAAGAGGAACTGATAAACTAAGATGGGGATACTCCACCAAAGTCAATTTCAACATTAAAAAGGATTATGAATTATGGACGAATTGCGAGGAAATTCCAATAGAGGAAATATCAAAGAAGATTTGGATGTCAAATCCTTGGCCGAAAGTTGCCTTTTTTGTGTGACCAGTTGTTTATCAACGGATCCTAACAAGAGAAAACCTTCAGAAGAAAGGAATAATAGGCCCATCTCAATGTCCTCTATGCAATAGAGAAGAAGAAACTCTAAATCATCTTCTGGACTCATGCCACTTCTCTTCCTCCCTATGGGACTGGGGTGCTGAACTTTTCAGGATATCGAATCGACAACCCGGTCTCCCAAATCAAACAATTAAAGAGTGGGATCAAAACGCTTTCAAAAACAGCATTGTAACTCAAATATGGCTTATGTTCCCTGGATTCTTGATATGGGAAATATGGAAGGAAAGAAACCAGAGAATTTTCCAAGGCACCAAATCCCCAATCCAAGAAACTTGGAATAAAATTGTAAGCCACATACAAGAAATGGTGAAGATTACACCATGGGATGAAAGATTTTGGGAAGTGGATGACTGAGAACTCAGAATTCTAAATCAGCAGTGAAGTTACATAATAAGGATCACTAATGGATTAGAAAGCAAACCAAAAGCCAAAGCATAATATCCCTAAATCTTGGTCACCTCCTCCAGCAGGCTCATTTAAGCTCAACTTTGACAAAGCCTCCAAAGGTAACCCATGCCTGGATGGCTATGGGGGGGTTTTCCGCAATGACGTTGGAAAAATTCTAATGATATTCTATGGCCACATAGGACATGACACTAATAATTATGCTGAAATCGAAGGCCTGTTACAAGGTCTAAATATTGTTGAAAGTAGGAAATGGGAACCGCTCATAGTGGAAGGTGACTCAAGGGTAATAGTCAACATGGCAAAAAAAATCCAACTGGGAAAGCAACTAACAAAAGTGACTACCAGCTGGAGGCTGGCCCATAGGGTGGAATACCTAGGGGCCCATATGCGTAGACCAAACGCGTGTACCTTTAGCCACATTAGAAGAGAAGGTAATAAGTTGGTTAATTGTTTGGATAATGCTAGAGCAGAATCACCACACAAAAAAAGGGAAGGACCCCTGTCAGAATTCGGAGCAATAGAATGGGCCACCCCATATGCCCAACTAGCTAACTAGGACACCCGGGCCTTAAGCAGGCAAAATAATTTCACATTCGCCGAGATTGGTGCTCAGGAAATACTCAACGCGGGTACTCCTTTCGACACCTTGCGAAATAATGTCCAACCACATGACAAAGGTGTGAACCTAAACAATAAGAACCTTGTATTTCCAGAGCATTTAATCAACAAAGTGGATAATAATGAGGACCAGACTCTGAACATTCCTCGACCAACGAACAATTGATGAAAGGGATGAAAGGGATGGATTAGACAGATCAGACGCCTCAGTACTACAATCAGATTCACAGCACAAAGGAATGATGATAGAAATTAAGGCAAGTCAGAAGTGGATGGCTATAAATGTGGATAGGCCAAGATGGTTGACATATATGCCCCAATTTTTGAATGTGTCTTCTCTGCTGGTAAGCGTCTTTATTTGTTTGCGCATGTGTGTTTGGCCTTGCCTCTGTTTTGTGAGGCGGAGAATAGCCCCAAAGCAGAGACAACCTAAAAAGGGGAGAAAGGGGTCCCGAAGACACCAACCTCAGAAGCTAAAACAAGCCAATCGTGAGAAAACTAAGGCCATCCAGATTGCTTGTTTATTTCGGGAGCGTATTCCCCATCATATTCAAGAATAAATAGCCCAATTGGAAAAAGGCTTATGGGAACAAGTGAATGACCGGAATTTGGAAAAGATCAGAGCTGAGGTGGAAGAGTGGGTGCATGACCTTGGAACCACTGTGGGCTAACTTGCTGCTTATGACCCTATTATGTCTACCTACTGGGTGACCAAGGGGATGCTTACTCAAATCTTGATGGAGTGAGAGAAAAAGGCCTTGGGAGAAACTGAGCCAGTTCAAGCATGGAGGGATCACCATAATGACTGTCAATTAATGCACAAGAAAATGGACCTGATAAATATGAAGTTGGGCATTCCTTTTTACCCCCTATCAATCCGATGTCGACGGTTCCTAGAAGCAGTTTCGATGTCTAGGTGCCCAAAAGTGGAGGATACAGGAGCACCTGCGTAGCTGCAACCATCCCAAGATTGAGTGTGGCCCCTCATCCAGACATGCATAATTAATAGGATGCTGCATAGGTGTATATCATCCTTTATGTTCTGATTTTCTTTATACTCCTTGGGATCTTGAAGGAGGGAGGAACAATTTTTTCTCAGTGCACTGGGCCTCGTGAAGCAGAAAAACCCTAGATGATTTCAAAGCATCTGCATGACCTTCTTCCCCCGCCTAAGACAGTCAAACAATAGATTTCTTTAGTTCTTTGATCCACATCCCCGACATTATCGGTTAGGCGTTAGTGATTTACTACATATTTCTTTTTATGAAAAAAACGTTTTATTTTGCAATTGCATGCTGCTTGTTGGGATTAAGATTTTTTTGTAGCTTGAATCACTGGAAATAATAAAATAGATTCATCATGCAAATAAGAAAATGAATACATGCAGATAAAAAGTGCTTTTAGAAAGGTCCAATAATGGCAATAGTAAAATGAAAAATATCAAAATATGTCACGATAGGACTATATATATAAGTGATCCACACCAGCTACGCCATAAGGCTTCCCCTAACCCTAGCATTGTTTAGGTGAGTAACAACATTTGTATCACTGTCGGGTAGGATCTATCATGAACAGAAGGAATGGCACAAGTCTAAGCACCATAGGAGGAGATCTATTATCAAATGCAACTTCTATTTGAAAAGACATAATTGGGACATTTTATATATTAGTCATTGACAAGTACTTCTCTTACAGTTGGTGCATAGTAAGTTAGTGACAACAGCTATTAAAAGATTTCAAAAAAAACTCAACCTTAGGGCAACTATTTATGTGGTTGCATCTCCATTGATGGAAACTCTTTGAACAGGGTTTCTTACCTTACTTTCAAAGACAACTGCCACTACAAAATGCTCTATTCATAATAGATATTGAATGCAGTATCCATCTCCTTTGACTGTGATAACTAGAGTTAGAAAAAGGAAATGTCACTAGCAATGTTTAGTTTTCTGAATGCAAAAGTTAATGCTGCTACCACCCTTTTACATATTCCTTACACTCAATTATTTTTTTTGAGAAAATGTCTATAGTTTTAGTTGTCATGTATATAGAGAAGCCAAGTTCCTTTCACAATTCGTTTAGGGATATTTTTGTGTCGGTCTTTTCAATTTAGTGCATTTCAAAGCCAATGTGGTCCAACAGTATTGGCAGTGTGATCTGGCAAGCATTGTTTCATGTTGTTTCTTCTCTTTGTTGTTGTCCAATACGTTTAAATATATAAAGTCTTATCTTCAGCATCTGCATGTTGCAACATGAAACCAATAACATGTTATCCCACAATGTATTCATGTGACAATATAAATATATATGCATAAGTTTGCATAGATATTTAAGATACAAAACAAAAACAAAAATTTTACTTATTATATAGAATATAGAATTTTGTTTTTATAGCATTTTATTTTACATATTACTGAACAGTGCAAGTTTCAAGTCTTCATGTTTATATTTTCCTTTTAATAGTAATCTTCATATTTGGTTGCAGCTGAAGTGGGTTTACTTGATCTTGGATTGTCATAGGTAGCATCGCTAGTTGCATTATTTTGAAAGACTTGAATGTTTTGGTCTTCAACATTTGTTATAAGAGAAGATTTAGGGATGCCATCTTCACATGCCTATACAAATCTACAATTTTATACACGGTTGTGCACTTTGCTCGAGCATGTATGTACATTTTCTTAAGTATATGTTTCTTTTGTGACATTACTTACTGGTGCTAAATGCATTTTAACAATGTTGTGTCTTCATATTCATTATCTTAAGAAAACTATAATCAAAATAAAACTATAAAAATGTTGCAACAATGGTGCCAAAGTTGTGTCTTCATAATGAGAAAGTGTCATATGGAAGGCATGCACAGACAAATTGATTTTGACACCTTATAATTTACCCTCATTTAGTCTCCATGTACAATTTGACACTATGGCAGGTGGTGCATTTTGAACCTTGAGTAATTGGTTTAATGAATTTTTTTCATGATGTAGAAGGTTTTCAATACATGGCAGGTGGTTACACAAACCCCTTTGGCGTGTCCAAGTCAAAATTAATAAGTTTCATGTGTCGTAGCCTACTTACAAATTGTTGCCTTCACGGTGTTGCAGCTGAAATATGTCAACATTTCTAATATAATATATCACATAGATCTCCTAGGTATGGCTTCCCAAGTAAGTAGTTATGACTATTCTCTTATCACAGGCATCATTTTCCATCCTCTTCTTGATATCGCAATTGTTATCCAAGCAATGAAAATAGTTCATGCAAACAAACAATTGAGTAAGCAATCAGTACATCCAAAAAAAATGTACATATAACCATATTGGAACAAACGACGTCTTATAGCATAGGCACCTCGAATTGGGGTGTTCTTCACAAATATCAATTTTGGAACTCATCATAAATGCATATTTGAGAGGTCGTCTTCTAGAATATCAATTTCGGATCTGGTCATAAATGCATATTTGAGAAGTTGTTGTTATTTTGAAGAACATTTGTCAAAATAAAAAAGCATGAAGAGATGTTTATACACCTTACGTGCACAAACTATTTCAAAAAATCACAACTCAAAATGTCATGAGATAGATATGTTTATACTCCTTGCATGCACAAGCTATTTCAAGAAATCACAACTCAAAATGTCATGAGATAAAAATGTTTATACTCCTTGCATGCACAAGCTATTTCAAGAAATCACAACTCAAAATGTCATGAGATAGGTATAATCCAATTTAAGTATTTACAAATTGTATTCCACATAAATTCAACCCATCCTCAAAACGAATACACATATATGAAATTTCAAATCCCAACCCTCACCACCAATGCACACCGAATAAAAAACTGCACATGGCAAGATTATGGGGTTCATAATTTTCTTTCATATTTTCTCTAATAAAGATGTTACAAATAATAATTATGAATTGAGTTCAAATTCAAGTTAACCTTATTGCTGGAACCTTAAGAAAAATCTCTCTTTCGTGTGCTACAACTATTATGGAGGCCACTACCTATGTATGGATAAGAGAAAATGCATTTTCATTTAAATTAATTAGTTGGATTGACCATTTATTTTGTAAATGCTTACCCTTTCATTTTATGACCATATCCCTAAAAGGTTATGACGGCTTTCCAGTTCTTCTCGACAACCTTAAATAGGGTTGATGTTTATATAGGACAGATACGTGTGGCCTCTCACCAACATGGGTCTTATAGTTGGTGATCTAAATGATTTTTAAAAGTATTATTTTTTGGTGAAAGGAAATTCCACCTGTACATGGTACCATGTACAAGAAATTAGATATGCATAAGTACGGATATGGAATACTAAAAAGATGAAGAATCCCAAAATTCTAAAACCCATGGATATGGAGAGTCGAGATACTTTCATGGAGCTTGCGTAGGGACTTTAGTTTTTTGTGGGAGCAGGAAGACTCTTATGCTTAAGAGAAAACCATTGAATTTATTTCAAAACGTATAATGGAGAGGGGACATACATTAAATGCTAACTTCATGCTCTATGCTTACTACTAAAAATTGTTTGGGGGCTTCCAAGCTCATTGTATAATGGGCAAAATGAAATTATACGTTATAAATATATTACTCCCAATCATCGATGGAATTAGAGAGGTAAAAGATGAATCTTTATATGTTTCATTTATACATGTTAAGAGGAAATTAAACACGAACGTATATTGTCTTTCAACATAAGTTATTCCATTTCAAGTGGGGTGTTGAATATAGATGAAGAAACAAAGGAAGGTCTAGCAAAATTCTCGTTTCAATTAGTTTGATTTCTGTGGGAGTAAATTAAGGTATGAAGAATAGATTTAGTTATGTAGAGGATGCTATGACTTCTTGGAAGGAGTTTATTTTTCTTTTGTATGTTTTGAGTATGCTTGTATTTAGGCAATGCATCTATGCCACTAGATATTGCCACGAGATATTGGAAGATTTTTATAAAGAAGATATTTTAGTTTAGTTCTATGGTATAAAGAATTAATGGAGTATAATTGTCCAAGTTTGCTTGGACTATTAGAAAGACACATTTACATGTATATTTTGAGTTTTTTTTAAAATATTGAATATACCAAGAAAAATATAGTATTAAGTAAAACTTAAATTTAATTTATAAACCATCTTGGAATACTAATTATATTATCATTTGTTATTTTTTTTTAAATTAAAAGGGTTTGGAAATTTTATTTCCAAATTTTCAATCATATATATATAATCATTTATATTTGTTTTTTCTAAATGTTGCTCATTCATAATAACTTGTGTCAATATTATTAATTTGATGATAATTTAATTGTTTATTATTATTATTTAAATATTCTTCAAAATAATTATTGTTGTTGTTGGAACTTACGGTTTTGATGGTTCATCACACCTATGGATATTCTAGAGACAATCAATCGTTATATGATAGGAATCTAGAGGATCAAATGACTAGAGTCCCGACTAGGTAAGTAGGTGCAGTGACTATACAATTGGTTGAACCAATGACTGGATAGTTGGAACAAGCATGGTCAACATGACTACAACAACTGACTAAACTATGGGACGTTACAAATTTTGTGGAAATGGTTAGGGACAACGACCTCTCTTTGTGGATCGGATCTTCCTCACTTCCAGGAAGTTTGTTAGATTTAGGAACTATAAAAGGACAATTGTATGGGTTGTGTTATGCGTGATTTGAAATGTCTTTCATGCTCAACATGCATTGTAATTTTCTTATCATAATGCTTTGTTCTTAAGTGCTATAATGATGTCTTTAGAGACCACCTCTCTTCATGGAATATTGTTCCCTTTTATTCTATATTTTTTGTTCTATGGTTCAAGGTTAAGAGGTTACCCAACATGGTATCAGATTTGTTGGTTTTTACCTATCCCTGTTGTCTACAAATTGTGCTAAGTCGGATCAACGATTGATTGACTCTGGGATGATGATTTGTTGACTGATACCTCTTCTTGAACCTTGATTAGATCTATTTGATCAGAAGGATGATTTCTAGGATAGAAATTGTTATTCTTAATCGACACAATTATGCAATCTGGGCAACAGACATGGAGACCTTTTTGAAGAGCAAAGGATTGTGGCAGTTTACAAAGACTACTATTGTTGACCCACGAACGTCGGTGTCAAAAGGGACGAAGTTTTGGGTGTTATCACAACCTACATTTAGAGAGAGATTTGATTTCATAGAAGTGAGATTGGTTTTCCTCATGCCATTTGGAATAAATTGAAGACTTTGTTCAATAAGATAAATGAAGGAGAATTTATGCAGATAGAGAAAGAGTTGATCTCTTTGGAACATCTTTTCTTTGACCATATCAAGGACTATTTGGCTCGCATCAAGGAGCTACAATTGAAATTCAAAGAATGTGGCAAGGATTTTCCAAAGAAGGATGGACAACTCATTGAGCTAGTTCTAATGAATTTGAAGACACCATATGATGTTTTATTTTCCTCCTTTCACGCCAATTGGATGTCACGCAAATAAGATGGTAAGGATTTTACCTTTGACACTTTCTATTGTTTGTTGATCAAGGACAAAAAAAAGTTGCTTGAAGAAGGGAAGCTTAGTAGCAAACACCAATATTAGTTGTTGAAAAGAAATATCAAGCCAAATCTTAAAGAACATGGTCGAAAGGATCACCGACTAGAATGTATCGACCAACCTACTAAGGGGAAGATTGAAGAGTCGTCATTGAGGAAGAAGGATCGAAAGAATAAGACCTGTCAGTATTGTGCAAAGGTAGGACATGTCAAGAAGAATTCCTGGAAAAAGATGAAGGAATTAGAAGGGAAGGTCAAAGACCTTGAGGATAGTGCATCGAATGAACAATTGACCAATCGACCTGTAGAAAATTATACCTTCTATGTTAGGACTTCCTAGGAATTACATGATCTCATCAATATGACCAAATGGATAGTCGAATCTAGATGTACTCATCACATGGCTAAGGATGCTTCTTTGTTCTCGTCCTTAAGTGGATCTTCTCAACAAAATATCTATGTTGTTGATGATTATGCTCTCACTGTTGCTGAAAATGGTGATGTTGAATGCCAACATGGTTTCATATCCAACATCTATCACATACCTAGTTTGATTGCAAACTTGTTGTTTGTTGCTCAACTGACAAAGAAAAAAAAGACTGTTGATTTTTGCTCAGATCGCTTTATCATAAAGGATCTGAGGCTTGGTGGGTAAACTATTTATTCATGTTATTTGGATCCCAAAGATGGAATTTGTAAGTTCTTTGATCCTCCATTGAAAGTTTCTTGAGCAACTGGACCAATTGCACTCATCACTTAGACTAATGACAAAATTCGAATTTGGCATGAATGACTTGGACATCTAAACTTTCAAATTTTGAAGATGACGGTAACTCACAACATGGTTACTAGTCTCCCAAATACTATTTCACCTAATGGAGTTTGCAGGGAATGTATGCTTGGCAAGCATCAAGAATCATATGTGGGATCTTGTTCCCCGACCGCAAGGGAAGAATGTCGTGAAGTGTTGATGGGTTTATAAGACCAAATTTACCTCCGCTAGTGTTGTTGAACACCATAAGGATCGTTTGGTCACCAAGGGCTTCTCTCAGCAAGAATTTATCGACTACACTGAAACCTTTTCCCCTGTTGAAAAGATGAATTATGTTCAACTAATCCTTTCACTTGTTACTCGTTTTGGGTGGGAGATTCATTAAATGGATGTTAAAAGTGCCTTTCTTCATGGTGATCTCACATTGAATAAATCTATATGGAACAACCTGCTAGTTTTGTGATAGATTATGGTCTTGTTTACCAACTAAAGAATTCATTGTATGGTTTGAAATAGGCACCTCGTTCTTGCTATGAAAAGATTGATCATTTCTTTGCCAGTCTTGGCTTCAAACATTGTGAATCTGGTCATAGTATTTATGTATTACATACTCATGGTGATACTCTAATTGTAACATTGCATGTTGATGATTTAGTCATAACTGGTAATAATGTCGATTTGATTTTGGGTTTGAAGAAACAACTTGCAGACACCTTTGAAATGACTAACCTTGGTCTTTTGCATTTATTCCTTAGCATTCAAGTTCTTCAAATGGATGATGGTATCTTTCATTCGCAACCAAAATATGCCTTAGTTATTTTGAAACAGTTCAAGATGGATGATTGTGAGTCATGTGCAACACCTTATCCGTTGGGCATGAAATTGTTGAAATACCATGACTCTTCTTGAGTCAATGCCACTCTTTATCGACAATTGGTCGGTATCCTAATATATTTGACGCAGAGTTAACCAAATCGTTCCTTTGTTTTTAGTGTGGTTTCCCAGTACATGCAAGACCTACGAGAAATCCACTGGAAGGATACAAAAATAATTTTTGTATACATTAAGGGAAATTATTAGTATGGTATTAAGTATTGTTGTAGTACATATCCACTAGTTGGATACATTGATTCCGACTAGGGAAACAACATTGACGATCACAAGTCTACTTCTGTCTATGTGTTTCGACTAAGTTCTGGACCCTTGGTATGGTCATGTAAGAAGCATAAGGTAGTCTCGCTTTCGACTACTGAAGCCAAGTATTGTGGCATTTCCAATAAAGGTATAGAGACAGTTTGGATTCATCAACTTCTCAATGAACTTGGATTTCTTGTTCAGGAATCCAGTATTATTTACTGTGGTAATCGGAATGATATTCAAGCTACTAATAATCTTGTTGCTCATAGCAAAATGAAGCATGTTGAACTTCATGTTCACTATTTGAGATAGTTGGTACAAGGGAATGTTGTCTCACTTGTTTATTTCAAGAAAAATGATTAGGTTGCTGATATCTTTAGGAATCCATTACCAGAAGCTAATTTTGTCAAACTTTGGGCTATGATTGGGCTTCAGGAAGCTGTAATTATGGGGGAGGGTGTTTAGAACAAGTAATTTTACCTCCTAAATATCCATAGCATTGATTGATGGGGGGGTGTCGGAACCTACGGTCTTGATGGTTCATCACAACTCTGTATCTTCTGGAGACAATCAGTTGTTATACGATAGGATGCTAGTGGAGCAGTTGACTAGAGTCCCGACTAGGAAATTCAATGAGCGATTATACAGTTGGTTGAACCAACAACTGGATGGTTGGAACAAGCATGGTAGACAAAACTACAACATCCGACTAAACTATGGGACGTTGCATATTTTGTGGAAACAATTAGTAGAAATGACCCCTCTTTGTGGACTAGATATTCCTGGCTTCCAAGAAGTTTGTTAGATCTGAGAGCTATAAAAGGACAACCTATGGGTTGTGTTATGTGCGGGTTCGAGATGTATTTCATTCTCAACATACATTGTGATGTTCTTATCATAATTCCTTGTGCTTAAGTGCTATATTGGTGTCTTTAGACACCACCTCTCTTCTTGGAATACTATTCCCTTCTATTCTATCTTTTCTATTCTAGGGTTTAAGGTCAAGAGGTTCCCCAACATTTCAATCATATATATATATATAATCATTTATATTAATTTTTTATAAATGTTTCCCATTCATAATAACTTATGTAAATATTAATACTTAGATGATAATTTAAATGTTTATGATTATTATTTAAATATTGTCCAAAAAAATTATTGTTCTTGTTGACACTTAAAAATTGGATGGATCCATATATGGGGTGTTAGGAATAGAGTGGGAGAGGGGGTGCACATCCTTCCAAAATACATGTTTATGTAATGCATCATTATGAAGATGTAAGTGACCGAATAACAGGGGATAGAGAGAAAGTTCAAATCCATTGCAGTTTGACTCACCCATGCTATGAATAGTTCTTTACCTCATGTTTTCATTAACCCAATCATGTGCAAAATTATGGGAACAAATGGTTCATGGATTGAAATAGATATGTCGGCATTATGGAGTTTTGCTAATGGAAATGTTGAGAATGAAAGAGGGTGATATTGGTGGATCAACACAGGTAAACAATTTCAAATAATTTCAAGGACAATTTGCATACTAGATTTAGTGGTCTCGTAACATGTGCATTTTTTTAGAACAAGTTTATTCCAATTTAGGTAGTTTATCACTTAATTATTAATTCTACCAAGTAATTTCAAACTTGCACGAAAGATAAGAAGAGTAGGATTGTCAATACATCGAATCTTGATTGTGAAGTTCCATGAAACTATTTTGACGAAGCTAGTGAGGGCCACCCAGCTCAGTGTGAGGCTTTAGCAGTTCTCCATATCAATAATGTTACATTTTATCATTTGAAGTATGTGGTTGGGAAAGGAAAAAATACCCATGTAGAATTGTATGCTTTATGGATTTTACTTAGCGATGCTCAAATAAATGGATGCAAGAAGGTATAGGTCCTTGGAGAATCCAAGGTAATTATAGACTCGGAAAATAAAATATTGAAAATTGAGATTTTGAGTTTAAGAAACTTGATGGAAATGGTAGAGAAAGAATTTTCTTTCTTTGAGAGTATTAGCTTTAATCATATCTATCAGGAGTTGAATACTGAAGCAGGTGATATGTCCAAACGAGCTCTTCTCCTAAACAAAGGTACTCTTATGCAAATAGAATACAAGGGCGGCCATCTTGAGGTCGAGTTCACTATCTCTCTTTACTAATTTCCTGTCTAGTTTATTCTTTCCTTGGCTAAGGGTCTA